>CM066047.1:8594233-9194233 GCA_033557465.1 Ichthyophis bannanicus
GTTAGTAGTCCTGTTCCCTGACAAAGCATTCAAGCGAAACACCAGGTGTCAGAGTGGGAATGAATATACTCAATTTGCCCAGCCCTCTGCATTTACAATTTTGCGAATGCATATTATGAAAATAATATAATGATACAAAGAGGAGGAGGGTTTTTTTTATGACCAATGATGTGTTAGTAGTTATGCTATATTGTGTCCAACAGTGAGAAGCATATTGGCTATACAGTCAGAACTAAATCATGCATGTATTGGGCTTTTTTTTTTACCACCACTGAGGTCCTTTTCCTCCTTTCTCTATTATAATTTAGGCTTCAACTGACTTTCTGTTTTGTATAAGATTTGAGCAAGGTTCTATTTTTAGCATTTCTGGTGTCTTCCGTAGGTTGTATATGTTTATATCTTTGTCCCCATATGCTTTATGACGAAGACTGTCAACCATTCTAGAAGCCATCCTCCGGACTTTCTGCATCCAGTTTGTCACGTTGAAAGTCTGGCATCCAGAATTATATATAGTACTCCAATGAGGTCTCACTAGAGACTTATACAAAGACGCTATCACTTCCTTATCTCCAGGAACAAGCAGGAATGAGTCTTCACATATGAGTATCGTCGGTACCGACGGAGCCTGCGCGGGAACGCTCCCCAGCATCAAAAAGGAAAGCTTTTGGTAGCATCCCACAGCGCCTGCGCGCTGCCTTCCCGCCTTTCCCAACCGCCTCTCTCCAGTTCTTCTTTTCCGCGGAGCCAGCAGGTCGTGTTCCTGTCACCGCTGAAGAATTTCTTATTTTCTTTTATTTCTTTGGTCGCGTGTCTGCCTTCTCGACGCCGGACCGGTACCGCCGGTCTTTTCTTTCTTTATTCTAAAAAAAAAAAAATAAATAACTACTGTTTTTCTCACTTAAATGCATTTTTTCTTTCTGTGGCCTTAGGCCTACGAAATTTTTCCTCATGGAAAAGCCCGCCTCCGGGTTTAAAAAGTGCACGAAGTGCAGCGGCACTATTTCTGTCACCGACACCCATGACTGGTGTCTAAAATGTTTAGGTCCTGACCATTCCATTACGGATTGTGAGTCCTGTTCCATGATGTCTAAAAGAGGTCTACAGAATCGAGCAGCCAAGCTCAGTACCCTGTTTCCCTCTGATGCAGCTTTGGTGGCATCGATGTCTTCCAGGGCTTCTTCTTCCCCCCATGGATCTCAGGTAACCAAACTTAAGTCCAGCCGGTCCTCGAAGAGTAGATCTCCCTCTAAGTATCGAGATGCCTCCGGGCTTGCTCTCGAGGAATCCGCACCGGCAAAATTACCCCGGCGGGAGGCTCCGGCTTCCAAAGCTTTATCTATGGGGTCACAGGTTGACATCGATGGCTCGGCCTCGACCGATCACCTGTTGCCATGTTCTGGGGTACCGGTGGTTCCCACTGGTACCGACATCCAGACATTGGTGGCGTCGATGGATCAGAATATTCTGACCATGCAGCGTGCCATCACGGCATTCATACAAGCTGCGACGCCTTCGGTACCGCAACAAACTCCGTTGTCTGTACCGATTCCGGCACCGGCACCGATATCGGTTCCGGTGCCGGTACCGATTGCATCGACATTGGCTTTGGTGTCGACTGCAGCGGTACATGGTCCTGTGATGCCCATCGGTACCGAATCGGTACCGATCACTCCCGATGTCGATACCACCCGGTACGCGTATCGGGCTCTGCAGGAGCATCCAGACAAGCGGTACTTTGATTCCTCTGAAGACTCTGATGAATCAGAGGCCTCTATCGAAGCATCGGTGATCCTTCCTCAGGAGCCCTCTTCTCCAAAAAGGAGAATGTCTCCTGCAGAAGACTTGTCTTTTCAAGACTTCATTAGGGAAGTGGCCAGGGGCCTTTCCATCTCAGTGGCCCCTGAGACAGAGCCTAGAGCCAAAAAATTAGATATTTTACAATATCCTAAGGCTCCTAAAGAGGCAGCCACTTTACCAATACATGAGATTCTTTATGATCACATGTTGGGCATATGGGAGACTCCTCTCACCACCTCCCCTCATTCTCGTAGGTTGGACACCATGTATCGTGTTCCTCCTTGTCCTGGCTTTCATAAGACTCAGCTTCCTCACCACTCCATTGTGGTGGAGTCTGCTATGAAAAAGATCAAGAGTACAAAAAGGCACTCTTCTACTCCTCCAGGAAGAGAATGCAGAACCTTAGATGCTTTTGGCAGGAGAATTTTCCAGGCCAATATGCTTGTTGCCAGAATCAACTCCTATAGTCTCTATATGGGGATGTTTCTAAAAGAAGTTACAGATCATCTGCAAACTTTGTCTCCTTTTATTTCAGAAGATAAAAGGGAAGAGTTCCTCACCTGGCTTAAACATGCCCAGGATATTTCCAAGTTTTCCAACCGTGCAGCCTTTGACTCTTTTGAAGGTGCCAGCAGAGCCTCGGCTATTGCCATAGGTACACGCAGAGTTGCTTGGTTACAAGCTTCTGATTTGGAACCCTGGGTTCAGGATGGACTAGGAAACCTTCCTTGTACAGGTGAAAACCTTTTTGGCAAAGATTGGCAAGCAAAGGCCACCCAGATGGATGCTGAAAATTCTGCTTTAGATAGACTTTCAAAGTCTACTTCTGCTCCTTTTAAGAAAAGGTTGTTCAAAAAGGGATTTTTCCCCAAAAAATGGAAATATTATTCTGCTTATGGTCAGCAGGCATCTTCTGCAGGTCGTTTTGCTACAAAGAGACAGCAACAACCGAAACAGGCCAAGCCTAAGGCTGCTAGGACTGCTACGGCCCAACAGCCTCAGCCTCCTCAGGGCCTTTGACTTACAACTAGAGAACTTAGCCTTTCTGGCTCTAGAACATCCAGAGCCTCTCACCATTCCAGGAAGGTTAGCTCACTTTGCTCCCAGATGGGAACAAATCACAGCAGAGCAATGGACCCTCTCCATCATAAGGGAAGGGTACAAGCTTCATTTCTTAAACCTTCCCCCTCACACCATGGTGAGACAGTTCAATTCTCCAACATCTCTCCTCGACCTTCTGGGTCAGGAGATTGCTACCCTTCTTGCCCAAGGGGCAATAGAAGAAGTACCCCTTCTTCAACAGGGCTCAGGGTTCTACTCCCCCTACTTTCTCATCCCAAAGAAAACAGGGGGCTACAGACCCATTTTAGATCTCAGAGAATTTAACAAGTTTCTATGCAAGGAGAAATTCAAGATGACTTCTCTCGGTACTCTCCTTCCATACCTCCAGAGTCAGGACTGGCTTTGTTCTCTAGATCTCAAGGATGCGTACACCCATGTCCTCATCCATCCAACACACAGAAGGTTCCTTCGGTTCCTTTTCCAAGGAAAGCACTATCAATACAGAGTGCTTCCCTTCGGTCTGGCCTCTGCCCCAAGGGTGTTCACAAAATGCATGGCAGTAGTAGCTGTATTTCTACGCACTCTAGGAATATTTGTATTCCCATATCTGGACGACTGGCTCATCCGAGCTCCACCCCAGTCAGAGGCCCAGGCTTCCCTGGCCTGCACAAGCCGTATCCTTCAATATCTGGGACTTTTAATAAACATCCCAAAATCCCATCTCACCCCTACTCAATCTCTGGAGTTCATAGGGGCCTTACTGGATACCACCACTGCAAGGGCCTATCTTCCCCAGGCCCGTTGCCTATGCTTGGTGCAGTTAGCCTCCCAGATTCAGTTAAAGTCCCACTTAACTGCTCGAGAGATGTTACAACTGTTAGGCCACATGGCATCCACTGTGCATGTGGTCCCTTATGCTCGCCTTCACATGAGGGCAGCTCAATGGACTTTGTCCACCCAATGGACCCAGGCATCAGGGTGCCTGTCAGACAAAATAGCAACTTCCAGTCACCTTTTTTGCTCTCTCCAGTGGTGGAAGTCCACCCAAAATCTGTTGCTGGGGTCCCCCTTTCAACAGGTGTTACCCCAAGCAACCCTCACAACAGATGCCTCCCCAAAGGGTTGGGGGGCTCATCTACAAGATCTCTCCACCCAGGACATCTGGTCTCCACAGGAGACTTTTCTACATATCAACCTCTTAGAGTTCAGAGCAATTTTTCTAGCTCTCAGAGTCTTCCACACCCTGCTCAGCTACAAGACAGTCTTCATCCACACGGACAACTAAGTAGCCATGTTCTACGTGAACAAGCAGGGGGGGACTGGCTCTCTGTCACTTTGCAACGAAGCTCTGAGATTGTGGGCCCTCGCCAGAGAGCATCAAATTCATCTCATGGCAGTGTATCTTCCAGGGGTTCAAAACTCTTGGGCAGACAGACTCAGTCGAGTTCTGCTTCCACACGAATGGTCCCTCCATGGGGACCAGATAACCAGGATCTTTCAAATTTGGGGAACCCCAGACATAGACCTGTTTGCAAGTCCGTGGAATGCCACACTTCCCCGGTTCTGTTCCAGGATTCCGTGTCAGGGAGTTCAGGCCAGGGATGCCTTCCTCCTTCATTGGGGGCAAGATTTCCTCTATGCCTTTCCACCCATTCCCCTAATTCCCAAGACACTGTTCAAGCTTCAGAGAGACAGGGGGGTCTATGATCCTCATAGCACCACGTTGGCCACGCCAAGTGTGGTACCCTCTACTTCTGCATCTTTCTCAAGCTCCCTCCCTGGACTTGGGATCTGCTCCAGACCTCCTATCCCAGGAGGAGAGAACGTTGTGGCACCCAAATCCCCAGTCTCTTCATCTCAGGGCCTGGTTGCTGAAGGCCTAGACCTTCAAGATTTGCATCTTTCTCAGCAAGTGAAGGATATCCTTCATGCTTCCAGAAAGCCTTCCACCAGACATTCCTATGCTTTTAAATGGAAAAGGTTTACCATTTGGTGTGCAGAGAAGGGTCTTAACCCTCTTGCAATACCTCTGAATTCTTTACTAGAGTATTTGCTGCATTTATCCCATGCAGGCCTTAAAACAAATTCAGTAAGAGTCCATTTGAGTGCTATTGCAGCATCCCTTAAGCCTCTCAATGGACAGCCTATTTCCTCTCATCCTCTTATAGCAAGATTCATGAGAGGCCTTCTTTTGAGTAAACCTCCCTTTAGACCACCTCCAGTGGCATGGGACTTGAATCTGGTTCTTGGCCAGCTTATGAAGCCACCCTTTGAACCCTTAGCCACTACCTCCTTGAAATTTCTTTCCTGGAAGGTTATTTTTCTCATTGCAGTCACTTCAGCTCGCCGCATCAGCTCGCTGCAAGCCTTGGTGGCTAATCCTCCTTATACAAGGTTCCATCATGACAAGGTAGTCCTCAGGACCAATCCACACTTTATGCCTAAAGTGGTTTCACCTTTTCATCTAAATCAGGAGATATATTTACCTGTCTTTTTTCCAGGACCTCATGCATCAAGTGCAGAGAGGAATCTCCATACCCTGGATTGTAAAAGAGCGCTCGCTTTTTACTTACAAAGGACACAGCAACATAGAAAGTCCTCTCAACTCTTTGTTGCTTTTGATCCCTCTCATTTCGGACTTCCAGTCTCTAAGAGAACTCTGTCCAATTGGATTGCTCAGTGTATTTCTTTCGCCTACCAGAGTAAGAACCTTTCTCTAGAGGGTGTGGTAAGGCAGGTGCAGCACAGACCTGGGAAAGAGAAAAAAAAGAAAGTTTTTCTCCTAAGAGGGGGATGGGCTCACCTAAGCACAGGTCCCAAAACGAAAGTTATAGAGAAACACACACTTGAAGGCTAGCTTGAAGCCACGCCCGGACTCCATGGCAACAGCAAGGAGAGAGAGGGTGGGGCCAGAAAGGGAAGCACGCTGGCAAACATTTAAACACAGTCAGTCAGCAAGTGAAGAGGAAGCCGAAGGAACTGGCTGGAGGAGTGGCAGAGCCAGAGGGAATGGCAGAGCCAGAGGAAAAGCCAGAGTAGTTGTTGGGGAATTCAACAACGGAACAAGGAGAGCTGAGAGAACCGGGGAAACCGGGAGAAGCAGACAGAACTGCCAGAACGAGTGGCAGGGCCAGAGAGGAGCAGGAAGACGCTTGAGAGAGTTAAAGGATTATAGTTCCCACTCAGAAGCAAGCAGCTCAGACTCTGAGCAAGAAACAGAGCCTTTTAGAAAGCCTGACAGGAAGAAGGTTTCTACAAACAAGGTAAAACAGACAGTACCTTTAAGTGCCTTACTAAAGAGAAGGAAGTCTAGGAGCACTGACATTATTCCAGGGGGAAGAAGGGATGTTCACTGGGAGAAACTTTTTAAGAAAAGTGAAACTAGAAATCCCTGAACGTATCCCGGTCCCTGAGTCTTGCAGTACAGAGGAAGAGATGGAAGTGGAATTCTATAAAGGGGATTCGGATTCCACAGAGGTCTCAATGGAATGTTCATTATGCATGAGAAGTGATTAGGAAAGCACTTATTAGATATTGTGAAGAAAGCCCAAGAAGTAGTTATTCTGAGTAATTGCTACTGAGAAGTGCTGGAAAGACAGAAGTCTCATCTTTTAAAGCTGCAATAGTATTTCTGCTATGAAAGTGTTTTAAACAGCAGTTTAGTTCCTATGCTGAGAGGCAGAGAATGTTTTAAGCTTACCTGAAATAGCTGGAAAGAAGCTAACAAGGTTAGCTGGACTTTGCTTATAACAGTGATTTTCAACTGTGTTTTGCTTGGATGAAAAGGAAACTTATTTTTATTGCAAAGACTGAAGGAAACTGCTTTGTCATAGCACTGCTGAAATACCTTTATAAAGAAGCTTTTTGTTGGAGAAAATATCCTCACTTTCTGTTCATGGTTTGGAGCCTTCTGCCAAGGTCCAATTGCAAACTTGACAATTAAAACAACATTTAAAAATAAATTTTCCTGTGTTAGCCTATTTCCACTTGGACTGCTTTATTGCCCCACAACTACACAATTAAGGGCCTCAGCTACCAAGCTGAAGCAAGACACAAGTTAATATGGCCCGCCGCCCCCACTAGGCAACTGCCTAGTATGGGTGCCGGCCCACAAGGGCCATGTCACAGCTCACAATGTGAGGGCCATGGCAGCCTCTATGGCTCATCTAAACTCTGTGTCCATCGACCAAATCTGTCGAGCGGCCACCTGGGCCTCGGTTCATACCTTTACAGCCCATTACTGCTTGGACAAGGACTCCCACCGGGATGCCTTGTTTGGTCAGGCTGTTCTTAAACACCTGTTCCATGCTTAAACAACTCCTACCCCCCATCCCTGGTTGGATGCCCGAGATCCATGGAGGGAGGTATAGCCCTTCTCAGGGTCTCACAACCTTGGGGATCTCCCTGGCATCTCTTGCTGGGGAGTCCCCATATGTGAAGACTCATTCCTGCTTGTTCCTGGAGATAGCACAGTTACTTACCTGTAACAGGTGATCTCTGGGAACAGCAGGAATAAGTCTTCACAACCCACCCACCTCCCCTAGGAGTTGTTTCTCTCTATCTTTCCTTTCCTCTCTCTTTGTCTCAGCTTAAAACTCGAACTGGAGAGAGGCGGTTGGGAAAGGCGGGAAGGCAGCGCGCAGGCGCTGTGGGATGCTCCCAAAAGATTTCCTTTTGGACGCTGGGGAGCGTTCCCGCGCAGGCTCCGTCGGTACCGACGATACCCATATGTGAAGACTTATTCCTGCTGTTCCCAGAGATCACCTGTTACAGGTAAGTAACTGTGCTTTTTCCTGCTGGCCATTGCTCTCCTAATGCACCCAAGCATTCTTTATCACCTTTTCTGTTTGGTCACTTTAAAATCATCAGATGTAAATGCCCACCCCCCTAGATTTTGCACATAGAAAAATTTCACCTCCTATACAGTACTGCTTCCTTGAGGGTTTACAGTCTAAATGCATGTCCCTGCCTTTTTTAAGTGTTTAATCTTGTTGTTGTTGTTGTTGTTGTTAAGTGCCATCGAGTCGGAGTCGACTCATGGCAACCCTTTGGATAGCTATCCTAAATTGTGTTCGGTCTTCAGTCAGGCGGCTCATTGTTGACAGACTGGTACCCGTATCTGCTGTTATTGTATTGATCCATCTCATTGCTGGCCTTCCTCTTTTGCATTGACCTTCTATCTTGCCAAGCATGATGTCTTTCTCTAATAATTATCTCTCTCTTCGCATGATGTGTCCAAAGTATGAAAGTCGAAGTCTTGTCATCTGAGCTTTTAAAGAAAGCTTAGGTTTGATCTCGTCTAGTACCGACTGGTTTGTTCTTCGGGCAGTCCATGGTATACACAGTATTCTCCATCAGCACCATAATTCAGAGGCATCAATTTTCTTCCTATCTTTTTCACTGTCAAGCTTTAACATCCATATGATGTTATTGAAAATACCATGGCTTGAACAAGTCGAATCTTTGTATGGAGAGAGACATCTCTGCTCTTAAGAATCTTATGTAGGTCTTTCATAGCCATTCTGCCAAGAGCAATACGTCGTCTGATTTCTTGATTGCTTGTTGCTTCTTTATTAATAGTTGATCTAAGTAGGTTAAAGTTGTTCACAATTTCAATTTCAATTTCTTCTCCTTCAATGATGAACCTGTTGAATCTCCAGGAACAAGCAGGAACGAGTCTTCACACGTGGGAGACGTCGCCGACGGAGCCCGCACGGGAATGCTCCCCAGCATCCAATCAGAAAGCCTTTGGGAGCATCCCCCGCGCCTGTGCGGTGGCTTCCCGCCCTTCCTACTGCCTCTCCCCAGTTTTTCGTTTTCCGCGGAGCAAGCAGGACGTCCCTCCTGCCACCGCAGAAATTTTTTCCTTTGTTCTTGTTTCTGTAGTCGCGGCTTTTTCCCGCCGACGGTGGCACCTTCGTGCCCCTTTCTTTCTTTTCTTTTCAATTAATTTTCATTTAAATTTCGTTTATTTTTGGTCGCCTGGAGGGACCCTCCCCTCTGGGCGCCGAGGCCTACCGGGCTTACAGCATGGAGCCTTCTTCTCCCCAGCAGTGCCCTCACTGCGGGGACCTAATTTTCAAATTGGACTCCAATGCCTGGTGCCTCTCCTGTTTGGGGCCTGACCCTTCTTTCCCGGATCCCCTGGGCTACAGTGTCGGGAGAAGACCCTCCCTTTTTCGGATATCCCTCGACGACGTCTTCGCGCCCAATGCGCGGTCGTCGGGTTGTTCTCTACAGGATCAGGTATCCACACAACAGTCTGTTAAGGCTAGCCGAGTCTTGAGGGGCGAGTCTCATGCGCGGCATGGCGACAGCTCCAGCCGACCCCTCAAGTCCCCCTTGGCTAATATACCCCGGCGGGAGTCCTCGGGCTCCAAAGCATTTACGGGGTTTCGGGATGTTCCTGAGGTTCGCTCCTCACAGAACATTCCCGAGCCATGCCCGAGGGAGGTACCCGTTTCGAGCGGTGCCGATTCCCCGGCATCGGCATCGAGTGTTCCACTCTTCGCCAGGGATCATCAGCTGGTGTCATCGGCGCCTCCGGGGCCGATCGACTCGACCGGGTCTGACCTCCCTAAATCCCAGCCATGCTCGGGTGTGGTATCCGCTCCGGGCGGTACTGAGACCCCCAGCATCGGCGTCAGTGTCGAGTGTTCCGCTCCTCACCGAGGATCGTCGTCTGCTGTCCTCGGCGCCTCCGGGGCCGATCGACTCGGTCCAGCCTGGCGTTCCTCCATCACTGCCATGTGTGGGGGTGGTACCCGCTACGAGCAGTACCGACCCGTCGGCGTCGGTGTCGAGCATTCCACTCCTCACCGGGGATTGGCGGCTGCGGTCCTCGGCGCCTCTGGGGCCGACCGACTCGCGCCGGTATGGCGTCCCTACGGGGGTAGTATCCGCTTCGGGCGGTGCCGACCCGTGGGCGTCGAGTAACCCGCTCCCCACCGGGGATCGCCAGCCGCTGCCCTTGGCACCTCTGGGGCCGATCGGCTCGGCACTGTCTGGCCCTGCGTTCCGGCCATGCGCGGAGGCGGTACCCGCTTTGAGCGCGCCGGCGTCGCTGGTTCCACCCCTCGCCGGGGATGATCTCCTGGCCTCACTCCCCTCGGAGCCGCTCGCTTCGACCCGAGCTGGGTCGCCGGTATCCCAGCCCTGCGCAAGGGTGGTACCGGTTTTGAGCGGCGCCACTCCGCCGGCGACGGCAGGGGCGTCGGGCTCAAGGAACCGCCATCAACCTTCCCCGGGGACCTCGGGGTGTGTCGACCAGCACACGGGCGACCCCCCGGCATCGACGCGGCCATCGAGGGCCCCGCCTTTTCCTAGAAAAGGGGCCCCGGGGTCTTCGATCGCCTCGATCCCACCGCAGGGGCTTTGCACTTCCCACCCCGCAGGGACTCGTCGTCGGGTGACCTGGGTCCCCTCGGGGACGGGCCGTATGCCCCGGCAGGCTTTCCCTCCGGGTAGGACGGGTTCGAGAGGGGGCCCGGCATCGGGCAGCGCCCGCCGATCGACATCGGCGCCGGTGTCAGATGACCCCCTCTCCACCGAGCTCTGTCCTCGGGGGCCCTTGATGCTCGCGGCACCGGTCGGCGCGGTTCCGATCTGCGCTCCGGGATCTCCACCACCGGCGCGGTCGCCCCCGCCGGGGTCCTCAAGGAGGGAGTCGATCTCCTCGCTCGGTTCGATGCCCAGCCTGGAGTCGTTGTCCAGCCTTGAAAACCTGGCCACTGCACGTCTCGGGATCGGCCCCTGTCCCCTCCCGCAACGCAGAGCAGAGACCGCTGGCCCCTGCCCTCCGGCGGCCGCAGATTCGCTCCAGTCACGGGGGGAAGCGCCGCCCCTGGGTTCGGGGCCGAGGCCGATTCCTGCGGTGCCGTCGGTGCCATCGACCCCTTCGATGCCTAGCTTGGAATCAATTCCAGGAGCCGACGACGCCATGTTGATTGCCTCGATCCGGGTCGGTTGGTCTCCTCCTCTGCCCAGTGGGCATCGGCCCGAGCGGCCTCTTAGTGCCCTGGCGGCCTCTCCCGCCATAACTCCTCCGGCAGAGCCGCCTTTTCAGGATTTTCTCCTTGACATGGCGGACTTGCTGGCCGTCCCTATCCCGGACCTGAGCCCAGGCCCGGCGGAACAGGCAGCCGTGATGCTTCCTCTGCATCCCTCCCTGCAGGATCTACTGCTGGGGGCTTGGCGGTCGCCTATGAGGGTTCCGGCGCCGTCGACTGCGATGCAGGCTCTGTACCGGGTGCCTCCGTCCCCAGGGTTTCGGCAGCACCAGCTTCCACATTGGTCCATTGTGGTGGAATCGGCGCTGAGGAAGGCCGGAAGCAAGGAGAAGCATGCTTCTCGCCCTCCAGGCCGCGCCTCGAAGACGCTAGATACTCTAGGACGTCAAGCCTTCCAAACGTCTATGCTGGCGGCCAGAATTATTTCATATATATTTTATATGAGCCTGTCGCTTTGGGAGGTCACCGAGAGGTTATCTCGGTTATCCCCCTTCGTATCTGCAACCAAGGCCTTTGAATATTCCCTGCTTCTTTATCACTGCAGGAATATCTCCGGATTCCTTTCTCGTGCTTCTCTGGACTCCTTCCGGTCAGTCAGCAGAGCCTCTGCTGTTGCCATTAGAGCACGCCGTACAGCATGGTTGCAGGTATCCGAGTTGTGTAGACGGGCACAGCACAACCTGGGTAATTCTCCCTGCGACGGAGATCACCTCTTCAATAGCGAAGCCTTACATCAGGTCGCACAGTGCTTCGCTAACCTTCCCAGAGTTAGCAGCCAGCCTAGGGCCCGGCTCCCCCCCGGCGGTGGTAAACGCCTCTCCAGACCCCCCTTCCCTAGGAAGAGGAAATGTCAGCCCTCCGCCCACCCTCCAGGCGCGCCCAAGCAAGGGACCTCTCACCCCGGGTTGATGTCCCCGGGCCCGCGCCAGGACTCTCATGCTAAGCATTTTTAGACTCAGGTGGGCGGCTGCCTGCACTTAACCTCCTTACCAGAAGTTTAAAATCGAGCTCTACTCTGGGGCTCGTTCAGTTGACAAAGGGTTCGGGGACTCATCTAGGGGTTCAGGTATTCTCCTCCGTGGGAAAGGGAGACCACCTTACTCCGTGATAGCTATGGCCCACGGTCACCCTACTTGCTCTTCGGTGCGTCCCCGAACCCCTCTCAGCCAGTATTCCCTTGCTGATTGCTTCCGTACCGGAATTCCCCTTCCAGCCGCTATAGTCCCCCAATACTTACCAGGGACTATACCCTCATGTCCCCCGATTGTGCGGGGGACGAGTTCTGCGTGCAGGTCCTGGAGACACATATAGGGCCTCCAACCCCTGAGGCGTTCTACCAGACGGATGCTACCCTCCGTCCCCCACGCTACCGCGCTCTTAGCTCGCCGATCTGCCCTTGCCCTCCGGAACAGATCCCTCCTCTGACGGATCTTGAGGCCACCTCTCCCGGTGGACGTTCTGGGGATTGATGGCAGATCCGCCTTACCAGGGTGCTGCTCATGGAGGTAGGCCCCCCGGCGTACCTGCATTAGTACCAGAGGGGGCGTCCCCATGTCCACCGGCTTAGATATACTAGATATCACCTGCTTGATAGGCGCCTATTGGGGGATGCCCACAGTACCTATGTTCTACCGCCGTTTTCCCCCTATGGCCGGTACTCACCTCCCCCCCCCCCGGGGGTCCGGCCAGTCCACCTGCCTATTCCTCGATAGGCCCGCGGACTGGTGGTACCCTACTGCTGTGAAGTCAACAGCTCCTTTTTTCAGTTAGGTCCTCCTCCCGGAGGTCCGGACCCTTGTCTCCCTATCTCTCGCTAGGGCAGACTGTGTACTCCTTCTGCTCCGGGGTACACCTCTACTCTTCTCCGGGATAGGCTCTCTAGTCCGGCCTGTCTTCCACTGTTAGTCCTCTGAGCTATGGACTCTACTCCTAAGGGAGTGCTCAGCTTGCATTAAGCCTCCTGGAAGACCTGCCGTCCTTCTCCTGACCCAGCTGACGCCTGGATCTCATGGCCTTCCGGATTTGGAACTTCCTCCTCGCTGCGGTGAAGTTTCCTTGATGACCTCGCTACTGCGTCTACAGTGCCTTCATCACAGGACTACTTCCGACAACCTGGTGGGTAAGCCATACAGGGTTCTAAACCATTAATTCTTTAAAACTTAATGGCCAGTAAGCTCTATATGGTACTAGGTCATTTACTCATTAAATGCTTAATGATACTCTTCATGCACCACTCTGACTACTCTCCGTAGCCTGGGTTTTTTTTTGCTGTATCTTAATGGTACCTGTTCTGCACTCTAAAGACTTTCCCCTGTAGTCTTTAGATTTGCTGTTCCTCTATTCAACTCCTGCCATCCATCCCTCAGGGGATGCCGGGGATTCAGGTTGGGCAAATGCCATCCCGTCCTGGGCTGCGCTTATGGGGATCTCCCCGGGCATCCTTAGCTAGGGAGTCCCCACGTGTGAAGACTCATTCCTGCTTGTTCCTGGAGATAGCACAGTTACTTACCTGTAACAGGTGATCTCCGGAACAGCAGGAATTAGTCTTCACAACCCGCCCACCTCCCCTAGGAGTTGTATCTCTATTTTCTCTATTCCTTCCTCTCCTCTCCTTCTGGCTCAGCTATGAAACTCAACTGGGGAGAGGCAGTAGGAAGGGCGGGAAGCCACCGCGCAGGCGCGGGGGATGCTCCCAAAGGCTTTCTGATTGGATGCTGGGGAGCATTCCCGTGCGGGCTCCGTCTCCCACGTGTGAAGACTAATTCCTGCTGTTCCGGAGATCACCTGTTACAGGTAAGTAACTGTGCTTTATGCCAGTTGTCATGATCTTTGCCTTCTTTACATTAAGGTGTTTAATCTTAGCTGCCAAAATCTAGACCAGTGGTTCTCAAACTTGTCTTGCAGGACCACCTGGCAAGTCAGGCTTTCATTGCTTTCCACTGCCGCTGTTCCTGCAGCCTTCAGACGTGTCCTGTCCTCAAAAAAACCTTCACTAGACCGTACCTGGCCTTCCAGGTATTGGCCTATCTCCCTCCTCCACTTTGCTTCCAAACTACTCGAACGCACAGTTCACTGCCACTGTCTTGATTTTTGTTTTCTGTAAAGCCCTTCTGGGTCCACCACAATCTGGCTTTCATCCTCTACGTTCTACAGAAACAGCTCTTGCCAAAGTCTCCAGTGACTTGTTCCTTGCCAGATGCAAGGGCCTTTACTCGATCCTCATTCTTCTTGGCCTTTTTTCTGCCTTTAACACTGTTGAACACCACCCTCTCCACGATACCCTGTCTTCGCTTGGATTTAGGAGCTCTGTATTGTCCTGGTTTTCTCCTTATCTCTCCCATCGTATGGTGAATCTTCCTCTACTGCCATCCTGCTTCCAGTTGGTGTACCTCAGAGCTTTGTCATGGACCTCTCCTTTTCTCTCTCTACACTCAGTCCCTTGGTGCACATATCTCCTCCTATAGTTTTCTGTACCATCTTTACACTGATAACTCTTAAATCTACCTCTCCAGGAATTGAGACCCAGATCTCTTCCCGCTTTATCGATGCAGCAATCTAAAATTGAATATGGCCAAAACCCGCCTCCCCCCTTCTCTATTTCTGTGGATAATACTATAACTCGTACTCCTCCCTGTTTTCTCAGCTCGCAACCTTGGGGGTCTCATGTGACTCTCTCTTTCTCTGCCTACACATCAGATAGCTAAAACCTGTTGCTTCAACAAAATTCATCCCTTCCTTTCTGAACATACAACTACGGCCCTTGTTCAATCTCTAGTGACCTTCTGTCTTGTCTATTGAAACGTGTTCCTCACTAGTCTGCCTCTGAACCACCTCTCTCCTTCAAGCTGTTCAAAACTCAGCTGCACGGCTCTTTGTCTGCCAGTGTCACTATGCTCATGTAACCCTTCTTCTCAAGTCACTTCACTAGCTCCCTATCTGTTCCTGCATCCAGTTCAAACTTCAGCCTACTGACCTTTATGTTCAGTTATTCTATGGCTCCTCGCTACCTTTCCTCTATCTCACTCTACACCTTTTATCGAGAACTCCGCTCCTCTGGCCAGATCCCTTTCCTCTGTGCCCTTCTCTGCCACTGCCAGTTCTAGACATTATTCATTCCATGGGCCCGGTTACAAACTACTTGAGTCAGTACGTCAGGCTCCTTCTCTAGCCCTATTCAAAGTCAGGCAAAAAACTCACCCTTTGAAGCTGATTTGGATCCTGATGCTCCTCACTCTTGCTCACTACTTACTGTATGTGAATCTTACCATACTTTAGTCCCCAGTTTTGTGATGTTTATCTTGATTTGCAAACCAAAAAGAAACTAGTTCTGTGCTGTTCTACAAATCTGTGGTTCATCCTTTTGCTCTTTCCTTTCTCTTTTTTATCATATAATAGAGTTCCTTTTCTTTTTATTGGATTTGACTTTATTACTTTGTAAACTGTTCTGTTTGCTCTGCCAAGGGCGGCTATCAAGCCTCGATAAATAATTCGATTGTAAGCTCTGATGAGCAGGGACTGTTTCTTACAGCTATTTGCACAGCACTGTGTATGCCTTGTAACGCTATACAAATGATAAGTAGTAGTATGCATAAGAGAGATTTACTGCCTTCATTCTGTGCAAATCAATCTCATACATACCCTATTGCCTCCATTTCATCTGAATCTATCTCATGCATAGTCATTGTGGATAACTGGAAAACCAGCCTGGTAGTGGGAACTCCAGGAATGGCTTCAGATACGCTGCTCTAGACCATTTTTCAAGCTTCACTAGATCCCTCATGTTTTTCACAACCTCCAGGATGTCTACCCTGGAGTAGAATTTGATATCATCCCCCAAAAAGGGCATCTTTCTCAACAGTCCCTCTGCAATGTCACTTACAAAAATATAGAAAAGAACAGGATCAAGAACCTTTCCTCCAAAGTGGTCCATTTACCACTGTCCTTTGTCCTCTCATTCAACCAATTGCTAACCCAGTCAATAATTTTTGGCCCATACCAAGAGAAACTCATTACAAACTTAAGTTTTTCTGTTTTTTTATATCAAGTGCTCTGTCTGATTTTCTTTAAACAAGTGGGCAAAGCATAGCTCATGGAATTCTTTCCAACCCTTCTGCACATGTGTATTCGTCTGTAGCTACATTACCAGCTACATTGTAGCTACATTGCCAACTCTCACTTGGTTTGCAGCTTGTCTTGCTGTGAGGGCTTGCGTGCATCAGTGATGCTGAGAGCTAAACTATCGGTAGTTTAACTACTGGCAGGGTCTCCCAAGATGGACAGGTCTCAGCTGAGGTGCCAGACGAAGACAAACCACCCATCTGGGCAGCAGCAGAATGGGATAGTGTTGACGGCGGAGGATCACATTTCTGTGACAACGGCAACAACACCAAACTTAAACTGCGCGGAAGGAAGGCCCGGCAATCTACTTCTGTATCTTGCCATGAAAACCCAATGGATAGTTACAACAAAACAAATTGTGCTATGGTGCTGGAAGATGAGACTCCCAGGTCGGAAGGCACTCAACTAGCTACTGGGGAAGAGCTGAAGACTTTTCAGAGTAAAGCCAGCATTTATGATGTGGTTGGATCAAAGCCCTCGGGAAGTCTGACTGCTGATGTAGCTGCGCATGAAATGAGAGTCAGAAGCTGTAAAGATGTCTTACACATTGGAACATGGAACGTACGAAGCATGAACCAAGGGAAGTTGGAGGTGGTCAAGAATGAAATGGAACGTGTACAACTTGATCTGTTGGGTGTCAGCGAACTGAAATGGACTGGCATCGGGCACTTTGCATCAGATGATCACATGGTCTACTATGCTGGAAATGAAAGACAAAGAAGAAATGGTGTTGCATTTATAATAAAGAAGAAATTTGCAAGAACTGTAATGAAATACAATGCAGTCAGCGAACCCTTAATCTCTATTCGTCTACGAGGATTGCCTATCAACACAACTATAATTCAAGTATATGCCTCAACAACAGCTGCAGAAGAGAATGAAATTGAAGAGTTCTATGAACAAGTACAAGCTGAAATTGACAGAACATGCAAACAGGATATCCTGATAGTCATGGGTGACTGGAACGCAAAAGTTGGCAACAAAGAAGAAGGCAAAGTAGTTGGAAAATATGGACTTGGCAACAGAAATGAAGCTGGAGAAAGATTGATAGAATTCTGCAAGACCAATGATCTATTCATCTCAAACACCTTCTTCCAGCAACACAAGCGACGACTGTACACATGGACTTCACCCAATGGATTGTATAAAAATCAAATTGACTACATCTGTGGAAGTCAACGATGGAAAAGCTCTGTAACATCAACAAAGACAAAACCTGGAGCTGACTGTGGTACAGATCATCAACTACTAGTATGCAAACTCAAGCTAAAGTTGAAAAAGAGCAAACCACTCATGAATGCACCAAAATATGACCTTGAGAATATACCACTGGAATTTAAAGACTGCCTGCAAAATCGATTTGCTGCTTTAGATACAAATGACAGAGCTCCGGAAGAGTTATGGAATGACATCAAGAAGGTTGTGCTGGAAGAAAGCGAGAAGTCTCTACAAAAGGTGAAAAAGCAAAAACGGCCAAAATGGATGACGGAAGAAACTCTGAAAATTGCCCAGAAACGCAGAGAAGCTAAAGCCAAAGGTGAAAGAAAGACAATCGCAGAACTCAACAGAGATTTCCAACGTGCAGCAAGACAGGACAAGGAAAAGTACTACAATGACACTTGCAAGGAAATAGAAGCAGAAACTATTAGAGGAAGAACAAGATCAGCTTTCCTAAAGCTGCGAGAGTTAAAGAAAAAGTTCCAGCCCCGAATTGGAATGTTACAAGATGCTCAAGGTTCTATGTTGAATGATGCTGAGAAGATCAAGAAAAGGTGGAAGGAATATACAGAGTTTTTATATGATAAAGATCAAGTGGACCAACAGCCGTTTCAACCTATACCTTATGATCAGGAACCATTGGTGATGAAAGAAGAAGTTGAAGCAGCATTGAAAGCCTTATCAAAGAACAAAGCACCAGGCATTGATAGCATTCCCATAGAAGTATTGCAGCAATCTGATGCAGCTGTTACCGTACTTACAAGGCTCTGCCAAGAAATATGGAAGACAACATCATGGCCAACTGACTGGAAAAGATCTGTGTTTATACCAATACTAAAGAAAGGTGATCCAACTGACTGTGGAAATTATCGCACAATCGCTCTGATCCCACATGCCAGCAAGATTCTACTGAAGATTATTCAAAAGAGACTACAGCCATACCTAGAACAAGAACTACCTGAAGTTCAAGCAGGGTTCAGGAAAGGGCGAGGAACGAGAGACATCATTGCGGATGTGAGATGGATCCTTGAAAAGACTAAAGAATACCAAAAGGATATCTATTTGTGCTTTATCGACTATAGCAAGGCTTTTGACTGTGTAAACCATGAGAAACTCTGGGCCACATTAAGAAGCATGGGTATACCAGAACACCTGATCGTTCTCTTGCGTAATCTGTACATTGATCAAGAAGCAACAGTTCAAACGGAACAAGGAGAAACAGAATGGTTTAAAATAAGCAAAGGTGTAAGACAAGGCTGCATACTTTCCCCCTACCTGTTTAATTTATATGCAGAACAAATCATCAGAGAAGCAGGACTGTATGAAGACAACAGAGGTGTGAAGATTGGTGGAAGACTCATCAACAACCTTCGCTATGCTGATGATACCACATTACTGGCTGAAAGCGAAGATGATCTGAAACATTTGCTTCTCACAATCAAAGAACATAGTCTCAAAATGGGCCTGCACCTTAATGTAAAGAAGACAAAGATCATGACAACTGGCATAATCAACAGGTTCATCGTTGAAGGAGAAGAAATTGAAATTGTGAACAACTTTAACCTACTTGGATCAACTATCAATAAAGAAGCAACAAGCAGTCAAGAAATCAGACGACGCATTGCTCTTGGCAGAATGGCTATGAAAGACCTAGATAAGATTCTCAAGAGCAGAGATGTGTCTCTCCATACAAAGATTCGACTTGTTCAAGCCATGGTATTTTCAATAACATCATATGGATGTGAAAGCTGGACAGTGAAAAAGACAGACAGGAAGAAAATTGATGCCTTTGAATTATGGTGCTGGCGGCGAATACTGTGTATACCATGGACTGCCCGAAGAACAAACCAGTCGGTACTAGAGGAGATCAAACCTAAGCTTTCTTTAGAAGCTCAGATGACAAGACTTCGGCTTTCATACTTCGGACACATCATGCGAAGAGAGAGATCATTAGAGAAAGACATCATGCTTGGCAAGATAGAAGGTCAACGCAAAAGAGGAAGGCCAGCAATGAGATGGATCGCTACAATAACAGCAGCTACGGGTACCAGTCTGTCGTCAATGAGCCGCCTGACTGAAGACCGAACACAATTTAGGATAGCTATCCAGAGGGTCGCCATGAGTCGACTCCGACTCAACGGCACTTAACAACAACAACATGTATATATGTGTTTTGTATATTTATCTTTTGAGTCTGTCTGTGTATCCTTTTTTTTTTTTTAGTGCGATCAAGTTAGTGCTGACTCCTGGCGACACGGCAATGTATCACCGGAATTAGATTGCCAGGCCTTTTCTGCTGAGGCAATAGAGGGTAGTGACTTGCCCAAGGTCACAAGGAGTGCCAGTGGGAAGCAAACCCTTGACCTTCTGGGTACTAGGCAGTTGCTCTAACCACTAGGCTACTCCTCTACTCATGGTATCTTTGTGAGCTGCTATGAAGGTTTGTGTGTCAATGCATTTGAGGGCATATCAGTGTGTGTGTATTTATATGTACGAGGGTCATTTTTAAAGTAAGAACCGATTGCGCATCGTGTCCACGCGATCTGTCAAGTGACGTCCATTCAAGGTCAGCCACTCTTGGCCAGTATCTCACTACGCCGCCATTACGTTTCACGTCTCTGCCAGTGTTGGTTCGTTGGTCGCTTCGTTTGTCGCCATGTCAATCAGTAATCCCTCCGATTGTGAAGTGCGCTCGGTTATCCGTTTTTTAAATGCAAAACAAGTTCGTCCAGCTGAAATTCACCGGCAGCTTGTTGAAGTGTATGGGGAAGGTGTAATGAATGATGTTTAAGGAAGGAAGGGCAAATGTTCATGATGAAGAACGATCTGGACGGCCTACTGTCATGAATGAAGACCTGACACAAGAAGTTGATGAGGAAATTTGCCAAAACAGGTGCTTCACTATAGACGAGCTGCATCAGACATTTCCACAAGTTTCAAGATCAGTAGTTTATCACATTGTTACTGACAAATTGCACTACAAAATAATATGTGCGAGATGGGTGCCGAAAATGCTGGACGAACTCGTTTTGCATTAAAACCGGATAACCGAGCGCACTTCAGAATCGGAGGGATTACTGATTGACATGACGACAAACGAAGCAGTATAACCATACAACCAACACTGGCAGAGACGTGAAACGTAATGGCGGCGTAGTGAGAGACTGGCCAAGAGTGGCTGACCTTGAACGGACGTCACTTGACAGATCGCGCGGACACGATGCGCAATCGGTTCTTACTTTAAAAATGACCCTCGTCTGTTGGATCTCTGTGTGTTTATGTTTATTTTATTTACATTCTCTTATATACCGCGCTATTCTGCATCAGTGCGGTTTACATTGAACAAACTGAAATTACATTGAACAGGGCATTATAACTTGGAGATAACTATTTTACAGGGAACATGGGCTATGGAGGGTTAAGTGGCTTGCCCAAGACCACAAGGAGCACCTGTGGGACTAGAAACCCCAGTCCTTCCGGCCCAAGGTTGCTGTCCTCTAGCGGGATTTGAACCCCCGACCTTCCGGCCTGAAGTACCTTGCCCCAACCACTAGGCCACACCTCCACTTGAGGAGAGGAGAGGGATTTTTGAAGGGTGCAATTCTGTAATCGATATCTTACTGTGAATCAGTGTGCTTGTATATTGCAGCTCTTGGAACTGCTTTTCCTATAGAAATGCATTGGGCCATTTTTTTGAAGTGGGGGAGGGAAAAAGGAGAGGGCTTCTGATTAAACTTATGCTTGGAATAGACTTCCTGAATGAGTGGAGTAGGCACTGTCCCTTGTTCTATTCAAGTCTTGGCTAAAGACTCCTCTTTTCAAGGTTGCTTTTGGATCCTGACCCACTTATTCTGTTTAATACATATGCGTGTATTCATCATTCCCTATAAATGGTATTCCCTAGTCCTTTGTTTGATCCATTCGTCTGTCTGTATTGATTACATTGTACGCTCTGTCAAGCTGGAACTGTCTTTTACATATGCCGTGTGCTATAGAAGTAAGTAATAATAGTAGCCCCTGGAACTTTGGCCCTTACCTAACGGGTATACAGCCTGAAACTGATTGATCATGCCTCAGTCAGTGCTAATATCCAGGGAATAGATACAGTATTACCTACAGTTTGCTGACCTTTATTTGCACAAGAGATCTGCATCTTTTAAAAAAAGTTACAGCAAATTTTAGAATATATATTAAGTGGAGTGGAGGAGTAGCTTATTGGTTAGAGCAATAGCCTGCTATTCAGGAGATCTGGGTTTGATTCCCACTGGCACTCCTTGTGACCTTGGGCAGGTCACTTTACCCTCCATTGCCTTGGAAGAAAAGGCCTGGCAAGCTACTTCGGGTCATACCTTGCCAAGAAAACCCAGGGTCACCAGGAGTCAGCATTGACTTGAAGGCACTTAAAAAAAAAAAAAAAATATATATATATATTAGGTACATTTGAACAAGTCATGATTGCTGAAGCCAAGAGGGTCATTTCAAAAAGGCTTAGATGTGATTTGGATATCTGAATCTCTGAGACATCCCTGAACCATTCTACAAATCTTTTTCAAGAAGTCTCTGCTATTGGGATGCCCAAGTAAGAAGGGAGTGGGGTGATGAACATAGATATTCTCAATCAATTTTGGAAGCCTCTGAGATGTCTGTGACCTTGTCCACCTTTAAACCTGTTTCAGGCACGAATAAGATTGTAGAAGAGCTCATTTGCACAGTAAAATTGTAAATACCTCATACTAAGAAATTCTATCCTTTGTATATAGATTCCTCTTTACAAATATGTATAAAGTTTCTCAAAGTATAAAGGTTCTTTACAAATATGTACTAAGTTTTACAAAGTTTTTACAAATATGTACAAAGTTTCCCATGGTTAAATTCCTAGTTGTATTCGCCTGTTATATGTAAACTCATTACAGTCTGTTGCTTGCAATGAGTATTCTGTTTAATGTAAACCGCGCTGACGAAAAAGAGTGCGGTATAAAAGAACTGTAAATAAATAAATAAATAAAAATTTGGGCCTGAAAATATCTGGAGGGCGTAAAGAAGATGGCAATCCACTATCCTCAGTACGCTGCACAATTGCAATGTCACCTTTTGACCACTGCTGATCGTCTCTTAGATATCTCCATCTTGGATACTATACCCACGCAGACATCCACGTTTGTGAAATTGTACTCAAACGAATGTCCCTGGCTTTTTTTCCCGACATTTTGACTTGGATGCTCCAGATTGCAGTTGGACATCCTTTGTAAAATGTGCCTTTTGGTGTGTACCTGAGGCATTGGGTGTTCAAATCAAGTTTTTGTTATTGCAACTTCAAATTCTCTGCTTCTGACCCCAAGAAAGCTATAAGGTTCTTCCCTTTATCATGATAACGTATAACCTGAGTATGGTTTACTTTTTTTGATTATTCTAGTTAAGCTTCTTTAGCTCTATATTTTGTTGTGTGGAAAACTTCACTGAGTTTTAAAACTATTGCACAGCATATTATTACATTTAGAAGTCATAATTTCAGGTCACTATTAATTTTGCAAATTATAAAAAGATTTTATGGTTTTTGATGGCCATCATTACAATGTAATGTGTTGTGGATGCTGCCTGCACATAGATCTTAATTAAAACTTTCGATAATATGATGAGATTATTTATAATTGATGTCAGAATCAATTACCATTGAGTTCATCATGAGCCCTGTAACGGTTGCAGCTTTGGTGTTAGCCTCAGGGTATTGATGAGTGTGCGGCTGCCCTATTCATGCTGCTACTGCCACAGAGGCCAGATTTTAGTCAACACTGCAATGACCTCCTTTAAAGTCTATTAAATTAATGATCTTGTCACACTGCTTTAACCACTTCAAACTTCATTTTGGATATTTTGATGTCAGCTAATGTTTTTGGAAGGTGATAGATGAGATCACTTGGAAATATTTCTTTTTAGCTCATGTTATATAAACATAAGTCCTGACAACCCACAGCACAGCAATAATGCTATATAGAACATATATATCTGAAGAGTTTTCTTTAATAAAACACATTCATTTTTATATTTTCTTTTGTGCAGGTACCAAAAGGACATGTTTGGCTAGAAGGTGACAATCTGAAGAATTCTACAGATTCTAGGTTTTATGGGCCTGTTCCATATGCGCTAATCAGAGGGCGCATTTTCCTAAAGGTACATAAGTACAAATGCAGCATCATTTTCCTAAATGTCTGTTTTGCAGCCTCAAACTGCAGCAGTCAGCGTTTAAAACAAATGCTGACTACAGTGTGTAGAAACTCCAGATATTCAGTGGCAGTGATTTGTTTCCGGATAGCCTTTGCCAGTATCTGGACAGTGGTGTTATTCAGCTGCTATCTAGATTGTACTTAAGACAACTTTTTTGTTGTCTTAAGAAATCCCGATTTTGGTACTGAAAATCAGCGCTGTCCAGCTAGTACTGCTAGCTGGATAAATGCTTTTAAATGGGGAGAGGAAGTGACATCACCAAAAGTGATGGCTGTTTAGACTCGTGTCCCCATTGAGTATTAAGCGGTGTAACCCCAGTGAAATGGACAATTTATAAGTGGTAAACCCAGCACAGTTTTTTTCTAAAGATAAGAAGCAGTGAGATGGTGCAAAAGAAACGGTCAGTAGATCTCAAGGACTTCATATACGAAAGTGAGCAGCTCCAAGATGGCGACTGGTGAGGTGCTGGAAGCTGGCAGGGTCTGGTGGCTTGGAGGGTTTGAATCAGACTCAGGGGAGGAAAACCAGATTCCTCCCAGAGAATTTCCCCCCTGGTTTTATGACCTCCGATACAATCTGAGCTCAGTACGGAGTGATATTGCCAGCCTGGGGGTAGAACTCCAGGAGGAACTAGCAGTTATAGACTGAAGGATGGAAGACATGGAGGAGCAAGGTGATGGCATGTTGGAGGTGGAGAAGCAAGTTGTACAGTTGGAGCAGGCTAGTCTTGAACTCTTGGATAAATTAGAAGACCTGGAGAGCCGCTTGAGATGGAGCGATCTCCGGTTTAGCAGAATCCCAGAGGAGACCGCATATGTGAACTGCATGGAGGTGGTCTCCAGCATTGTGCAAACGCTCCTACAGCCTGAGGCGGGGCGAACATTCAGAGTCCAATCTGGTGGTGGAGTTAGACCGAGTGCATGCAACCTTAAAGCACCAAGCTGATTTACCCAGGGACATAGTTGTCTGTTTTCACCAATTTTTCCTGAAAGAGAAAGTGGCGGCAAAGACCAGGAAGATCAGAGATTTCAAGTGGAATTTGCATGCAATCAAGATTTTCAAGGATCTTTCTGGGGCTACGTTGCACAGAAGAGAAATGCGGTATATCACGAAAAAATTGAGAGAACAAGTGAACAGGTAGTTGTTTCCTTTTGCCCTGGTAGTCACCAGGGATGGCAAGACTCTGCATGTCAGGATCTGATCAGAAGGCGTGAAGATTTTGTGGGAACTGAATATTATTAGTTTGGAAGAGGTTGAAGAGTGCGAGAAAACTCCCTGGCCTTGAGAGGTTCGGTGGCAGCAGGGGAGGCTGAAGAGAAGCTCCAGCAGCCATCAACAGCAGAGTTCACTTGACTCTGACTGAAGTGGGCACAGATTTTTAATCTCTTGATTAGTTGGATATATCAGTTCTAGTTTTGGGAGTGTGATGGGTTGGATACATTTTTGTGAGTAATTTGTGTGGTGTGGTTGTTTAGGGGGAACTGTGAGGGATCTGGGGAGGTTTCTGGGGATATTAAAGGGATGCAGGAGGACTGATGAGGATGCAAGGGTGTTGGGATGTATTGGTGTATGGAAGGGTATCCGGTGCACTAGTGGATGGGTGCAGTTGTTGGTACAGATGGGTTTGAATGGGGGGACGGGGGACGAGTGGAGACTAAAGGCTTAGAATGATGCACATTGTCTGTACATTTTCTAGCATTCAGGCTCAGGGATGGATGGTTGTTAGAGGGGGCACAGGTGAAGTGGGAAAGGTGGCTGCACATCCCCAAATGGATTGGGTGCCTTAGGTGGAGGGGTACCAAGGTGCCCTGGGGGAGCGCGAAGGGGGGGGGTTGGTCTGCTCAAAGGTGGCATGGAATATATTCTCAACTTTAGAGGTATGAGCTACACGGTTGTTACATGTAATTTAAAGGGCTAAATGTCCCTGTTAAGCGAGCTTCCCTATATAAGGAGTTAGCTTGACTCTGGGCCTTTATAACAATTAAAACAAATAATACAGACGTGAAAGGAACGCCATTAAACATAAGAGAAAAGTGCGCCCATACAGGAATAAGATAAGACAGGAAGAGGGGGAGGGATGGGGGCAGGCTATGTAACATACTGCTTCAGGAGACTCATCTCATTAGAGAGGATAAGCATCTTTTGAAATCACTGCAATACTCCACAGTGGTAGCAGAATTCAGCATGAGAGGACAGAAAAACGCTGGTGTGGCTATTCTGTTCTCTAAATCTTGATCCAGCAATCTGTGAGCGGATTGCTGACCCAGACAGGAGGTTCTTGAGTGTAAAAGTGGAGGGCAGTGCTTGCGCCATAGTGAATGTGTATGCACCAAACAAGGAGCAGGGGGTGTTTTTCTCTACCCTGGGGGTCTCATTATTGTGTATGGCAGGGTCTAGGTGGGTGATGGGGGGGGGGGAGATTTTTATCTGGCGTGGGACCCGAAAATGGATAATTTAGAAGAAGGGCAGTATGGAGGCTGCGATAGAGCTATTATGAAGGAAGTGATAAGGGAGCTAGGTCTCGTAGATGTGTGGCATCTGCTGTTCCCGAAAGGGAGGTCCAACTGTTATTATTTGGCGCCCCACAACACCTGTTCTAGGATAGATGTCCTTTGGTGGACAGGGAGATGGTCCCCGAGCTGGTGCAGGCAAGTATTGAAACGATTGCCTGGTCAGGCCATGCTCCAGTTTGGGTGGAATTAAAGGGAGAAAGTTTTGCAGGATCAGTGATGATATTCTTGACCAAGAGGAGGTTCTCAAGGATACTGAGGGAGACATTTGGGAATTCTTTGAGCTGAATAGCGAAAGTATATCCTCTTGGGTAGTGGTATAGGATGAGGGACAGACTTTTGATGTGAGTGAATGAGATGAGGAGGTGACTCGTCTCCTTGGTCAAATAGAGACTAGGGATGTGGAAAATAGACTTCATCCTACTAAGGAAGGGAACCCGGCCCATTTCTTAAGGGACTTTTGGGAATTTAGAAGCAGAAAAGGAGAGTGTTTATTGGGGGGGGGGAAGGGTGCTTTCATGGGTTATGGTGCTTTGCCATATCCAGCAATTACCCCAAGAGCAGCTAAAGGCTGCTTTGTCCAGATGGCGTGATCAGGGGCTCCTCCATTTATTTCAGCTTTTCAGAGGGGAGGGAGTGCAGACCTTTGAGCAATTGAGGGAAAAATATCAGTTAAGTAATAAGGCTTTCTTTGCATATTTACAGTTCCGACATTTCATTCAGTCTGTGTTCCCAGCTAATAATCAGATGGGAGGCCTCATGTGCTTTGAAAAGTTAATGTTGGGTAGGCTGGGATATCGGAAGGTTGTAGCCCCCCCTTTTACCAGGGACTAGTGGAATGCACTACTGAAATCCTCCCATATATGGTGTGGTGGGAAAGACTCCTGAACAAATCTCTGGAACTGAAAGAATGACAAACTGTGTGTCAGTTTCTACCATTAGTCACCTCCATCTAGACTATTGTAACCTACTCCTTGCTGGTCTCCCTTTCAATCTATTCAACACTGCTGCATGGCTAATTTTTCGCCAGCCTCGTCATTCTCATATTATTCCATTTAAATCACTTCATTAGCTCCCTATCCGTTGCTGCATCCAGTTCAAACTTCTCCTGCTGACCTTTATAAGTGCATTCACTCTGCAGGTCCTCTCTTCCTACACCCTTCGTCGGGAACTCTGCTCTTCTGGCAAATCGCTTCTGTCTGTGCCCTTCTCTTCTATTGCTAATTCAGACTTCGCTCCATTCACCTTGCTGCTCCTTATGCCTGTAACAGACTACCTGAGTCAGACGCCTTCTCTGGCCCTTTTCAAATTCAGGCTGAAAACTCACCTCTTTGCTGCCACTTTCAGAACTTGACTCACCTGGTCTCCTTTGTGTTTCCTTACCATTCCCCCTAAAGCTATTGTGTTGTCTGTCTTGACTAGATTGTAAGCTCTGATGAAAAGGGACCATCTTTTACATCTGTCTGTGCAGCGTTATGTTCGTCTTCTAGTGCTATACAAATGTTCAGTAGTAGTATTGAAAATGGCTATAAAGTGCTCTTTTTCTGGTATTTGACACCAGATTGGTTACTTACATTTTAGAGTAACCATTCACCACTGGGTTGTGGGAGAGTGGGGGATATACCACATGTGTGGTGGAGTGCTGTAGATTGGCAAACGTTTGGAAGGCTGTTCAGCTATTTATAGGGGAAATGATGGGATCTCACTTTGAGGTGACGACCTGATGTTATTTCTCCTGCTGTGCACTCCAGAGCACTCCTTGCGGCCTTGGGCAACACTTAACCCTCCATTGCCTCAGAAGAAAGGCTTTACAATCTACTTCTGGTCACACTGCCAAGAAAACCCAGGAGCTTCTGGGTCACCAGGAGTCAGCATTGACTCGAAGGCACACATTGCCTTTTTTCACTCCAGAGGAGTGGTCACCTGAAGTGAGTGGGTGGGTGATTTGCTGCATAATGGAGTGGAGGAGTGGCCTAGTGGTTGGGGCAAGGTACTTCAGGCCGGAAGGTCGGGGGTTCAAATCCCACTAGAGGACAGCAACCTTGGGCCGGAAGGACTGGGGTTTCTAGTCCCACAGGTGCTCCTTGTGGTCTTGGGCAAGCCACTTAACCCTCCATAGCCCATGTTCCCTGTAAAATAGTTATCTCCAAGTTATAATGCCCTGTTCAATGTAATTTCAGTTTGTTCAATGTAAACCGCACTGATGCAGAATAGCACGGTATATAAGAGAATGTAAATAAATAAATAAATAATGGCGGCAAGGGTATGGAGGAATTCAGAAGCTCTGAATAGAAACAAATTTTGGGGGAGGATTCAACCAATCTATACAGCTCTTTGTAAGGGTAGGGATGTGAAAGCTTCTGACCATGTTGGGGTTAGAGGAGGTGGAGGGGCAATAGAGCGGGCCTGGTCCAGATATTGGGCTGGTTGAGGTTTGTGGATGAGGGGCTTATGCTTGGAGATAATGAAATACTGAGTTGTAGCAAGAGCAGGCTAACCCCTTGGGGGGGAGGGGTTGGGTTGGGTTGAGCTGAGGTGAGGAAAAAAGGCACTGTAACTCCAACAGCTAATAGGATTATGTTTTTATGTTTAATCTTGGTACTATTAGCAATATTTGTTTTGGCATCATTCTCTTATGATGGCCGCGGCACCAAACTGTTGCCTATGCTGTAGAATATGCTGATGCTGACTCTAGTGAGCTGTCTCACTTTGGGACTCGAGGATTAAGGCCTCTTGTTTACTTCTGTGGAGAAGGACATGCTGCTACAGGATTGTACCTCGGTCTGTTCATTTGGGTCTTCCAGTGTAATGTAGGAGGTTGTTTGAACTAATAAAGTTTAAATCTAAAAAAAAGGCTTTTAATATTGACCTCTATGTTTCTAATTAATTAATTGTCCAATTTGTTTCCTTTTTAGGTACATTTGTTTAATCAAAAGTACTTTCTCTGGGTGCCTTTATCTGAAAGACTTTTGCTAAGATTCCAGCTCTCATATATTTGCTTAATCTGTCCAAAGAGAGGGGTCTCCAAAGATGTGCTAGCTGGAAAATTCCTTTGTGCCACACTTTAAAATAGTTTTGTTATTTTATGTATAGTAGGTGGGCTATAAATATAATAAATGATTGACTTAACTGTGAGGTTTTACTTAGTTTTAGTGACAATGAAAATATTTAGTTTTAATTCTTATGACTCTACATAGATAAGTAGTGGAAGGGCAAAAATACTTACTGTATGTATTTATTATAGTACATGGCTGAAGCCAATATTGGTACTCAGACTCAATACTGATGTAGCATTCTAAAAGAGAACGGTCAATGACCTGTTTGCCCATTTCCCATTTTTAGGGGCACATTTACTAAAGGTTAATGTACTCTGTGTCACCATAGCCAAAGGAATAAAATGGACCACAGCAGCACTTAGTGCATGCTAACAGACATTATCATGTGTTCCTTAATATTGTAATACACTTATCTCCAGGAACAAGCAGGAATAAGTCCTCACATATGGGTATGTCGGTACCGACGGAGCCTGCGCGGGAAAGCTCCCCAGCTTCCCAGAAGGAAAGCTTTTGGGGCCTCCCACTGCGCATGTGCGCTGCCTTCCCGCCTTCCTGACCAACTCTCCTCAGTTCTTCTTTTTCCGCGGAGCCAGCAGGTCGTGTTCCTGTCACCGCTGAAGAAGTTGTTATTTTAATTTATTTCTTTGGCCGCGTGTCTGCCTTCCCCGATTCCAGACCGGTACCGCCGGTCTTTTTTCCTTTATTTCTTAAAAAAATAAATAAATAAATCTTCTTTTTTCCTCACTTGGTGTGTTTGTTCTGTGAGGCCTTTAGGCCTTCACAAATTCTCCCTCATGGAGAAACAAGCCTCTGGGTTTAAAAAATGCACCAAGTGCAGCGGTACTATTTCAGTCACAGACACCCATGAATGGTGTCTTAAATGTTTGGGGCCTGACCATTCCATTCCGGATTGCCCATCCTGTTCTTTGATGTCTAAACGTGGCTTACAGAACCGGGCAGCCAAGTTTCACATGCTGTTTTCTACAGATACTCCAGCATCGACATCTTCCAGGTCTTCCTCTCCTGATGGATCTCAGGTAACCAAACATTCCTCTGGCAGGTCCTCAAAGGGCAAATCTCCCTCTAAGTATCGAGATACCCCTGGGCTTGACCCTGAGGACCCTGCCCCAGCCAAACAACCCTGGCGGGAAGCTCCGGCTTCCAAAGCTCCTCCTATGGGGTTACAGGTTGACATCGATGGCACGGCCTCGACCGATCACCTGTTAGACTGTTCTGGGGTACCGGCTCATTCATCCGGTACCGACATCTAGACAGTCGTGGCGTCCATGGATCATACAGTTCAATCCATGCAGCAGGCCATTTTCGCTTTCATTAAGGCTGCAATGCCCTCGGTACCGCACCCTGCGGTACCGACTCCGGTTCCGGTACCACAACCGATACCGGTACCCAGGCCATCCACATCGACCAGGATACCGATTCCGGTTCCCGGTTCCGGGGTTTTTCCCGATACCGATCCGGTTCCGGGTAGCCCCGATGTCGATACCGGTCGATACGCTTATCGATCCCTGGAAGCAAACAGATGGTACTTTGAGTCTTCTGATGATTCTGATTCATCAGATGACTCTGCTGAAGTATCCCTTACTCTACCTGAGGAGCCCTCTTCTCCAAAAAGGAGAATGTCTCCTCCAGAGGATTTATCCTTTCAAGACTTCATCATTGAAGTAGCTAAAGGTCTTTCTATTTCTGTATCCTCTGAAAAAGAACCTAGAGAAAAAAAGTTAGACATTTTAGGATACTCTAAGGTTCCCAAAGAGGCAGTCACCTTGCCCATCCATGAAATTCTTCAAGAACACATGATGGACTTATGGGAGACTCCTCTCACCCTATCTCCACATTCTCGTCGTCTGGACGCCATGTATCGTGTTCCCCCTTCTCCTGGGTTTCAAAAAACTCAGCTCCCTCACCACTCCATCGTGGTGCAGTCAGCTATGAAAAGGATAAAGAGTACTAAAAGAACTCTTCTACTCCCCCAGGAAGAGAATGTAGGACTCTGGATGCTTTTGGAAGAAAAATCTTCCAAGCAAGTATGCTTATTGGCAGAATCAACTCATACAGCCTCTATATGGGCATGTTTCTGAAGGAAATTGCATTAAAGATACGCCATTTTCTCCCCCTTTATCCCAGAGGATAGAAAGGAGGAGTTCCTTCTTTTGCTGAAGCATACCCAAGATATTTCAAAGTTCTCCAACAGAGCAGCCTTTGACTCCTTTGAGGGTGCTAGCAGAGCCTCAGGTATTGCCATTGCGGCTCGCAGAATTGCTTGGCTCCAGGCCTCTGACCTAGAACCCTGGGTCCAAGATGGGTTGGGAAATTTGCCTTGTACAGGTGAGAATCTGTTTGGCAAGGAGTGGCAAATCAAAGCCACTCAAATGGATGCAGAAAATGCTGCATTAGATAGACTTTCTAAGTCTACCTCTACCCCTGTCAAGAAAAACTCTTTCAAAAAGCCTTTCTACAAGAAGGCCAGATTTGCCACAAATACTGGCCAACAATCTTCTGCAGCTCGCTTTGCTCCTAAGCGTCAGCAGCCTAAACAGGCCAGGGCAAAACCTGCAGGGGCTGCTACAGCCCAACAGTCCCAACCCCCTCAGGGATTTTGACTTAAATCTAGAGAACTTAACCTTTCTGGCTCTAAAACCAGAACCTCTCACCATTCCAGGAAGGTTAACTCATTTTGCTCCCAGATGGGAGCAAATCACATCAGAACAATGGACCCTCTCTATCATCAGAGAGGGCTACAAACTACATTTCTCCAACCTTCCTCCCCATACCATGGTGAGAAGTTTCAATTCTCCCCCATCTCTCCTAGACCTGTTGAGTCAGGAGGTGACCACTCTTCTCGCCCAAAAGGCAATAGAAGAGCTTCCTCTTCCTCAACAGGGATCAGGTTTTTACTCCCCTTATTTTCTCATTCCCAAGAAAACAGGGGGGTACAGACCCATTCTGGATCTCAGAGAATTGAACAAATTTCTATACAAGGAGAAATTCAAGATGCTTTCTCTAGGTACTCTCCTTCCATACCTACAGAGTCAGGATTGGCTTTGTTCTCTAGATCTCAAGGATGCGTACACACATATACTCATCCATCCATCCCACAGAAAATTCCTACGGTTTCTGTTCCAGGGAAAACATTTCCAGTACAGAGTACTTCCCTTTGGTCTAGCCTCTGCTCCAAGGGTATTTACCAAATGCATGGCAATAGTAGCTGCATTTCTACGCGCCCTGGGAATTTTTGTCTTCCCATACATGGACGACTGGCTCATCCGAGCTCCATCTCAGTCCGAGGCTCAGACTTCCCTGGATCGCACCAGACGCATCCTGCAGTATCTGGGACTTGTGATCAATCTGCCAAAGTCTCAACTCACCCCTACGCAATCCCTGGAGTTCATAGGGGCCTGGTTGGATACCACCACTGCAAAGGCCTATCTACCCCAGGCCCGTTGCCAACGTCTAGTGCACTTAGCCTCTCAGACTCAGTCCAGAAGCCACTTGACTGCCAGAGAGATGCTACAACTATTAGGCCACATGGCCTCCACAGTGCATGTGGTGCCTTATGCTCGCCTACATATGAGAGCAGCTCAATGGACTTTATCCACCCAGTGGACTCAAGCATCAGGAGCTCTCTCAGACCAAATAGCAAACTCCAATCGTCTCTTTTGGTCTCTCCAATGGTGGATATCCACTCAAAATCTGTTGTTGGGGGCCCCCTTTCAACCATTGTTGCCCCAAGCAACCCTCACAACAGATGCCTCCCAAACAGGTTGGGGGGCTCATCTCCAAGATCTCTCCACTCAGGGCACTTGGTGTCCACAGGAGACCACCCTTCATATCAACCACTTGGAACTTCGAGCAATTTTTCTAGCTCTCAAAGTTTTTCATACCCTCCTCAGCAACATGACAGTCCTTATTCACACGGACAATCAAGTAGCCATGTTTTACATAAACAAACAAGGAGGGACTGGCTCTCTGTCGCTTTGCAACGAAGCTCTAAGATTATGGGCCTTTGCCAGAGAGCATCAAATCCATCTCCTGGCAGTATATTTATTTATTTATTTTATTTATTTATTTAACAATTCTTTTATACCGCGCTATTACAATCAGTGCGGTGTACATTGAACAAGAAACATACTACAATGCATACAAGTAACATTGAGTTTTACATTGAACAGGGAACTTCAACAATAGGACAACCGGGGGAACTATGTACAGATTAACTTAATGGTATATACAGTAATAAAACTCGTTTGGATTATTCCAGGAATCCAAAACTCTTGGACAGACAGACTCAGTCGATTTCTGCTTCCACACGAATGGTCCCTGCACATGGATCAGGTACTCAGAATCTTCCAGAAATGGGGAACCCCGGACATAGACCTCTTTGCAAGTCCGTGGAATGCCAAACTTCCCCGGTTCTGTTCCAGAATTCCGTGTCAGGGAGTTCAGGCCAAGGATGCCTTCCTCCTGCATTGGGGTCAGGGCTTCCTGTATGCCTTTTCACCCATTCCTTTGATTCCCAAGACTCTGTTCAAACGTCAAAGGGATCAAGGGTCCATGATCCTCATAGCTCCACGCTGGCCACGCCAAGTGTGGTACCCTCTACTTCTGCATCTCTCCCAAGCCCCCTCCCTGGACTTGGGAGCGGCTCCAGACCTTCTGTCTCAGGAGGAGGGGACTTTGTGGCACCCAAACCCCAAGTCCCTTCACCTCAGAGCTTGGTTACTGAAGGCCTAGACCTTCAATGCTGGAATCTTTCTCAACAAGTGAAGGATATCCTACATGCCTCTAGGAAACCTTCCACTAGGCGTTCTTATGCTTTTAAATGGAAAAGATTTTCCATTTGGTGTGCTCAAAAGGGTCTTAACCCTCTAGCACTCCCATTGAATTCTCTTTTGGAATATCTCCTGCATCTCTCCAATGCAGGACTCAAAACGAATTCAGTAAGAGTCCATTTGAGTGCTATTGCGGCATCACTTAAGCCCATCAATGGACAACCTGTTTCCTCTCATTCTCTTATTGCAAGATTCATGAGAGGCCTAACCTTAACCAAACCTCCCATTCCACCTCCGCCGGTGGCATGGGACTTAAACTTGGTTCTTGGTCAGCTTATGAAGCCACCTTTTGAACCCTTAGCCACTACCTCCTTGAAATTTCTTTCCTGGAAAGTTAATTTTCTTATTGCAGTCACCTCAGCTCGCCGTATCAGTGAACTGCAAGCTCTAGTGGCTAATCCACCTTATACAAGGTTCCATCATGATAAGGTGGTCCTTAGGACCAATCCCCACTTTATGCCTAAACTGGTCTCCCCTTTTCATCTTAATCAAGAGGTATATTTACCTGTCTTTTTTCCAGCTCCTCATGCATCCAGTGCAGAGAGGAACCTTCATACTCTAGACTGTAAAAAAGCTCTTGCCTTTTACCTCCACAGGACACAGCAACATCGAAAGTCTTCTCAGCTTTTTGTTGCTTTTGATCCTTCTCATTTAGGACTTCCAGTCTCCAAAAGAACACTCTCCAATTGGATTGCTCAGTGTATCTCTTTTGCTTACCAGAGTAAGAACCTTTCTCTGGAGGGCCATGTCACCGCTCACAACGTGAGGGCCATGGCCACCTCTATGGCTCATTTAAACTCTGTGTCCATTGACCAGATCTGTCGAGCAGCCACCTGGGCCTCGGTTCATACCTTTACAGCCCATTACTGTTTGGACAAGGACTCCCGCCAGGATGCCTTGTTTGGTCAGGCTGTCCTCAGACACCTGTTCCATTCTTGAACAACTCCTGCCCACCTTCCCTGAATGGATGCCTGAGATCCATAGGAAGATGAGGAACCTTTCAGGGTCTCATACCCTTCAGGGGATCTCCCAGGCATCTTAGCTAGGGAGTCCACATATGTGAGGACTTATTCCTGCTTGTTCCTGGAGATAGCACAGTTACTTACCTGTAACAGGTGATCTCTGGGAACAGCAGGAATTAGTCCTCACAACCCACCCGCCTCCCCTAGGAGTTGTATCTATCTCTCTCTTTCCTTTCAAATCTCTATTGTCTCAGCTTTAAACTCGAACTGAGGAGAGTTGGTCAGGAAGGCGGGAAGGCAGCGCGCATGCGCAGTGGGAGGCCCCAAAAGCTTTCCTTCTGGGAAGCTGGGGAGCTTTCCCACGCAGGCTCCGTCGGTACCGACGTACCCATATGTGAGGACTAATTCCTGCTGTTCCCAGAGATCACCTGTTACAGGTAAGTAACTGTGCTTTCACCGTTTTCCAAACTTCAGTAAAATATCTTCCTTACTAGTAGTCTGTGCCTAGTTTCTGTCTTGTAAAATAGACATGTTTGTGTCAGAATTTCCTATTCCTTTGTAATTAATAAAACCATAATTTGTACTCAGACATGTATGCGAGTGGCGGTTATATACACCAAGCATAAAGTTTATGCTGCCAGGTTAGTCATACTCTGTTCTGCCTCTTTCACATATCGTTTGAAGGGAAAGAATCAGTTGGATAGAGAGAGACTTTTAATCAATTGTCCATGGCTACGGTGGGTGAGAAGGATCCTAAACATCTTTAACACATTTAGACAGGGACACCTGTACATATGAGAGTTTACGTTGCAGCTATTGCTACAAGACACTTTGACAGCTAATGGGTAGATGAAATGTTTTGGATGGTAAGTTTGTATATTCCATATAAAATCACTGGTGAAGATCCATTTTACTAGAAATATTGTTACAAATCTGTATGTTAAATTAATTGTACAGATTTATAAACCTGGGGACATTTTAGAATTCTGAATTGAAGTACTTCATATATTGGAAGAGGATGTTGTGGGAAACTTAGAGCCCCAACAGCATATAAGTTGTCTTCCAGATTAATACAGATTTACCATGAAATGAATAGAAATCAGAACATTATATATAAATTATTTTCCTAAGACAGATAAAAATTCAGTGCAGTAATAACCCTGTACAAATGTAACATCACTGCAATAACAAAACATGATAATTTGTGGCTATTCTATTCTCAGTAATTAGGATGGTTCAGCACCAGTTAAAATTTGTGCTCTCCTTATCCATTGAGAAGTTTCTTGCCTAACTATTGCTTTAGTATAATCAGTTCATTTTTAAAAGACCTTGTAACATAACACTTTAAATACACGAACTTTGTAAACTTCGTTTAGAATGCAGCTTTTGAGAAAACAGAACTGTTTAAAACACTGGACAGATCTTATTTATATCTACAACTTATAAAGGGTCCTCCTTGATATAAATTTGTCATCATGTTTAGATGGCATTAGTTGGTAGCTAATTCTGCCAAAATTCACATTTTATAATAATCTGCTTGCATAAATCAGAAAAGTAATACCAGATACCCAACTTCTTAACCAACACACCAAGTATTTAAAAACAAACAAAGAAACCTGAACTATGCCTGCTATTTTCATAACAATCCTAGTAGTTTACCATGGAAATCTGGCACATTCAGATTAAGCTGTGACACTTGAGAAGTATAATTATGGGAACAGTTGTAGGCGTTCAGCAGGGTGCAGTCCTCTGAGGACAAAGGCTTACTGCCGAGGCCTATGTACAGAGTACGGTTTCTTAAACTTGTTGGGCACAAGGCCATTAAAGATCAAGGACAGTATTCACAGAAACTATTCCCTTTTCTCATCTAAGGCCCCTTCCTGAGCGTTGTCACATTTTTACATTATTAGATTTCATTGTCATCATTAGAAATAACCCAAAAGGAGCTATTTATGTATGGCTATCTCTATTATGCCATATGCACTACTCAACAGGAAAAATCAGGGTCCAGTTGTAGAGAAATATTGGGCCATGTATAAATTATTTATCAAACAATTAAAATTTCATGATTATACCTCCGTAAATAATTGGACTGCTTGAAAGCATAAGAAAATATTACTCATCATTTCTAGTGTACTGAAGAAGCCATTCAATTTTTAAGGCTTAAATTCAAAGTTAGAGGTCTAGTCACTAAGCTGTATTATGGCAATAGCGTGCTTTAAAGAGCAATTGTTAAAAATCATAGAATGTGCATTAATTGCACCTAATACAGGTTATTTCTCCATAATGCATGAAAGCTCATTTTTGAATGCATGCATATCAACTCAATTTTATGAAAAATGAATAATACAGCTTGTTAACTTACAAAATGTAACCCCACCTCCTAACAGCAGTTGTGTCTCAAGACACACCTAGCCAGTCAGGTTTTTAGGAGAACTACAATAAATATGCATGATAGAGATTTGCATACAATTAAAGAAGTACATGCATATTTATTGTAGTTCTCCTAAAAATCTGATTGGCTAGATTTGTCCAAAGGATTGAATTGAGAAATACCTGCTCTAGAGCCACATGCCCTCGGCACCTACTAAGGCTCCTTGGTGGGTAGTGGAAACAGGAGCCAAAAATGGTGGCTCTAACCCTAGCAGTATGTTACTATGTAGTTCTTAGTTGTAGAGACTGGCACAGGACAGGAGCCCTAGTAGTGGGTGGGCCCAGAGAGCGCTCTCTTTTATTTTTAAATGTGTATGGATGGGGCGGAGGGCAACATGTTTTTTTTCAAGAAGATTGGAGGCAAAGATGGGGTGCCCTTTGGTTTTAAAAGGGCAGGGTGCGTGTTTGGGGGCGGGGGTTTGACACTCCTGGTTGCAGCAATGCAAAGGTGACATTTTACTTACCAGATAATGTCCTTTCTTACAGTCCTGCTGGACCAGTCCAGACAAGTGAGTTATGTCCACCTACCAGCATATTGGTGGAGACAGAAGCCAGTGAAATACCCAGGTTTCAGTGGCATCACTCCCATGCCTCTATCAGCCTGAGCCACTAGAGGGCACCTTGGTATTCATCCCAAAGCATATTTATTTATATTCTCTTATGGGAAGGCATGGCAAACCTTAACATTAGCAACAATAATGAATCAAACATTAGAACCTGTGTGCCTTATTGGGAACCTGCCAAGTACTTGTGACCTGGATTGGCCACTGTTGGAAACAGGATTCTGGCATATCTTATGTTCTAAACCAGTGGTTCTCGGCCAGTCAGGTTTTAAGGATATCTACTGCTTCCATTGCATGCAGATCTATCTCATGCATATTCATTGTGGATATCCTGAAAACCTGACTGGCCTGGGGGTCCTAGAAGACTAGAACAGTGGTTTTCAACCCAGTCAAGAAACCATGTAGAAAACTGTATTTGAGAAATTGACCAGAAGACTGTCGGTAGGAAATGAACCCACAAAGCCAAGCATAAAGTCCTAGCGGACCAAGATGCTGCCATAGAATAACAGATTAAACAGTTCGAGGGCTGGGTCCTGAACTGGTCTAGCAGGACTCAAGGAAAAGACGTTATTAACAAGATGGTTACAATGTAAACCACTTTGACCAAATGATGTTGTTGTTAAGTGCCGTCAAGAGGGTCGGCTCATGGCAACCCTCTGGATAGTTATCCTAAATTGTGTTCGGTCTTCAGTCAGGCGGCTCATTGTTGACAGAATGGCACCTGTAGCTGCTGCTGTTGTTGTATCGATCCATCTCATTGCTGGCCTTCCTCTTTTGCGTTGACCTTCTACTTTGCCAATCATGTCGTTTTCTCTATTGATCTCTCTCTTCACATGATGTGTCCAAAGTATGAAAGTCAAAGTCTTGTCATCTGAGCTTCTAAAGAAAACGTAGGTTTGATCTCCTCTAGTACTGACTGGTTTGTTCTTCGGGCAGTCCATGGTATACACAGTATTTGTCGCCAGCACCATAATTCAAAGGCATCAATTTTCTTCCTTTCTTGTTCATTGTCCAACTTTCACATCCATATGATGTTACTGAAAATGCCATGGCTTGAACAAGTCGAATCTTTGTATGGAGAGAGACATCTCTGCTCTTGAGGATCTTGTCTAGGTCCTTCATAGCCATTCTGCCAAAAGCAATGTGTTGTCTGATTTCTTGACTGCTTGTTGCTTCTTTGATAGTTGACAACTTTAACCTTCTTGGATCAACTTTTCAGTTTCTTCTCTATCAACGATGAACTTATTCATTTTGCCAGATGTCAAGATCTTTGTCATCTTAACGTTAAGGTGCAGACCCATTTTAAGACTATATTCCTTTATTGAATGATAAAGCGGTATTAAAAAAAACCTGTTAAATAAAATAAATAAATGTTATCTGGTAAGTAAAATGTCATCTTCCATATTGCCCTGTTAGACCACAACAGACAAGTGGGACATACCAAATCTACACCTCCACTGGGTGGGAAGAAGACCTTTGAGCCAAAGGCCATGTTCACCTGAGCGTAGACATCTAGGCTGTAAAGCTTGACAAAACGTGATGCCCACAGTGCCACCTGATAATATCTGAAGGGACAACAGAGCAATGGTCTGCTCTCGAGGACACTGGTGCTCGAGTAGAATGAGCACGCAAACCCTCTGGAACCAGCCAGCTTCGTAACAGATACACAAACAGCACAAAAGATGATCAGAATTACAAAAAGGAAGCCATAACCTCCAAGTCCTGGAGACGCACTCTCCGAACATCCATAAGGCAAAGATCCTTCTCTCTTTCTTTACACTGCTCCTCAGAAAATGAGGACAAGTAAACCATCTAGTTCACATGAAAGGAAGCTATCACCTTGGGCAAAAGGAAGGCACAAGCCAAATGGAAACAGCCTCCACTAAAAAGTACAAATAAGGATTCTGGCAAGACAGCACCTGCCACTTGGCAATGCACCTTGCCAAACCAATCGCGACCAAGAAAATAGTTTTGAGAATAGCACCTCTCAGAGCAGCACACTTCAAAGGGTCAAGGGCACCACGACCCTGAGCACAAGAAAAAATTCCCAGGAAAGGGAAAAGGCCAGAGAGGACGACGCAGATGCTGAACCCCTTTAAGAAAATGTGAAATATCCGGGATCAAGGCTGAAGACTTTCCAGCCACTGGCCACTGAAACACGACAAGGTTGCCATCTGGACTTTCAGGAAGGTCCTGCAGAAGAACAACAGAGCCGGCACCTTGGCAGACTTAGGAACAAGTTGTCATGCACTGCATCCACACTACAAGAGGTATGAGGCCCACACACATTCAAGGCAGGTAGAACCCCTCCGGGCTATGAGCAGAGCAGAAACTATTATGTTTATGTTTATTTTATTTGATATACCGCCCTTTGGAAGGAACAGAGCGGTTTACAATATACAAAAATGAAGCTTTAAAATAGGCACAAGGCCAGAGAGGAGGAAAGGGAAGTTACAATTTCGACAGGAAAGCAGGAGAGAGGAAGAACACAAAACAATGTACAGCAATTGAGATCACACAGAGGGGGAGGGGAGTTCGAAGGCTAGGGAAAAGAGGTGGGTCTTCAGCTCACGCCTGAAAGTTGGGTGGTGGGGCTTGAGTCGGAGGGATGCGGGGAGTGAGTTCCAAAGGGCAGGGCCTGCAAAGAAGAAGGCTGAGGAGCAAGTGGAGTGAAGATGTGCAAGGGGGGGGGGGGGGAGAACAAGATGGTTGAGATGAAATGAGCGAGGAGTGTGTCTGGGAGTGTGGAATGTGATGAGGTCTGCCAGGTATTGAGGGGTGCTAGTGTGAAGTACTTTATGAACAAGGGTGAGTAGCTTAAATCGGGAGCGAAAGGAAATGGGTAGCCAGTGAAGATGAAAGAGTAAAGGTGATATGGATCCCATTGGGAAGAGTGAGTAACAATGTGATCAGCGGTATTTTGGATCCTCTGAAGTCTATTGAGTTGGGATTTAGGAAGACCGGTGAACACAGAGTTAGAGAAGTCTACGCGTGACATGACTAGTGACAGTAACTATTGCAGGAGAATAGTGCTTATGCCACAGCTAATCTCCTTCAAGTTGCAGGCCATAAGCAAGAAGGGAGCCAGATCATCTAGGACAAAGCGCCCTCTGATGCCACCTGCCCCAAAATGGGGCAAATAAAGAAGAGGAACCTGCAGGAACCACACATCAAGTCCTTAAACCATCCTCTCCTTGTCCAGTCTAGCAACACCAGTACAATCCAGCCCAGATGGCGCTTCATGCGCTGAAACGCATGCCCCAATAGCAGCCATCAAGGAAGCACATACAGCAGGGCATTGCCATGGCCAGGATTGAACCAGTGCGACAAGCCCTTGGAACCAGTTTCTGTGTGGTGAGTGAAGCAACAACACACAAGATTGACGCGGGATGCCTTCAATTCCATCCTGAGGCAACTCCAATGGCGGAGAAGCATCTTAAATGCCTTCTGACTCAACAACCACTCCCTGGGATCAAGAGAGTGATAACAGAGCTAGGAGACTCATCTCCGCCCAGAGAATCATCCCTCTGGGCCACTCCTGCACAACTTGTGCCGCCTTGAATACTTGCATCACCCTGCCCTTAATCAAGGATGGGAAAACGCGAGGAGGCCTGTCAGATAGCCTTTTGCTTTGAGATGGTTGATGGACCACACTGTCTGAATGAGGTTCCAACAGACCTGGGCTTCTCAGTCTGGACAAGGGCTTTCCCACCTGAAAGATGGGCCCCCCCCCCCCGACTCCAGAAGAATCCATGAGTGATATCCAGCTCCAAGCCCTCCATCAGATAACGTGGCATAGTTACCACTGAAGTTGGCTCTCAATCCCAGCTGGAGCAGGAGTCTGAGCTCAAGCACCGGTGAAGAAGGGCTGCCAGAGCGCCCTCATATGAGCATGCCCATGGCACCAGTTGATTGTTGCCACCGCTGCCATCAAGCCAAAAAGCTGGGGATGATCCAAAACCCTGGGACCCTGTTGAGAAATGCACAGTTCAAGTCATTCTCACCGTCTCTGCACTCTCTCTTCTGGCAGGAAGACACTGCCCACATTTTATTTTATTTTATTTTTTTTATTTTTATTTAACAGTCTTTTCTATACCGCCCCTTCCAGAGATCAGGGGCGGTTTACATTGAACATTAAACAGAACAATTGTATACTTCTGTATACATTTACAGGGAACATTATGCTTTAACTATGTACAGGTGTACTTACAGGGAACATATTTTGAACAGATTTTGAACAACATTTTGAACAACATTTTGAACATTAACTATAACAGAGCTTTTCAAACTATTTACAAGTTATATACATGGAGCGCATCTTAGTTAGATACAGTTACAGTGGTGAAAATAATCAACTGTTTGAGTGGTTCATTAGCGGGTTGTGTGGGGTTAGTGGGGTTAGTGAATTTTCCTGTGTTAGTCATTTGTTCTGTCTTGGGTACAGTGTATGTGTTTCTGTGATTGTATTGGCGAAGTTCTTTGTTGGTAGGGGATTTCAAAGTGTTTTGTAAAGAGGTAGGTTTTTAATTCTTTTTTGAATTGGTGAAGGTCTTTTATCATGCGGAGTGTTAATGGTGTTTCATTCCAGAGGGTGGGGGCAGCGAAGGAGAATGCCCTGTCACTTGTTGTCGCTTTAGTTTTTCTAAAATTTGTTTTTATGTTGAGGGAGTGGGTTGCATTCTGTCTGCGTGATCTAGTATCTGATGGAGGGTGTATTAGGGTGGATAGTTGTGTTGGGGAGATGTTGTTGACGATTTTGAAAGTAGTTAGGAGGATTTTATATTTTATTCGGCTGTTTATAGGGAGCCAGTGTAAGTCTAGGAGAATTGGGGTCACGTGGTCTGTTAGATTAGCTTTAGTGACCATCTTGGCGCATATGTTTTGGGCTCTTTGGAGATAGTATATGCTTTTTAATGGAAGTCTAGGGATTGGGGAGGCACCAACGGAGGCTTTCCCTGATTGACCACCCAGCTTAGGTCTTCCAGAAGGGCACCACTTGGGCTGCAGCCAGAGAGGCCTCTGACAGAGAACGGGCTCCAGTGAGCCAGCCATCCAGGAAAGGGTGTACACACAGTTCTTTGTGCCATAGCACAGCAGCCACCACCACTATGACCCTGGAGAGCATCCTTGGGGCAGGGGAGAGGTAAAAGGTTGGGCGGCAAACTGAAGGCATGAACCAAACATGGCAAAACAGACATCTCTGCTAATCCTCCTGGATCAGGATATAAACACAAGATTTGGCCAAAACCAGAGAAGCCAGAAACTTTTTTTTTTTTAATTTTACAATCAGAGGCTGGTCTTGAACCAGCAATCCTTGGGTTAGAAGGCATGCAATTTGCAGAAAAGTCATCGCATCTCAGTAGCTAGAAACTCCCTTCGAAGCATCACCAAAATCACCGATCTCAGAGTTGCCATTTGGAAGCGCAACACATGGAAAGGAACACTGCCTGCCTAGAGGCCATGGATTGGAAGGTGCATCCTTCTTTGCCATCTCAGTTATCCTTGCCCCACTCAGCCGGGGCCCTGGCACCACCACCTGCAGTAATTTATCCACTGTAGCTCATGTGGTAGCTCTCATGTCCACCAACCCCCATGGAGAGATGACAAATGCCTCGGGGATTGGCTGCTTGCAGTCCAAGACATAGCTGCTGAATGGTGTCTAGAACCCTTCTATCCTTGATGACATGCAGGAATGGGCCCCAAAACCTACATAGTGAAGAACGGAAAGAACCCCCCTCTGAAGGGGATCGAGCCTCTGGACCGATGAGCCCTGTGGAAAGGACTAATTTTGGAACTGCAGTCCAGAAGCAGAGAAGAATGGCTTTCAAGGATGAAACTCCAGGAGTCCCGAGACCCCCAGAAATCAGTCCAGTGCATCCGCACTGGATGTGCAGAGGCCAAGGAGGGAAGGACTCTGCTCATTTCTCAGGCTGTTTCGGTCTACGCACTGGAAGGCAAGAAGACACTGCCTCATCCAAGTCCTTCACCAACTTCTCTAATCAGCCTCACAAGTGAGACTTCCCTTAAGTTCCTCTAGGGTCCGGATAACTCAACTGGCCTTATCTGCTGCTCAGCAGCAACACCATGCTCAACTCTGCATCACCACCGACAGGATGATATCCCTAGCTGCCAGCAGACTAGAATATGCATGGCATCAGAGCATCATCCAGCAGGAGAGACTGAATCCACAGGGCCAGAGCTTGCGGCGCCAGACCTGCACACAAAACCAATGGGAGAAAACTGCCACCGTGAACAGGCTCTTCAGCAGAGGGTCCATCTGTTTATCCATAGTGCCCTTCAAGGCCAAGTCAATTCCCACAGGCGTGGAGGCACACTTTCCCACTGTCGTGATGTCAACTTTCACCTTGGGTGAGACGGACCAAGCGGAAGGAGGGCTCACATCCCTTAACACGTCTGTATCCCCCTGGCTGGAAATCGGTCAGGATCAGTTCTGGATTAAGTCTGGAAGACTGCCGTAAATATCTGCACCGCCTATAGAAGTGAGGAACTTGTGGTCCCTGCTCCATCACTTGAGGAGGAAAACTCGAGCAATCAAAGCCGCCAGGTTTCCTTCCAGGATAGGTGGAAAATGTCAGCTTCCACATGAACCTCTGACAGAGAAAACACTCTTCCTTTTTTTTTTTTTTTCCATCAGACTCCTCATCTGCGATGCCAGGACCAGCACTCAAGTCCAGATCTCAGACAAATCCCAGCCAACCTCTGTCTGGGTCGCTTAGGAGGAGGCACTCAAGCCGGGCTTCTGCACTCTGTCCATCCCTCACATGACTGAGCTCAAGGGAATCCAAAGGCTGCAGGGTCTGAGTTTCCAATGCTAATGATCAGGCTTGCCGAAAAAGGAAAAGAATTCTGCGGAGGACAACCCGGACTTTGGGAGCTCCAACACAGGGAACAGAGCCCTCAGAAGAAGGGGAGCAGCCAGTAGCGCAGACAACGGAACTCAAGGCTGGGCTAGGATTCTTACCCACAGTGCTAGCAATCACCACCTTCCTTGAGGTGGAAAACACCGGACCAAACCAATCTATTCGTAGGGAGAAGGGTAGTGGGCCTCCCAATGTAGAGTCAGAGGCTGCCATTCAGGATGCATTCAGTGAGAAGGTTCTTCACTTACCACAGGTCAACAATGCTTCCTGAAAGAACACAGAAGAGTTAAGGCAAGGCAAACATTTGTGCGCATTACAGGCACTTGGGCAAGAATGCACGTTGTAGTCACTCAGGCAGAACGTGTGCTGGGACTGCTTGGGCGCAAGACGCATAAACACAGAAAACGCTACTAGAAAACAGCGCATGTTGGAAAATGGCAGGAAGTGCTGACACAGAGTCATTATCTTTATTACAAGACTTGATTAACAGCCCTTTGTAAACATCAGGGCAGTGTAGAGAGTTGCAGAATGGCCAAAGCCAGAATAAGAAAAGAACTACAATATTGACAGGAAAGAACCTCAGGGAGAGAAACAGAAATGAGGTTCCTTATGGGTCGGAGTATCTTTATCTTTATTTACAAAAAGAGCGAATAGTGAACTTTCTCAAAACCAACAGGTTGCAAGATCCAAGGCAACATGGTTTTACCGAAGGACGGTCTTGCCAAACAAATCTGATTGAGTTCTTTGATTGGGTGACCAAGGAACTAGATCTGGGGCATGCAATGGATGTCATCTATCTGGATTTCAGCAAAGCCTTTGATACTGTTCTCATAGGAGGCTTGTCAATAAACTCAGTAGCTTGGGGTCCCAAGATAGTAAACTGGATTAGAAATTGGTTGACTGACAGACAATAGAAGGTGATGGTACATGGAGCTCACTCGGATGAGAGGAAGGTGATTAGCGGGGTGCCTCAGGGTTCGGTCCTGGGCCCGGCACTGTTCAATATATTTGTGAGTGATATTGCTGAAGGACTGAATGGAAAAGTCTGTCTTTTTGCAGATGACACAAAAATTTGCAACAGAGTGGACTCCCCCGAGGGAGTGGTTAACATGAGGAAAGATCTACAAAAGCTGGAAGACTGGTCTAATGCTTGGCAACTACGATTTAATGTGAAAAAGTGCAGTATCATGCACTTGGGTAGCAGAAATCCAAGGGAAAAGTACACGATAGGGGGTGAGAGGTTGGTATGCACGGTTCAGGAGAAAGACCTTGGTGTGATTATGTCTGATGATCTCAAGGTGGCAAAACAGTGCGACCAGGCGGTGGCAAAAGCCAGGAGGATGTTGGGCTGCATACAAAGAGGGATTACCAGCAGAAAGGAAGAGGTACTTATGCCACTGTACAAGTCACTGGTGAGGCCTCACTTGGAATACTGTGTTCAGTTTTGGAGACCATATCTTGCAAAAGATGTAAAAAGACTGGAAACTGTTCAGAGAAAGGTGACCAAAATGATCTGGAGCCTGTGTCAGAAGCCTTATGAGAAGAGACTTGAAGACCTAAATATGTACACTTTGGAGGAGAGGAGGGACAGGGGAGATATGATTCAGACCTTTAAATACTTAAAGAGAAATGATGAACAAACAAACCTCTTCCAAAGACGGGGAAGCTGTAAAACTAGAGGGCATAACATGAAGCTGCAAGGTGGTAAATTGAAAGGCAATGTCAGGAAATATTTCTTCACTGAAAGGGTGGTGGATGCTTGGAATGCCCTCCCAATGGAAGTGGTGGGGGCAAACTCGGTGATGGAATTCAAAACGGCATGGGACAAACACAGTGGATCCCTTTACAGCAACAGGATAAAAGCAAAATAAACAGTACCATCTAACTTCTGAACTATCTAGCGTCTCAACAAATAGGGGTGTCCTACAAGGAGTGGTGGGTTCACCCCTAAACAAAAACATGAGGAGGGGTGGCCTGCACAGAGCGACAGGTGCACCTACTCTTGCCATCTTGCTGGGCAGACTAGATGGACCATGCTGGTCTTTATCTGCCGTCACTTACTATGTAACAGTCCATACCGACTCTCGCACCAATGGACGAGAGCGGGCATCCCCGACAAGGGTAATGACTATGTCAAGCCTTGGTACTCACTCCCTGGGAACTGCAGGGCAGACTGTGCCAGGTTCAGTACTACTCCCCAGCCACATGCCTCCGAGGTGACTTCAATCTTCAGGGAGAGCAAGGGGGAGGAGGGAAAGGGCACTGAGGTTGTATGTGGCTGTCAAACTCTTCCAATTTTCTGGCTGCTCAACAGGCCAAGAGCATGGAGCTGAACTAATTTTCTCTCCACCTTTGGCTACCGAAAAGACTTCCTACATCATGCTCAAGTGAGAGAGTCACCCTCAAGTTAGTCATTCACAAGCAAATACATTTTTTTCCTCTCAATTGTTTGGATTTCTTCAAAGTTGATAAAATCTATCCACCATCTACTAGAGACAGAAGAATACTGAGACTCAGGCTGATAGAGGCATGGGAGTTACGTCATTCAAACTTGGGTATTTCATTGGCTTCTGTCTGCACCACTCTGCTGGTAGGGGAACACAACCCACTTGTCTGGACTAGCAGGACTATATGGAAACCAAATTTAGTGTGGGAGTCACTCGCTTGCAGTACTTAGATATCAGCAAATTTTCAAGCAGGAAAATAGTGCAAAATATGCACTTTTACTCTGGATTAGTAAATAGTCCCCACAGTCTGCCAAATACTTGAAATGTAGAAATTTGTTTGTGGATATTTCGTGGAAAGACGTCATATTGTGATTGAGTTCCATGGGGATTAGTATTTTCCAACTTTGCGACTGAGATCTGCAATTACATTTTGTTAGATGAAAAATGTGCTAGTTTATTATTTGAAGTTAATTTATAGAGGATTTTAGCTTCATATTACAAGTTTATGTAAGACTTTTTTAAAATGATTTTTCAGATACCAAAGAACGTAGTCGTGGTTATTACAAGGCAGTCCATTGGATCACTGTGATCACAAAATTCACATTTACAGTTTGTCAAAACTAGAAAATGGAAAAGTAAAGGTCTGGTTTTGATTTCTGGCACTTCATCTTTTACAGATATGGCCTTTGAATGCATTTGGATTCCTACAAGATAGCCCAAATAGTCGAATACTTCGTGATGATTAAAGGACTGTAAAGTATTTGATGATTGTTATTTTGCACTGTACTTAAAAGCTATTTTAAGAAGATTCTGCTCACTCCATGGGTTTTTTTATTTAAAATAAAGATATTTTTAACTATGAGAAATTGTCTTTAATTGCTATATATTGCAACTTGCAAAAATTGTCATCACATAGTACTGTGATCTGCAGTTATTGGTTGTACCACTGAATTTGACATGCAGATGCTGTAATCCCATTAGCCAGTAGATTTCTAGTGCTATACTACATATGAAAAGGAGGCTTGATAGGTTTATTACAAATAGAGTCTCTGCTTTAAATTTATAGTTTAATATGTCTGAGAGAACTTATGAGCTCCTTACATTTGAGAAGCAAGATTATTTCATATTATGGTTTGCTCGCTCAGCAAAATGTCACTGATTTCAACTATTTGTTTGAAGCACTTCAGAAGATCACGCTGGGATTATGTATTTAAGGACCTATATGCTAAGGACATATTTTGTGGATTCTATTCTTTTATCTGATTTTAATTTCTCCAGGACCAAGCAGGAAGTCAGTCCTCATATATGGGTGACATCGGCACCGACGGAGCCCCCGTGTGGAGCATTTCCCCAGCTTTCAAGAAAGCCTTTGGGAATGCAGCACGCATGCGCGGTCCCCTTCCCGCCCAAGGGTGCCATCTTGCTCAGTCTTTCTTTTTCCCGCAGAGCCCAACGGACGTGAGTTCGTGTCACCCGGGAAAAGTTGATTTTTTTTTGGCTATTTTGGCTTTTTTCTGATCCGGTTCGACACTGGTTCCCCTTCCCTCCTGGGCTCGGTACACTGGTATCGAGTCCGGAGTTTTGATTTTCGGTTTTTGTCCATTGTGACTAGCGTTCGCACTTTTTTTGTGTTTTCACTGGCAGCCTGGTCTTTTGACCTTGCAGGAGCCCTTTTCCCCCCGATGGCTGCCAGTGAGTTCAAAAAGTGTGATCGGTGCAAGAAACTTATGTCTCTCACCGACACACATCACTGCTGCCTCTGTTGCCTCGGGCCTGACCATGACCTGCTGGCCTTTGGCCCGTGCGGCAAAATATCATTGAAGGCACTTCGGAGCCGTCACCATCAACGTGAGACAATTTTCTCAGAGTCCGCGTCCGGCCGGGCCCGGACTTCGTCAGAGGCCTCGACATCTCGGGAGTCTGACTCCGAGCGCCGTTGGGGTTCCTCTGTGCAGGATTTTCCCACCCAGGAGTACAGAACGAATAAGCAGCTCGCGAGGGCAGCGTCGGTGGAGGCTCCTGGATCCTCGAGGGCCAGGTCGCGTAGCCCTAACTGCCGCCCTGGGCTCTCGGAGTCGGAGAGGCCGTCCAAGTTACCTCGCGTGGAGCAGGACTCCCCAAGTCATGTAAGTGCTGTTGTCCTCGTGGTCTCTCCTCCGGGGGAGCTGCCATCGGGGCCCGAGTCGGGGGCTGCTGAGTCTCCTGAGCTTGGACTCAGATTGACGGCCTTGGAGAGCAGCTTGGCTGCCTTCATGGAACAGCAGCAGGTGCTGATCGCCGGTCTGACTGGTGCATCTGCCCCGACCACCGGGACCTCGACATCCAAGTCGACCCCGGAGACCGAGCCGATCCTCGAGTCAATAAAGGCTCGAGTCGATCCTCGGTCAAGGTCCCCCTCGACCTCCTGTGCGGGGCCGAGGTAGTCGATGCCGATATCCTCGGCGTCGGGGTGGGTGGCACCGAGGCCCACATGGCTGGAGCCGCTCGATTCCTCCTCGGAGGAATCAGCATGGGAGACGGAGGACGAGGAGTCCCCGGACACCTTCCGGATCCGGTGTATCCCTTCGGACTCACCGGAGTCTGAGCCTCGGAGAAGGTCCTCCCCAGAGGATACCCGGTTCTCGGACTTCGTGAGGGACATGGCCAAAGCTTTGGCCTTCCCTGCGGACGCCAAGGAGGAGCCTCAAGCCGAGGAGCTCGATGCCCTCTAGTATGACTTTCTTCCGAAGGAAGCCTTTACTGTACCGGTTAGTCCGATGCTGGCTGCTCTTCCGTATGTGGGAGGCACCGGCCTCAGTGCCAGTTCTTAGCAAACAGGTCAGTTCCGTTTATCGAGTCCATAAGCGCCCTGGATTCCAAAAGACACAGCTACCGCACAACTCCATGGTTGTGGAATCGGCCATGCACCAACTGAAGAGTCAGAAGATGCATTCCTTGGTGCCCCCCGGCCGGGAGGCCCGGAACCTGGATGCCCTCGGTAGAAAGTGCTTCCAGGGCTCTATGCTACCTTGCTGTGTCCAGACCTACCAGCGGTACATGGGCATGTACCTACGAGACCTGGCAAAGGAGATTGCCAGGTACTCAGCTGGCCTCTCCGAGGAACTTTGCAGAGGTTCAAGGCTTTGTCAACAGGGATCCGAGAGTGCTCGAAGTTTATCTCTCGAGCAGCCTATGATGGCTTCGAGGCTTCTGCCTGGGTAGCCACGGCAGGCATCGGTGCACACAGTTAGGCCTGGCTACAGTCATCGGACCTGGAGTCATGGGTGCAGGACAAGTTGGTCGATGTCCCTTGCCGAGGTGAAAACCTTTTCGGTAAGCCCATGACTGAAAAGGCTGCAGAAATCGAGACTGAGACTCTCACCAGCTGTCCAGGAAGACTTTTGCTCCTTCTCAGAAAAAGAATGGCTCGGGAAAGAAGCCCTTTTTCCCGAGGAAGGGTGCTGCCTACAAATCCTACCCTCAATATCAGGCCTCTCCAGCTCCCCAACAGGGCCAGCAGGCCAAGGGTCAGGGGCATGGGCCCCGTAGGCAGAAGACCCCCAAGCCGCCAGCTCCTGCACAGCACGGAGCGGGGTTTTTGACTCCCACAGCATAGCCTCTTCTCCACAGCTGGCTCCACTCAGCACGGGAGGTCGGATGACCCTGTACGACTACAGGTGGCCAGCCATCACAGGGGATACCTGGGTACTCAGCATAGTCTAAAAGGGCTACATGCTCCACTTCCACCAGATACCCCCCTCCTACTTTCCAGGGGAGCCTCCAAGACTCCCTCTGCACAGAAACCTCCTCCTTCAGGAGTTGCCAAGTCTTCTAAAGGAACAGGCGGTGGAACCGGTGCCTCACCACTTGGAAAGGCAAGGCTTCTACTCCAGGTACTTCCTGCTACCAAAAAGGACAGGAGGCCTCCGGCCTATCCTAGACTTGCGAAACCTAAACAAGTTTCTGGAGAGGGAAAAGTTCAAGATGCTTACCCTTGGGATACTGCTGCCCTACCTCCAGCAGGGAGATTGGCTATGCTCCTTAGACCTAAAGGATGCTTATACTCACATCCTCATTCACCCATACCACAGACAATATCTCAGATTTGTGGTGGGAGGAAACCATTTTCAGTATAGGGTACTTCCCTTTGGCCTAACCTCCGCCCTCAAGGTTTTCACCAAATACCTGGCGGTGGTGGCGGCCTATCTCAGGAATCAGGGAATCTTTGTCTTCCCATACCTGGACGACCGGCTCATCAGGGGCCAGTCTCTCCAAGAGGCCAGACAAGCCACTCTTCGCACTGTCTCTTCTTCAGCATCTGGGCTTTGTCATAAAATACACAAAGTCCACTTTGCTCCCCTCACAGAACCTAGAGTTTATAGGGGCAAGATTAGACACCCTGAAGGCAAGAGCTTACTTGCCCGAGGACAGGGCCCACAGACTGATGGACTTGGCGAACCAGTTCCAAAGCAATTCTCAGATCTCCGCCAGGCGCTTCCTGCGACTCCCGGGCCACATGGCATCCACGGTACATGTGACTCTGAATGCCCGTCTGCACATGCGGGCTGCTCAGTGGTGCCTCAGAGCTCAGTGGGTGCAAGCCACAGGCGACCTCCGAGACAGAGTAAAGATGTCCAAACCACTTTTGAACTCCTTGCAGTGGTGGCTACATCTCCCAAACCTTCTCAGGGGGTACCTTTTCAGGCTCCAGCACACACAAGGGTGCTGACGACTGATGCTTCCTTAAAGGGCTGGGGTGCACATTGCCAGGGCACGTGCACTCAAGGCCTCTGGTCTCCTTGGGAGGCCACACAGCAGATCAATCTTTTGGAGCTGCGAGCAATCCGCTTGGCTCTACAGACTTTTTCTCATGCTCTCTACCAGTCTGTCTTAGTTCATGCAGACAATCAGGTAGCAATGTTCTATGTGAACAAGCAAGGGGGCACGGGGTCCAGGCTCCTATGTCAGGAGGCACAGGCCCTTTGCTCCTTTGCAAACAAGGCATGTGTCTCAAAGCAGTTATCTACCTGGTCAGGAGAACTTCTTAGCAGAAAAGCTAAGCAGGATTCTCCAGCCCCACGAATGGCAGTTGTATCCACTGATAGTCCAGCAGATCTTCCTACAATGGGGACTTCCATCCATCCATATCTTTACAAGTCCACTGAACCGTCAGCTGCCAAGGTTTTGCTACAGACAGTCGCATCCCCTGAGAACGGCAGCAGATGCTTTTCTGATCTCTTGGTCTACGGGCCTCCTGTATGCGTTTCCTCCCATGCCCCTGGTGGCCCGAACTCTGTTCAAGATTCTCCAGGACAAGGCCTCGGTGATTCTGGTAGCCCCCAGATGGCCGAGGCAACCGTGGTTTCCACTTCTGCTTCAGTTGGTGGTGGAAACTCCTTTCCCTCTGGGGTTGCAACATGATCTCCTTTCTCAAGATCAGGGTTCCCTTCTGCACCCCAATCTCAGGTCCCTCAATCTGATGGCCTGGCTGCTGAAAGGATAGTGCTAGCTCCCTTACTTCTATCTAAGGAGGTTGAGGAGGTGGTCTTGGCCTCTAGGAGGCAGTCCACCAGAAAGTCCTATGCCCTCAAGTGGCATACGTTTACTGTATGGTGTGCTCAGCGCAATGAAGATCCTTTCTCTTGCCTTGTGCCAGTAGTACTGCAGTATCTACTTCACCTGTCAGATCTAGGCCTTAAGTCTAACTCTGTTCGGGTCCACCTCAGTGCTCTCTCAGCGCACCACTCACCAGTGGAGGGACAGTCTCTGTTGGCTCATCCCTTGGTGTCCCGCTTCCGCAGAGGTCTGCTTCTTCTCAAGCCTCCGGTTCGTCCACCGGCGACTGAGTGGGATTTGAACGTGGTCTTGCAGCAACTTACTCGCCCACCGTTTGAGCCGATGGCTACTTGCCATTTGCACTTCCTGTCTTGGAAAGCGCTCTTCCTGGTGGCTCTTACCTCGGCCAGACGTGTGAGTGAACTACAAGTGCTGGTTTCTGATAGACTGTACACACAGTTCTACAGGAACAGGGTGGTCCTACGGACCCACCCGAAGTTCCTTCCGAAAGTGGTCTCCTCTTTCCACCTCATCCAGGAGGTGGCTCTTCCGATCTTCTTTCCCAGGCCGCATTCTAGTCGGGCTGAAACAGTCTTGCATACCCTGGACTGTAAGAGGGCGTTGTCTTTTTACATAGAACGTACGAGGGAGCATTGAAGGGCCAGTCAGCTCTTCGTCTCCTTTGACCCTAATAAACTAGGGTTACCTGTCTCCAAGCGTACATTGGAAGAAACACACAAATAGCGAGGGGAATTAGGTGGTCACAAATGCTTTATTGATTAAAAAATGCCCCAACGCGTTTCGGCAAAGCCTTCATCAGGGGGCTGAGAACTGCAAAACCAACAGATAAATAATAATACATGAACATATATAAGATAGGAAATATAAAATAAGTATTATAGATAATAAACGAAGAAGAATAGAATAATAAAACATAATTATTAATATAATGTCTAACAACATGTATAGAAGAAAAACAATAAACCTACGCTCAAATGCACTGCATTCTGTATGTTCTTGAATCCAAAACATGTGGTATGTTTTACTCGGGTCTCAGACTACACCACGGCATCAAAACCTGGGTATTGAAAAGTCCCCAGTGATATGCCTGTTAGCATCAATGACCCGGTCAGTTTTACTAATCCTCCCCTTTTGTGTTTAAACGAACGGAACATATAATCCTCTACAAGACTATAACTCGTTGCATGCTTTTCAGTTATACTGTAGAGTTACTTAGCTGATCCGCTCGGTCTCTAAGTCCCAACGCTGCTGTCCAAGCGCCCCCGCGTTTCACTGGTGAGGTTCTTCAGGGGACTAATATCTATACTACAACAAACAAAAAACACAAACCCAACCTGGATTATAACTACATTACTGGACCTATTCATCTGCCATTATAACACTTCTTGCTGGGCTTCAGTTCCCTACATATTGAATAAAAATGATTACCTGAGACTCTGATGCTGCCCGCTAATGCCTTACAGAACACTACGCTCTCAGAATGCCAAACGGTCTCAAGACGCCGCGCATGCGGTCTGAGGCTTACCTCTGTTCTTTAAAAACCTACATGATAGCTCCTCCCACCTACCTATTCACCCCTATGGGGTCCGCCGTAGCGTTTCATTCTATTATGATGAAGAGAACAAAGCTCTTCATTCCAGTTATGCTCCCAACAAACGTTCCCTTCCTGTTCTTACTCTTCTATATAATGCAAACCCCCCAATCCACCGCGATGTTCAATCCCTCTGGCTGGATTGAATCAATCCTGTGGATCCATCCTTGCTCCCTCAACAATAACGTTTGCTCTCGTGATCTACCCTGTGTCCCTATGTGCACCTGATCGATGTACCAACATCTAAGCTGCTCAAATATATGTCCTTGTGCCACACAATGGGATACCATAGGGGCTTCCAATCGTTTGCATTTTATTCTACTCTCATGTTCTTTCATCCTAATTTTAAAAGTACGGATTGTTTTCCCTATGTAGATTAGGCCACAAGGGCATTGTACAGCGTACACCACATAGGTTGCGACACAGGTGGTGCTACTTTTCAACCGATATGTGACACCTTTGTACGAAAACTTGTCTATCTCCATAGAAACATCACAAACTGTACAATGGCCACAAATTCTATGGCCTTGCCACTCATCCTGCCCCTCTGCCCGCTGCCCTGTGCGCAAAACCGCCAGACTTAAATATTCCTTCAAATTCTTACTTTGCTGCCAGACACATCTGATAGTGCGGTGTCGCATGCATGGCAGGGTCTTCAAAACTACACTATTCCTCTTTATACTCTTTTGAATGGCTACGCTTATAGGAGAGTACTTCGTAACAAAGTGCACATATTCTGTATCCTATTCCACTCGAGATGGGTTTGGACTCAATAACCACGATCTATTGTAATAGAGTGCTCGCTTGTAAGCTCGATGGACTAAATTTTGTGGATAACCTCTCTTTATAAAATTCCTTCCCAATTGTTTTGATTTACTCTTAAAAGTCTTCTCGATCTGAACAATTCCGTCGGAATCTTAGAAATTGCGAAAAGGGAAGACCCTCCCTCAACCTAGGAGGGTGAGCACTATCGTACTGCAAGAATGTGTTCCTATCGGTGGGCTTGCTAAACACCGTCGTCTCCCATTGATCGGACCCCTTCGTAATCTTAATGTCCAAATACGCTATACTATGACTATTGCACTCATACGTAAATTGTATGTGCGAGTCACATTGGTTCAACCATTGAGTGAACTTTTTTAATTGCTCAACCGTGCCGTGCCACAGTAAAAAGACATCATCAATATAGCGATGCCAGGCCTTTATATTTTCTTTATTCGGGGCCAAGGGCATCCACTTCTCTTCAAAGTTGCCCATATACAAATTGGCCACCGAGGGGGCACATTTTTTTATTTTATTTATTTATACACATTTATATACCGCATCTTCCACAGTTCAGCCGCGGTTCACAGTGAACAACAATTGACAAAGCAAGTTTGTTTTGCAGGGAACGTCATATTATAACAGAACATATTTACAAGGAACATCATATTATATGTAGAGTATACAGTCTAAACAATGTGAGATAATACAGAACAGAAAAGAACTATATACAATTTTATATATGTATATATATACATGGAAGTGAAGGACATAAGCTGTAAGATGATCATGTGTGTGTGCTATCTGTGTGGGTTAAAGGGGTTTTTGCTTGAGGCAGACAAATACCTGTTTAACCTTTGTCTAAAGCAGGTAATGAGTTATCTGTGTTATAGTATTTGGTGAACAGATAAGTTTTCAGTTTTTTTCGGAGTTCCATGATCTCCGTTAGTGTTCGTAGCTCCTCTGGGAGGGAATTCCAGATAGTTGGGGCTATGTGGGAAAAGGCTCTGTTGTTTGTTGATTTATGGGCTCTTGTATAATCTTTCGGGATCTTTAATCTGTTCAATTGTCCTTTTCTGTGTGTAGACTTAGATGGTTCTTTGTGTATTAAGTTGCATAGCATAGTCGGGGCCATATCATATAAGGCCTTGAATGAAGTTATTATTGTTTTGTAGATTATTCTGCTTTGAATTGGTAGCCAATGGAGGGAGGCTAGTATTGGTGATATGTGTTGGAGTGAGTTAATTTTCAATATGATTCTGGCCGCTGCGTTTTGCGCTAGTTGAAATCGTTTGATGTTTTGTTTTGATATGCCTATTAGAATTAGATTGGCAAAGTCAAAATGTGGAGTTATGGTGGCCTGGATTATGTTGATAAAATCTTTTGTAAATACAAGCGGGCGAAGTTGTTTGAGGGTTTTGAGTTTGAAATAAATTTTCTTTATTGTGTTGCTAATGTGTGTTTCCATCGTAAGGTGAGTGTCTAATATAACGCCTAGGTATCTTATTTCCTTTTTTATTTTAATTTCTTGGTTTTGAAGTCTTATGTCTGTTGGGGGGATATAGGATTTGTTCTTGGTCACGATCAGAACTTCAGTTTTAGTGTGATTTATGTGGAGGTTTTGTGCTTTTAGCCAAGTTGTGATTTCATTATAGCAGTCCGATAGGAGTTGAAGCGGTAGGTTGGGTATCGTGAATGGAATATACATCATAATATCGTCTGCGTATAGATGATATTTTACTCCAAATTTTTTGAAAATGTTGCAGACTGGTTTTATGTAAATATTGAAAAGTAGGGCTGACAACGCTGAACCTTGTGGTAATCCAATTTCTTGTTTATATGTGGTTGAGGTTTGATTCCCAATTCTTACATTTTGCGTTCTATTATTTAGGTAGGATGAGAACCATTTATGTACTGTGGAGTTTAAGCCTATTTGTCTCAAGTTATTAAGCATTATTGTATGGTGTACGCTATCAAACGCAGCTGATATATCAATGAAAAATAGAATGAAGGCCTGTTTATGGTTGTCAATCCCTCTTAGGAGCGTGTCTATTAAAACTGTGAGGAGTGTTTCAACTCCATGGCGGGGCCGAAAGCCATACTGTTGCTCATCAAGAGGATAAGATGAGTCTAGGAAATCCTGTGTCTGTAATTGAACCACTTTTTCGATTATTTTAGCCAAGAATGGTATGCTTGAGATGGGTCTATATGATGCAGGCAAGGTTTTATCAAGTTTGCTGTTCTTAAGGATTGGCCGTATTTGTGCGTGTTTGAGTGATGGTGGGAGGTAGCCTTGGGTTAGTGAGAGGTTCACTATTGAGAGAATGTAGGGTAATAAAATTGTTAGCATGTTTTTTATCCATGTTACTGGACATGGATCTAGATAAGAAGTTGTGGTATTGAGACTGGTGATGATATTTTTTAGTGTCTCTTTAGTTATGGGATGAAACTCTGACCATTCATCTGGTGGCTGGTGTGAATGGTGTGAATGTGGCCCCCATGGCAACACCTGACACCTGATGATACAGAAGCCCTTCAAAGGTAAAAAAATGTTTATACAGGGCCAACTGAGCTATTTGTAATAGGAACTCTATGTGCTCGTCACTTAAATCTCCTCGGTCCCTCAACGTCTTGTGTACTATCTTAACTACCTCCATCCTATATGGTCCTATATACGCGACACCACCCATTTTTTGAGCATTTTAGAGGGTTTGACCTGTTGGGTGAGGGAAGAGGGGATGTTGCTAGTCACCCTTGATGTACAATCACTTTACACTAGCATCCCGCAGATGGAGGCAGTTAAGATAGTACACAAGACGTTGAGGGACCGAGGAGATTTAAGTGACGAGCACATAGAGTTCCTATTACAAATAGCTCAGTTGGCCCTGTATAAACATTTTTTTACCTTTGAAGGGCTTCTGTATCATCAGGTGTCAGGTGTTGCCATGGGGGCCACATGTGCCCCCTCGGTGGCCAATTTGTATATGGGCAACTTTGAAGAGAAGTGGATGCCCTTGGCCCCGAATAAAGAAAATATAAAGGCCTGGCATCGCTATATTGATGATGTCTTTTTACTGTGGCACGGCACGGTTGAGCAATTAAAAAAGTTCACTCAATGGTTGAACCAATGTGACTCGCACATACAATTTACGTATGAGTGCAATAGTCATAGTATAGCGTATTTGGACGTTAAGATTACGAAGGGGTCCAATCAATGGGAGACGACGGTGTTTAGCAAGCCCACCGATAGGAACACATTCTTGCAGTACGATAGTGCTCACCCTCCTAGGTTGAAGGAGGGTTTTCCCTTTTCGCAATTTCTAAGATTCTGACGGAATTGTTCAGATCGAGAAGACTTTAAGAGTAAATCAAAACAATTGGGAAGGAATTTTATAAAGAGAGGTTATCCACAAAATTTAGTCCATCGAGCTTACAAGCGAGAACTCTATTACAATAGATCGTGGTTATTGAGTCCAAACCCATCTCGAGTGGAACAGGATACAGAACATGTGCACTTTGTTACAAAGTACTCTCCTATAAGTGTAGTCATTCAAAAAAGTATAAAGAGGAATAGTGTAGTTTTGAAGACCCTGCCATGCATGTGATACCGCACTATCCGATGTGTCTGGCAGCGAAGTAAGAATTTGAAGGAATATTTAAGTCCGGCGGTTTTGCACAGCGGGCAGAGGGGCAGGATGAGTGGCAAGGTCATAGAATTTGTGGCCATTGTACAGTTTGTGATGTTTCTATGGAGATAGACAAGTTTTTGTACAAAGGTGTCACATATCGTTTGAATAGTAGCACCACCTGTGTCGCAACCTATGTGGTGTACGCTGTGCGATGCCCTTGTGGCCTAATCTACATAGGGAAAACAATCCGTACTTTTAAAATTCGGATGAAAGAACATGAGAGTAGAATAAAATGCAAACGATTGGAAGCCCCTATGGTATCCAATTGTGTGGCACAAGGACATATATTTGAGCAGCTTAGATGTTGATGCATCGATCAGGTGCACGTAGGGACACAGGGTAGATCACGAGAGCAAACGCTATTGTTGAGGGAGCAAGGATGGATCCACAGGATTGATTCAATCCAGCCAGAGGGATTGAACATCGCGGTGGATTGGGGGGTTTGCATTATATAGAAGAGTAAGAACAGGAAGGGAACGTTCGTTGGGAGCGTAACTGGAATGAAGAACTTTGTTCTCTTCATCGTAATAGAATGAAACGCTACGGCTGAACCCATAGGGGTGAGTAGGTAGGTGGGAGGAGCTATCATGTAGGTTTTTAAAGAACGGAGGTAAGCCTCAGACTGCATGTGCGGCGTCTTGAGACGGTTTGGCATTCTGAGAGCATAGTGGTCTGTAAGGCATTAGCAGGCAGCATCAGAGTCTCAGGTAATCATTTTTATTCAATATGTAGGGAACTGAAGCCCAGCAAGAAGTGTGATAATGGCAGATGAATGGGTCCAGTAATGTAGTTATAATCCAGGTTGGGTTTGTGTTTTTTGTTTGTTGTAGTATAGATATTAGTCCCCTGAAGAACCTCACCAGTGAAACGCGGGGGCGCTTGGACAGCAGCGTTGGGACTTAGAGACCGAGCGGATCAGCTAAGTAACTCTACAGTATAACTGAAAAGCATGCAACGAGTTATAGTCTTGTAGAGGATTATATGTTCTGTTCGTTGAAACACAAGAGGGGAGGATTAGTAAAACTGACCGGGTCATTGATGCTAACAGGCATATCACTGGGGACTTTTCAATACCCAGGTTTTGATGCCGTGGTGTAGTCTGAGAGCCGAGTAAAACATACCCCATGTTTTGGATTCAAGAACATAGAGAATGCAGTGCATTTGAGCGTAGGTTTATTGTTTTTCTTCAGTGAGAAATCGCTCTGCTACCAGACCATATAGTTTTGTTTTAACAACATGTATAGACAACTTCAAAGAATAACAATAAAGAATGTATACATACAGAGATCCAATGTGATTTATAACATAAATACACAACAAGGACTAAATACTAAATAGTAAAACTTATGCGCAATAAATAAGACAATACTTAGAGATAGAATTGGTCAACCACCACTATAAATTGCACAGCAACCGATGTGAACCAATACCTAAAGTAAAAGCTGGAATTATATCACAACCAACATAATTTAATATAAAATAATGTATATTGCAAAATTAAACAAGTATGAGACAACAGCGAGAAACCAGAACCAAGGGGCAAGAAGGAGACTTATAGAAACAAAAATGAATATGAAGCAATAATTCAAAAAAAGGGGGGGGGGGGAATGTATAAAACCACATATTGAATATTGTAGGGCTCCTAACCAAATTAAAAAGGTAAAAGGACTCTTGTGAGGTGCAAATAAAAAAATGACCAGAAAAATGTCAGCTTGTGGATTGGTATCACGGCTTATAATGTAACCTTAGAGTAACATATAAAAGAGGTACTTCATAGGGACAATAAAGAGATTATATAGGGACAATAAAGAGATTATACTTAAACTGAATGTGTATTGCACAATAGATATTGAATTATTGCCAAAACTTATAGAAGCCCTCTGAGGACACCTTCCTTCCGTAGCGCCACCACCACAACCTTTGTGAAGGTTCATGGAGCTGTCGCTAGCCCGAAGGGCAATGCCCGAAACTGAAAACGGCCCATGGTCACTGCGAACCTCAAAAACTGCTGATGATCCTCTCTGATGGGAATGTGCAGATAAGCCTCTGAGAGATCTATGGATGAGAGTAGTTCTCCTTGTTGCACTGCCCGAATCACTGATCTTAGAGTCTCCATCCGAAAATGAGAGACTCGCAATGAGCGATTTACATGCTTGAGGTCAAGGATAGATCGAAAAGAACCCTCTTTCTTGGGTACTACAAAATAAATCGAGTATCGACCTAACTCGTATTGGTCGCGGGGCACCAGAACCACCGCTTGCAACTGTAGCAAACGCAAAAGCGTGTCTTCTACCGCTTGCCGCCTTGGCCCCCGACCACACGGAGAGATCATGAATGCCTCCTGCAATGGATGAGCGAAACTCCAGGGCATAGCTGTCTCGAACGATCTCTAGCACCCACTTGTCTGTGGTTATCTCGGTCCAGGCTGAAAGGAACCTCCTCAGACTGCCTCCCAAAGGAATTTCCGCCTGGACCAGCTGAACTTCATTGCGACATTTTAGCGGAGCTCTGCTGAGCATTGACAAAATTCCTGCCAAACCCTCTAGCTCCGCGAAAGGACTGCCCCCGAGGAACAAAGCGACCTCTGGGATAGGGAGCAAACCGAGCCCCCCAGAACCTCCGAGACTCTCTCCCTTGCCCCCGAGGAACCGTTCCACCTCTGGAGGCTTTCGGACGATCCTCCGGCAGGCGACCGCCCTTTGAATCTCCCAGATCTTTAACAATCTTCTCTAAAGCTTCCCCAAAAAGCAGTCTGCCCTTATAGGGAAGCTTACTCAGACGAGATTTTGAAGAAACATTCGCTGTCCAATTCCATAACCACAGAAAACATTGCACCGCGACCAGCGAAGCCATAGATTTCGCCGAAATCCTAACCAAATCATAGAAGGCGTCCGCCAGGTAAGCAGCCGCTGATTCCAACTTAGCCCCCTCCGCGGACGCGCCCTCTGCTCCATCGGCATTGGCCTCTCCTTGAAGCCACCGAATAGCCGCCCTTGATACATACGCTCCACAAATAGAGGCATGCAGGGAAAGTGCACTGGAATCAAAAACTTTCTTTAGGAGCACTTCCAGTTTACGGTCCTGGAGATCCTTAAGCGCCGCAGCCCCTTCCACAGAGATTGTGGTCTTCTTTGTCACCGCTGACAGCAAGGCGTCCACCCTAGGCATTTTCAACAAATCTTTTCCCTCTTTCGGAACTGAGTAGAGGCGGCCCAGGGCTTGGTTACACCGTAGAGTAGCTTCAGGAAACTCCCACTCTGCCTCAATCATCTGCTTTATTACGCGGTGTACCAGAAAGCAGCACTGCTCAGATTTAAATCCCTGCAACAGAGGAGCCTCCAGCGGTTCTGGAGGTATAGAAGACAACGGAAGATTCAATGCAGCCAAAGACTTTGTGATAAGCGCTCCCAGTTCCTCTTTGCGAAAGAACCCTAAAAACATTAGGATGCTCGCCAGGAGCAAGCTGTCCATCCTCTAGGTCCCCTGACCAAAGGTCCAAACCTGCCTCCGAGAGGATTTCCCCATCCTCTCCCCCCTGAGGCTCTGGAAGCTGTGGCTCGGAGCTTTCCAAGCTAGGCTTCCCTTTTTCTCCCATCAGGGAAGAGCCTTCCCCAGGGTCTAGTCCACTGATAAGCTGAGACTTCACCTGAGAATCAGAAGAATCAGTGACCAATTGAGAGACTTTTAACAAGTAGGCTTTATGCAGGGATAATATAAACTCCGGAGAAAAAAAGGCAGCAACCTCTTCCTGAGAAGTAGGGAGCACTTTAAGAGTTTCCACCATGGAAGGAGAATCTTTACAAGATTTTGCCATCTCTTTTCCCTGCTTGGGCTGGGCCGCGGGAAGCACCGCCGGCTGCACCAAGATGGCCGCCGTTCCTGCCTTATCTGTAGAGACGTGATGTCAATCTACCTCAGCTGAAGGCTTCGATTCCATGCTAAGAAAAAACACGCCAAAAGGCAAGCGAAATCACAATTCTCGAACGAAGCCCTGCTGGAACGCAAACCCCGGAGGCAAACAAAGCACCGCTCTGTTCCCGGCCCTCAGAAACTAACTCAGAGACGGCGCGCTCACCGGCACTGTGACCAAGGCCTTAGAATGAAAACAAACACTGACCTGAGGCAAAAATCTTTAGTGCCGCGTTCCGATTCCCGCTGCTCGCGGAAGATGGAAATCGGGGCTGCTGGTTAAGGCGGGTGGTTTCTGGGGCTCCCAGGACCAAAACCGCTGTAACAGTAGATCGATTCCAAAGAAAGCAGGCTCTGCCTTCCACGCTGCGCTCCCAGCACAGCTAAGGATCGTCTACCAGCATAACTTTATTTAAAACTGTATGCAGCCCCAGGTAAATAACGCAGAAAAATCAGCCCTGCTAGAGCCAATCTGCGATTCAAAGGTATATCAAGATAAAGGCTTCTACCAACTATACAGAGAGAGACCATCAGAATCGATGTCCTGTTCAGCTGCTGAGGACTGAAAGACTGGAGCAGGAGCACTGGGGGGAGAGGCTTAGACTGTCAGCGAAAATCTTAGTGTTTCAGTCCTCAGCTGCTGAAGGGGATTGACAACCCTACCGTTCCCTGGACTGGCCCGGAGACACGATAAGGAAAAAATTATTATATCTAAAGCCAGTAAAACATAGGAAATCACATCAAACTGATGTGTAAAACCAAAAAGACTAAGGTAGCTGGTGCTATGGTGAATTACAAAAGAATAAAAAGGAACCAAACAGTGTTAAAATCACAGAATTACCTTTAGTAGATAACAGACTGAGTTCTTTAGAAAAACGCCGTCAATCGTGCCTTTTGGGAGAAACTGCTGTTGTAAAAACTTACGTAAGCAGAGGCTCATGACAAAGCTACTTTTATATGCATCCCAAAATGCATCTGTTTTGAAAAAATAAAGTCCCAAAATCAAACAATATTCAAAAAAACAACCTAAAACTAAAATATTAAAATAAAAAAACATGATATTGGGAGAAAAGAACAGCACAAACAGGAGGTATAAGAAATTGAGCAATGAAAACAACACCTTATGTTAAAAGTATATCTTACATTCCACATTTAAAAAGGACCGAACTTCATGCTTTCAAAGGAAGTGAAAACAAAAACAAATTATGCTGTGTGAATCTATCCAAAAAAGGTCAAAGAAAAACAGACAAATTAGATTCCTGATTCAGGCCACAAGGATCCAGCGCCTGTAGCTCTTAAATGTATCGCTGTTCTAATGTAAGTAGTGTTTTTTCAATGTCACCCCCTCTCCAATGAGGGTATACCACATTAATAACAAAAAATTTTAAATCAGAAACTTTATGACCCTTATCAACCCAATCGTTAACCAAAGGTTTATCTGGAACACACCTTTTTAAACAGCTTTTGTGCTCAATAATCCTTGTCTTTCTCCAGGACCAAGCAGGAAGTCAGTCATAAGAACATAAGATATGCCATACTGGGTCAGACCAAGGTCCATCAAGCCCAGTATTCTGTTTCCAACAGTGGCCAATCTAGGTCATATGTACCTAGCAGTTTCCCCAAGGGACACAGGTTCCACAATCCTTGTATTGGTTCAAGCATTGATATCCTGGGTCCCTTCTTAATAATGGTTTATGGACCTTTCCTCCAGGAACTTGTCCAAACCTTTTTTAAACCCAGCTACACTAACAGCCTTTACTACATCCTCTGCTAACAAATTCCAGAGTTTGATTACACATTGAGTGAAAAAATATTTTCTTTTATTAGTCTTAAATAGTTTACCCTGTAGCTTCATTGCATGTCCCCTAGTCTTTCTATATTCTGATAAGGTAAACAATCTATCTACGTTTACCCGTTCCACTCCGTTCATTAATTTATAGACTTCTATCATATCACCCCTCAGCCATCTCTTTTCCAGGTTAAAGAGCCCTAACCTTTTTAGCCTTTCTTCATAGGAGTATCCTTCCATCCCCTTTACCATTTTGGTGGCTCTTCTCTGAACCTTTTCTAAAATCGCTATATCCTTTTTAAGATACGGCGACCAGAATTGCACACAATATTCAAGGTGCGGTCTCACCATGGAACGATATAGAGGCATTATAATATCTTTTGTTTTATTTTCCATTCCTTTCCTTATCATACCTAGCATTCTATTTGCTCTCTTGGCCACCGCTGCACACTGGGCCGAGGGTTTTAACATGGTATCCACAATGACGCCTAAATCTTTTTCCTGGGTGGTGGTTCCTAATGTGGAACCTTGCATCGTGTAACCATAGTTTGTGTTGTTCTTCCCTAGGTGCATAACCTTGCACTTGTCCACATTAAATTTCATCTGCCATTTTGATGCCCAGTCTTCCAATTTATCAAGATCCTCTTGCAATTTTCCACAATCCTCTTGGGTTTTAACAACTTTAAACAGTTTTGTGTCATCTGCAAATTTGATAAACTCACTCGTTATTCCACTTTCCAGGTCATTTATGAATATGTCAAAAAGCAGCGGACCCAGCACAGATCCCTGGGGTACACCACTATTCACCTTTCTCCATTGGGAAAATTGGCCATATAGCCCTACCCTCTGCTTTCTATCTTTTAACCAGTTCCTGATCCACAATAGTACACTGCCTCCTATCCCATGACTCTTTAGTTTTGCCAAAAGTCTCTGATGAGGGACCTTGTCAAAAGCTTTCTGAAAGTCCAGATACACAATATCAACCGACTCACCTTTGTCCACCTGATTATTCACTCCTTCAAAAATACATAACAGATTAGTAAGACAAGATCTTCCTTGTCTAAAGCCATGTTGGCTGTCTCCCATTAGGTCATGACTATCTACATGCTGAGTAATTTTATTCTTTATGATGGTTTCTACCATTTTTCCTGGTACTGATGTCAGGCTCACCAGTCTGTAGTTTCCCGGATCACCCCTGGATCCCTTTTTAAAAATTGGTGTTACATTGGCGATCCTCCAATCTTCAGGTATTAGAGATGATTTTAATGATAGTTCACAGATTACTAATAGCAGGTCTGCAATCTCGTATTTCAGTTCTTTCAACACCCTTGGATGTATACCATCCGGCCCAGGTGATTTGCTACTCTTCAGTTTATCTAATAGTTGTAATATATCTTCCCGATGTATCAATATTTCCTTCAATTCTTCCGCACCTTTAAATACCACTTCAGTCATGGGTAACATCCCTACATCTTCCTCAGTAAAGACTGAAGCAAAGAATTCATTCAGTCTCTCCGCTATTGCCTTGTCGCCTCTTAGTGCTCCTTTAACCCCTTTATCATCTAATGGACCAACTGACTCTCTCACAGGTTTTTTGCTACGAATGTACTTGAAAATGTCTTTACTTCACGTTTTTGCTTCCGCAGCAAGCTTCTTCTCAAATTCTCCCTTTGCCTGCCTTATCAATACCTTGCATTTGACTTGCCAGTGCTTGTGCTGTTTCCAGGTTTCGTCGTTTGGCTCTTTTTTCCATTTCCTGAAAGATGCTTTTTTGGCAACAACAGCCTCTCTGACCTCACCTTTAAACCATGCTGGCAGTTTTTTGGACTTCCTTCCACTTTTCTTAAAACGTGGAATACAGCTGGTCTGGGCTTCCAAGATAGTATTTTTCAACAACAGCCAAGCCTGATGTACGTCTTTAACCTTTGCAACTGCTCCTTTTAGTTTTTCTTAACTGTTTTCCTCATTTTATCATAGTCTCCCTTTCGAAAGTTAAAAGGTAGTACTGTGGATTTCCTTACTATCCCTCCTCCACTAATTAAATCAAAGGCGATCATGCTATGATCACTATTGCCAAGTAGCCCCAACAACCTTATCTCTTGCACTAGATCTGGTGTTCCACTAAGGATTAGGTCTAATATGGCTTCCCCTCTGGTCGGTTCATGAACCAGCTGCTCCAAGAAGCAGTCATTTATTTCATCTAGGAACTTTCATCTAGGAACTTTATCTCTCTAGCATGTCCTGCCATGACACTGACCCAGTCGATACCGGGGTAGTTGAAATCACCCATTATTATTACTGTGCTGTAACTTTTGTTAGCTTCCTTGATTTCTTTGAGCATTTCATCATCCATTTGGTCATTCTGACCAGGCACTCGATAGTACACCCCCACTGCCATTGCCTTCCCCCTTTTACATGGAATTTCAATCCATATAGATTCTACAGCAGATTTTGTTTCCTGCAAAACTTTAATCCTTTCTGACTCAATGCCCTCTCTAACATAGAGAGCAACCTCTCGACCAATTTGATCAGCTCTATCATTACGATATAGTTTGTACCCAGGTATCACAGTGTCCCACTGATTGTCCTCCTTCCACCATGTCTCTGATATTCCAATCATATCTAACCTTTCATTTAGTGCTAAATATTCTAACTCTCCCATCTTATTTTTTAGACTTCTAGCATTTGCATACAAGCATTTTAGAGAATGTATTTTATTCATATTAATTTGGCTATTGTTAGACATGGGTAATTTAGGATCTTTAAGCTCTGTCTGCTCCATACTTGAAGGCATTTGGGCTACTTTACTCTTTTGTGGAACCTCTCTGCTTTTGGTAGTATCCTTCAAAGATACATTCTTCCGAACCATCCGCTCTTGGGCGACTGTCGGCTTTCCCCTAATATCTAGTTTAAAAGCTGCTCTATCTCCTTTTTAAAGGTTAATGCCAGCAGCCTGGTTCCATCCCGGTTAAGGTGAAGCCCATCCCTTCGGAAGAGTCCTCACATATGGGTGACATCGCCGTCAATGAAGCCCTTGCGGAGCATTTCCCCAGCTTTCCATGAAAGCCTTTGGGAATGCAGGCACGCATGCGCGGTTCCCTTCCCACCTAAAGGTGCCATCTTACCTCAGTCTCTTGTTTTCCGTGAAGCCTGCCGGGCGCGAGTCCTCGTCATCCCGGAAAATTGTTTGACTTTTTTGGCGATTCGCTGTTTTTTCGTCTCTGGTTCGACGCCGGTTCCCCTCCCGCCGGGTTCGGTACACCGGTATTGAGCCCGATCTCTTTTTTTCGGTTTTTGCCCTTCGTGGCTGGCGTTCGCGCCCTTTTTTTCTTCTCCCTAGAAGGCCGGTCCTTCGACCTTGCGGGGACTCTTTTTTCCCCGTTGGCCTCCAATGGTTTTAAGAAGTGTGATTGGTGTAAGAAACTTATGTCTCTCACCGACACACACGACTGCTGCTTCCGGTGTCTCGGTCCTGATCACGACCCTAAGACGTGTGGACCATGTGGGAAGATGTCTTCCAAGGCACTGCGCAGTCGATAGCACCAGAAAGAAAGGCTCTTTTCTGACTCGGCCTCCGGCCGGGCCCGGACCTCGTCTGAGGCCTCGACATCTCGGGAATCGGATCCCGAGCACCGTCGTGGCTCCTCGGAACGGGGGTTCCCCGACCGGAAATGCAAGAGGAAGAAACGGCTCACGAGGGCGTCGTCGGAAGAGGTCCCGGGATCCTCGCGACCTCGGACTCAGACCCCCGACCGTCGCCCCGGGCCTGTGGAACAGGAGAAGCTGTCCAAAGTTCCTTGACTGGAGCTGGAGTCTGCTGGACACGTAAGTCCTGTAGTCCTCGTGGACTCTCCTCCCAGGGAGCCGATGTCGAGTCGGGAGCTGCTGAGTCTCAGGTTGACAGCTTTGGAGAGCAGATTGTCTGCCTTCATGGACCAGCAGCGGGCACTGATGGCCAGCCTGTCTGGCGCATCTGCCCCGACCACTGGGACATCGACCTCGAAGTCTACCCCGGAGACTGAGCCGATACTCGAGACCTTGAAGGCTCGAGGTCGACCTCGGTCGCGGTCTCCCTCGACCTCCCTTTTGGGACCGAGGGCATCGATGCCGGTGCCGTCGGGGCAGGTGCTCGCAGGCCCCGCGAGGTCGGACCCTGATTCCTCTTCGGACGAGTCCGCATGGGAGACGGAGGACGAGGAGTCTCCCGACACCTTTAAGACTCGGTGCGTCCCATCAGACTCACCGCAGTCTGAGCCCCGGAGTAGATCCCCTCCGGAGGATACCAGGTTCTCGGAGTTCGTTCGGGATATGGCCACTGCCTTGGCTATCCCTACAGACCCCGAGGAGGAGCCTCGAGCCGAAGAGCTCGAGGCCCTGCAGTACGACTCTCCTCCGAAGGAGGCCTTTACTGTCCCGGTTCCTCTGATGCTGGAACTGCTCCTCTTCCGCATGTGGGAGGCACCGGCCTCAGCGCCAGTTTTAAGTAAGCGGGTCGATTGGATCTTTCGACTCCGCAAGAATCCTGGCTTTCAGAAGGCGCAGCTACCTCACCATTCCATGGTGGTGGAATCGGCCATGCATCGCCTGAAAAGTCAGAAGATGCACTCCGCGGTGCCCCCTGGCAGGGAGGCCCAGAACCTTGATGGTTTTGGTAGAAAGTGCTTCCAGGGCTCGATGCTTGCTTGCCGTGTCCAGTCTTACCAGCTGTACATGGGCATGTACTTATGGACCTGGCCAAGGAGCTGGCTGGGTTCTCTGCTGGTCTCTCCGGGGAACCCTTGCAGGGTTCAAGTCCTTGTCCTCGGGGATCCGGGAATGCTCTAAATTTATGTCCCGCGCTGCCTACAATGGCTTCGAGGCTTCGGCCCGTGTTGCGGCAGCCGGCATCGCGGCTCGACGCCAGGCATGGCTGCAGTCATCGGACCTCGAGCCATGGGTTCAGGACAAGTTGGTCTATGTCCCTTGCCAAGGTGAAAACCTTTTTGGCAAACCCATGACCGAGAAGGCCTCCCAGCTCAAGACCGAGCACCTCACACGTACAAGGCTTTCTAGGAAAAAAGTCCTTTTACCTGAGGAAGGGCACTGCCTACAAACAGTACCCGCAATATCAGGCTGCCCCAGCTGCCCCTCAGGGTCAGGGCAGGGTAATGGGCCCCGTAGGCAGAGGACCCCCAAGCCTCCGGCCCCTGTTCCTACACAGCAGGGTGGGGGATTTTGACTCCTTCGGCATAGCCTCTCTGTCCCTGCTCTCCCAATCCTGCACAGGAGGTCGCCTAGCCCTGTTTGCCCACCACTGGCCACTCATCACTGACTATTGAAGCTTCTGTTTTCGAATATCATGGGTTCCATAGAACTTTGAGATTTTCTACCACTTGCGGTTCCCAAAATGTGGTATATGCTATTGTGTAACCTTGTGGTTTAGCATATATAGGGAAAACCACACGGGCGTTGCGTGTTCGGATTCGAGAGCACAAAAGCCGCCTAAAGCATGCAGTAATGGAGGCCCCTATAGTTCAGCATTGTGTAGAGCAACGGCATCAATTTGAACAGCTTCGTGTTTTGTGCATAGATCAGGTGTTACAAAGTGATTTCAATGCACCATTAGACCAGATTCTCATTAAACGCGAACAGTGGTGGATTTATACGTGTGATACAGTATTTCCAAAGGGGTTGAATGCCCAAGTGGAATGGGCTCGATGTCTCTGATAGTGGATTCGATAGATGAAGGTTGACGATGGGCTTGAAGGTTGGTTCTGTTGTTAGTTTTGACCTATATTATTTAGGAGGAAGTAATGTTTGGAGTGGAAAGTCCCTGGGGACTTGGTTTAGTAGAAGGCAGTGTTGCTAAGTTTAATGGGTGACTTTTAGAAGTCGATTGCTGTTTGTGTGTCAAAGGTGCTTGGGGTTTATGATTTTAATTTATAGGGTGACGTTTGGAATATTAATAGATGACATATACTTCGTTTGAGGCGCATGATTGGTGGGTGCACAGTCAATAGTGACGTGGAGACATTCAATTGGTTTTAGGAGCTGGAGTGTTTTCTATAAGGTGAGAGATGAGCTAGGTAGTCCGCATGCGCGGCGTTTCGTGTTACCATTCATTGACTTGGAGGAGATTTCTGGTGAAACGCGGGCAGCTTTGAAGTTTAAAAGGTGAGGTCTGTTTCCTTTTTTAGCCGGGATATCGGTTTAGGATGGTCAGAAGCAGTACTTGTTTTAAATTTTAGGGTGTGTTAGGTAATAGAGTATTGATTATTTGTATTTTTGGTTTGTTATTAGGAAATTTGAAGCTGGATGGGAGTATTGGAGAGATCCCCTGATGAAAGTTAGCGTTGTGAAACGCTTGACTGGTACCTAAGGGAGGCGTCGGGATCAGTGCTCAAATCCATGAGAGTGGGCTGTTTTTTATAACCCAGATAAGAACACATGTTTTTGATTATTTAATCATTCAGTTGGAATTTAAGACTGTGTTTTTCAACCCACTTACACTTGTGAGGTCGTTGATGCAAATGGGCTCACTGCCGTGATAACGGACGCACAGTCCCTATGGCAGAGCCACAATAAGTCTGAGACCTCAGTGGATAAAACCTTTATATGTTTTTTTGGTATAACATTTGAAAATTAAGTAAGCATCCATTTGTACATGAACGATTTTTTTCAGTAGAGACTGTGATTGTGTCGTTCAGTAACCGACCAGTAGAGTGTGTCACTCATCACTGGAGACAGTTGGGTGCTAAGCATAGTACAAAAGGGCTATGCCCTGCACTTCCTCCAGCTGCCTCCGCCATACTTCCCAGGGGAACCTCCAAGGCCTCCCCTGCACACAGATCTTCTCCTTCAGGAGCTGCAAGGTCTGTTGATAGACAGGGCGGTGGAGCCTGTGCCTCCCCACTTGCAAGGCCGAGGATTCTACTCCAGATATTTCCTGGTGCCCAAAAGAACCGGTGGTCTTCGACCTATCCTGGATCTCAGAAACCTCAACAAGTTCCTGGAGAAAGAAAAGTTCAAGATGCTTACTCTTGGAACACTTCTGCCCTACCTCCAGCAGGGAGATTGGCTATGCTCCTTAGATCTAAAGGATGCGTATACCCACATCCTCATCCATCCAGACCACAGAAAGTACCTCAGGTTCATTGTGGGAGGAAACCATTATCAGTACAGAGTATTGCCTTTTGGCCTCACTTCCGCTCCCAGAGTCTTTACCAAATGCCTAGCAGTGGTGGCAGCCTACCTGAGGAATCAGGGAATCTTTGTATTCCCCTATCTGGACGACTGGCTCATAAGAGGTCAGACATACCAGGAGGCCAGACAAGCCACTCTCAGAACCATTACTCTGCTTCAAAGCCTAGGATTTGTCATAAACTTTGCAAAGTCCACTTTGCTCCCCTCCCAGAACACAGGGTCCAGAGACTGATAAACTTAGCAAACAAGTTTCTCAGCAGGTCACTGGTCTCTGCCAGACTCTGCCTGAGACTTCTTGGCCACATGGCTTCGACAGTACTTGTGACCCCCAATGCCAGACTCCATATGAGGCCTGCACAGTGGTGCCTGCGGACTCAGTGGTCACAGGCCACAGGCAACCTCACCGACAGGATAAGGGTGTCCAGACACTTGCTGCACTCCCTCAGATGGTGGCTACACCCACCCAATCTGCTAAGAGGAGTACCTTTTCAGAGTCCTGCGTTTACAGTGGTCTTGAGCACAGATGCCTCCCTGCAAGGCTGGGGAGCTCACTGTCTAGGCAAGTGCACCCAGGTTCTGTGGTCTCCCTGGGAAGCTGCACAGCAAATCAATCTCCTGGAACTCAGAGCTATTCGCTTAGCCCTCAAGACTTTTTCTCAAACCCTGGCTCATCAGTCTGTCCTGGTTCAGACAGACAACCAGGTAGCCATGTTCTATATGAACAAGCAGGGCGGAACTGGGTCCAGGCTCCTCTGTCAGGAGGCACAGGACCTTTGCTTGTTTGCTCTCAAGCACCACATGCTCCTCAAAGCAGTCTATCTACCTGGCCAGGAGAACTACCTGGCGGACAGGTTGAGCAGGATTCTGCAGCCCCACGAGTGGCAGCTCCATCCCATGGTAGTTCAAAAGATTTTCATGCAATGGGGACTTCCATCCATAGACCTGTTTGCCAGTCCTCTGAACAAACAGCTGCCCAAGTTCTGCTCCAAAAAGATGAAATACTCTGGATCAAATATATGAACGGGTAGTATGATTATATCAAAAAGTTGACAAATCAACAACCAAAATGTTTTATAATGACTGACAAGGTCTCAGACTCCAGGCTCCCAGAACTGCCATAAGCTAATCATATGGAGCCTATTTTTGCATCAACGACCTGTTGTGTCCAGTCATAAGATGTAATAAATCTTTGAAGAATTCAATTTCAATTTCATAGTTTCAAATCTCAAAATTAACACAAGTTCTCCAGGACCAAGCAGGAAGTCAGTCCTCACTTATGGGTGACGTCGGCGCCGACGGAGCCCTCGCGGAGCAATTTTCCCCAGCTTTCAAAGAAAGCCTTTGGGAATTGCAGCGCGCATGCGTGGTCGTCTTCCCGCCCGAGGGTGCCATCTTAGCCAGTCTTCTTTTTTCCGCGGAGCCCTACAGACGTCCCCGTCTTGTCCCCGCGAAAAAGTTGATTTTCTTCTTTATTTTATCCTTTTTTCCTTCGGTTCGACGCCGATCTTTTTCCCGCCCGGACTCGCGACGCCGGTCACGAGTCCTCTTACTTTTTTCGGTTTTTCTGACTTAGTCAGCTTTCGTTTTCGGTTTCCCTGGCAGCCCGGTCCTTTGACCTCGCAGGGGCCCTTTTTCCCCCGATGGCTGCCAGTGGGTTTAAGCGGTGTGGTCGGTGTGACCGAAATATGTCACTAACCGACACACACGACTTTTGCCTCCGCTGCCTGGGCCCGGATCATGAGGAACTGATCTGTGGGCCCTGCAGCAAAATGTCCTCGAAGGCGTTGAGAAGTCGGCGGCATCAGCGTGAGAGAATCTTCGCTGACCCCAGCCGTACCCGGACCTCGTCGGAGGCCTCCGCGTCGAAAGGCTCCAGCTCGGACCGTCGCCGGAGTTCCTCCGACCGGGGTTCTCCCTCCGGGGACCATCGTCGGAAGGTGAAACCCGCGAGGGCGGCGTCGGTGGACGCTCCTGGTTCCGCGAGGGCCAGGTCGCATAGCCCCGACAGCCGCCCCGGGTCCTTGGAGAAGGAACACATCCCGAAGCGACCTCGCCTGGAGTCGGAGATGCCTGCCCGGGTAAGTCCTGTGGTCCTTCTGGACTCGCCTCCGCGACAGCCGACGTCGGGCCCGACGCCGTCGGGGCCCGAGTCGGGGGCTGCTGGGTCGCCTGAGCTCGGACTCAGGTTGACGGCCTTGGAGAGCAGACTGTCTGCCTTCATGGACCAGCAGAGGGCACTGCTCGCTGGCTTCGCTGGCGCCGCTGCCCCGACCGCCGGGACGTCGACGTCCAAGTCGACCCCGGAGACCGAGCCGATCCTCGAGTCGATGAGAACTCGAGTCGATCCTCGGTCGAGGTCACCCTCGGCCTCCCGTTCGGGACCGAGGTCGCCGATGCCGACTCCCTCGGCGTCGGGGCGGCTGGCGCCGCGCCCTGCCCGGGCCGACCCCACCGAGTCCTCGTCGGAGTCGGTCTGGGAGTCTGAAGAGGAAGAGTCGCCTGATTCTTTCCGGACTCGGTGTGTCCCATCGGACTCACCGGAGTCCGAGCCTCGGAAGCAGTCCCCCCCGGAGGATGCCCGGTTCTCGGACTTCGTTAGGGATATGGCCAAGGCTTTGGCCTTCCCTGCGGATCCCGAGGAGGAGCCTCGAGCCGAAGAGCTCGACGCCCTCCAGTATGACTCTCCCGCGAGGGAACACTTTACTGTACCGGTTCCTCCTATGCTGGAACGACTACTCTTCCGCATGTGGGAGAGTCCGGCCTCCTCGCCGGTCCTGAGCAAGCGGGTCGATTCTATCTATCGAGTCCGCAAGAGCCCTGGCTTTCAAAAGGCACAGCTGCCACACCATTCCATGGTAGTGGAATCGGCCATGCATCGTCTTAAGAGCCAGAAGATGCACTCCTCGGTGCCTCCTGGAAGGGAGGCCCGTAACCTGGATGGCCTTGGCAAGAAGTGTTTCCAGGGCTCTATGCTCGCATGTCGTGTCCAGACTTACCAGCTATACATGGGCATGTATCTCCGGGATCTGGCTAAAGAGCTAGCCGGGTTCTCCGCTGGTCTGTCCGAGGAACCCTTGCGGAGGTTCCTGGCCTTGTCCACTGGCATTCGGGAATGCTCAAAGTTCATGTCCCGAGCAGCCTATGATGGCTTTGAAGCATCGGCTCGAGTGGCCGCAGCCGGCATCGGTGCCCGCCGACAGGCTTGGCTTCAGTCGTCAGACCTTGAGCCCTGGGTGCAGGACAAGTTGGTCGATGTCCCCTGCCGAGGCGAAAACCTCTTTGGCAAGCCCATGGCGGAAAAGGCTGCGCAAATTGAGACTGAGACTCTCACCAGGACCAGGCTTTCTAGGAAGACCTCCGCCCCTTCCCAGAAAAAGAAGGGCTCGGGGAAAAAGTCCTTTTACCCGAGGAAGGCGGCTGCCTACAAACAATACCCCCATTATCAGGCCCCTGCAGCTCCCCAACAGGGCCAGCAGGCCAAGGGACGGGGTAACGGGTCCCGTAGGCAGCAAGCCCCCAAGCCTGCACCACCAGCCCCTGCTCAGCAGGGTGGGGGTTTTTGACTCACACAGCATAGCCTTTCCCCCCCCGCTGGTTCCTCCCAGCACCGGAGGCCGGCTGGTTCACTTCGCCCACAGGTGGTCCAGCATCACCGCAGATACCTGGGTGCTTCAAGTCGTGCGAGAAGGCTATCTTCTCCACTTCCACCAGGTTCCTCCCTCCTATTTTCCGGGAGAACCTCCGCGACCCCCTCTGCACAGGGAATTACTCCTTCAGGAGTTAGCAGGTCTTCTGCAGGAACAGGCGGTGGAACCGGTGCCACACCACCTGAGAGGTCAAGGCTTTTATTCCAGGTATTTTCTGATACCAAAGAGAACAGGGGGCCTCAGACCCATCCTGGACTTGCGCAACCTCAACAAGTTCCTTGTGCGGGAGAAGTTCAAAATGCTTACCCTTGGAATCCTTCTGCCCTACCTCCAGCAGGGAGATTGGCTATGCTCCTTGGATCTAAAGGATGCCTACACGCACATCCTCATCCACCCAAGCCACCGCCAATACCTAAGGTTTGTGGTGGCAGGAAATCATTACCAGTACAGAGTACTGCCCTTTGGCCTGTCCTCCGCACCGCGAGTCTTCACAAAATGTCTCGCGGTCGTGGCGGCCCATCTCCGGCTTCACGGCCTCTATGTCTTTCCGTACCTCGACGACTGGCTCATCAGAGCAGCGTCCGCTCGGGAGGTCACCGACGCCACGCCGCACGGTGACTCTTCTGCAGCACTTGGGCTTTGTTATAAACTTCGCAAAGTCCACTTTGCTCCCCTCACAGGATCTCGAGTTCATCGGCGCAAGACTGCACACTCCTCAGGCGCGAGCATACCTACCCGCTCGACAGGGCTCAACGGCTCATGGACCTAGCCGACCGCTTTCGCAGCCAGCCCCTGGTCTCCGCCAGGCGCTTCCTGAGACTACTCGGCCATATGGCTTCCACCGTCCATGTGACCCCCAATGCCCGCCTGAATATGCGGTCTGCTCAATGGTGTCTCCGCCAGCAGTGGCGACAAGCCACAGGCGGCCTAGCAGACCTAGTGCGCGTCTCTGAGCCGCTGATCTCGTCTCTCCGGTGGTGGCTCCTACAGCCGAACCTGATGTTCGGAATGCCTTTCCAGTCACCTCAGCCGACACGGGTGCTGACCACCGATGCATCCCTCCTGGGCTGGGGAGCACATTGCCAAGAGGCACGTACTCAGGGCCTCTGGACCACGTGGGAGTCTGCTCAGCAGATCAACTTCCTGGAGCTCAGGGTGATCCGCCTAGCTCTCAGGGCCTTCTCCCACCTGACTTCCCACCAGTCCGTCCTTGTCCAGACGGACAATCAAGTTGCCATGTTCTACGTGAACAAGCAGGGGGGCACGGGCTCCTTCCTCCTCTGCCGGGAGGCACAGAAGCTCTGCTCTTGGGCCGTCAGTCACGGCATTCTCCTCAAGGCAGTTTATCTCCCGGGCCAAGAAAATTGCCTTGCGGACAAACTCAGCAGGGTCCTCCAGCCGCACGAGTGGCGTCTGGATCCCTTGGTAGTTCAGAAGCTCTTCCTCAAGTGGGGCCTCCCCACGGTGGATCTCTTTGCCAGTCCTCACAACCGGCAGCTTCCTCGCTTCTGCTCTCGTCAGCCACACCCCCTTCGGGTTGCGGCGGACGCTTTTCTGATCTCATGGTCGGGGAGCCTTCTGTACGCTTTCCCTCCCATCCCGCTAGTCTCTCGGACTCTTTTCAAGGTTCTCCGAGACAAAGCCTTCATGATCCTGGTGGCCCCTCGCTGGCCCAGGCAGCCGTGGTTTCCGCTCCTACTGCAACTGGCGGTGGAGGATCCAATCCCTCTGGGGGTACAACCGGATCTCCTCACTCAGGATCAGGGGTCCCTACTGCACCCCAACCTCAGGTCTCTCAACCTCATGGCCTGGCTGCTGAGAGGGTAGTCCTTGCTCCCCTTCTCCTGCCGGCGGAGGTGGAGGAGGTCGTCTTGGCTTCGCGACGGCCTTCTACCCGCAAATGCTACGCCCTTAAATGGCGTCGCTTTGCAGTCTGGTGTACCCAACAGTCTCAGGATCCCTTCTCCTGCCCGGTGTCGGTGATCTTGCAGTACTTGCTACACCTCTCTAATCTGGGACTTAAGTCCAACTCCGTCAAAGTTCACCTCAGTGCTCTTTCGGCACATCATGTGCCGGTGGACGGTAGACCTCTCTCAAGCGACCCTCTCGTAGCGAGGTTTCTCCGAGGTCTCCTTCTACTTAAACCACCTCTGCGCCCGCCAGCGCCTGACTGGGACCTGAATGTGGTTTTGCAGCGGATCACCTGTCCGCCTTTTGAACCTATGGCTACCTGTTCTCTCCGTTTTCTGTCTTGGAAAACACTGTTCTTGATAGCCCTCACTTCCGCTAGACGCGTAAGTGAATTGCAGGCCCTCGTGTCTGATCCCCCTTACACTAGGTTCTACAAGAATAGGGTAGTCCTACGGACTCACCCAAAATTTCTGCCTAAAGTGGTCTCCCCTTTTCACATCAATCAGGAGGTGGTACTTCCAACCTTCTTTCCCAGACCACACTCCAGCCGAGCTGAAACGGTCCTCCATACCCTGGACTGTAGAAGGGCATTGAACTTCTACCTTGACCGTACGCGGGAGCACCGTAAAGCTGCTCAGCTTTTTGTGTCTTTTGACCCCAATAAATTGGGGCTCCCGGTCTCCAAGCGTACTCTGTCCATCTGGGTTGCGGACTGTATCTCTTGGGCTTATGGGGCAGCCGGACTCTCCTTAGAAAGTCGAGTCACGGCTCATTGCGTTCGGGCAAAGGCTACGTCAGTGGCTTACCTCCGCTCTGTTCCGCTGGCAGACATCTGCCGGGCCGCTACTTGGTCTTCGAGCCAGACTTTTGCGGTCCATTACTGTCTCGAGAGGGAGTCCCGTAGGGACAGTGCTTTCGGACAGGCAGTCCTCCGTAATCTCTTTGAGGTCTGAGCAACTCCTACCCTCCATCCCGGATGTGGGCTACCGGTGGGTGATAATTCAGCGAAGATTCTATCCTTCTGTGCTGCTGAGCTAGAGGGAGCTCATTTTTGTGCTTAGGGTCTCCGGTAGCCTTGAGCTTGGGAGTCCCATAAGTGAGGACTGACTTCCTGCTTGGTCCTGGAGAAAGCGTAGTTACTCACCTGTAACAGGTGTTCTCCAGGAGCAGCAGGAATCAGTCCTCACTACCCTCCCTCCTCCCCTTGGAGTTGCAATCGTCTGCTTATGTTCTTTTTGCAAATTTTTATGCTGTCTTTTTAGCTATGTCATCTGACTGGCTAAGATGGCACCCTCGGGCGGGAAGACGACCGCGCATGCGCGCTGCAATTCCCAAAGGCTTTCTTTGAAAGCTGGGGAAAATTGCTCCGCGAGGGCTCCGTCGGCGCCGACGTCACCCATAAGTGAGGACTGATTCCTGCTGCTCCTGGAGAACACCTGTTACAGGTGAGTAACTACGCTATCGCATAGAAGGAAAAATAGTGCTTAGCTTTCTTTGTCGCTCCCAACACTACCAATGGCGCTCTGTTTGCGTTTCACCAGTTTGGTTTCTTCAGGGGTTGACTTGAAAGCACTATAATGCAATCCAACATGAACCGTGCCAAACCTCAACCGGGGGAATACCCCAGACGGAAGACACAACATCTTTAGTACTCAATATTTCAGGACAGCCGTTGACCTTAGAACAATCATTAATTCTAAACAAAGGATTATCCTTTGTCCCGAATATTCATTTTGATCTGTTTCAATTTCTTGTCGACTTAGAACAACTGATCAGGAAACTTAATTTAAAAATGTATTTTAGTTCGAGGGAGACTATCAGTAACACTTTGGTTGACTCAAACAGAACACCATTACCTTTGAAATCACGGTGGTCCCCCCAAGGTCCCCTTCACTTGTCTCTGACATTATATCGTGATTTAATTCTGAAAGATATGCAACACCTTGAACAAACAAAACGCACTATTTGAAGTAGAATCACAAAAGAAGAATATGTCGGATTACGGACTTTGCAAAATAATCCACATTTAGTTATTAAGCGAGCGGATAAAGGGGGCGGCATAGTTGTACAGAGCCGCGATCAATACCTTACAGAAGCACTAAGGCAACTTACATAGCCCTTACATAGTTAAGATCGCAAATATCTCCTACCTAACTGGGATTTTCCCTACGGCCCTTAAACAAACATCAATTCGCCCTCTACTAAAAAATAACCAGATGGACCCAAAGAAGGAAGAGTCTTACCGCCCAATTTCCAGTATTCCCTATCTAGCCAAGATACTTGAGAAGGAAACTCAGAGGCAGATCCAACAACACATAGACACAGCAGCCCCGTTGGACCCATGCCAACACGGATTCCGAGAAGCTCATGGAACTGAAACACTCATGACTTCACTATTCAACAAACTCATTTGTGGGATTGACAACATTCACATGGCCGTTGCAATGATTTTCCTGGACATATCAGCGGCATTCGACTCAGTTGACCATAAGATTATGCTAGCTAGACTTCACGAAAAGGGCATCCATAACCTTGCCTGGGACTGGTGCAAATCATACCTAGAGGAGCGTTGGCAACAGGTCCGTATAGGCAACATTACATCTGAACCCTTCCAACAGAAACAAGGAGTACCCCAAGGCTCATACTCTATCTGCGCTGCTTTTTAATATATACATGCAGCCAATCTGTGACATCACCAGAGACTTCGGTATATCTTGTCTATTATATGCAGATGACGTGCTAATTTTCACACCGATCAATGTATCAAATCCTGACTACTCCGCACTAATCAACTGCTTCAATGCAATAACCGACTGGCTTCTCAATCAGAACATGAGAATAAATTTCAAGAAAACCGAAGTGCTAATAGCCACAAGAAACAAACAGTTTTCGCCACCAACCACCCTCATAGTGAGAGATGCAGAGCTCCCGATCAAGGCCTCCATAAAGTACCTCGGTGTGATACTCGATCAGAAACTCAATCTTAAGGAGCACATAAAGAACACAGTAAGGTCAATATATTACAAACTAAAAACACTGCGACACCTGAAACCAATGCTGGAGACCAAAGATTTCCGTACAGTTTTCCAAGCAATAGTCACACCGCACTTCGACTATGCGAATATCATCCTGCACGGCCTACCCAAGAATACACTAAGACCACTACAACTGGCGATGAACGCGGCAGCCCGCATCTTATCCGGAGCTTCAAAAAGAGAGCATATAACACCAATACTGGTCGACCTACACTGGCTCCCGATAAACTGCAGAATAATATACAAAGCTCTCCTCATCACATTCGAGGCTATTAATAAAATATCCCCTGCATCAATCTCAAATCTAATCACTCACGCACCGAATAATAGATCCAAAAGAATAGTAGCAGAAAATACACTAGTCACTCCTAGTATCTCCACAAAATGGACACAACAAACCACTAACAGAGCTTTTGTGTCTTATGCCCCCAAGTGCTGGAACAAACTACCCCCCAGCATCAGATCAATCAGAGATATCACCCAATTCAGAAAGTCCATCAAGCACTATTTATTCACTTTGCACTTTAAGCTACCATACACACCAGAGAACTGTCTTCCGCATCACTCAACTAACTCTTACACACATCAACAACCCAGAACAGAGGTTTAAAATGGGAAAATACCGAACTTCATCAAATACCAAACCTTGATGTAACATATTTAATTGTATATAGTTATCCCCCAGTTTGCACCCAGTTTACCTTCCCTGTTATCTGTAAACCTAGATCAGTTATATATTGACAGGTATGTTGTTGTTTAATGTAAACCGCACTGATGATGAATAGTGCGGTATATAAAAACTGTTAAATAAATAAATAAATAAATAAAACTACAAGATATACATACATATGAAGTATTAACATCTGATCCAACTGAATCTCTACAAAGGAAAATCAAAGAGGAAGGAATATGGCTTTTTGAATCCCACTGATCCAGTAATAGCTAAGCTCTATTTAGTTCCGAAGGTTCACAAAAATCTTTATAACCCCCCTGGGAGACCTATCGTCTCCTCCAGAGGATCGTTATTTGAACCCTTATCCATATATATAGATTCTTATCTAAAACCATTGATGACCACAATTCCATCTTTTTTGAGAGACACGATGCATTTTTTACAAATTCTACAGGACCACAGTGATTTAGTAAAATTATCGGATGTTTGGCTTGTTACCATGAATGTAATATCACTTTATACAATTATACCACAAGCAGAGGCACATGAATGTGTGATGCAGGTGCTGAATAACCGGGAGGATTTGTCAGAGCAACAATTACAGTTTTTATCAGAATTGACAACTTTTGACTGTTACAAAAAATGTTTTCATCATTAATGAGGTGCTATATCATCAGGTGTCAGGGGTAGCAATGGGGGCTTCTTGCGCCCCTTCCATAGCTAACCTATACATGCACCGTTTTGAGAGCCATCACATCGTGACCTCACAATATCAAAGCCATTTAAAACTATTGGCCCGGTACATAGATGACGTTTTTTTATTGTGGCATGGCACCATGGAACATCTAGAGAAATTCTTCAGTTGGGTAAACACCAGAGACTCTAATGTAAAATTTACATTTAATTGTCATCAAGAGAGCATCACGTTCCTGGATGTTGTAGTTTCTAAGGGCATAGAGGGCTTGGAAACTTCAATCTATAGGAAGAAGACCGATCGCAACACGTTTTTACATTACAATAGTGCGCATCCTGCGCAATTACGTAACAGCCTACCCTTGTCACAATTTTTCCGGTATCGTCAAAACTGTACTACAATACATGAATTTAAAAGGCATTCAAAAATTTTAAAACGAAACTTTTATGCTCGAGGTTATCCACAAAAAGTGATTGAAAGAGCATATAAAAGAGCTTTATATAGTAACCGGGACTTACTGTTACAACCACGACAGAAAACATCTATACCCCCTGATACAGATACATTTGTTAATCTAATTACAAAATTTTCCCCCTTAAGTACTGATTTAAATCATTTATTAAGCGACATGAAAATGTGTTACAGAGCATTCCAGGTTTGGAAAATAAAAAGGTCCGTTGCGTGTGGCAACGCCACCAAAATTTAAAGGAACTGTTGAGCCCAGTATTGTTGCCACCTTTAAGAACACATGAAATTGAAGGCACTTTGGGCCACAGAAGATGTGGGGACTGCAACATTTGTCATATCACGACTGAATTAACCGAATTTAAGCATCAAGGTAGACGGTATTTGTTGAGACATCGAACATCATGCACATCGACTCATGTAGTATACTGCATTCAATGTCCATGCGGTCTGCTTTATGTGGGTAAAACCACTAGAATGCTGAAAGTACGTATGAATGAACACAAAAGCAGACTTAAATGCCAGAAACGAGAAGCTCCGATTGTCGATCACTGCTTGCAGCTTCATCATACTTTTGATGACTTACGATGCTTTTGCACTGATCAAATTATTACTGTTTGGCAAGGAAGATCGCGCGATCAAACTTTATTGTGGCGGGAACAAAGATGGATCCATTGGTTAAACTCAGTTTCTCCTAATGGCTTGAATGTGAGAGTAGAATGGGAGATCTGTGCTTAACATATTACATAGACCAGTGCTATAATGACGTCACCGTAGCTGCAGTCTATTAAAATCCCCGTACGTAATTCTACATCGCATGCCCGGCGTTGAAAAAGCCGGTAGAGGATAAACCGTTAAATAGAAAGTCTGAAATTCGGCTTGATAGTAAGAAATACCATCTCATCGCCTAATAGGTATGTTGTTTCATTTACTGTTATCTATAGACCTGGAACAGAACTCAGAAAATATGTATTGATTGGATTCATGTTGGATTGCATTATAGTGCTTTCAAGTCAACCCCTGAAGAAACCAAACTGGTGAAACGCAAACAGAGCGCTATTGGTAGCATTGGGAGCAACAACGAAAGCTAAGCACTATTTTTCCTTCTATGCGATCTTGTGTTAATTTTGAGATTTGAAACTATGAAATTGAAATTGAATTCTTCAAAGATTTATTATATCTTATGACTGGACACAACAGGTCGTTAATGCAAAAATAGGCTCCATAAGATTAGCTTATGGCAGTTCTGGGAGCCTGGAGTCTGAGACCTTGTCAGTCATTATAAAACATTTTGGTTAAGTTGATTTGTCAACTTTTTGATATAATCATACTACCCGTTCATATATTTGATCCAGAGTATTTCATCTTTTTAGACAATAATTACTCGGATAGAATTGACCAAAATAGACTTGTCAAGTTCTGCTCCAGGCAACGGCATCCTCTGCGGATAGCAACAGATGCTTTTCTGATTCCCTGGTCTCAGGGCCTCCTGTATGCGTTTCCTCCCACGCCTCTGGTGGTCCGAACTCTGTTCAAGATTCTCGAGGACAAGGCCTCGGTTTTGCTGGTGGCTCCCAGGTGGCCGAGACAGCCTTGGTTTCCACTTTTACTACAGCTTGCAGTGGATCCCCCACTGCCTCTAGGGTTCCAACCCGACCTTCTCTCTCAGGATCAGGGTTCTCTGCTGCACCCCCAACCTCAAAGCTCTCAATTTGATGGCATGGAGGCTGCAAGGGTAGTTTTGGCTCCCTGGGGCCTGCCTCAGGAAGTTGAAGAGGTTCTCCTAGCCTCTAGGAAACAGTCCACTAGAAAAACCTATGCTCTCAAATGGAAAAGGTTTTCTGTGTGGTGTCAGCTACGTACAGAGGATCCCTTCTCCTGTACTGTACCAGTAGTGCTTCAGTACTTACTGCACTTATCAAATCAGGGACTTAAGTCCAATTCTGTTCGGGTCCACCTCTCAGCTCTAGCAGCTCACCACTCACTGGTGGAAGGACACCTGCAATTTGAAGGCACATTTAGTATGACCCAGGTTTCTTATCTCGACATCAATATAAAGAAAGGGGAGAAAGGGTTTATAACTGAGTTATATCGCAAAGAGACAGATAGGAACGCACTTTTACGTTATGACAGTTTTCATAATAAATCACTGAAAGAGAATTTACCCTTTGGACAGTTCCTTCGGGTCAGACGCCTTTGTACGTCTCAAGGTGACTTCGAGAAACACGCATCTGAGATGTGTAAGAGGTTTAAGGATAGAGGTTATCCAAAACATACAATTTATAAAGCTTATAATAGGACTAAAGCTACAGACAGGACCATCAAACAAAGATCAAATAGTACCATCAAACAAAAATCAAATAGTATGTGCCCTTACTTTTTCATCTCTTTCAAAGAATATCTCTAATATTCTCCGAGAAGAATGGCATCTGTTAACGTCCCTTCCTTTTTTGGCTAAAAGAACTCTTACAATAGCTTAAAAAAGGAATAAAAATCTGAAAAACCTTTTGGTCCCGTCCGCTCTTTCTAAACCTAAACCTTTGTGTAAAATTAAGGGTCACTTTCAATGTGGAAAGTGCTCTGTTTGCCTTAATGTCCTGATTGTGAAAGATACCTTCACGCACCCTATAACTAAGAGGAGGTTCTTCTTGAATCATTATTCCAATTGTAACTCTGAAAATGTCATCTATGTAATTATGTGTCCATGCAATCAGATATATGTCGGTAAAACAAAACGTTCAATAAAGACAAGGATCATTGAGCACAAAAGCTGTTTAAAAAGGTGTGTTCCAGATAAACCTTTGGTTAACCATTGGGTTGATAAGGGTCATAAAGTTTCTGATTTAAAATTTTTTGTTATTAAGGTGGTACACCCTCATTGGAGAAGGGGTGACATTGAAAAAACACTACTTAGATTAGAACAGCGATACATTTAAGAGCTACAGGCGCTGGATCCTTGTGGCCTGAATCAGGAATCTAATTTGTCCGTTTTTCTTTGACCTTTTTTGGATAGATTCACACAGCATAATTTGTTTTTGTTTTCACTTCCTTTGAAAGCATGAAGTTCGGTCCTTTTTAAATGTGGAATGTAAGATATACTTTTAACTTAAGGTGTTGTTTTCATTGCTCAATTTCTTATACCTCCTGTTTGTGCTGTTCTTTTCTCCCAATATCATGTGGTTTTATTTTAATATTTTAGTTTTAGGTTGTTTTTTTTAATTTTGTTTGATTTTGGGACTTTTCAAAACAGATGCATTTTGGGATGCATATAAAAGTAGCTTTGTCATGAGCCTCTGCTTACGTAAGTTTTTACAACAGCAGTTTCTCCCAAAAGGCACAATTGACGGCGTTTTTCTAAAGAACTCAGTCTGTTATCTACTAAAGGTAATGTTCTGTGATTTTAACACTGTTTGGTTCCTTTTTATTCTTTTGTAATTCACCATGGCACCAGCTACCTTAGTCTTTTTGGTTTTACACGTCAGTTTGATGTGATTTCCTATGTTTTACTGGCTTTAGATATAATAATTTTTTCTTCGAGTAGCTCATGTGCTCAAATAAGAAAAGATGCAATTCTTGCCTGTAAAAAGGGATGTGTATGTTCATTTGGATTTAGATTATGATACGTTTTATTTTTGGTTCTGGTTTCTTTTTATTCTTTTAGATCTGGCTGTCCTTCAGCTGTATACAGCCCCAGCATTTCAATGAGATTACCTTTTTACGTCTGCTAAGAGGAACTCATATAGTTTTCCTATTATGGATATAACGTCAGCCTTCATTTTGATTATTGATAATATTTATTTATTTATTTTATTTATTTATTTATTTAACATCTTTTATATACCGCACTATTGTCACCAGCGCGGTTTACAGGTAACAAACATATACATACAAAGAACTGTAATGCATTTTACAAGTAACAGGGATTTTGAACTTGGGAATAACAAGGTACAACTATATAAGGCTAGTTAACTATATACAGATTATTGAAATACATTAGTCAAATATAAACTTTAAATGCGCTTTTATGTACCTTTGATGCTCTGTCGGTTTTAACCCTTTGAGCAGTATAACTAGGGCTCATTTTCATCTTTTTGAGCCTCAGAGGGCTTCTATAAGTTTTGGCAATAATTCAATATCTATTGTGCAATACACATTCAGTTTAAGTATAATTTCTTTATTGTCTTTATGAAGTACCTCTTTTATATGTTACTCTAAGGTTACATTATAAGCCGTGATACCAATCCACAAGCTGACATTTTTCTGGTTATTTTTTTATTTGCACCTCACGAGTCCTTTTACCTTTTTAATTTGGTTAGGAGCCCTACAATATTCAATATGTGGTTTTATACATCCACCCCCCTTTTTTTGAATTATTACTTCATATTCATTTTTGTTTCTATAAGTCTCCTTCTTGCCCCTTGGTTCTGGTTTCTCGCTGTTGTCTCATACTTGTTTAATTTTGCAATTTACATTATTTTATATTAAATTATGTTGGTTGTGATATAATTCCAGCTTTTACTTTAGGTATTGGTTCACATCGGTTGCTGTGCAATTTATAGTGGTTGTTGACCAATTCTATCTGTAAGTATTGTCTTATTTATTGCGCATAAGTTTTACTATTTAGTTTTTAGTCCTTGTTGTGTATTTATGTTATAAATCACATTGGATCTCTGTATGTATACATTCTTTATTGTTCTTCTTTGAAGTTGTCTATACATGTTGTTAGACATTATATTAATAATTATGTTTTATTATTCTATTCTTCTTCATTTATTATCTATACTTATTTTATATTTCATATCTTATATATGTTCATGTATTATTATTTATCTGTTGGTTTTGCAGTTCTCAGCCCCCTGATGAAGGCTTTGCCGAAACGCGTTGGGGCGTTTTTTAATCAATAAAGCATTTGTGACCACCTAATTCCCCTCGCTATTTGTTTGTTTCTTCTGGTGATTGCGAGAGGTCACTCCTCTTGTGGCTCCCTCCAAGCGTACATTGTTCACTTGGGTAGCAGATTGTATTGCCTGGGCATACATGACAGCCAACCTCCCCTTGCAGGGTCGAGTCACAACCAACCGTGTCAGGGCGAAAGCCGCGTCAGTAGCGCATCTCCGCTCTGTTCCGTTGGCAGACTACTTGGTCTTCCGTTGGCAGACTACTTGGTCTTCAAGGCAGACTTTTGCAGCCCACTACTGCCTCGAGAGAGAGTCCCGAAGGGGCAGTGCTTTCGGACAGGTGGTACTCCGTAATCTCTCTGAGGTTTAGGCAACTCCTACCTTCCGGCCCTTGTATTGGGCTACCGTACGGGGGCGTTCTCAGAGGATATTCTCACCAATGCTGCGGCTCCTGAGAAGGAGCCATTTTTCAGCTTAGGGTTCCCGGTAGCCTAGAGCTGGGGAGTCCCATATGTGAGGACTGACTTCCTGCTTGGTCCTGGAGAAAGAGTAGTTACTCACCTGTAACAGGTGTTCTCCAGGAGCAGCAGGAATCAGTCCTCACGACCCTCCCTCCTCCCCTGGAGTTGCAGTCATATACTTCATTTTGATTTTTTTGCTGTCTTTTAGCTATGTCATCAGACTGGCACCCTTGGGCGGGAAGGGGACCGCGCATGCGCGCTGCATTCCCAAAGGCTTTCCTTGAAAGCTGGGGAAATGCTCCGCAAGAGGGCTCCATCGGCACCCATATGTGAGGACTGATTCCTGCTGCTCCTGGAGAACACCTGTTACAGGTGAGTAACTACTCTATACATGCAGAGGAGAAAAGAGATACGAAGGGACAGCTGGAGTTGAGGAGTAGCCAAGTGTTTAGAGTAACAGCCTAGTATCCAAGCGATTAGGGTTTGATTCCCACTGGTACTCCTTGTGACCTTGGGCAAATCACTTTAGCCTCCACTGCCTCAGAAGAAAAGACCTGGCAATCTACTAACGGTTATACCTTGCCAAGAAAACCCAGGAGCTGCTGGGTCATTAGGAGTCAGCACTGGCTTGACAGCACTTAAAAAAATATAAAGTGACAGTTATTAGAAACATAGAAATATGACGACAGAAAAAGACCACATGGCCTATCAGTCCCCTTTTTTCCTTTAGAGATCCTCTGTGTTTGTCCCATGCTTTTTTGAATTCAGACACTGTCCTCATCTCTACCACCTCCACTGGGAAACTATTCCACAGATCTTCAACTCTTTCCGTAAAAAAATATTTCCACATATTACTCCTGAGTCTATTCCCTGTCACCCTTATCCTATGTCCCCTTGTAGCAAAGCTTGCTTTCAATCGAAAGAGGCTCTCCTCCTGTGCATTTACACCACAGAGGTATTTAAACATCTCAATCATATCTCTATTCCGCCTTTCCTCTAAAGTATACATATTATGATCCTTAAGTCTGTCCTCATATGCTTTATAATGAAGACCACTAACCATTTTAGTAGCCACCCTCTGTACCGACTCCATCCTTTTTATATCCCTTTGAAGGTGTGATCTCCAGAATTACACACAATATTCCAAATGAGGTCACACCAAAGACTTATACAGAGGCACTATCACCTCCTTTCTACTGCTGGCCATTCCTCTCCCTATGTACCCAAGCATCCTTCTAGCTTTTGCCATTGTCTTTTCTACCTGTTTAGTTACTTTAAGATCATCAGACACAATCATACCTAGGTCCCACTCTCCTTTTGTTGACAGAAGTACTTCACCCCTATACTATATTGCTCCCTTGGATTGCAGCAGCCCAAATCTATGACCTTGCATTTTTTTAACATTAAATCTCAGCTGCCAAATTCTAGACCATTCTTCAAGGTTAGGTAGATCCCTCCTCATGTTATCTACACCTGCCTGGATGTCTACGCTGCAGATTTTGGTATCATCCACAAAGAGGCAAACCTTACCCGACAGCCTTTCCACTATATCACTAACAAAGATGTTAAAAAGACTCAGACCAAGGATTAAGATTAGAGACACGGGGTCTAACTCGGCTAGTGCCATACCGCTGCACTGACAATGATAAACCAAGTGGCTGCCACCCCCCCCCCCCTTCAGCACCAATCTCCCTGGACAGCTCCAAATCCTGGCTAACCAAAGGCTGCCCCCCCCCCCCCCAATCCTTTCAAAATTCCCAGCTAGCCAGTCAGGGTTCCTTCTCCCTCCTCCCTCCGTCCCTTCTAAGGAAGGAAAAACCTGCCATCCCTCAGACGGCCATACCTGGTCTCCCTGGTGGCCTAGTGTTGAAGGGAAATAGGAGCGGTCCGCCCTGCTCCTGCCCCCAATCAGACCTCATGTCCAAACTGGCCATGATCACAATCACGCTAGGGGGCAGCACTGCAAGATCGTGCTATCTTTGTGAGGACAGCAGGAGCAAAGGGCGGTATTCCTAATCGTCTCTCCGGGCCAGTCCAGAACAGATGGGTAGTCAATCTCCCTCCTCTAGCAGCTGAGGACTGAATACAGATTCTTGTTGCTAGGATACCACGCTCTCCCCTGGTGATAGAAGGCAGTCTTATTGTCCTCAGCAGCTGAGCTGTATGTGTGGGGCTTTAGCTCCCCACAAGAAGTCTTAGCCTTTTATTTGTCTTTATTTTCTTTTCTAATTTGAGTGGAAGTGTTTACAGAAGTGTTTGTGCTATGCCCTAGCAGGGTATTTCTGCACATGTGCTGTCTTTTATGCTATTAATTTACTTACAAATCAGCGCTGGTGTCAGTTCGCCGAAAAACCGGCTCAGAGAATGAGGCAGGGCCTGTCTCCACTTCTCTGCTAGTTGGTGCAGGTAGGGAACAGCCTGGGAGCCCCAGCAGCTGTTTTTTCCTCCGGCCGTCGTTTCTCTCCCATAACCGCTAGCAGCGGTTTTTCTCTGTCGGGGCCTTGCGATTTGGCGGCACTGTTTCCGTTTTTCCTCAGCGAGGGGGACTGCCGCGTGCGTTCCCTCCCCCCCCCCTCGTGTAGTCGGGGCAGTTCCTTCTCCGGTGCTCGCGTTCTTGAGCGTTCGGGGGTGCGTTGTTTGTTTTGGGCAGTCACAGGCTCTCCCTAGGGGGAGTCAGACGGGCCGCGGTATGCAGGATCAGCAAGGCCATCAGGGAGAGGAGTTAAACGGCCTTCAGCCTTCAGGGGAAAGCGCGGGAAAGGCGGCCATGTTAGGGGGCAAGCCGTGTCGTCGGCTCCTATCCCTAAGGCAGGCAAGCGCAAGACAAAGTCTCGGCATAGTGTTGCAGGGCAGGAGCAGCCCTTGTTAACAGCGGTGCCTGAGCCTCTGGACCCTCTCCTTTCCGCGGAGTTTATTTTAGCATTTCATAGGGCCTATTTGCTTAAGAAAGCTCAGGCTCCTGCTTCTGTTGTGACAGACACTGTGCAGGTTTCTCAGACAGGGGTCTCTGGCCTTTCGGATCCCGGTGAGGGGGTCTCCTCGGTGCAAGTGCTTAGGGATTCCAGGGTAGAGACTGCTTCTCTGGCTGCAGAGGCTCTGGGGCCAGAGGAGGGAGAGCTTCTATCAGACCCGGTTTTGGAGTCCTGGCCCGCGGACCTAGAGGAAGGTGAGTTGGGCCCCGGAGATGATCCTAATATATTTCGAGTATTTAGGAGGGAGGAACTGGCAGCCCTAATTGCGCAGTCTCTGGCGGCGCTTAATATCGTGCCTCCGGTGGTTCCGCAGGAACCTTTAGAGGATCCCTTGTTGCAGGGTTTCAAGGCCGAGCAGAAATGTTTCCCTCTACACAGGGTGATTAAACAGATGATAGAGTCCGAGTGGGAATGTCCTGAAGCGTCCTTGAGGGGGGCTCGGGCTATGGCGCGTTTGTATCCCGTGCCTCAGGAGGAGAGAGAGTTGCTCCGTATGCCTAAGGTGGATGCGCTGGTTTCTGCGGTCACTAAGAAGACTACCATTCCGGTGGAGGGGGCTACGGCCCTTAAGGATATTCAAGATCGCAGATTGGAGGCTCTGTTGAAGCAGGCCTTTGATTCCAGTGCGTTGGCGTTGCAAGCGTCCGTGTGTGGGGCGTACGTGTCCAGAGCTTCTATTCGGTGGAGTCAGCTGGCTTCTGGACAGGAAGGAGACGCGACTCCTTCTGGAGAAGGGGCTAAGCTGGAATCGGCGGCGGCGTATTTAGCGGACACTTTTTATGATTTGATTCGCATTTCCTCGAAGGCTATGGCTTCCGTGATTGCCGCACGGCGGTTTTTATGGTTGCGAAATTGGGCGGCGGATGCTTCGTCCAAGGCGCGTCTCAGAAAGCTTCCGTACAAGGGTAAGCTACTTTTTGGGGAAGCGCTGGAGAAAATTGTTAAGGATTTGGGTGACTCCAAAGGAGGACGTCTTCCCGAGGACCGGCCTAAAGCGGCTAAACAGGGCTCCTTCCATAGGGGTCAGGGGCGAGATTTTCGCCGTTTTCGGGGAGCTCGCTTCACTCCTTACCAACGTGGTCGGTTCCCCTCTCGGGGGCAGTCCTTTCGGGGAGCTAGAGGTTCCAGTAGAGGCTATTTTGGGGTTCCTCCTGCCTCCGTTAAGAAGCCGCAATGAAGTGAGGCGGGTCCAGGCGGAGATTCCGGTAGGAGGTCGGTTACAGGAATTTGTCTCTGCTTGGGCCGCAATTACTACCGACAACTGGGTGCTCCAGATTGTCAGAGAGGGCTATGCTCTCAAATTCGCTTGTCCTCTGGCGGATGCCTTCGTTTTCTCTCCGTGCGGTCCTCTCACCAAACGGAGGGCAATCCACGACATGTTGCAGCGTCTGTTATGTCTTCAGGCCGTGGTTCCAGTGCCATCCGACCAGTGCGGTTTCGGTCGATACTCGATTTATTTTGTGGTGCCCAAGAAGGAGGGGTCGTTTCGGCCCATCTTGGATTTAAAGCACGTGAACTGGTGCTTGCGCGTTTCTTATTTCAGGATGGAAACCTTGAGATCGGTGATTCGCTCGGTGCGCCCGGGGGAGTTTCTCTCCTCCATAGATTTGACGGAAGCCTATCTGCACATTCCTATCAGACCAGAACATCAACGGTTTCTTTGCTTTGCGGTTCCCATGGGTCATTTTCAGTTTCGCGCCTTGCCGTTCGGTCTGGCGATGGCGCGGCACACTTTCACCAAAGTGTTGGTGGTGGTGGCGGCGGCTCTGCGCAAAGAAGGAATTCAGGTGCACCCGTATCTGGACGACTGGTTGATTCGAGCGGAGTCGCGGGAGGAGTCCGTCAGGGCGACCGCTCGGGTAGTTTCCTGTCTCGAGAGTCTCGGGTGGATTTTAAACCAGGCGAAGAGTCGTCTGGAGCCGGTGCAGCGGCTGCCGTATCTCGGGGCCTTCTTCGCCACGGACAGAGGGGTCGTCTTTTTGCCTCCAGAGCGAGTTCGAAAGATTCTTTCTCAAGTGACCAGTTTGTTGCGGGTTCGGGCTCCGACGGCTTGGAGGTACTTGCAATTACTAGGGTCCATGGCGGCAGCCTTGGATCTGGTGCCTTGGGCCAGGGCGCACATGCGGCCACTCCAACAGGCGCTACTTTCGCGGTGGTCTCCGCAGTATCATCCGCTCTCTCGTCGATTGGGTTGTCCCGATCACGTACGGGTCAGTCTTCAGTGGTGGTTGGTCCCAGATCATCTGCAAGCGGGGGTTCCGCTGGCACTCCCGGATTGGATTTTGGTGACTACGGATGCCAGTCTGAGCGGTTGGGGGGCGCATTGTTTGACGCACATAGCGCAAGGGTCCTGGTCAACGGAAGAGAGTCTATGGTCCATAAATCGCCTGGAATTACGGACGGTGCGTCTGGCGCTTGTGGCATTTACCAGTCTTCTCGAGGGGAAGCCAGCGCGCGTTTTCTCCGACAACCTAGTGACGGTCGCCTACATAAATCGCCAAGGCGGCACGGGCAGTGTCCTTCTCCTGGAAGAGAGTCAGCAGTTGTTTCAATGGGCGGAATTGCATCTCGCGGCGCTTTAGGCGGCTCATGTGGCGGGGAAGGACAATGTTCAGGCCGACTATCTCAGCCGACATGTGTTAGATCCCGCCGAATGGGAACTCAATTCAGAGGTCTTCCACGAAATCACTTTGCGTTGGGGTCAGCCGGTCATGGACCTTATGGCGACCTTGAGCAATGCCAAAGCGGCACGGTTTTTCAGCAGGTGCAGAGAGCATATGTCAGAAGGGCTCGACGGTCTCGTTCAACCCTGGCCGTTGGGACAACTCCTGTATGTGTTTCCTCCGTGGCCCTTGGTGGGTCGAGTAATTCAGAAAGCCGCGAATCACGCAGGGCTGGTAATCCTCATTGCTCCAGATTGGCCTCGGAGTCCTTGGTATGCCGATCTAATGCGGCTTCTGGTGGAGCCACTGTGGAGGTTGCCCGCTCGAGTTGACTTGCTGCATCAGGGACCCATTCAGATGCCCCAGGCGGATCGATTCTTGCTTACGGCATGGCTCTTGAGAGGGCGCGATTGCGCCACAAAGGTTATTCCGCGGAGGTGATAGCCACGCTGCTACAGTCCAGGCGGCGGTCCACGTCGTTGGCGTACGTTCGAGTGTGGCGCGTTTTTGAGGCATGGTGTGCGGATAGGACCTTGCGGCCCAGTCTGTCTTCCATTCCGGATGTTCTGGCATTTCTTCAGTGCGGGCTAGAAAAGGGGCTCGCTCTTGCTACATTGAGAGTGCAGTTAGCGGCACTTGCGGTATTTCGCGGGCCGGTGCACGTGGCTCCTCTTTCCGCACATCTGGATGTTCTGCGGTTTCTGAGAGCGGCCAAGCAACTTCGGCCTCCGATTCAGCAGGTTATTCCTCCTTGGGATTTGAATCTGGTGTTGGAAGCCTTGACAGAGTCTCCCTTTGAGCCCCGTGCGTTCTGTGGTATCCGAGAATTATCCTGGAAAACAGCCTTCTTGGTGGCCTTATGTTCAGCTAGACGAATTTCAGATTTGCAGGCTCTTTCGTGTAGACCACCGTTTCTTCAGTTTTCAGCGGAAAAGGTGGTCTTGCGTCCGGTTCCGTCTTTTCTGCCTAAAGTGGTATCCGCGTTTCATCTAAATCAGCCGGTCTCGCTGCCCACCTTCGCGGTGTCGGGGGCAGGTTCTTTTGATCGCTCTCTGCGGAAGTTGGATATGGGTCGTGTGCTCCGTAGATATCTTAGGGAGACCGACTCTTTTCGTAAGTCTGACAGGTTGTTCATTCTGTTTGGGGGTCCGTCCAAGGGGCAAGCGGCCTTCAAGGCCTCCATTGCACGGTGGGTGAAACATGCGATTCGGGTCGCATACGAAACCAGAGGCAGGTCCGTTCCACTTGGACTTCGTGCTCATTCTACCCGAGGTCAGGCTGCTTCGTGGGCGGAATCAGTGTTGGTGCCGCCGGTGGATATTTGCCGAGCGGCGTCCTGGTCTTCTCTTCATTCGTTTGCGCGACATTATCGGTTGGATGTGCAGGCCAGGCAGGATGCGTGTGTGGGGGCTTCGGCCGTAGTTGCGGGGCTCACTGGTCCCTCCCAGGGTTAGATACTGCTTTGGTACTACCCATCTGTTCTGGACTGGCCCGGAGAGACGATTAGGAAGAAGAAATTAGACCTTACCTGCTAATTGTCTTTCCTTGAGTTCTCTCCGGGCCAGTCCAGAACCCACCCTCTTTGTATCTCCTGTGCTTATTTTTAGAGTCTGGTATTTGATCGCAAATGAAATTTTTCTGTCGGAATTCTCTTGTTTTTTGGCGTGTGGTTATATAAAACAAAATAAAAAAAAAAGAATAAGAGAATGAGCTAAGTTTTTTAAACTAAACCGTTAAATTGAGAGTTTTTCTCTTTTAGTTCTGACACACTCCTTGGTTTCAGGAGACAGCACACGGTCAGCTACCTTCTGTGTTACTCTTCCAGTTCTTTATTGTTTTTTATCTGCTTGCTACCTAAAGACTGCCTTCTATCACCAGGGGAGAGCGTGGTATCCTAGCAACAAGAATCTGTATTCAGTCCTCAGCTGCTAGAGGAGGGAGATTGACTACCCATCTGTTCTGGACTGGCCCGGAGAGAACTCAAGGAAAGACAATTAGTAGGTAAGGTCTAATTTCTTCTTATCCGTGTAGATTGAAGTAATTTGGCAGCAGCCAGTTTATTAAGGACTGATTCCAGGAAGAATGAGGGGTTGTTGGAGAGAGTTAATAGCTGAAATGTTTCCTTCAAAAGATAGAAACACTAGGGGACATGCAATAAAGCTACAACACTGCCCATTTAAGAATAATGGGAGAAAATATTTTTTCACTCAGTGCATAATCTAACTCTGGAATCCGTTACTGGAGGAAGTAGTGAAAGTTGTTACTGTAGCCGGGATTAAAATCCAGTTTGGACAAGTTCCCGTAGGAAAGGTCCGCAAACCATTATTAAAGAGAACCAGGGAAATCCACTGCTTTCCCCCAAGATAAGCAACATGGAATCTGTGTACCTTTTTGGGAACCTAATAGGTACTTGTGACCTGGGTTGGCTGCTGTTGAAAGCAGGATACTGGGCTTGATGGACCTTGGTCTGACCCAGTATGGCATATCTGGATTTGAGCTGTGGAGGAGCTTGTAAGGGAGATATGTAGCTGAAATATAATAAGGGATTGGAATGGATGAGTAGGATTGTGTTTGGACTGGGGAAGTTTTAGGAACAAAAAATAAGTCTATAGTATGTCCTGCCTTATGGGTGAGAAAGATGATCCGTTGTGTTTAGTTCAGACAATCCATATGGAACAACTGTTCTCTGTCTTCGTGTTTTTGGAGATTGTTAAAATATTTATTAACAAATATCCATCTTTAGTTATTCCAAGAGATTTTAAGTCTGCAAGTAAGGAGGAAAGTTCTTGAAATCCTTCAGCATGAGAGAACACGGGGGGTATACTATGAGCAGCGTGATGGATGTAATGAAGGAGTAAGTCTTCAGAGAATGAGAGCTCTGGCATTCGTAAGACTGAGTGTTGCAGAATGTTTTGAAAAAGAAATGCTAAGCCCCCACCCTGCCTACATGTGTTTTGTAATATATGTAAAATTAGGAGGAGAGACTTCATGCAAGAGTTGGGCATCACTGAATTTTGTCCATGGGGTGGAATGAGTAAACGTGAATCAGTTGTTTATACTGTAAAAAAAAGTACAAAGACTAGGGGAAACAATGAAGTTACAATAGAGAAATATTTTTACACTGAACACATAATTAAGCTCTGGAATTTGTTGCCGGAGGATGAAATAAAAGTAGTTAGTGTTTGGACAAGTTCCTACAGCAAAGGTCCATATGGGGACTGGGGAAAAAGCATAGTTACTTACCTGTAACAGGTGTCCTCCGGGGACAGCAGGAATCATTCCTCATATATGGGTGACGGCGCTGACTGAGCCCGCACAGAAGTATCTCCCCAGCTTTCAAGGAAAGCCTTTGGGAAATGCACCACACATGCATAGTCCACTTCCCGCCCAAGGTTACCATCTTGCCTCAGTCTAATGACATAGCTAAGATGGCAAAAATATAAGATGGTAAAGAAGCAATTCCAAAGGGAGGAGGAAAGATTGTGAGGACTGATTCCCGCTGTCCCCAGAGAATACCTGTTACAGGTGAGTAACTATGCTTTCTCCAGGAACAAGCAGGAAGTCAGTCCTCGCATATGGGACTCCGAGAACCTGTAACCAAACGAAAAATGACACAGCAATCTGTAGAGAGAGAGTTGTGACCAGCAGCAGTTGAGTCCCAAGGGAGAGACTCTCGCAAAACCCAAACCAGCACTCTAGTAGCCTGAACACAAAAGGCTCTGAAGGCAGGAATTGCCTACACCCCAAAAGGATTATGGTGTACGGCCTGGCTGAAGGTGCTGTCCCATTGGGACTCCCTCTCCAGGCAATAGTGAGCTGCAAAAGTATGGACAGAAGACCAGGTGGTGGCCTGGCAAATTTCCATCATGGGGATGGAATGCAGATAGGCCATGGAAGTAGCCATGGCCCTGACGAAGTGTGCCGTGACTCTCTGGTCCAGTGGGATCCCCGCTTGCTCATAGGCAAGGGTAATGCAGTCCGCCACCCAGGTGGACAGAGTTGGCTTAGTCACTGGGAGCCCCAGATGCTTGGGTCATAGGATACAAAAAGCTGTTGAGCTTTGCCATTGCCCAGGGTCCATTGCAGATAGAAGGACAGGGCTCTCTTGCAATCCAGAGTATGGAGAATGGTCTCCACTCTGCTGGCATGAAGCCTGTGAAAGAAGGTGGGGAGCACCACCTCCTGACTGAGGTGGAATGAGGACACTACCTTTGGCAGAAACTTAGGGTGTGTGTGGAGCACCACCCTGTTCTTGAAGAACCTCGTGTAAGGAGGCTCTGCCATCAGAGCATGGAGCTCGCTAACTGTGAGCTGATGTGACTGACCAGGAAGGTGACCTTCCAGGAGAGGTACCACAGGTGGCAGGTAGCTAAAGGCTCAAATGGAGGCTTAGTGAGTTGCGAGAGCACCACATTAAGGTGCCATTCTGCCGCCGGGGGGCTTCCCCTCAACTGAGTGGTGATGTGCCCCAATGCGCTTAGGTGTACTCTTACTGAGTTGGACTTCAGTCCCGCCTGCGATAAGTGGAGCAGGTATTGGAGTACCACGTGCACTGAGCAGGAGAACAGGTTTGTCCGTTTCTCTGTGCACCACAATGAGAAGCATCGCCACTTGAAGGTGTACACCCTTCTCGTGGAGGCCTTCCGAAAGGTCAGGAGGATGTTCCTTCCTGTTTGTTCACAGAGAGCATCGCAACCTGATTGTCGATTTGGATCAGCACCACATGGTGCTGTAGTTGGTGGAGAAAGGCTTTGAGGGCCAGGAATATGGCCCTGATTTCCAGCAAATTGATCTGCATTTCAGATTCCCTCTGGGACCAGCAGCTTTGCGTCTGGAGGTTGTCACAGTGTGCTCCCCTCCCCATTAGAGAGGCGTCCATAGTGAAGACTTTCTGTGGGGTGGGTGCCTGGAAGGGCATCCCGGCCTGAAGGTGATCTGGATTCTGCCACCATCTGAGGGAGTCCGCCAGCTGGCGGGTCACGTGCATCCTGCCTGCATGTAGCTTGGGTCCATTGAGAGCGGAGGCACCACAGGGCTGTTCTCATGTGTAGGTGGGCATCTGGGGTCACGTGGACCATGGAGGCCATGTGTTCCAGCGGGCGGAGAAGCCAGGCAGGTAATGTCCTGTGCCATTGCACCTCTCCAGCTAGTTCCCTGAGGTGTACTGAATTTTCCTGAGGGAGGAAGGCTTTTGCCTGAAGGGTGTCCAGCTGTGCCCCTATGAACTTTAGGCTCTGCGTGGAAGTGAGGTGGGACTTGGGGTAGTTTATGACAAACCCTAGGTGCTGCAGGGCGTTTATGGTGTGTCCGGTGGTGCATTGTGCCGCTGCAGTTGTGCCCCCTTTTATGAACCAGTCATCCAGGTAGGGGAAGACGAAGACCCCTTGAAGCCTGAGGTGGGCTGCGACCACCGCAAGGCACTTTGTGAAGATTCTTGGAGATGAGACTAGCCCGAAGGGCAGTACACTGTATTGGTAGTGTTGTCCCTCCCACCACGACCAGAGGTATTTTCTGTGGCTGGGGTGGATTAGGATGCGAGTGTAAGCATCCTTTGGGTTCAAGGAGTAAAGCCAATCTCCCTGCTGGAGGAATGGCAGCAGTGTTCCAACAAGGGAGAGCATCTTGAACTTCTCCCTGATTAGAAACCTGTTGAGCTTTCGCAGGTCCAGGATGGGCCTGAGGCCCCAGTCCTCTTGGAGATGAGGAAGTAGCTGGAGTAGAAGGCTGGTGCCCCAGAGGTGTTTTGGGACTGGCTCCACTGTTTTGTCCCAGAGTAGTCCTGCTAGCTCGGTGAGGAGCAGGGTCTGGTGAAGGAGAGGCCTGGTGGGCTCTCCTCGGAAGAATGAGGATGGTACCTGATGTAGATGGAGGAGGTAACCTTCCTTGACCACCTGTAACACCCAGGCACAGGTGGACAGCTATCACCACCCAAGGGCAAACGGCTAGGCGCCTCCCCTGTGGGCAGTAAAGGACCCCCTGGGGGTGTGGGAGTCACACCCAGGCAGTCAAAAGTCTCCCCCAGGCTGGGCCTGAGCCTGGGGCTTCTTGCTTTCTGGGACCATGTTCCTGGTCTTTTTGTTGCTGGGCCAGCTGAGGGCCAGAGAAGGCTTGGAAGTGCGGAGTAGTACTGAAACCCCCTTTCTTCCTCGGGAAGAAGGGCTTTTTCCCCCAGGGTTTTCTTTCGGGGTTACACCGAAGTCTTTTTCGAGAGCCTGGTTCTCATCACATACTCGGTCTCTATCTCCGCTGCTTTGATACCATGGGTTTCCCGAACAGGTTCTCACCTGTGCAGGGGACATTGATCAGTTTGTCCTGTACCCATTGTTCCAGGTCGGACGACTGCAGGCCATGCTTGGCATTGTGCCCTGATGCCTGCGGTGGCCACCCTAGCCGATGACTCGAAGCCATCACAGGCTGCTCGGGACAGGAACTTTGAACATTCCTTTACCACCGAGGTTAAGGTCTCTAACCTCTGTAGTGATTCTCCATCGAGGCCTGCAGAGAATCCCCTGAGCTCCCTCGACAGTTCCTTCAGGTACATTTAGAGCTGGTATGAGTGGATTCAGCATACGAGGATTCGAGCCTCCCTGCCAGGTGGTATCAACAAGTGTGTCTTTTGGTTCTTAAGCCAGCGCACGACCGACTCCATGACCACTGAATTGTGCAGAAGCTGGGCCTTTTGGAACCCAGGGCTCCAGCATACCTGGTACATGGCGTCAAGGCGCTTGCTGACAATTGGTATAGGAGGCAGCGGTCGAAGATTAGGGGCACTGGAACCGGAAGAGTTTCCTTTGGAGGTGCTTGTATTGGAGTATCTCCAATTCCTCGGTTCACGGGTCCTCCTTGGCCTCGGTTACAAGAGCCTTGCTCATATCCCTCACAAAATCGAGGAACACAACATCCTCAGGTGGGGAGTGGTGTCAGGGTGCTGCGGGAGATGGGTCCAAGGGCACGTCACGGTGTCGCCTCGTGTCTGGGGATTCTTCATGGGAGACCAAGTCAAACGCTGTATGATCACCTTGGTTGAGGACAGCTCTCCGCGATGCAGGACCTCCAGAGGATCATCTGTCTGAGCCGTGGGCACTTGCCGGGAAGGACTGGTGTCCTGAAGACCAGGACTGGGGGCCCTCTCAAGGCCAATGGCGCTCAAGGACCGGCTCAACATCCAGGGAAGCCCTCTATGTAGAGGGTCCCATCATCGGGGCAGATGAACTGGATGAGCCGGACATAAATGCCTGCTGCATGGCCACTAAGACAGATATACTGCTTTCTAGGGCTGCCATTCTGGTCTCTATGCCAGTTGGCTCCACAGCCTTCAACGTGGGTACTGATGACTTCAGGCCTGGCGTCAGTACTATCGAGGGGGAGTCCTCAATGAGGATGGCCTTGGAGGCCTGAGGCCGGTCGGTAGGAGCCGATGACTCCTTGCAGGACAATTTTGGAGGGCTGCTCCTGCCCTGACTCCTCAGACTCATGCCTGGGGCTGTGGGACCTGGGGTGGGATTTCACTTTTTTCCTAGATCCTTCCTCCAAGGCGGTCTCCCAGGATTTCTTCTTCTTATGCTCCACCTCCAGGGCCTTCCGCTCGGAGGAACCGCAGCCGCAGGACTCTGTGGAGGCTCTGGCTTCATAGGGCACCAAGGTATCAGAGAGGGTCCTGGAGCGTGGTGTTTCTGGAGACTCAGGGGCGGAATTGTACTTTTTTTTTTTTTAATTTATGGATTTTACAAGAATACCTACAAAAGTAAATACAAAAAGAAAGAAAAAATAAAACATCAAAGGCATATTAATCAAAAATAAGAAACCCTACAAATCAAATTAAGCCTACATCACAGTGAGAATAAACAAACATAGAAACTGGGGAACACCCCCGCAAGAGAGAAAACAATTCCCAAACTCACTGCGCTAATATATTAATCCCACTATCCATGTACTAATCCCCTGAACCAACCCTGCTCTCCTTATTCAGCAGAAAAGTCTCCAACTGTCCAAATTCCAGAAAAACATATTGAGTACCCTGAAACATAATTAAACATTTACAGGGATAACGCAGAAAAAAGGAAGCTCCAGAGCCACAACCCTGTGTTTCAGAGCTAGAAAGGCCCTTCTCAGCTGTGTGGCTCTGGATACATCAGGAAAAAGTTGAACTTTAGCATGACAAATCATTTTGTCTTTATTTTTAAAGTAAATTTTAAATATTAATGTTTTATCCTGATCACTAAAGTAGCTCTGGTGGAGATACTGTCCTGTGTGTCCTTGAGAAACTTAGTTAAGTCAAAATTAGGCTGCAATTGTAACACCACATAATCATCCGAGGACCCAGCTGATAGACTACTTCCAGTAAGGTAATACGATTTAACAACCACTATAATCTGGGGAAGAGGTGACGTGGGTGGGATACGGTCCGGGGAGCTTATAGAAGCTCCCCTAAGATATGGAACCTGGGCAACAATACCTGGTATAGACGCGGTTGCCTGTTTAGGCTGAAGATGTTTATCCATCGGACCTTGCACTGTTCCAGCAACTGGAAACTCCTTCTTATGTTTCTCCATAAATGGGGCTGAGTATAACAAAACACTTGTACCTTGTGGCACGTCCCTTTGGGCAAGCCACGGCCACACCATAAGAACATAAGAACATAAGAACAGGGACCTATATTTAAATGGTCTGCAGCTGATGTTCACAGACATCCCTGCTGTATCTGTTCCTCTGCTCTACCTCTCAATGTGCAGGCAGGTAAGGACAGCTCTCACTCGGAATCAGAATAATGAAAAAATTTTCACTGCTGCTGATGGCAACTCTTTAAGGACTTTGGGGTCATTGTAATGCAGAGCTCGCAGTCAGAGTCATGCTCCTGGCCAAGGCATAGGAGACAGCAGTCATGTGGATCGGTAAGTGGCATAACTTTGCCACACTGGTTACACTTTTTGAAGCCACTTATGGCCATCAGAAAAAGGGGGTCCCTGCCTCCTGGCAGGGTCCAAGACCTTCGGCTGGAAAAGGGTGCAAATGCTGATTGAGGCAGACCTCAATGAAAAAAGTGGATAGACGAACCCGAGCAGCAACGCCACGGTGAGCTGACTCGGGGGCTGGAAGGAACCCGTATGCAAACCAGACAAAATTTAACTATAAAAAAAACAAAGTTATTCATCTGTAACAAGTGTTCTCTGGGGATAGCAGGAATCAGTCCTCACATATGGGTGATATTGGTGCCGATGGAGCCCCCGCGGAAGTATCTCCCCAGCTTTCAAAGAAAGCCTTTGGGAGATGCTACCACACATGCATGGTGCCCCTTCCCACCCAAGCATGCCATCTTGCTCAGTCAAATGACATAGCTAAAAGACGGCAAAAAAATACAAGAAAGTAAAGAAGCAACTCCTAGGGGAGTAGGGAGGGTTGTGAGAACTAATTCCTGCTGTCCCCAGAGAACACCTGTTACAGGTGAGTAACTACGCTTTCTCCGGGAACAAGCAGGAAGTCAGTCCTCACATAAGAGACTTCCTAGCTACAGGCTACCCCAAGCCTGTACAGAAAACAACTACGGTCGCTCTCAAGAGGAGTCGTGAGTAGCAGCAATTGAGTCCGCAGATGCAGACTGCAGTAGGACCTGTGGGTGTGATGGAAACCAGCACTCCAGTAGCCTAAACATAGAAGGATCAGAGGGTAGGAGTTGCCTAGACCCTGAAAAGATTATTTCCAGGCAATAATGAGCTGCAAAGGTGTGACCTGAAAACCAGGTGGCAGCCCAGCAGATGTCCAGCATAGGGATGGAGTGCAGGTTTGCCACAGAAGCTGCCATGACTCTGACCGTGTGCCGTGACCTGGCCATCCAGCATGCGCCCAGCCTGGTCATAGGCGAGGGCGATGCAGTCTGCCACCCAGGTGGACAGTGTCCATTTAGTTACCGCCATCCCCAGCCGACGGGGGTCATAGGAAACAAAAAGCTGAGAAGCTTTCCGGTTGCCCTGGGTACGCTGAATGTAGAAAGACAGGGCCCTCATACAGTCCAAAGTGTGAAGGACCATCTTCGCCCTGCTGGAGTGAGGCCTTGGGAAGAAGGTGGGCAGCACCACCTCCTGGTTGAGGTGAAAAGGAGGAGATACCACCTTCAGAAGGAATTTAGGGTGTGTGTGTAGCACAACCCTGTTCTCATAGAACCTGGTATATGGTGCCTCTGCCACAAGGGCTTGGAGCTTGCTGCCCCTGCAAGCGGAGGTGAGTGCCACCAGGAACACAACCTTCCACGAGAGGTATCTCAGGTGGCAGGTAACCAGAGGCTCAAATGGTGGGCGAGTGAGCTGCGTCAGTACTATGTTGAGGTCCCATTCAGTCACCATGGGGCAGATGGGGGGGTTTTGACAGCAAAAGTCCTCTTTAGAAGTGGGTCACCAAAGGCTGGACCGAGAGGGGCTTGCCTTCCACCAGGTGGTGATGTGCCGCCAGAGCACTGAGGTGCACTCTGACGAAGTTTGATTTGAGCCTGGATTGCGAGAGATGAAGAAGGTATTGCAGTACCAGCTGCACCGGGCAGGATAACAGGTTCACCCCTAGCTAGTGCTATGTGTGCTAGCCGGGGAGGACCTCGGTCCCGTGGAACGGGAGCCAGATCGAGACCTTGGGTGAGGATCAGCTCGGCCCCCGGGGATGTCCTCAACATCGATGGCCCGGTGGTCTGGATGGAGGAACCGGTGGTACCAGACAACAGCACCCACTGCTGGTCCATGAAGGCAGACAGACTGTACTCCAGGGCCGCCATTCTGGTTTCGAGACCAGAAAGCTTCTCAGCCATCAGCGCGGGCAGCGAGAAGCTGTGGCCCAGTGCCGGTTCCCATGAGGAGGAGTCCTCAATGAGGATAGGTTCTGGTGTCTGAGTCCAATCTGCGGTCAGTTCCTTCTGGGGGACGTGCACCTAGGACTGCAGGACCTGGCTCGGAGCTTACCCGACCTGTCAGAGCCATCCAGGGACGCTGCCTTTGAGGTTTTCTTATTATTACGTTCTGTCAAGGGAGACCCCCTTTCTGAGGCACCATGTTGTTGATCAGGGTCTGCAAGCGTGCCGCGAGATTCCGTGGCTTCAGAGGAGGCTTTGGCCTTCGGAGGTTCCAGGGACTCCAGGAAAACTTATCGTTCTGCTGCTGGCTCTTGAGGGCCTTAGTGGACATAATTTTATAAAGACTGCATGTCATGGGGTTGTGGTCCTGCCCTAGGCAGCAGTCGTGTGTGTCGGTAAGGCACATGATTTTGGCACACTGATCACAGTTGAACCCACTGGTAGCCATGGGGGAAATGTTACCCCAGCGTGGTCGAAGACCCGCGGTGCCGCCAGTTGGAAAAAGGGCATGAAGGTGCCATAAAGAAAAAAAAAAGTAGGAACCCGAGACTCGAATGCTGGAGATAGCAAGCTCAGGTGGTGGGAAGAGCACCGGTGCACAACCCAAGAGAGTATGCACTGCTATGAGGGGACATAGGATGAGAATGAAAGGGGACAGACTCAGGAGTAATATGTGGAAATATTTCTTTACAGAAAGCGTGGTAGATGCGTGGAATAGTCTCCCAGTGGAGGTGGTAGAGATGAGGACAGTATCTGAATTCAGAAAAGCATGGGACAAACACAGATCTCTTAAGGGAAAAAGGGGGCTGTTGTAGTGGTTGATATGGAAGGGCAGACTAGATAGTCCATGTGGTCTTTTTCTGCCATCATGTTTCTGTGTTTCTGTCTGGGCTGTCCTGGCATCATTGGGGCTTTTTGACAGGGATCTGCAGAGCAGAGTAGGAACCCTGCCCTGACTCCCGGTAGCACCGAAAGGGCAACCCCATAATGTCCCCTTTGGTAGGGAACGAAAGAGGGCTCTGAACTTTCAGAAGTCCCTAGGCTGACCGCGTTGGGGGACCCCCTGCTTTGGCCCTTTAAAGCAGTCAGCCGCCCTTTGAGTCACCCAGATCCTTGACCAGCTTATCCAGCACCTCCCCAAATAGCAACTTGCCCTTAAATGGCAGTTTACTTAGTCTGACCTTAGAGGAGGCGTCCACTGCCCAATTGCAAAGCCATAAAAACCGATGAGCTGCAATAATCGAGGCCATAGCCTTAGAGGAGGCCCAGACCAGATCATAAAAGGCATCTGCTAAATAGGCTGAAATTGACTCCAACTTAGCCCCATCCGAGGCGGACTACCCTTCCAGATCAGGAGGTGCCAGCCCTTGAATCCAGCGAATAGAAGCCCTGGACACAGACTCCACAAATAGTGGCCTGCAGTGTCAGGGCACTTGTATCAAATGCCTGCTTGAGGAGAGACTCCAGCTTCCGGTCCTGGAGATTCTTAAGCGCTACTCTGCCCTCCACTGGTATGGTTGTCTTTTTGGTCACTGCGGAGACCAAGGTGTCCACCTTGGGCATCCGGAGCAGGTCCTTGTCCTCCTGCAGGATAGGATACAAGTGACCTATAGCCCTGCCACCCCTCAGCGTAGCCTCAGGGCACTCCCATTCTGAATTAATCATTTTCCTGATCACTCTGTGGACTGGGAAACAAACGTGAGCACCTTTTAACCCCTGTAACAAGGGATCCTCCAGAAGTTCCTCTGCCATTGCTGATGGAGGCAGAATATTCAAGGCCGCCAAAGACTGCTTAATGAGGGCCATAGCCGCTCACCACCACCCTGTTGGGAAAACCCTTTTCAAGCCCATCCCTGGTCTCCAGGTTCCTCCAGGGCCTCCTGTTATCCAAGCCCCCTCTCTGCCCTCCAGCGGCAGAGTGGGACCTCAACATGGTGCTCTCTTAGCTCACTAAACCACCGTTCGAACTCCTGGCCACTTGCCACCTTGGTACCTGTCATGGAAAGTGGCTTTTCTGGTGACCCTCATGTCTGCTTGAAGGGTGAGCAAACTCCAAGCTCTGGTGGCAGATCCACCATATACAAGGTTCTACAAGAACAGGGTAGTGCTCCCCACGAACCCAAAATTCCTTCCAAAGGTAGTGTCTCCTTTCCACTTCAACCGAGAGGTGGTCCTCCCCACCTTCATCCCACGACCTCATGCTGGCAAGGAGGAACTAGTGTTTCATACACTAGATTGCAAACGGGCCCTGTTCTTCTATTTACAGCAGACTCAGGCTCTGTCGGTGCAGACGTCACCCATATGTGAGGACTGACTTCCTGCTTCTTCCTGGAGAAGATCCTCTTATTGGCACATATGGTTTTCTACACCAGTTACCCAGTCCCTTTATTTGCTATACTTGCTCCATATCTGCCATCTTGGCTTTTGCATTCTCAAAATGAAAGTCTTCCTATTCTCATGCCAGTTTGAGTAAGATTAGATATTACCAGAAATGCTGGGTTTTATTTCCTTGCCCCTGCTTTATGGAATTCTCTGGTTTTTTTTCTTATCAGACAGGAGCTGTCTTACAAAAAAATTACATTTGCTTTAAAAACACATTATCAACAAGCATTTGGAATCTAGATCATGTTGCATGTGAGATATTATAAAGCAGAAGTTGGCAGCAAAAGTCTTTTTGTTTTATTTCATCCCTATTGTTAGTTCTGTATCTATTTCAATATAGTTAGATATGATTTGTCTCCCTTGCTTTTATTATAAACTGCTTTGTTGTACTTTTGCCAAAGGCAGTATAACAAGCCTCAAATAAATAACGAAGTGAAGCTAAGCAAGTTAGGGCTCTTCAATATAGAATGTCTGATGAATCCTGCTGTCTACAGAACACAATTTTATAGATGAGAAATATGGGACTGGGCCCGGCCTAGAAGCTCAGGCTTCATCTCTTCATGAACTGACTATTTATCAGGAATGGCCCAGGGATAAAACAATGAGAGCTGCAATATTGCAAGACAGCTTGACAAATGCACTTCTCCAGTTGTGGGCTGGTCCAGACAGTAACGTGAAGGAGATGTGCTGCCTTTGGCAAAAGTGCAACAAAGCAGTTTATAATTTCTCAACAAATAGGTGTGTCCTATATGGAGCGGTGGGTTCACCCCTGAACAGAGACATGGGGAGGGGTGGCCTGCACAGAGCGACAGGTGCACCTTCTCCTGCCATCTTGCTGGGCAGGCTAGATGGACCATACTGATCTTTTTCTGCTGTTATTTACTATGTATAAAACAAGGGCCGAGTTACTGCTTTACAGACTTCAGGAAAGCCACAGTAGCTGCGGCGGCTCTGACTTCATAAGCCCATATACAGTCCAAGGTGTGGAGAGACTTCTTACATAGATTCTTGTGTGCTTTGAACAGAATGTAAGTAGTACTATTTCCTCGTTAACATAGAAAGGAGTTAATAACTTACTGTAGCTAAGAATATGGGATGTGTTCAAAAAAACTACATTATAAAATTGTGTATATGGGTTATAGGTAACTATGGCACGACGTTCACTTATTCTTCTAGCACAGGTAACTGCTACTAGAAAAAGCACATTTCAGGTAATATGCTTGAAGAAGGTAAGGTCATTGGCCCAAGCAACAACTTCCAAAGAGATGTAAGGACAACAGTGAGGTCCCACAGCACAAGAGTCTTCTGCAATGGTGGTATGTCAAGAAGAAGCCCCCTAATGAATCGAGAAATGATAGGACAATAAGAAGCTGGAAATCTACCAACCAGAATGTAATAGGTTAAGAAAACCTTGAGATTTACTTTGATCGAGAAAAATAAACAACAGAGAAGGTACAAGTAGAGAAAGACAGTGAATAGGTATCGTGACCATTAGTGTAACTGCAGAAGTAAAACCACAGGTCTGTCTGGTAGCTGGGTCTTGAATAAACACGGGTAGTCCATAAGGTTGAGACTAATGACAAGAATTCAGTAAGCAATGCTTGGAAATCAGCTAAATGAATAGTAGGGCTGATAGCAATGCTAGCCACTGGCACAGAGTAATGCGAGTAAGATTCAGCCCCAGCTTTGAATATTCAGGGTTGCCACATAGGCCGCTTGCTAACCAAGCTGTGGCGATATTGAGTTGCTGTCCATTTAGCGATCTGCAGCGAAAGTTAGGCAAAGGTTTCCTGCGCCTGCCTTCGCCACATATCACTAACCAAACAGCAGTTCCATATTACTGCTGCCCAGTTGGGTAGCGATCCGCCCCGATGCTCAGCACCTTAGCACTGGGGCATGTAGAGCTGGCAGCCACAGATATTCAGCGGCACTAACTGTTACTGCTGCTGAATATCCCATTCACTGCAATTAATGCAGTTAGCAACTCTGCTAACCGTGTTCATCGTTTTGAATATCGGGTTCGTAAGGTATTGGATGATGCATATAGTCGGTAATATTACGTCAGGCAAAACAGTAGTTTAATTGAATGGTTGGAATGGCCATTGTTGGCTTGATGGACCCTTGGTCTGACCCAGTGTAGCATATCTAATGGTATTCCTGTTCTTACAATTTACTTTTATGTAACCCACTTTGAATCATTATTATGGAAAATCAGGACATTAATGCATTTTAAATTACAGGCTTAAAGGACTAGGAACTTGAGACCAGGATGAAAGGGGTAGCCCTTGTTCTGGGTGATCAATGATGGAAATATTAAAAGCCTGCATGGAGGTAGAACCACGTGTCTTTTTACAGAAAACCAATTCTGACAAGGCTAGAAAGGTGCTATGAGAATCATGGTGCCAACTCTCTGCTGAAATTTGTGTATGGTCTCTGCTATAAGTGGAATGAATGGATAGGTGTAAAGTAGAGGACAAGTCCAGGGAGTCCCTTATCAGTCAACCTGAGGCTGAATGGGCTGAACAACAGAGAGAGTGCTTTCTTTTTTCTCTTTCAGCCTGAAAGATGGTGTGCAGAATTGTCCAATCCAGAGACCTCTCATGGGATTGAAAAATTCTGCTCAGTCTTGCTTATTTTATTTAGTATGCCGGGGAGTTAAGCAGCTTGTAAATGGAGTCAATTGGTGATGAAAGGTGTCAGCCAAATATCCTGGCACTGTCATTTCAAAGGAGTAGAATGCACGGGAGATAAATGTGCAGGTTAACAGTTGGAGGATACCCCTGACAAACTTCAGTACTGATGTGTTTCTGCTGCACTTTTGAAGGGGGTCATGAAAGATGCCTACACCGCAGGCCTGTGGAGGCATTTTGAAGATGACTATATATTGGGCACAGGAACCTCCAAGGAGCTACGCACCAGCTTGACAGTTGCTTGGTGCTGTTCCTTTGCAGTTGGACTCAAAGCTATTTCACAACAAGGTGGATGAACTTCCGACAAGAAGAATTTGCCTGAACACAGAATCTGTGGGTCTCTGTGCAAAGGAAGTAAATTGTAAGAACAGGAAAGCGTAGTTACTCACCATATGAAGGTTTCTTTCTGCATTAGAGGCGTGAGGCCTCGGAAAAAATACAGGAAGATAAATTGATTGATTTAAATGAAAAGACGAAACCACCTTTGGCATAAAGTGTGGATGAGTTCTGAGAACAACCTTATCATGATGAAACCTAGTATAAGGAGGATCAGCCACCAAAGCTTGCAGTTCACTAATGTGACATGCAGAGGTGATTGCAATTAGGAAGATGACCTTCCAGGTCAAAAACTTAAGGGTTGTAGTGGCTAAAGGCTCAAAATGCGGCTTCATGAGCTGCCCGAGAACTAGATTTAGATCCCATGCCACCGGTGGTGGCTTATTGGGAGGTTGCGGGCGGGCTGCTGAAGAGGGCCAGGATTGAGAGGGATCGTTCGGAGCAGTCTGTCCTGTCAGAGGACATTCATGCAGAGGACACCCTTCTGGATGAGGGGCTGGAGGAGGATCTTGAGGAAGGTGAGATTAAGGATCAGGAGGATCAGGCTAGAGTAGTCCGTGTTTTCCGGCGGGAGGAGTTGCCGGCTCTTATAGTGGAATCTCTTAAGACTCTGAACATGCCAGCGGGGGGTCCGACTGAGGATACGGCCTTGGAGGATCCCTTACTGCAGGCTGTGCGTAAGACGCAGAGGGCTTTTCCGGTGCACAGAGTATTTAAGGAGATGATTCAGGAAGAATGGGATATGCCAGAGGCCACGCTAAAGGGTTCTAGGGTGATGTCCCGTCTCTACCCCTTGTTGGATCAGGATAGGGAGCTTTTTAAGGCGCCGAAGGTGGACGCTGCCGTTTCGGCGGTGACTAAGAAAACTACCATCCCGGTGGAAGGATCGGCGGCGCTCAAGGATGCGCAGGATCGTAAGTTAGAGGCTTTGCTGAAGCAAGTTTTTTAAGCAAATGCGTTATCCCTGCAAGCTTCTATATGTGGAGCTTGGGTGGCTCGAGCCTGTTTACGGTGGGCACAGCGCATTCAGGCGGACGGCTCGGTGGAGGGGACCAAGGAGGCGTCCAGGTTGGAGTCCAGCGCGGCGTATCTGGCTGATATTCATTATGATCTCATCCGCAGCTTAGCGAAGAGTATGGCTTCGGTAGTAGCGGGTAGGAGGTGTCTGTGGCTGCGGAATTGGGCGGCGGATAGTTCGTCAAAGGCAAGGTTGAGTAAACTTCCTTTCCGCGGCAAGTTGCTATTTGGTGAGGATTTGGAGAAATTGGTGAAGGACTTAGGAGATTCCAAGGGCGGTAGGTTGCCGGAGGATAAACAAAAGCAGGGACAGTCTGGACCCGGTCTGCGAGGGCAGCAGCGGGATTTTTGCCGTTTTCGAACCCCGAGGTTTAATCAGGGACAGCAGGGACGTTTTCCTTCACGCGGGCAAGGTTTTCGGGAGTTTTGAGGGGCAAGCAGGGGTTTCACTCCCGCTGCCTCTTCACCCACTTTCAGGAAGGCGCAATGAAGTCAGGGGGGTCCAGGTGGGGTTGGTTCCCGTAGGAGGGCGTTTGAGGGAATTTTATCCTGCCTGGGCCCAACTCACTTCCGATCGGTGGGTGCTGGCGGTGATTCGAGAGGGTTACGCATTGGAGTTGCAGCGACCGGTGCGCGATTCTTTCGTTCAGTCCCCGTGCAACGCGAGCGCGAAGCTTCAGGCGGTGCAGGAAACGGTACAGTGACTGTTGGATCTCAGGGCGGTGATACCGGTTCCTGCCGACCAGTTAGGCAGCAGTCGATACTCAATTTATTTTTGTGGTGCCAAAGAAAGAGGGCTCATGGCGCCCCATTCTAGACCTCAAGAAGGTAAATTGCTGTCTTCGCGTATCGCATTTTCAAATGGAAACCCTCAAGTCAGTTATTGTAGCAGTCCAAAGAGGGGAGTTTTTGACGTCCTTAGACCTGTCGGAGGCATACCTTCACATTCCAATAAGGCGGGAACATCAGAAATTCCTCAGGTTTGCTGTGCCTATGGGGCATTACCAGTTTCAAGCTCTTCCCTTTGGTCTGGCAACGGCGCCTCGCACATTTACCAAGGTGATGGTGGTCGTGGCAGCGGCTCTGCGAAAGGACGGCGTCCTGGTACATCCGTATCTGGACTGGTTGATACGGGCCAAGTCCCGAGCGGAGAGTGTGGCTGCTACAGACAAGGTGGTGTCATTGCTTCAGGGTCTCGGTTGGGTGGTCAACGTAGCGAAAAGCAAGTTGGAACCGTCTCAGAACCTAGAATATCTCGGGGCTCGTTTCGACACAAGAGTTGGCCGCGTCTTTCTCCCTCAGCAGCACGGGCTGGCGCTTCGGCGGTTGATCACTCGATTTCTCGGCCTTCCCTGTTCCACTGCCTGGGAGTATCTTCGGGTGTTAGGGACCATGGCGGCGACGCTGGAGTTGGTACCGTGGGCACGGGCCCACATGAGACCGTTACAGAGGGCATTGTTGAGAAGGTGGTCGCATCAGAGGGATTCCCTGTCTCAGAGGTTGGTCTGTCCACCGCAGACGCGTCAAGCCCTGTGTTGGTGGTTGCTTCCGGGGAACTTGGAGCAAGGCATGTCGTTGGAAGCTCCGGCCTGGATAACGTTGACCACAGATGCCAGTCTTCAGGGCTGGGGAGTCCATTGCCAGGGTCAGTTTGCTCAAGGGGAGTGGTCAGTCCACGAAAAGGCTTGGTCCATCAACAGGTTGGAGTTGAGGGCAGTAACATTAGCGCTAAGAGAGTTTCGCCCGTTTCTTCAACAGCAGGCCGTGCGCGTATTCTCGGACAGCGGTGGCGTACATAAATTGGCAGGGGGGCACCAGCAGTGTGGTGCTGGAGTCCGAGGCAGACGGTTTGTTGGAATGGGCAGAGATAAACCTGGTAGCGCTGTCGGCAGCACACGTCGCGGGGGTGGACAATGTGCAAGCCGATTTCCTGAGTCATGTGAGAGTAGACCCGGGGGAATGGGTTCTACATCCGGACGTTTTCGCGATGCTGGTGCGGCGCTGGGGGACGCCGGTCATGGATCTTATGGCGACCAGGTTCTTCAGCAGGAGAAGGGAAAGAATGTACGAGGGGCTAGATGCCCTGGTTCAAGAGTGGCCGCAGGAGCGTCTTCTGTATGTGTTTCTTCCGTGGGTACTAATTGGGATAGTGCAGTGCATCGAGCATCACAAGGGCCGAGTGCTCCTCATTGCTCCGGATTGGCCTCGTCGGCCGTGGTACGCGGACTTGGTTCGACTCTTGATAGCGGATCCCTGGAAGCTGCCAGTGCGGACGGACCTGTTGTCTCAGGGCCCTCTGTTCATGCCTCAAGTGGATCGATTCTCGCTTACGGCCTGGCTCTTGAGCGGGCGCGGTTGAAATCCAGGGGGTATTCGGGGGCCGTGATAGCGACCCTTCTGAAGGCGAGACGGAAGTCTACTTCTCTAGCGTATATTAGAGTGTGGCGTATTTTTGAATCATGGTGTATGGAAAGGAAAGTGGTTCCTTTAAGAGCGTCGATTCCACAAGTGTTGGATTTTTTACAGGACGGGTTTCAAAAGGGCTTAGCGGCGGCTTCGCTATGGGTTCAGCTGGCTGCTCTGGCCTGTTAAAGAGGTCATTCCCTGGGGACTCATGCAGATGTGAAGCGGTTTTTGCGGGCGGCAGTGGTGTTGAGACCGCCGCGTAGGCGTATGGTACCGTCCTGGGATTTGTCGTTGGTATTGGAGGCATTAGGGAGAGCGCCGTTCGAGCCGTTGGCGACGTCGACGCTGAAAGATCTGACCCTTAAGGTAGTTTTTCTGGTAGCTATTGCGTCGGCGAGGCGAGTGTCGGAGTTGCAGGCTTTGTCTTATAGGAAGCCTTTCCTGTCCTTCTCGGATTCTAAAGTGGTGTTGAGGACAGTGCCCTCCTTTTTGCCCAAGGTAGTTTCGGCGTTTCATATAAACCAGATGGTGTCACTGCCAGTTTTCACTGCTCAGCGAAAAGGTCGCGTTGCAGATCCACTACATTGCTTGGATGTTAAACGGGCGTTGAAGCAGTATATTGCTCGGACGGCTGGTTTTCAGAAGTCTGACAGATTGTTTGTTCTGTTTGCGGGCGCTAGGCGCGGTGAGGCGGCGTCTAAGGGCTCGATTGCTCGGTGGTTGAAAGAAGCGATAGCGTCGGCTTATCTTCTGCGAGGTCGGCAGGTGCCGGGCGAATTGAGGGCTCATTCCACTCGGGCGCAAGCCACCTCTTGGGCGGAGTGTAGCCTGGTTCCAGTGGAAGACATATGCAGGGCAGCGACGTGGTCTTCCTCTCACTCTTTTGTCAAGCATTACCGTCTGGATGTGCAGGCGGAAAGAGATACTCGGTTTGGTGCAGCAGTGCTTCAGGCGGGGCTAGCAGGGCCCTCCCGTTGATTGTTTCACTGCTCTGTTACATCCCCTAGGATTCCGGGACTAGACTGGAGGGACGCTCAGGAAGGTTAAATTAGACTTACCTGCTAATTGTAGTTCCTGTAGGAACTCCAGTCTAGTGCCGGGTCCCGCCCGGAGTGAAGGCTGCTAGAAGGCCTGAAGCGGAGCTGTGATTACAGGTAAGCAAGTTTGTGATTTCCGCTGGGGGCTTAGTAGTACCTGGGGCGGTTACCGTCGGGGATCAGCGGGGTCCCTGCATGCTCGAGGTGGGGGCGGAGGACCTCCTGGCATGGTTGTTTGGTATCAGTTCTGTAAATAGTTGGATCCTTGATCCGTTTTAGTTAGCGTGGCAGTTTTGCCTTATTATTATTATTGCTCTATTTCTACTTACTTGTTGCTCTGGTGAGTCTGCTTTGTCAATAGGTAACTGGTGAGAACAGGAGCTACCGGGGCTTATATACCATTGACATCACAGCCATGAAGTTTCTCAGTCTCCAAAGCTGCTGGATGAGGTTGACAACCCCTAGGATTCCGGGACTAGACTGGAGTTCCTACAGGAACTACAATTAGCAGGTAAGTCTAATTTAACCTTGTACCCTTCTCCTACAATGGACAAAGTCTAATCTTCTGCTGTTATCTGATGCCATCTGTTGGCAAAGTAGCATAACCTGCCTGGGATATTGGGGGGTTGGGGACCCCTCAGGGGCAGGAAGGCTAAGCTCTCTAGGAAGGAGTCAAAGCCCTTGAGGGGGCTGAACCTGCAGAGCTGGTTGGGCTCTCGGGCCTTTTGGCTTCTTTTGCTGTCTAGTTTGTCCCTTTTGGGCAATCTGACCCCGAGTTTGACTCTGCTGGGTAAAGGAAGGATAAAATTACCTCTTTTTGCTGAAAGAGGGTTTTTTATAAGGCTTCTTTTTGGCTGGAGTGGCTGTAGATTCCGACAATCTATCTAGAGTAGTATTGTCAGCATCTAACTCATTAGCCTTTTCCTGCCAGTTCTTGCCGAAGAGATTCTCTCCCGTGCAAGGAATGTTGCCTAACTTGTCCTGTACCCAAGTCTCCAAGTCTGATGCCTGAAGCCAGGCAATCCGTCGTGCGCCAATGGCAATAGTAGAGGTTCTGCTGATGCATTCAAAGCAGTCAAAGGCTGCACGATTTACAAACTTGGAGACATCTTGAGCATGCTTAACTAGAGCAAGAAAGTCTTGTCTCTTGTCATTTGGGAGAAATGGGCTCATAAGCTCCAAGTCTCCTGTAACTTCCTTGAGGAACATTCCCATATACAGTATATATGAACTGATCCTAGCTGAAAGCATGGAAGCTTGAAAGTTCGGTGCCCAAAAGCGTCCAGAGTCCTGCATTCACGACCTGGAGGATTGGATGCATGCCTCTTTGCACTTTTCATCCTACACATGGCTGACTCCACCATCATTGAATGGTGTGGCAGCTGAGTCTTTTGAAATCCAGGACATGGCGGAACTCGATACATAATATCAAGTCTCATAGAGTGAGGAGATGTAGTCAGAGGTAACTCCCACATTCTAAGCATCAAGTTATGCAGAATTTCATGGATGGGCAGAGTGGCTGCCTCCTTTGGTGCTTTAGGATATTGAAGAATTTCCAATTCCTTTGCTCTGGGTTCCTCTTCAGGAGCTACCGTGATTGAAAGGCCCTTGGCCATATCACGAATAAAATCCTGAAAAAACATGTCCTCTGGAGGTGACATTCTGCTTTGGGGAGAAGAGGGATCCTCTGGGAGAAACCCTCTAGTACCAGCAGAATTGTCAGAGTCTTCGGAATCGGAGGATTCGAAGTATTTCCTGACCACGATGCTCATGCAAAGCACGGTCCCGGTATCGACCGGTCGGTACCGAGTTGATCCGGTACCGATCTGTCGATTCCAGCCAAAGATGGCATGGGAAGAATTCCCACCAGGGCCGGTACCGGTACCAGTGTCTGTACCGGTGTAGGAACCGGCATCGGTGTCAGTGTCGATGTCAGTACCAGTGCCTGTTGGACCAACGGTACTGCAGCTAAGAGAAGAGCTGCGATGCTGCGTTCGATAGCGAGGAACCTCTGGTCTATCGACGCTGCCGATGCCTGGGTATCGGTACCGGTGAAAACGGCCAGAACCCCTGAGCATGGCACAGGTAGTTCTTGCGAGGTCGGGGCCTCGAGAACATCCTGGAGCCCCATTGATGCTTTGGAAGCCGAAGCCTCCCACCGGGGCTGCTTTGCCAGTGTGGTTCCCTCAAGGGTAATGCCAATGGCCTTTTGATGCTTAGCAGGAGAGCTATCCTTTGAGGACCGGCTTTTATGTTTAGTTACCTGAGCTCCATGGGAGGAAGAGGAGGCCCTTGAAGATGTCAATGCAATGGATCTGGCATCCGAAGAAAAGTGGGTACCGAGCTTTGCAGCCCGGTTCTGTCTTCCTCTTTTAGTCATCCCCATACAGGAGAGACATTCAGATGGAGTATGTTCAGGCCCTAAACATATAAGACACCAATCATGGGTGTCAGTGACGGAAATGGTACCGCCACACTTAGTACATTTCTTAAAACCACTAGTTGGTTTTTCCATGTTTTAGGAATATGGGGCCTAGTGCCCAAAATGGCACCTAGCACCAAAAAAGAAAAGTTTCTGAAGAGAAACAGCTCAAAGTTGTTGTTTTTTGGAAAAGAAAATAAAAGAACCGGTGGTACCGGTGAGCATCGTGGGGCAGGCAAACTCGACCACAAGAAAACTATTTTAAAGACGGAATTTTCTGCGGTGACAGGGTATGGATCCTGTCAGCTCTGCGGAAAACGAAGAACTGAAGAGGGACAGTTGGAAAGGTGGGAAGGCAGCGTGCATGTGCTGAGGGATGCTCCCAAAGGCGCTCCTATTGGACGCTGGGGAGCGTTCCCACGCAGGCTCCGTCAGTACCGACGATACACATATGTGAAGACTACATTTTTGCTTGTTCCTGTAGATTACCATAAGATATGCTACAATGGGTCAGGACGATGGCCAAGTGCCTGAAGGAGGCGTTGGCAGGGTGGGAGTAGGTAAGGAAAGTGGAATTGCAGTGGGCTAAACTAAAGGAGGCAATAAAAGTGGCAACAGATACATATGTAAGGAAAGTAAATAAAAACAAGAGGAAAAGGAATCCTATTTGGTTTTCTAAAGGAGTGGCTGCACAAATAAAGGCAAAAAACAGTTTTCACAAAATTCAGAAGTTCGCAAACAGAGGAACACCAAAAAAATACAGGATAAAGCTAAAAGAGACAAAAAGAAAAATAAGGATAGCAAAATCAAAGGCAGATGGCTAAAGATCTAAAGCGTGGTGATCAAAATTTTTTCAGGTATATTTGGGAGAAGAGGAAGATCAGAGGTGGAACTGCAGGACTCAAAAGTGCTGAGAACGGATTTGTGGAAAGTGACGTTGAAAAAGCGAAAATGCTAAACAAATACTTCTGTTCTGTTTTTACTAAAGAAAATCCTGGAGAAGGACCACCTGTGATTAACAAATATACAAACAGAAATGCAGTAGAAACCACACCATTCACAGAAGATGATGCATTTGAACAGCTTGCAGAACTGAAAGTGGCCAAGGCCAGGGGACCGGATGGGACACATCCCAGGATACTGAAAGAGCTCAGAGGTTCTTGCAGGGCCTTTAAAAACAGCCTTTAATAGATCCTTGGAGATAGAAGAAGTTCCGCAGGACGGGAAAAGGGCCAATGTGATACCTCGTCACAAAAGTAATAGGGAAGAAGTGGCAAACTACAAGCCAGTAAGCTTTACCTCAGTGGCGGGAAAAGTAATGGAGGCGCTCCTGAAAGAGAGAATAGTGGACTTTCTCAAAACCAATAGGTTGCATGATCGAAGGCAGCATAGTTTTACCAAAGGAGGATCATGCCAAACAAATTTGATTGAGTTCTTTGACTGGGTGACCAGAGAACTAGATCAAGGGCATGTGATGGATGTGATCTACCTGAATTTCAGCAAAGCCTCTGATACTGTTCCCCATAGGAGGCTTATCAATAAACTGATCAGCCTGGGGATGGGTCCCAAGGTGGTGAATTTGATCAGAAATTGGTTGACTGACAGACAACAGAAGGTGATGTTAAACGGAACTCACTTGGATGAAAGGAAGTTGATTAGTGGCATGCCCCAGGTATCTGTCCTGGGGCCAGTACTGTTCAAAGAGTAATTAGGCCTTACCTGCTAATTAACCTTCCTGAAGGAACTCCAATCCAGTCCCTCACCTCTGGGTTCTACTCCCCTTCCAGCAACTTGGAGACTGAGCATGTTATCTTCTTGATGACTCTTGAGTATATATACCTCTGGCACCTCCCACCAGCTCCAGTATCCTATTGACAAAGCAGACTTAACGGAGAGACAATTAAGAAGAACAAACAACTAACTAAAAATGTTGCCAAAACCAAACTTTCGCTCTGCTCTCCCCCATTGGCAGGGAACCCCCGCAGAGGAGAAGGCTTACCTGTGAGTCGACTCACCTCCAATTCCACAGAACAAGGGCAGACAGCTTGACCACTCCGCCATACCATGTCTGCCCCTCCAGAGCTTAACTCCGACTTGACCTTGAATCACTGGACCTTCACCTTCAGACCGGATTCGCTAGACCAAACTTTCATACCGAGACACTGGGAGGGATCAGGGACTGGACTGGAGTTCCTTCAGGAATGCTAATTAGCAGGTAAGGCCTAATTACTCTTTCCTTAGCGTCCCTCCAGTCCAGTCCCTCACCTCTGGGATGTAACAGAGCAGTCTGAACCAAGGGAGGGACCTGCAAGACTGGCCCGAAGAACTGCCCCGCCAAAAGCTGCGTCTCCCGCTCCCTGTACATCCAACCGATAGTGCCTAACAAACGTATGCAAGAAAGTCCACGTCGCCACCCTAGAGTTAGCCAGAGGTGGCACCAAACTGTATGACCACGAGGTCACCTAGCCCTGTGTAGAATGCATCCATAGCCCCATCGGAACGGGCTTGCCCTTCAAAATATACACCGACGCAATGGCCTCCCTAATCCATCTAGAAATGGAGGCCTTGGCTGCCACCTCTCCTTTGCGAGGTCCCCCAAAGAGGACAAACAGCCAATCCAATTTGCGAAACACCGCTGTTCTCTTAAGATATCTCTTTAGCACATGCAGCGAATGTCCAAACGATGCAGTTGTGCATCCACAACCCCACCACTCACGCTAACCAAGAAAGGTAGGGAGACCGGTTGGTTCACATGAAATGCCGACACCACTTTGGGCAGGAAGGAAGGCACCATCCACAGGACCACCTTCTCCTTGGAGAAGAAAAGGAACGGAGGTTGACAAGAAAGGGCCTGTAGCCCCGAAATCAATCTGGCTGAACAGATCGCCACCAGAAACACCATTTTAAGGATCAAGCCCTTCAAGGAAGCCCACCCTACCGGCTCATAGGGTCCCCTGTCAGGGACTGTAGCACCAGAATGAGATCCCAGGGCGGGACCGCCGACCTTTGTGGTGGATGAATGCGACTCACCACCCTCAGGAACCGCCCCACTTCAGGGTGCTTGCCCAGAGACTTCCCTTGGATCTTTCCCTGGTAACAGGAAATCACCACTAACTGTACTTTCAAGGAGCAGGCAGCCAGGCCCTTCTCGAAGCCTGCTTGCAAGAAGTCTAGTACGTCCAGCACGGTAGCCGCAGTAGGGCACTTCTCTTGGTCTGCGCACCACCCCTCAAAGATGTGCCAGACTCGAACATAGGAGAGACAGGTCGACCTCTTCTGAGCCTTCAGCAAGGTAGAGATCACAGGGCCCGAGTACCACTTCAGCAATCTTGCCCTTTCAAGAGCCATGCCGTAAGTGAGAACCAATCCACCTGAGGCATTCGGACTGGTCCTTGGGTCAAGAGATCCTCTACCCCTGGGAGCCTCCATGGCCAATCTGCTAACAACTTCACTAGGTCGGCATACCACAGACGTCTTGGCCAGTCCGGGACTATCAGAATGACCCAAGCCTTGATGAGTCTCTATGCGTTGGATGACCCTGCCTATGAGAGCCCACGTGGGAACACATACAGTATCCCCTCCGTGGGCCACTTCTGGACCAGAGCTTCCAGGCCCTCTGAAATCCTTTCCCTTCTTCTGCTGTAGAAACAACTTGCCTTGGCTGAAGCCCACCTTGCCATAAGCTCCATGATAGGAGGGCCCCAACGGCTCACCACCTGTTCGAACACCTCCGGACAGAGCTCCCGTTCGCCGTGATCCACCCGGACTCAACTTAGATAGTCTGCAATGACGTTTTTGATCCCCGCCACATGTGCTGCCAACAAGGCCTAAAGGTGTGCTTCTGCCCATTCCAGCAATTTCTCCAACTCCTCATTCAGGGAGGCGCTGCCCATGCCCTCCTGGCAGTTGATATAGGCCAGCATGGTCACATTGTCTGAGAACACCCGGACCGCCTTTCCGTGCACCCAGCACTCGAAAGACTTGAGCGCCAGAGCCACCGCCCACATCTCCAATCTGTTTATCGACCAGCGGACTTCCAGCATGCTGCAGCATCCCTGAGCAATATATCCTTCGTAGTGGGCTCCCCAGCTGGTCAGGCTGGCATCCGTCCTTAGCTGGATCCACTGGGGCGCCTCGAGGGGCATTTATTTTATTTATTTAACAGTATTTCTAAACCGCCTTATCTTAATAATCAAGGTGGTATCACAGCAAGCAATCAGGTAAAGTGTGTGTGTTGTACATGCAGTGAGGATAAAACTTAGTTGTGTGAGGGATGTGTTGGGTGCTTGATTTGTTTGAGCTATATACAGGGTGGGCTATTTACAGGCATGCCCTTGCTTGGAGACTGAGCATACTGGAGCTGGTGGGAGGTGCCAGCAGTATAGTATATATACTCGGGAGTCATCAAGAAGATGACATGCTCAGTCTCCAAGCTGCTGGAAAGGAAGCATAACCCAGAGGAGAGGGACTGGACTGGAGGGACGCTAAGAAACGTTTCTGTGAGTGATATTGCTGAAGGACTGAATCGAAAAGTCTGTCTTTTTGCAGATGATATGCAATAGAGTGGACTCCCCTGAGGGAGTTGATAACATGAGGAAAGATCTACAAAAGCTGGAAGAATGGTCTAATGCTTGGCAGTTAAGATTTAATGTGAATAAGTACAGTGTCATGTACTTGAGATGCAGAAATCCAAGGGAATTGTATGAGATGGGGAGCAATAGGTTGGTGTGCACGGACCAGGAAAAGGACCTCGGAGTGATTGTTTCTGAGAATCTCAAAGTGGCGAAACAGTGTGACAAGGCAGTGGCCAAAGCCAGAAGGATGCTGGGTTGCATACAGAGAGGAATCACCAGCAGAAAGGAAGAGGCACTAATGCCACTGTACAAGTCGTTGGTGAGGCCTCACTTGGAATATGGTGTGCAGTTTTGGAGACCGTATCTCGCAGAGGATATAAAAAGACTGGAAACTGTTCAGAGGAAGGCGACCAAAATGAATTGGAGCCTCTGCCAGAAGACATATGAAAAGAGACTCCAAGACCTAAATATGTACACTCTGGAGGAGAGGAGGGACAGGGGAGATATGATACAGACCTTTAAATACTTAAGGAGTATTAATGAACAAACAAACCTTTTTCAAAGATGGAGAAGCTATAATACTAGAGGACATAACATGAAGCTGCAAGGGGGTAAATTGAAAGGTAATGTCAGGAAATACATTTTCACTGAAAGGGTGGTAGATGTTTGGAATGCCTTCTTGATGTAAGTAGTGGGGGCAAATACAGTGACAGAATTCAAAATGGCATGGGACAGGCCCAGTGAATCCCTTTATAGCAACAGGATAAAATCAAAATAAACATAACTATCTCTAATATCTCAACAGGTAGAGGTGACCTGCACGGAGCAATGGATACAACCCTAAACAAAGGCATGGGGAGGGGGTGCGACCTGCACGAAGCAGTGGGTGCACCTACTCTTGCCACCTTGCTGGGCAGACTAGATGGACCATGTTGGTCTTTATCAGCCGCCATATACTCTGTTACTATGTTAAAGGCAAGCAGAAACATCGACTTCATAGTGGTTTCAAAATTGGTTTGAATTAATTATATTTTTGGGCTTGCAAAGACATACAAGCAGAATGCTTACATTCAGTATGGTAATGGGCAGAGGCCCAGCAGATTAAGTACTTGGAATGGATATCAAAGTTCTGGATCTTCTCGCGCAGTGCGGCAGGGCAAGACCCCCGATTCCTGAACTGCAAGCAGAAGAAAAATTAATAAAATAAAGAAACATAATAAATCATCTTTTTTATTTTAAAGAACAATGTCTGGTAACACACAGAAATAATTTTAGAAACAAGGGAGCTTTGTTTTAGCATCCTTTGGGCAGAGGGGAAACCATGAAACTCAGGAGCTGAGACCATTGTGCACAAGAAGGACTGCCTATACTCTGAGCGACCTGGTCCGTCCCAGCAAAAGCAATGACATCCCTCCATTTGTGTGCCTGAATCACTTTTGCTTGTCGACAGAAAAATGATTTTTCATAGTGCTGAAGAAGGGGACAAATTTTGCAGTCAGTGTTGTAGACAAATGATAAGTAGTAGTAGTTATATGTTGGGGTGGTCTTCGCCTTGAGACGGAGGAACTAAAAGAGAGCCATCTCAACATTTAATATGCATAAACTGACTTGGTCCTCTCTTACTTTCTTAAGTTAACTAAAGAATTTATGTAAATATAATTATATAGAATCAATGGGCATCTGTAAATTCACCAAATTATAACATATAAAGCTCAAGAAACTACATGACATAATTATTTCTATTTTTTGTAACTTTATTTTTTTAATAATGAGTCAAACATTGTTATATATTCCAGGTACATCAGCTGTGCAAAACGTGTTTATACAAACACATTCAATTGATTTGCTGACACCTGGCCAAGCGGCTAATGAAAATGTGATGGCAGAAAACACTGGCTGGCTGTTTCTAACATTTAAGCACTCACACTACTGGATGTCATTAATGAGAAACAGGGACTGCCTTGATGGTTCATAGTTTCAATCATCTGGACACAGAAGAGAGAAATATTCAATCTATTTATTACGTTCATTTGTTCTATAGTTGGAAAATTATACTTGAATTTTAAAACTAACAAGTTGTGGCATTGTTCATAGTATAATCATATCAAATGGAAACATAAAAATACCATCAAATTACATAAGTTTGTTCCCTCTTTGCAAATAATTTACAGTTGCAATTTCAGAATGATTATCCAAATTAAACCATGATATTCTAGTTTTCCGAAAATAAGTACATCTAGTACAGACATTCACACAATCAAATATCTATGAATATATTGATCTTCCTACTGTATCCATCATGACTTCTTCTTCAGCCATAGAGTCGTAGTAGATTTACTAGTAATAGGCCCATATATTTCATTCACGATGTTCATCTCAAACCGTGTCTAACAAAATTCTTCAAGTTCATTTCATCCAAGTAACATCCAAGCATTCAAAGTTCAGAGAATGAGATTATTCTTTTATATTGGCTTTAGCAACAGATCATCACCATCCTAATTTCTTTGCTCAAACAGCCATCAGGTCAGCTATAGTGAATAATTTCTATTGTTAATGAACAAGTATTGCATGAAATGAAGGAAACCTCCTCAGCCTCTTTTCCTGAAAGAAGATATTGTCCACCACAATAACAGGAAGAAGTGAAGCACTGGTTATCTAGGAAAAGAACAAAAACTTGTTATACAAACTTCTGATCCTGACCCATAAGGCACTTCACTCGCTTACCCCTCAATACCTTGCTTACCGACTGCAATTCCGTTCCGTACCCCGTAGTCTCTGTTCTGTTCATAGCCACTGACTACATCTGCCATCCCCAGCACATGCCCATCTGGAACAAACGTGTCATTCAGCCTTTTTCTTTCTCAGACCTTCTCTGTGGAACTCACTTCCCTCTTCCCTTCGTCAAGAACAGCCCTACCCCAAATTCAAGACACCTCTTCTGCTCAGCTTACGACCTTCCTCCCCCTGCCCCCTCTGTATTTCTGCTCCTCTTTTCTTTCTCCCCACAGGTGTGAATGAATGCTTTCCTGTCAAATTTGTAGTTCTTTTCCGTTTCTGGCCATGGCCACTGTGCATTTTGCCATATTGTAAACCGCCCTGATGTTGACAATAAAGACAATGCTATAGCAAGCATCAAAATAACCTTCCAACAGATGAATTCTCATAGTTTTTGTTTTTTTAAGGGCAATTTCATAATAGGGTGCTTACGTGCATATATTGTACCTATTTTATAAAGACCAACGTAATGCCCATATACTTTGTATATTAATTTTATCAAAAATAGTCGTCTTTAAATAAAAAGGAGATATTACTCAGTAACTTACCTGTGCACTCTGAAAGAGACGTAAAAACCTGCTGTGGATACTCTGGCTTCACTGCCAGTTTCTGGGGAAATTCGTCAAGTAAGCAACTTGCTGAGAAACACGACTGTATTCTAAGAAAAATGTGCCCAGAAACAGGCACTGAAACCAAAGACATCCATGTCTGTTTTTATGGCTCTTCCAGAGTGCACAGACAAGTTGAAAAGACTGAGTAATAAGACAATTTTTGATAAAACAAATGTACAAAGTAATGGGCACTAGATTGATATAGGCAGAATGAATATTTGAGAGAAAATGCAGTAAGAAAAATAAAGGCAGATGAAGAAACAGGAGTGTATTTGAACAACTAGAAATTTTGAAAATGTACTTCAGATGCCTTTCAGACAGAATTTAAAAATGAAATTAAAAGTGCTTTGGTTTTATTTGTGAGAATATATTGATTTCATATGAAGTCACCACAGGTCTGAATAGTTATATGTCATAAAGACAATATCTATGCCTGATCTTTACAGTTTTTTGGGTCATGCTGTGTCTTCATAACTGGAACCGACTTTTCAGCCACCATACTTTGGCTTTTTTCAGGGTGAAGTGGTTAAGCAGTGGATGTCTGCTCTTTTATATAGTACTCCTCAAACCAGATTGGTGGGATTGAGGCAGGAAATTTGAATTTTGGCTGCAAAATTATAAAAGAGCAGATACCCACTGCTTAACCACTTTACACTGAAGAAAGCCAGAGTTTTTTGTGGGATCTATGCAATCAAAGGCTTTGCTGTAGTCATTGAAATACATACAGATATCCATTTTTAAGGATCCATCTCACATCCACTGCTTCCTCCTATGGTTTTCAGTACCATCTTTATACTGACAACTCTCAGATTTACCTCTCTGCGCCTGAAATCTCTCCTGGAATCCAGTCTTGGATCTCTGCCTGCTTATCTGACATTGTTGCCTGGATGTATCACCGCTGTCTGAAATTGAATATGGCAAAAACCAAGCTCCTCATCTTTCCCTTGAACTCACCCCCCCCCCCCTCTCTATTTCTGTAGATGACACTACACACCTCCCCGTTTCCTCAGCTTGCAACCTTGGGGTCCATCTTTAACTCTCTCTTTCTCTGGGAATTTCCAACAGATAGTTAAAATCTGCTGCTTCTTTCTCTATAACATTAGCAAAATTTGTCCTTTCCTTTCTACTCACACTACTAAGACCCTTATCCACTCACTAGTCACCTCCCACCTTGACTATTGTAACCTGCTCCTTGCTGGTCTCTCTTAATCTTTATCCCCAACCATCTGTTCAAAGCTCAGCTGCACGGCTTATCTTCCACCTTTCCTCTGTTATCTCACTCTACACCCCTCTTTAGGAACTCCGCTCCTCTGGCAGATCCCTTTTATCTGTGCCCTTCTCTGCCACTGCCAATTCCAGACTTTGGTCATTCCACCTTGCTGCTCCATATGCCTGGAACAACTACCCAAGTCTCTATGTTGGGCTCCTTTTCTAGCCCTATTCAAATCCAAACTAAAAGTCCACTTCTTTGATGCTGCTTTTGGATCCTGATGATCCTTGCTCTCTTGTCTACTGCTCATGTGTATCTTACCATATTCTAGTTCCCAGTTTTGCTGTGTGTTTTGACTTGATTAGATTGTAAGTTCTGAGAGCAGGGACTATGTCTTACCTCTATATGTGCAGCACTGCATATGCCTTGTAGTGCTGTACATTGATTAGTACTAGTAATAGTAGTAATGTGTCTTGTTTCTCGCCCTTTTCTGAATTCTGCTTGCACTTTGGGCAGTTCTTGTTCCAGATATGGTTGTAATCTCCACTGAATGATCTTGAGTAGAATCTTGCTGAAGTGTGGGATCACAGCAACTGTGTGATAATTTCCACATTCGGTTTGATCACCATTCTTCAGAATTGGTATGAACACAGATCTTTTCCAGTCAGTGGCCAGGATGTTATCTTCCAAATTTTCTCGCAGCTGCTTTGTAAGTATTATACATTTACATCTGAATGGGAATGCCATTGCTGCTTCAACTTCTTTTCTCTTCTCATCACCCGTGGTTCTGGATTATAAGGTACAGGTTGAAACAGCTGTTGATCCACTTGATCTTTATGGTATGATGATGCTGTGTATGCTACAGAATGAAGGCAGTTGGAAACAAGTCAACAGAGCCTGCAGAATCAGCAATCCAACTCCTCTAGCCCTCGAATTGAAGAACCAGTATGCAGCCCTGAAAATGGAGGAGGTGAAAGCATCCCAGGAAAGGGAAGAACCATTGCTCAAGCACCCCAAATTTGCAGAATCTATGACCACAAGGAAACAAAGGATAGTGGTGGTTGGTGCTTCTCTTCTGAGGGCTACTGAGGCATTCATCTGCCGACCAAATTTGATGTCCAGAGAGGTGTGCTGTCTGTCAGATGGCAAAATCCAAGATGTTACAGAGAGTTTGCCGAAATTCATCAAGCCTATAGACTATTATTCCAGTATTGCTCATGCATATTGCCACAAATGATACTGCTATGTATCCCTCTGAGCATATCAAGTGACTTCATGGTTCTGGGATAGAGGGTGAAGCAGATAGATGCGCAGGTGGTGTTCTTTGCAATCCTCCCCTTTGAGGGTAAAGGCTGAAACAGAGAAGTTCACATCCTGGAGATAAATGCACGACTGCGAGGATGGTGTCATCAAGAGCATTTTGGTTTCCTGGACCATGGAATGATTTTCCAAGGGCTGCAGAACAGAGTCTGTATCCACCTATCCAAGAAGGATCTAAGCATCTTCCACAGCAGACTAGCTAGCTTACTGAAGAGGGCTTTAAACTGGATTTGTTGAGGATGGGTGAAGAAAGCCCTCACATAAGTAAAACATTAAATACCTCTGTTAAAATGGATAAAAGAAGCAACATCTGGAAAGCAGTATGCATAAATGCCCGTAGTATGGAAGATAAGATCCCAGATGTTGAGGTTTTAATGGAAGAGGCTGACTTGGATTTAATGGAAGTTACAGAGACATGGTTCACAATGGTAACAATATTTTTATACTATTCAAAATAGCTGTGTAAGAGCTGAACTAACGCCAATCAATATCTGCTCTTAAACCCACAATCTCCACAAACACAATTACTAAACCTTTAATTAATCTCACACCTAAATTTCGTCAGGCAAAATGACCTCAGGATAGCTCATACCCTGCATTTAGTGAAAATATCACTATAGGGAGCAGCTGACGCTCACATCACTGGTCAAGAAGCCTTCCATACAATCACCTACAATATCAACACACACTCAAAACATTAAAAACACCATCAAATGTAGTCTTGGGAAAATCATTCCTTCACCTCAACCGAACATACACAACCACATACATACAAAAGTGTCCTTGTGTACCCAACTGCACAGAACTACACGGAGTTCTGCTGGAATAACAGGTTATTACCTAAAAAAAGAAAATGCAAAATAAAGAAACTGAACAAATTTAATGGCCCTACAAGGTCCGCAATTACTTATCTTTAAGTTGTATCTTCCAACTTTCCAATTCCGCAGTCACTCCGACTTGATTCAATATCCATGCAAGATCAAAAGACCTCTCGAACTAAGCAAAGCGGGGAACATATTTGACCACTAATAATTCACTAATATAGTGCACTGGTAATTAAACTAACTTGCTCCTCAACCCTACAAAAGCTTTTGTTTCACCAAAATACGGCTTCTTCAGGGGTTAAACATCACTATATAACACCAAGTCTTCGTCTTCCCAATCTTCCACCTCCCCCGCCATCTAAAAAAGACGGCGTATGACGCACTATTTATCCCTCCCCTGCCATCTAAAAAAGACGGCGTATGACGCACTATTTATCATGAACCAACAACCAATCAACAACTCCACCCAACCATGACGTCACCATACACACTACATATACTAAATACACTTAAGTGAACAGGTTAAAGCTACATAGCCCCACCTCGCAGGCCCCAAGGTAGTACATTAAACTTTTAAAAAGCTCTAATAATCAAAAAAATAAAGTCCATTCAATTTTATCATTTAGGCCACTTGGATGCAAAGTATTTAAACTATAAATCCATCGCTGTTCTTTTTGCAACAATATTTTGGGTGGCCGTAGTTGAGACTTCAGGAAGTTCACCACAAAACCCAGGTGCTGGAGCAGTCCTATGGTGTGCTCTTGTTGCGTTGCATGCCTCCCCCGGCATGCTGGTTCATATGGGCCAGTTGTCCAGGTAGGGGAAGACGAACACCCCCTGGAGTCTGAGGCGAGTGGCCACATCTACCAAGCATTTGGTTAATACTCTGGGAGCTGACACGAGGCCGAAGGGGAGTACCCTGTACTGATAATGCTGTCTGTCGATGACGAATTGGAGGTACTGATGGTGCCTTGGATGGATCAGGATGTGGGTATGGGCGTCTTTGAGATCCAAGGAACATAGCCTATCTCCCTGTAGGAGGTAAGGCAGCAAGGTTCCACGGGATACCATATTGAACTTTTCCTTGACTAGGAAGCGATTGAGGTCCCGTAGATCCAGGATGGGCCAGAAGCCTCCGGTCCTCTTGGGGACAAGGAAGTAGCAGGAGTAGAATCCCCTGCCTGGAGAGGTTGGGGAACAGGCTCTACCGCTTGATCCTCGAGCACAACCTCAAGCTCCTTTTGCAGAAGCTCCCTGTGCAAGGAGTCTATGGGTAATTCCCCGGGGAAGAAGAGAGGAGGCAGCTGTGCAAAGTGGAGGAGATAACCTTCCCTGACCACCTGCAACACCCAGGTGTCTGTAATGATGCTTGGCCACTGGTATGCAAAATGGACTCTTACTCTCTTTGGTGATTTCCCAGGTTGATTACTGTAATATTATTTTTGCAGGCCTCCCCCAATATCAGCTTCACCGTCTTCAAATGATCCAAAACACAGCAGCAAGAATTCTTTCCCATACCACTCATTATAGTCATATCACGCCTCATCTTATCAATCTGCACTGGCTGCCTGTTCCCACCGCATCACCTACAAACTTCTGATCCTCACCCATAAGGCACTCTACATGTGCACTCTACAGTACCTGGCCGACACTCTGCAATTTCGCTGTCTCAGTTCCATTCACAATCACTGATTACACCTCCCATCCCCAGCATGTGCCCATTTGGAACAGACTCGCCATTCAGCATTTTTCTTTCTTGGTCCATCTCTATGGAACTCACTTCCCTCTGCTCTCCGCCAAGAAAAGTCATTTCAGCAGTCAGTAGCTAGCCTCCCCAAAGCATTACGGTTCACCATGATCAGTTATCGCTTTCTAAAAAGCACGTCGTTAGCGGCGTTTAGTAAAAGAGACCCAAGGTGACGCAAGAAAGAAAGAAAGAAAGAAAAAAAGCAAGAAGATCAAACAACAAGACTACATGAAAAACAAAAAAATGATAAAAACAATACAGAAACGGACATAACATTTTCATAAAACTCAATAAAGGAAAAGAACAAACATCTTATTTCCGAGAAAGAAAATAAAGCATATAAATTCATACCCACAACAAAATCCCAGAAAAACAGAAAAAAAAAACACAGAAAACAGAGGGGGCTGCCAAAGAATACCCAGAAATTCTTTTTTCAAAACATACATCTCTATTATTATGTTATTTACTATAATATAAATACTATAACAACTTAAAAGAAGTCAATGACTGATTATATAAACATAAAATCACATTATAAAATAAATAAAAAATGAAAATAAGTAAAATGATAACATAAAAGAGGCATGTTTGCTAACATGCAGCAGTGCACCATATGTTAAGCCCCAAAACCTAGCGCCGGGGTGGTGCCGGACCCACGCTAACAAATAAAGACATGACCCTATGTAGTTAGCACAGATTACATGACACCCCCGTGCTAAGCTGTTTAAGCTGCACTTAATACCAGCCATTGAGGTGGCAGTAAGTGCATCCACTTAGAATGCGTTACATGCTTGTGGTACATAAATGTTTTAAAATAAAGTTCAATATTGATGGCTAGCACACATTAAAGACACCCATGCTAACAGCAATGCACATGCTCTACCCCTGAACCATCTAATCTCTGCCCCAACCCACACTATGCAGTTAATGTGGGATTTTTATCATGGCCACATATTTGGCGTGCGGTAACTGTGACTGCAATGTACTTCATATGCACCAAAGTACGGACTAACCTTTATCATGATATATAAACATCCCCAAATGTGAATATAAAAACAGCAGGCAATAAAGCATAGTTACTCACCTGAAACAGGTGATCTCCGGGAACAGCAGGAATTTAGTCCTCACATATGGGTATCGTCAGTACCGATGGAGCCTGCGCGGGAACGCTCCCCAGCGTCCAATCAGAAAGCCTTTGGGAGCACCCCACAGCGCCTGCGTGCTGCCTTCCCGCCTTTCCCAACTGCCTCTCTCCAGTTGAGTTTTAAAACTGAGACAAAGAGAGAGAGGGAAAGGAAAGAGATAGATAGAAAGATACAACTCCTAGGGGAGGTGGGTGGGTTGTGAGGACTAAATTCCTGCTGTTCCCGGAGATCACCTGTTACAGGTAAGTAAGAGTAGTTACTCACCTGTAACAGGTGTTCTCCAGGAGCAGCAGGAATCAGTCCTCACATATGGGGTGACGTCGGCGCCGATGGAGCCCTCGCGGAGCAATTTCCACAGCTTTCAAAGAAAGCCTTTGGGAATTGCAGCGCGCATGCGCTGTCCCCTTCCCGCCCAAGGGTGCCATCTTGCTCAGTCTGATGACATAGCTATAAAAGACAGCAAAAAATTAGCAAAAACAAAATGATATGACTGCAACTCCAAGGGGAGGAGGGAGGGTTGTGAGGACTGATTCCTGCTGCTCCTGGAGAACACCTGTTACAGGTGAGTAACTACTCTTTCTCCAGGACCAAGCAGGAAGTCAGTCCTCACATATGGGACTCCCGAGCTTAAGGCTACCGGAGACCCCAAGCGGAAAAATGAGCTCCCTCTAGCTCAGTAGCACAGAAGGAAGGAATCTTCTCTGAAAAACGCCCCCGACCGGTAGCCCAACATTTGGGTCGGAGGGTAGGAGTTGCCTAAACCTCAAAGAGATTATGGAGAACTGCCTGACCGAAAGCACTGTCCCTGCGGGACTCCCTCTCCAGGCAGTAATGGGCCGCAAAAGTCTGGCTTGAAGACCAAGTAGCGGCCCGGCAGATGTCTGCCAACGGAACAGAGCGGAGATGAGCCACTGACACAGCCTTCGCCCTAACACGATGAGCCGTAACTCGACCCTCCAACGAGAGGCCGGCTGCCCCATAAGCCCAAGCGATACCGTCAGCAACCCATATGGACCAAGTACGCTTGGAGACAGGTAGCCCCAACTTATTGGGGTCAAAAGAAACGAAGAGCTGAACAGCTCTCCTATGCTCTCGCGTACGGTCAAGGTAGAAGGATAAGGCCCTCCTACAGTCCAGGGTATGCAGGACCATCTCAGCTCGGCTGGAGTGGGACCTGGGAAAGAAGGTGGGGAGAACTATCTCCTGGTTGATATGAAACGGAGAAACCACCTTTGGAAGAAACTTAGGGTGAGTACGCAAGACTACCCTATTCCTGTAGAACCTAGTGTAAGGAGGATCAGACACTAGGGCCTGCAGTTCACTAATGCGCCTAGCAGAAGTAAGGGCTACCAAAAACAAAGTTTTCCAGGAAAGAAAACGAAGAGGGCAGGTAGCCATAGGCTCAAAAGGCAGACAGGTAATCCGCTGCAAGACCACATTCAGATCCCATTCAGGGGCTGGAGGCCGCAAAGGAGGCTTAATGAGAAGGAGGCCTCGGAGAAAACGAGCCACCAAAGGGTGGTTGGAAAGAGGCCTGCCATCCACCCGTGCATGATGCGCAGGGAGAGCACTGAGGTGGACTCTGACAGAGTTGGACTTAAGGCCTAGATTGGAGAGGTAAAGCAAATATTGCAAGACCACTGCCACCAAGCAGGAGAACGGATTCTCAGACTGCTGAGCACACCAAATGGAGAACCGACGCCACTTAAGAGCGTAGGACTTCCGGGTGGAAGGCCGCCTCGAGACCAAGATGACCTCTTCCACCTCCCAAGGCAGCAGGAGGGGAGCAAGGACTACCCTTTCAGCAGCCAGGCCATCAGATGAAGGGACCGGAGGATGGGGTGTAGGAGAGTCCCCTGATCCTGTGACAGGAGAACGGGTTGAAATCCCAGAGGAAGAGGAGTGTCCACCGCCAGCTGCATCAGAAGCGGGAACCAGGGCTGTCTCGGCCACCGGGGAGCCACTAGGATCATGGAGGCTCTGTCTCTGAGAACCTTGAAGAGCGTCCGAGACACCAGTGGCATGGGAGGAAAGGCATACAAGAGGCCTGTGGACCATGGAATCAGAAAAGCATCCGCCACTACTCTGAGAGGATGCGGTTGTCGAGAGCAGAATCTGGGAAGTTGCCGGTTCAGAGGACTGGCAAACAGATCCATGGTGGGGAGGCCCCACTTGAGAAAGATCTGCTGAACTACCAACGGATCCAATCTCCATTCGTGAGGTAGGAGGATCCTGCTCAGCCTGTCTGCCAGGTAATTTTCTTGACCGGGGAGATAGACAGCTTTGAGGAAGATGCCATGAAGGACGGCCCAAGAGCACAGTCTTCGTGCCTCCTGACAGAGAAGGAAGGAGCCTGTGCCTCCTTGTTTGTTCACGTAGAACATTGCAACTTGATTGTCCGTCTGGACCAGTACAGATTGGTGAGAAGTGAGGTGGGCAAAGGCTCTCAGAGCTAGGCGAATGGCTCTGAGCTCCAGGAGGTTTATCTGCTGAGCAGACTCCCAAGGAGTCCAGAGGCCTTGAGTACATGTCCCCTGGCAATGTGCTCCCCAACCCAGGAGAGAAGCATCGGTCGTTAGCACCTGAGAAGGCGGAGGAGATTGAAAATCCACTCCCAGCACCAGGTTTGTCAGATGAATCCACCACTGAAGAGAAGAGACCAGCAGGTTGGAGACCTGTACTGAGTCCGCCAGGTTCCCCGTGGCTTGATGCCATTGAGTGCGAAGGCACCATTGAGCAGGACGCATGTTCAGGCGGGCATTGGGGGTTACATGGACCGTGGAAGCCATATGGCCGAGCAGTCTCAGAAATTGCCTGGCAGAGACCAGGGAATTTCTGCGAAAGTGGCTGGCTAGATTCATGAGCCTGTGTGCCCTGTCCAGAGGCAGGAAGGCCTTTGCCTGAAGTGTGTTCAACCTTGCGCCGATGAATTCGAGATCCTGAGAGGGGAGCAAAGCAGACTTTGCGAAATTTATGACAAATCCCAAGTGCTGGAGCAGAGATACAGTGCGAAGAGTGGCTTGATTGGCCTCCTGGGAAGACTGGCCCCTTATGAGCCAGTCGTCCAGGTATGGAAATACGAAGAGGCCTTGAAGCCTTAGATAGGCCGCCACCACTGCTAGGCATTTGGTGAACACCCTGGGGGTGGAGGATAGGCCAAAGGGCAGGACTCTGTACTGGTAATGATTTCCTCCCACAACAAACCGGAGATATTGTCTGTGGTCTGGATGAATAAGGATGTGAGTAAAGGCATCCTTTAGATCTAAGGAACATAGCCAGTCTCCCCGCTGGAGGTAGGGCAGCAGGATTCCAAGGGTGAGCATCTTGAACTTTTCCCTTGTCAGGAACTTGTTGAGGTTTCGCAAGTCCAGGATGGGTCTGAGGCCTCCTGTTCGTTTTGGTATCAGGAAATACGTGGAATAAAAGCCCTGACCTCTCAGGTGGTGGGACACCGGTTCCACAGCCTGTTCCTGAAGAAGACCTGCTAACTCCTGAAGGAGCAAGTCCCTGTGCAGAGGGAGTCTGGGAGGCTCCCCTGGAAAGTAGGAGGGAGGTACCTGGTGAAAGTGAAGAAGATAGCCTTTTTGAACTATATGAAGCACCCAGGTATCTGAAGTGATTGCTGACCATCTTTGGGCAAAGTGGACCAGCCGGCCTCCTGTGCTGAGAGAAACCAGCGGAGGGGAAGAGGCTATGCTGATGGAGTCAAAAACCCCCACCCTGCTGAGCAGGGGCCGGTGTTGTGGGCTTGGGGGCTTGCTGCCTACGGGACCCATTACCCCGTCCCTTGGCCTGCTGACCCTGTGGGGGAGCTACTGGGGCCTGATAGTGAGGGTAGTGTTTAAATGCAGCTGCCTTCTTCGGGTAAAAGGGCTTTTTCCCCGAGCCCTTCTTTTTATGAGAAGGGGCAGAGGTGTTTTTGGACAGCCTAGTCCTGGTCAGAGTCTCGGTCTCGAGTTCTGCAGCCTTTTCAGCCATGGGCTTGCCAAAGAGGTTTTCACCTTTGCAGGGGACATCGACCAACTTGTCCTGCACCCATGGCTCGAGGTCGGACGACTGAAGCCAAGCCTGTCGGCGGGCACCGATGCCGGCTCCGGCTACCCGAGCCGATGCTTCGAAGCCATCGTAGGCTGCTCGAGAGATAAATTTCGAGCACTCACGAATACCTGTGGATAGGGCCTGGAACCTCTGCAAAGGTTCCTCGGAGAGACCAGCAGAGAACCCGGCAATTTCTTTTGCCAGGTCTCGGAGATACATGCCCATATAGAGCTGGTAAGTCTGGACTTGACAAGCAAGCATAGAGCCCTGGAAGCACTTCCTACCGAGGGCATCCAGGTTCCGGGCCTCCCGGCCGGGAGGCACCAAGGAGTGCATCTTCTGACTCTTGAGTCGATGCATGGCCGATTCCACCACCATGGAATGGTGCGGTAGTTGTGCCTTCTGGAACCGGGGCTCTTGCGGACTCGATAAATGGAATCGACCCGCTTGCTTAACACCGGTGCCGACGCCGGGCTCTCCCACATGCGGAAGAGAAGTCGCTCCAGCATCGGAAGAACCGGTACAGTAAAGGACTCCTTCGGGGGAGAGTCATACTGGAGGGCATCGAGCTCTTCGGCTCGAGACTCCTCCTCGGGATCCGCGGGGAATGCCAAGGCTTTGGCCATATCCCGCACGAAGTCCGAGAACCGGGTGTCCTCCGGGGGGGGGGGGGGGGGGATCGTCTCCGAGGTTCGGACTCGGGCGAGTCCGATGGGACACACCGAGTCCGAAAAGTACCAGGGGACTCTTTGTCCTCAGTTTCCCAGGCCGATTCCTCGGAGGAGGAATCGAGCGGCTCTGGTCGGGCGGGCACTGTTGCCTTCCGCCCCAACGCCGACAGAGTCGGCGTCGACGACCTCGGTCCCGAACGGGAGGCCGAGGGAGACCGCGACCGAGGATCGACTCGAGCCCGCATGGACTCGAGGATCGGCTCGGTCTCCGGGGTCGACTTGGACGTCGACGTCCCGGCGGTCGGGCCAGAAGCACCGTCGAGGCCAGCGATCAATGCCCGCTGCTGGTCCATGAAGGCAGCCAAACTGCTCTCCAAGGCCGTCAACCTGAGTCCGAGCTCAGGAGACCCAGCAGCCCCCGACTCGGGCCCCGACGGCGGCTCCTTCGGAGGTGAGTCCACGAGGACTACAGTACTCACGTGTCCAGGAGACTCCAACTCGAGACAAGGATGTTTTGAAGGCCTCTCCGACTCCGAGGACCCGGGACGGCTATTGGGGCTATGCGACCTTGCCCTCGAGGAACCAGGAGCGTCCACCGACGCTGCCCTCGCGGGTTTCTTCTTCCGATGATGCTCCCGGGCAGGAGACCCCCGCTCAGAGGAGCTCCGACGATGCTCAGGACCGGAGTCCCGGGACGTCGAAGCCTCTGACGAGGTCCGGGCCTGGCCGGACGCGGAGTCAGAGAAGATTTTTTCCCTTTGTTGCTGCCAACTCCTCAACGCTTTAGAGGACATCTTGCTACATGGACCACAGATCATCGGGTCGTGATCGCGTCCAAGGCAGCAGAGGCAGCAGTCGTGTGTGTCGGTAAGAGACATAAGTTTCTTACACCGAACACACTTTTTAAACCCGCTGGCAGCCATCGGGGGAAAAAGGGCCCCCGCGAGGTCAAAAGACAGGGCTGCCAGGAAAAGGAAAAAATGGCGCGAATGCCAGTCACGAAGGACAAAAACCGAAAAAATCACGAAAGGACTCGATACCGGTGTATCGAGTCCAGGCGGGAAAAGGATCTGGCGTCGAATCGAGACAAGAAAAAATAATAAAAATCAAGGACTTCCGGTGGGACTATGAGCTGATCGGACGTGTGCAGATCGGCTCCGGGCACTATTCCCCTGCAAAGCGGCAAAACTTAACCTAAATCAGCGATTTAAATCCCCCTGTTGAACGGCGGTCTAGCACCATTAGTGTTGGAAAAGTGGTTGGAACATTCTGTGTGCAAAAAAAAAAAAAAAAAACCTCCGATGGCTACTAAAGTTACTCGAAGGGAGAAGACCCGAGGCCCGGACACGAAGATGGCGGAAGGGGCACCCAAAAGTCCAGGATCGGACAATGAGCAGAATATGGTGAGAGAAGTGAGTGCCGCGGTAGTGAGGGCCCTAGATGACCGCTTTCGCGATCTGGGAGATCAGCTGCACACCGTAGCCCAGAATATCGCTGAGTTCACGGGCAGAATGGAGCAGGCTGAAACGCGAATATCCGACCTCGAGGATGCCCAACAATCCTTGACTGCCAAAGTGCAAACTCTGGAGGCCCTAATGAAGCAGCAGGGGGACAAATTGGATGACATTGAGAATCGGGGGCGCCGAAAAAACCTCCGATTCATTGGAGTCCCTGAGAATATTGCGGACAATGCTCTTGCTGAGTACCTGCGAGTTTGGATACGCGGGATCCTCCCGAGCGGGCCAGAGAACTCTATCCACCTGGAGCGCGTGCACAGGTTGGGCCCCCGGCGGGAACAAGCGAGGCGGCCTCGAGCGGTGCTAGCACGCTTCCTCGACTATCGGCAGAAGGAGGAGGTGCTGCGAGCGGCCCGCAGTCATCGGAGGCAAGCCGGAGAACCGGAACCGCTTTTAGTTTTCCAAGATTATTCTGTGCTGGTGAGCCAGCAGAGACGTGCCTTCTCTACGGTCTGCTCGCAAATGGTGAGCAAGGGGGTCCGCTTCTCTCTACTTTACCCAGCGAAGCTCAGGGTGGAACACCAAGGACGCACTCGCTACATGAGGTCCCCTGAGGAGGCTCTTACCTATCTAGAACAGTTCACGGAGTCGGAGGCAACTTCCCCCTGAGCATGGAAGAGTGGATTTCTGGACGCTTACTGGCCTCGGAGTGCAGATTCGCTTTATCGGGAGAGCTTCGACTTCGAATGCAGGAGATCCTGTAATTGTTGCACTGTGCTTGCCACAATGTAACCCTGAATTATAGTGCTCTGGACGGTGGCTGGGACTATGTAGCGGGAGGGTTGAGACCAGGGACAATGGAAACTGTGTGGTTGTTGCAATGTGATTGCCACAATGTATTCCTGTGCTAAGGTGTACTTGCAACTTATTCTCTTTTGTGTTTCTATTCTTGGGGCTCTCATTTCTCTCCCCCTCCTTCACTTTTATTTTATTTTATCTTATATATTTCTTTTTGGGTTCTTTTTTTTTTTCTTCTTCTGTCCTTCCTGGACGTGGGAGTATCGGATCCCTGTAGGCCCAGGCCCCAAAACTAACTTCTATCTGATGGCTCCTCCCCCCCCCCCCGGAGGGGTTATTGTGCGTAGGGTGGACCCCGGGGGGGGCCGATGGTTGGGGCTGGGCTGCCAGGGGAGTCAACAGGGTAGGCCCTGAATGGGGACGAGGCCTACATCCGGGGGGTTTGAGGGTGATGGAAGTAGAGACCCCAACGTCAGCGGCTTCGCACCTTTTCATTCGCGAACCCGGCGTGACCGGAGCACTAGGTGAGTCACCAAATTTTCGGCAGCTACTTAGCGCTACTGGCTCCGGGGGGAGGTAGCCCCTAAGTAAGAAGCCATCCCGGGAGTTGGTTGTTTGGATGGGGGGGAGAGGCGGGAGCGACGCCCACGTTGGAGGCCCTGGACTGGGTGGGATGTTTTTTCAGGGAGGTGGTGGTGCTCCTTTTCCTGCAGCCCTGCTGCTGGGGCCTGGTGATGGATCCACGTGGCTTGGGCTCACCCCCGCCCCCCGGTCGGACATGCAGTCAACCTGGTGTCTTCACGAGGGAGGGGTCGGATGGTAATAGCATTGGGAGGCAGGAGGGGGTCTGTTTAGACAGATGGGGGGTATCTGAAGGTGGGGGAAGGATGGCTACATGCTGTGACTTCAGGTGTACCTGGGGTGACTGACACGTCCTTTAAAGCCTCCTGTAAGATATGTTTGTTCAGAGATACTAGGGTGGGATGCTAGTATAAATATAAATTGCTGTGGGGGGAATAGACTCCCGCTTAGCTGCTATTACAGGAGGGGTTTCAACTGTTTAGAGTATTGATATGCCATATAGTATTGATTTTAAACTTCTCTGTTAATTAATGGTTTAACTGTTCTTAAAACGATGGGGTGCTCACTGATTTTTGGGGGGGGGGGTACTGGGGTAGTTTTCTCTGTGGCTATGTCCAGGATGTAGCTCCTACAAATATATCTTAGGTTAAGAAGAGGGAGGTGGCTAAATCTCTAAGGATGATATGCCCAGTACCTATGTACAGTTGGGATTGGGGGGGCGCTGAGCTGGGAAGGGATCCTACGGGAATGAGGGGGATATAGGGCCCGGTTGTCACAGGAAGTCGACAGGCCTTATTAGGCTGGGTGGAGTGGGACAGGTGGAAGGGAAGGGAATAGATGGGAGGGCGCAGGGTGGGATATTAGGAGAGGGGGCGGGGTATAGGGATAGAGATGGGGCATGGGATAGGTATAGAGGGGGCAGACAGCGAGAGGGTAGGGGGGGGAGGAGGGAGGGGGGGGAAGGGGTGGGAAAGGGTGGGAACAGCCGGGGTGGTGCTACTATTTGCAAGGGAGATTGCTCTGTGGACCCTTTGGAAAGTTCAGGGGACGGCCGCAGCTGGGACGGCCGCCCTCTTCTTGGATGGTATTACGGCTTGGGTAAACATGGTACCGCGTGTTAAACACTGAAGCTCATATCTTGGAATGTATGTGGGATAGGGAGCCCCGTCAAGAGATATAAGGTATTGCAGGCCCTAGCCCGCTTTCGCTGTGATGTGGCTATGCTGCAAGAAACTCATCAAACTGCAGTAGAACATACTAAGTTACAACGGGATTGGGTGGGAAAGGTCTGGGGCGCACCGGCCCTTGGGAAAAAAGGTGGGGTAGCTATCCTAATCCATAAGCGCCTACGCTTTGAGGCAATACAAGAATACGCTGACCCGGGGGGTCGATACTTTTTGTTATATGGCACCATCGATGGGAAGCCTATTATCCTTGGAACATTGTACAGTCCCAACATATTAGATAGAGCATTATATGCCCGATTGGCCTCCAAACTGGAGCAGTGGCCCGATGTCCCTCTGGTACTAGCGGGGGACTTGAATTGGGTACTCGATATAGATTTGGATACTTCGACAGGTGCAGGGGAGAGATCCCGGATGCAGACCACGAAGGCGTTGTGTGCCATGTGTAAGCGTTTAAGACTCGTAGATCCATGGCGTTTACTACATCCGATGGAACGTGACTTTACCCATCAGTCCCGCGCCCATGGCTCCCACGCTCGGATAGATTATACTCTAATCTCTGAGCGCTTATTCGCACAAGTTGAAGATGCGCAAATAGGTCCGTTAGAAATTTCCGATCACACTCCAATCTGGGTTAGCCTCACCTGGGGAACCCGGGCCCCACGGTCGCAGACCTGGCGTTTCCCGATGGACTTGTATCGTGATCAGGCCTTTCATAGTTATCTCAAACAGCGTTGGGTGGATTTTCAGAAAAATCACGAGCGGCAAGTGGTGGACCCAGAGTTGTTGTGGGAAACCGCAAAGGTGGTGTTACGGGGGGACATTATCGCGTACGCAGCCAAGAAACGGAGGGTTCTGGCTTCTCGAATCGTTCATTTAGAAAGACAGACTACGAAGGAGAGGAGGCGGTGTGCGGGTGCTCCTACTCCAACTAATAAAAAAAGACTTTGGGAAGCCCAGGCGGCCCTGAATGAGCTATTGCACCAACGAGCTAAAAAATCTCACTTATATTATCGCTACCAATTATATCGGTTTGGAGATAAACCGGGGAAACTTCTCGCGCGCTGTCTTCGGGGCAGTCAGGGGAAGCGTGCAATTGTGGCGGTGCGGGACGAGCGGGGGCAGTTACAAAAGGAGAGTCGGGAAATAGCGCGCGTTTTTCGAACTTATTTTCAAGATTTCTATGCTAGTCGGCCGGGGTCCCCGGAAGATATGGTTAACTATCTCCGGGAGACGCACCTTCCTCAGGTGACTACAGCTCAGCGGGCCCTCCTTGACTCACCGGTGACGGTGGAGGAGGTGTTCCGAGTGATTCAAGGGGCCAATTGTTGTCGGGCACCAGGACCCGATGGATTTGGGGCGGAATTTTATAAGTTGTTAGGTGAGCAAGTGTCCCCTGCCTTACAGGGAATGTATCATCGACGGATTGCTCAAGGCACCTTTACCTGGGGTACGAATCATGCTCACATTACGTTGATCCCTAAGCCGGGCAAAGATCCTACGCATACTACTTCCTATAGGCCCATCTCCCTGATCAACTTCGACTTGAAAGTGTTAGCCAAAATACTGGCAGACCGACTGGCTGGCGTATTGGGCGAGCTGGTGCATGAGTCGCAAGTGGGGTTTGTAAAAGCTCGTTATGCGGTTCGGAACTTGCGCAAAATACTAGCCTCGCTCGAATGGGTCCGGGAGAGGGACTTGCAATCTTTGTTGATAAGTTTCGATGCCGAGAAGGCTTTTGATCAGGTTCACTGGGACTACTTGCAATTTCTTTTACCCAAATACGGCCTTGGGCCGTTGTTTTGTCAGACCGTGGATTTATTGTACACGGGTCCTACGGCGGACATTCTCTGCAATGGGGTACTCTCGGAGTCTTTCTCATTGGGGAGGGGTACGCGACAAGGATGTCCCCTCTCCCCACTGCTCTTCGTACTGTCCCTAGATCCATTGGTGCGTAGAATAGAATCTTCTCCGGGTATAGCGGGGGTCCGGCTAGGGGCTCAGACATTTAAGTTGGCGGCCTTTGCCGATGATATGTTAGTGCATGTATTATCGCCTCAGGAATCACTTGCTAACCTCATTGCGGAATTTGCCCTTTTTGGGAAGTTCGCAGGCTTGCGCATCAATAAGGACAAATCTGAGGCTTTAGATGTCGCGGGTTCACTGCGGGGAATGTGGCGAGGGGAATTCCCACTCCGCTGGGCGGACGAATCCTTTGTGTACTTAGGTATTCTGCTGCCCCGTGATCCCCGGATGCTTTATAAACTTAATCTGGATCGTTTTTTTTCCAAGTTGCAGACACAGCTGCAAGCCTGGAAGCCCCTGCCGTTGTCACTCTCTGGCAGACATGCGGCGATAGGAATGGTTATCTTCCCTAGGTTATTGTACTGGCTACAGACCTTGCCAGTGTGGTTGCTCCGCCGGGATGTCCGGAAGATAGAGCGGGAAGTCCGGGGATTCCTATGGGGGGCGGCGAGGGCCCGGATTCCGCTAGGTCGACTACGGGGGGGCTGGAAAGAAGGGGGGATGGGTCTCCCGGATTTGTCTCAGTATGCTCTGGCCTGCCAGGCCCGGCACTTGGGAGATTGGCTAGGGGAGACTGATTATTATACGCCTAGGGCTTATGAGGAGGCTCTTTTGACACCACATGCGCTTCCGGCAGTGGTTCATCTTGAAAGTGCCCTGCTGCCGACTAGGGTGAAACAAAGTGTTTTGGTGTCCCCGCTTCGACATGCCTGGCAATGTCTTAATCGCCTGTGGGGCACCTCTCCGAGAGTTTCCAGTTGGCTCCCCTTACGAGGTAACGCTGCCTTTCTGCCGGGAACTGAGTCCACGCGATTTAGGCACTGGCAGGGGCAGGGGATACAGTGTCTAGGACAGGTCGTTACGCTGGAGGGTTGCTGTAAAACCATCGATACACTTTGTATAGAATTTGATTTAGCACGGGGCACTTCCTTCTTTGCATATCTTCAACTTAAACACTATGTTGATTCGTTGTCACGGGTGGAACTACATGAAACACACTCCGCACGCATTATAGCTTCACTGGGCTTGGGGACGGATTGTCCGCCGAGAATAGCGGTACTAAAGAAGGGGTTAGCGCAATATGTTACCCCGGTGGACTACTCGGGGGAAGAGGCCGCTTGGGCGAGGGAGCTGGGTAGCGAGGTTCCACCGGGCTCGGTTGGGGCGGCTCTCAGGCGGATTGCTCGGTTAGTAGAAGGGGCTAAATGGCGGGAAATGCAATTTAAGTGCATTACACGGGCCCATTTCTCTCCGAGGCGGGCATTGCGCACAGGGCTTACGGACTGTGGGGGATGCCCTAAGTGCACCCTACCCCTGGCTGATTTGGGACACATGTGGTGGGGCTGCAGACCCGTCAAGGCCTACTGGCGGCGCATTGAGACCTACTTGGGTGCTTTATTGCTACACCCTGTTCAGTGGTCGGGTGTATTGGTTACCCTGGACTATTTAGGCCCATCACAGCTTAAGGGGCGATGGGGACGCATTTTGGTACGAAAGGCTTGTTTGGTGGGAAAGGGTCCTATTCTTCATAAATGGCGAGAGTCATCAGCACCCACATTCTGGGAATGGCGGAATAGATTTCACCATCTCATGTTAATGGAGTGTAGGGCAGCTCGGGGGACCCCGCAGCGCTGGGCCCCCTTTTTAATGGTCTGGATGCCTTATATACAAAGCTTGGGCCCTAAAGCCCGCAGTGAAGTCCTAGCGCTGGGGTAGGGGGGCGGCTAGGTGAGGAAGGGGCATATTGGAGGAGGGAGGATAGGGAGATAATACTCTCCTTGTGGTTAGTGGTAGGGCCCTGGCTGGGAGTAGGGGGGGGTGGGAGGGTTGGGAGGGAGTAGGAAGGGGGGAGGGGGGGTTAGGGTATACACCCCTCGGAGGCATCTTTACATCATTGTGTGAGTGGGGGAATTCTCCCCCTTCTCTTTATCCTCCTGCTTCCCTCCGTTGCTGGGGGACCTCTGGGTAGGGATCAGAAACCACCCTGCCTAGAAGACTGATATGAACGGGTTGTGGATACATAGATGTCCCTGGTGGGGAGGGGGGAAAGGGGGGGGGTGTGGGGAGAAAAATGTGAAAATATGTTCTTACACTCGTTGACATTGTTGTAATGATGTTATGTTGTTTAATAAAAAGATTTTGAAAAAAAAAAAAAATAATAAAAATCAACTTTTTCAGCAGCGATCACAAACAGCGTCTGTAGGGCTCCGCGGAAAAAAGAAGACTGAGCAAGATGGCACCCTTGGGCGGGAATGGGACCACGCATGTGCGCTGCAATTCCCAAAGGCTTTCTTTGAAAGCTGGGGAAATTGCTCCGCGAGGGCTCCGTCGGCGCCGACGTCACCCCATATGTGAGGACTGACTTCCTGCTTGGTCCTGGAGAAACTATGCTATCTCCAGGAACAAGCGGAATGTAGTCATCACATATGGGGACTCTCTAGTTTTATTTATTTATTTTATTTATTTACATTCTCATATATACCGCGCTATTCTGCATCAGTACGGTTTACATTGAACAAACTGAAATTACATTGAACAGGGCATTATAACTTGGAGATAACTATTTTACAGGGAACATGGGCTATGGAGGGTTAAGTGGCTTGCCCAAGACCACAAGGAGCACCTGTGGGACTTTCAGCCACCGTAACATAGATCACCTGCAACATATACCTCCAATGCTTATCAAAAACCCAAATGTATTAAAATTACGCAATGCAGTTGTATATACACTTAGAAATATTTATGTTGTTGATCTCATGTAAATTTAAATACATATGTTTTTGTTGATCTTATGTAAATAGTTTATGGAATGGTTCTACAAATAGAGTACCCCAGTTATCCAAGTTCTTAAACTGTTATCTGTAAACTCATACTTGTTAAATGTACTGAGATGTTTTTGTTCCATGTAAACCGCGCTGATGCCGAATAGTGCGGTATAAAAGAAACTTTAAATAAATAAATAGAAACCCCAGTCCTTCCGGCCCAAGGTTGCTGTCCTCTAGTGGGATTTGAACCCCCGACCTTCCGGCCTGAAGTACCTTGCCCCAACCACTAGGCCACTCTTCCACGCCACTCTTCCACTCCACTCAACTTCTGGGGTCTTTCCCTGGCTTTAGGTGCCAGGGAGAGACCCCAGAAGTTGTGTGTCCCTGAAGAGGGCTCCACTTCCCCCTATGGATCTCTGGCATCCTACCAGGGATGGTGGGTAGGAGTTGATCAGGTATGGAACAGGTGTTTGAGAACAGCCTGACCAAACAAGGCATCCCGGCGGGAGTCCTTGTCCAAGCAGTAATGGGCTGTGAAGGTATGAACCGAGGCCCAAGTGGCTGCTTGACAGATGTCGTCGATAGACACAGAGTGCAGATGAGCCATTGAGGCTGCCATGGCTCTCACATTGTGAGCTGTGACATGACCCTCCAGAGAAAGGTTCTTACTCTGATAGGCGAAGGAAATACACTGAGCAATCCAGTTAGACAATGTTCTCTTGGAGACTGGAAGTCCCAAATGAGAAGGATCAAAAGCAACAAAGAGTTGAGAGGACTTTCTATGTTGCTGTGTTCTTTGTAAGTAAAAAGCTAGAGCTCTTTTACAGTCCAAGGTATGAAGATTCCTCTCTGCATTTGATGCATGAGGTCCTGGAAAAAACACAGGCAGGTAGACCTCTTGGTTCAGATGAAAAGGCAAGACCACCTTAGGCATAAAGTGTGGATGAGTCCTAAGGACTGCCTTGTCATGATGGAACCTTGTATAAGGTGGATTAGCTACTAACGCTTGCAACTCACTAATGCGGCGTGCTGATGTTTGTTTATTGTTTATTTAAATTTGATATACCGCTCAGGCCAAGGAATTTTAGGGAGGTAGTAGCTAAAGGTTCGAAAGGTGGCTTCATGAGCTGCCCAAGAACCAGGTTTAAGTCCCATGCCACCGGAGGTAGTCTAATGGGAGGCTTAGTTAGAAGGAGGCCTCTCATAAATCTTGCTATAAGAGGATGAGAGGAAATAGGCTGTCCATTTAGAGGTTTAAGAGAAGCTGCAATAGCACTCAAATGGACTCTTACTGAATTTGTCTTAAGGCCTGCATTAGATAAATGAAGGAGATACTCCAGCAAAGATTCCAGAGGTATCGCAAGGGGGTTAAGACCCTTTTCTGAATACCAAATAGTAAACCTTTTCCACTTGAAAGCATAAGAGCGTCTAGTGGAAGGTTTTCTGGAAGCATAAAGAACATCTTTCACTTGTTGAGAAAGATTAAGATCTTGGAGATCTAGGCCTTCAGCAACCAAGCCCTGAGATGCAGAGACTGGGGATTGGGATGCCATAACATTCCGTTCTCCTTAGATAGGAGATCTGGAGCAGACCCTAACTCCAGGGAGGGAGCTTGAGAGAGATGTAGAAGCAGAGGGTACCACACTTGCCGTGGCCAATGTGGTGCTATGAGAATCATGTGGCCTCTGTCTCTCTGAAGCTTGAAGAGGGTTTTGGGAATTAGGGGAATGGGTGGAAAGGCATACAGGAAGTCTTGACCCCAGTAAAGGAGGAAAGCATCCCTGGCCTGAGCCCCCTGAGCCGGAATTCTGGAACAGAACCGGGGAAGTTTGGCATTCCACGGACTTGCAAAGAGGTCTATGTCCGGGGTTCCCCAAAGTTGAAATATCCTGGTCACCTGGTCTGCATGCAGAGACCACTCGTGTGGAAGCAGAACTCGACTGAGTCTGTCCGCCCAAGAGTTTTGAATGCCTGGAAGATATACTGCCCGCAGATGAATCTGATGCTCTCTGGCGAGGGCCCATGGTAGCAAAGCTTCGTTGCAAAGCGACAGAGAGCCCGTTCCCCCCTGCTTGTTCACATAGAACATGGCTACTTGATTGTCCGTATGAATGAGGACTGTCTTGTAGCTGAGCAGGGAGTGGAACACTCGAAGAGCCAGGAAAATTGCTCTGAGTTCCAAGAGACTGATATGTTGACAACTCTCTTGTGGAGACCAGGTGCCCTGGGTGGAGAGGTCTTGCAGATGAGCTCCCCAACCCTTTGGAGAAGCATCTGTTGTGAGAGTTGCTTGGGGTAAGGGTTGTTGAAAAGGGCACCCCAGCAACAGGTTTTGAGTGGACCTCCACCATTGGAGGGACAAAATGAGGCGACTTGTGTTTGCTATTTTGTCTGACAGGCACCCTGATGCCTGGGTCCATTGGGTGGATAAAGTCCACTGAGCTGCCCTCATGTGGAGGCGAGCATATGGAACCACATGCACGGTGGATGCCATGTGGCCTGGTAATTGTAACATTTCTCGAGCAGTTAGATGAGGCTTTAGCACTGCTTGAGAAGCTAACTGCACCAAGCGAAGGCAACGGGCCTGGGGAAGATAGGCCCTTGCCCTTGTGGTATCCAGGAAAGCTCCTATGAACTCTAAAGACTGCGTGGGAGTTAGATTGGATTTTGGGATGTTTATTACCAGCCCTAAATACTGAAGGATACGCATTGTGCAGGATAGAGAAGTCTTGGCCTCTGACTATGTTGCAGCTCGAATGAGCAGGTCATCCAAGTAAGGGAAGACGAATATTCCTAGAGTGCGGAGAAATGCTGCTACTACAGCCATGCATTTTGTGAACACCCTTGGTGCTGAGGCCAGACCAAAAGGAAGTACCCTGTATTGGTAGTGCTTTCCTTGAAAAAGGAACCAAAGGAACCTTCTGTGGGTTGGATGGATGAGGACATGGGTGTACGCATCCTTGAGATCTAGAGAACAAAGCCAATCCTGACTCTGAAGGTATGGTAGCAGAGCTCCGAGAGAAATCATCTTGAATTTCTCTTTGATAAGGAATTTGTTCAATTCTCTGAGATCTAAGATAGGTCTGTATCCCCCTGTTTTCTTCGGAATAAGAAAATAAGGGGAATAGAACCCTGTGCCCTGTTGATGAAGAGGTACTTCTTCTATTGCCCCTTGGGCAAGAAGGATGGCAACCTCCTGACCTAACAGGTTGATGAGAGAGGTTGGAGAATTGAACTGCCTCACTATTGTGTGAGGGGGCATGCTTGAAAAATGAAGTTTGTACCCCTCCTTTATGATGGAGAGTGTCCAATGCTCTGCTGTTATTTGCCCCCATCTGGGGGCAAAATGACATAACCTTCCTGGAATGGTGGACGGTTCTGGTCCCTCCAGAACCAGAAAGGCTAAGTTCTCTAGCTGAAAGTCAAAGGCCCTGAGGAGGCTGGGGCTGCTGGGCCGGTGGAGGCCTAGCAGCCTTTGCTTTCTTCTGTTTGGGTGGTTGCTGACGTTTGCTTGAAAACTGACCTGCAGAAGATGCCTGCTGAGCATAAGCAGGATAAAATCTTTTCTTTTTAGAAAAAGATGTTTTCTTGAACAACTTCTTTCTAACAGGATCAGCAGTGGACTTGGATAGTCTATCCAAGGTGGAACTTTCAGCATCCATTTCATTGGCTTTTTCCTGCCAATCTTTACCAAATAGGTTCTCACCAGTACATGGGATATTTCCCAATTTATCTTGTACCCAGAGCTCTAAATCAGATGCTTGGAGCCAAGCAATTCTACGTGCACCTATGGCGATAGCCGAGGTTCTGCTTATACACTCAAAACAGTCAAAGGCTGCACGGTTAGAGAATTTAGAAACATCTTGGGCATGTTTGACCCAAGTGAGAAAGTCCTGTCTTTTATCCTCAGACATGAAAGGACTTAAAGTCTGTAAATTATCTGTGACCTCCTTTAGGAACATTCCCATATAGAGACTATAGGAAGTGATTCTTGCAGAAAGCATGGAAGCTGGGAAGACTCTACGTCCAAAAGCATCCAAGGTTCTGCACTCACGTCCTGGAGGATTAGAGGCATGTCTTTTTGCACTTCTGATCTTTCTCATAGCTGACTCTACCACAATTGAATGGTGAGGAAGCTGAGTCTTATGGAATCCAGGACAAGGAGGGACTCGATACATAGTATCCAATCTATGAGAATGAGGAGAGGTGGTAAGAGGAGTTTCCCACATCCTCAACATGAGATCATATAGAATCTCATGAATGGGTAAGGTAGCTGCCTCCTTAGGAGTTTTGGGATATTTTAAAATTTCCAACTCCTTGGCCCTTGGATCTGTTTCAGGGGCCACAGTAATGGACAGGCCCCAAGCCACCTCCCTGATGAAGTCTTGGAAGGACATGTCCTCTGGAGGAGACATCCTACGTTTAGGGGAGGAGGACTCCTCAGGAAGAAGCATCGGTGCATCGACCGAACTTTCAGAATCCTCAGATTCTTCTGAGGACTGGAAGTATCGTCTGTCCGGATGCTCCTGCAGAGCCCGATACCCGTACCGACCAAGGTCAGTACCGGGAATAACCAGTACCGGAGAATCAGTACCGGAGGGCATCAGAGGACAGGGTACCGGCAGAGCAGACATTGATGCCGATGTCGATGCTATCGGTACCGGTACCGATACCGATACCGATGCTGGTACCGGTGGAGTTGTCTGTCGCAGTACCAAGGGCGTCGATGCCGCAAGGAAAGCCACCAGACTGCGTTCCATAGTCAGAATTCTCTGGTCCATGGACGCCGCCAATGCCTGAAGTCGGTACCGGTGGAGACCACCGGTACCCCAGAGCATGGCACCAGGAGATCTGTCGAGGCCGAGCCATCGAGAACATCCTGGAACCCCGATAGTGCTTTGGAAGCTGAAGCCTCCCGCTGGGGTAATTTTGCCGGTGCAGAATCCTCGAGGGCAACGCCAGAGGCATCTCGATCCTTAGAAGGAGATCTACCCTTCGAGGACCAGCTGGATTTATGTTTAGTTACCTGAGATCCACGGGAGGAAGAAGAAGCCCTGGAAGACGTCGATGCCACCGAAGCCGCATCAGAGGGAAACAGGGTACTGAGCTTGGCAGCTCGGTTCTGCCGACCTCTTTTAGACATCATGGCACAGGACACACAATCCGTGATGGAGTGGTCAGGACCTAAACATTTTAAACACCATTCATGGGTGTCGGTGACGGAAATGGTACCGCCACACTTGGTGCACTTTTTAAAACCTGAAGCAGGTTTTTCCATGTTAAGGAAAACGTTTTTGGGCCTAAGGCCCAAAAAAGGCGCGTGCACCTGAAGAAAAGGAAAAACTAATTTATTTTATTTTTTACAGAAATAAGAAAGACCGGCGGTACCGGTAGAGTGTCGAAGAAGGCAGACGCGACCACAAAAAGAAAGAAAGAAAAAAGAAATTCTTCTACGGTGACAGGAACACGACCTGCTGGCTCCACGGAAAAAGAAGAACTGGAGAGAGGCAGTTGGGAAAGGCGGGAAGGCAGCACGCAGGCGCTGTGGGATGCTCCCAAAGGCTTTCTGATTGGACGCTGGGGAGCGTTCCCGCGCAGGCTCCGTCGGTACCGACGATACCCATATGTGATGACTACATTCCTGCTTGTTCCTGGAGATAAGCCATAAATATGTATGAAAACTATAAATCACTGACCTAGATTGGCCACTGTTGGAAACAGAATACTGGGCTTGATGGACCTTGGTCTGACCCAGTATGGCATATCTTATGTTCTTATGACACTTAGAAACTCATACCAATACCACGCTCCTAAAATTAACAAATTTATATTGGACTATAACTCCCACCCCTTCTCCCTTCCCCTTTTCTCCCTCTCACCCTATCTCTTCCCTGGCGCATTTGCATGTTAATAGTTCCCTGCCTCTGTTACCAGGTTTGCTGTTTATGCCTGTTAATGTAAAGTTGCTTTTTTTGATGTTTTATGCCTGTTTTATGTAAAGTTGCTTGACTGCTCACATTTCCTGTAACCTCTCTGATACTAAATAGTGCGGTATATAAAAGCTAATAAATAAATAAAACTCGAGGTTGCTATAAAAAGTGTCCCCCATTCAAGTCCGTTTTACTTTATTTGAAGTGATCATGCATTGCTCATTAAAAAAACTGCTAACTTAAACCAGAGCCCATGCGTTTCGAACCAAAATTAAATAGCGGTTATGTTTCATGGCAAAAAAGGCAAAAGACAGTACTTATCTGAACAGAAGAGTGCAATTCATCCAAATATTAGGAGCCCCATGGCTTATACTGAAAAAAAATGGTTGCAGAATACTTTTAACTTCAGAAGACTCCTCTCCCAGATTGTTCTTAAAGGGCCATAACACTACACCACGGTGTGCCAATCAATCTGATGGTTAAGTCCATTAGGTTGAACCGCTTTCAAAGAGAAAATTCAAAATTGTTCACGATAATTTAGTAGAGCATTCTGGATTTTCACCCCGCCAAGTATGAGGTACATGTTGAATGATCCGCCATTGTAACTGGTTAAAAGACTGATGAAAAGATAACCAATGCTCAACAATCGGGGCTGATTTCATTGCAGTATTAAGCCAAGACTTATGTTCATGCAGTTGTGCAATCATAGTTCATCTAGTACGCCCCACATCAATTTTTTTGCAAGGGCAAAGCAGTACTTCAACATTTTTAATAGACTGACAAGTTGTATAAGCCCAATGAACCACAGGGCAATGAACCACCGAAGCATTCCAGGTCTGACCTTCAATCGTGGAATCGCAAAACTCACACATCCTACATTTGTAATGGTCAAGCCTGTCAGTCACAGGGTTCTCCAAATCCCAAGTCACTGATGGACTAATATAATCTGCAACATCCTTGCCACGTTTAAAAGCTACAATAGGGCGCTCCACAAAACAATCGCCAATGTCTATATATTAAAGCAGTTACCTGAGATGCTCTACTGGAAAATGGCAAAGTACAAAGAATAGTGTCTTCAGTCTGAATTGGATCCTTTTCAGTAGGGGATAACAACAAATCCCATTGAGCATGCAATCCATGCTAATAGGCTTGCTTAATCACCTAACATAGATATCCCCATTCAAGATATTTTTGAAAAAGCTTCTTAGACTGCTCAATATAGTCACATTTAGAACAAATTCTCCGAATCCGGAGAAATTAAGACCCTGACAGTCCATTCTTCAATTTCAAAGGATAATGACTCAAATATTTCCAAGATTATTATGGGCAACTGGTTTTTGGTAGAGCATAGTATGAGTAGGGACACATTTTTGTACTGTCAATATCTGCAAAAAAGGTATTTGAAACTAATGATAATTAGCATCAAACCGCAAGTAGGCTTAAGAGAATTCAACCAATCAGTAAAACCCTTTAAGGATAACAAATCACCATTAAACATGCAAAAGATGTCATCAATATATCTTATCCAAAGGGATATTTGAGACATCCACCTTGATGTATACAAATATTGTTCCTCAAATGACAACATGTAAAGGGTCACAACAGTAGGAGCCACTGTTGCGCCCACTGCCACACCAAATTTTTGGTGAAAAAAAAGGAGCATTAAATGTCACGTTTTGTGGGAAATATTTTTGACACTATACTGGTCAAATATAATAATCGAATGGCTAGAAAAACACAACCTAAAGATCAACTTTGCCAAAACCGAAGCTATGTTTGTAACTAGAAATCAGAGCTTCTCTCCCCCAACCACCATCAGATTACAAAATATATGCATAACAATTAAAAATGAGATAAAATACCTCAGCACAATCATTGACCGCACCCTCAACATGGCATCACACATCAACCAAACAACCAAAAAAATATATTATAAGCTCAAAATGCTAAAACAACTCCGCCCACTCCTTCACCACAATGATTTCAAATATATCATCCACTCAATCATAACCCCCCACTTTGACTAAGCCAACACAATCCTCCAGGGTGCCATAAAACAGGTCTTAAAACAACTTCAACGTGCACAAAATGTTACTGAATGGATCTCAATGCGAATCAACTCAACAGAACACATTACCCCTATACTGTACAACCTAAATTGGCTCCCCATCCAGAGCCACATAAACTATAAAATAATCGTCACAATGTTTAAATTAATCAACGATATTGCCCCATCTTTCCTATCCACCCTCATCACAAAAGAAGAGCACAGCCGATCACAACGCAATCAAAACAAAAATGAACTCAAAATACCTAATGATTTCAGAAAATCAAAAAAGGTGGCCAACAACAAAGCGTTTTCCCACACTGCCCCCATACTATGGAACGCCCTCCCCGCCAACATATGAGAAATTAACGATCTCATCACTTTCAAAAAAAAAAAAAAGCTTAAAACCCATCTATTCACCCTTCATTATGGCACCCTACCAGACTACAACAGCTCAAGCCCTACCCTTCCCACCCAATAAAAACACTACTTTCCCCCCCTTTATCTATGATGCCTTTATAATGTATATAGTTCCATATTAATAAAACTCTGCTTCACCAATGTTAATGTATATAGTTAAAAACGTTCTATGTAATGGAATATGCAGATGTTTTGTACTTTCCAAATTGTTATATGTTATATGATCCAGACTTCACATATTGCCATCTACCATCCAGATAAGATTTACACCATCCTAGTGCACTGTTGCAGACGCCCTTCTCTTTCAGTCTTCCGAGGAGAATTTCGTGACTCACGGAGTCGAAGGCCGCGGCGATGTCTAGGAAGATGAGCACAAAACCTTGTCGGATGTTGTCAATTCCTGCGATGATATCGTTGAATAGACTAGTGAGAAGTGTCTCGACCCCATGATGTTCTCTGAACCCATGTTGGCAGCTGTCTAAGGGAGCAGCGGCATCTATGTGATCTTGAATTTGCCGTTGTGCCTCTTTCTCACTTATTTTGGCTAAGAGAGGGATACTGGCTATTGGCCGGTAAGAATCAACTCTTTGGGGGTCAAGTTTGGGGCTTTTCAATAGTTGCCTAATGGAAGTCTGCTTGAGTGTTGTGGGAAAATATCCTGTAGTGAAGGAGAGCTTCATTATATTCGCGATGACAGGGCTGAACACACCACGTAGCTCCTTAATCCAAAAAGCCGGACATGGGTCAGTCTGTGCAGTGGAGGTGTTGAGAGATGCTATGGTGTCCTTGATACATTTAGTGGATGGTGTGAAAAATATGTTCAGTGGGGATAGGCCCATAGGTTCATGAAATGGGACTGCTGAAACCTTGTTGGTTTGCACGATCTTGGATTGCAGGTAATCAGCGAATTTTTGCGGGTGAATCTCACTGTGTTGTTCGGGAGATGGTTCCTTTGAGAGGGATTTGACCAAGTTGAAGAGGTCACGTGTTTTATTCAGAGATCTTTTTAGGGTGTCAGTGTGATATTGTCTCATTTTGGTTGTGATTGTTTCTCAGTGTATTGCAAGGTGGGTTCGGTATGCGGTTTGATCTTCAGTTGAGCGCGATCGGCGCCATCGGTGTTCAAGTCTACGTAGTTGAGAAAGAGAGGATCGCAGGTCAGGGGAGAACCATGGGGCGGAGCTTCTTTTTGTCCTTGCTGTATTCTTAGGGTTCGGGTGTTGTGAGATGGCAAGCAGGCTGGAGTTCCAGTAAGAGATTAGTTCATCAAGGTCCGGCGTGGTTTTGTTGAGGAGTGGTGGGGTTTCGGCAAAGATGTGTTCCCTGTCGAAGGGGCGAAAGCTTCTTGTGGCAGTTCGTGAGGTGTTGTTTGTGGATCGGCTTCTGTTCAGCTGGTCATTGTTGATGGGTATCTGGATATGATCAATTTGTGGTCAGACCAGGGTACATCCACGACTGATATTGGAGGATTGTGGTTTTGGTCCATGACTGGCTGCGGAACAAATACCATGTCAAGAATATTCCCCTTTGTATGTGTGGGTTCATTGATGATTTGTTTGAGTCCCAGGTCTTCCATTGCATCAAGGAATGCATTTGCATGGCTTTGGGGTAAAGATGGGAGATTGAAGTCACCCATTATCCAATTTGGTTTATTGGGAGTGAGGGTGTTGGCTGCAAGGTCAATAATGGTTGGAAGGTCATCTGGAGAAGTAGACGGTGTTCTATATAACAGTTTGAGGGAGAATTGTTGGTTTGCAATGGAGAGGATGTCCAGGCTGTTTGTGCTAGAGGAGTCCGAAATGTGGAAGTTGAGGTTTGATTTGGAGATTATAAGCACCCCGCCTCCTTTTTTGGTTTCCCGATGTCTCGTATGTATGGAGAAATTGGGGGGTAGTAGTTGGTTGAGGAGGACGTTGTCTTCTGATGATAGCCATGTTTCCGTGATCATAAGTATCTCAAGGTCATAAGAGGAGATTGTGTCTAGGACAACAGGCCATTTTTTGCGAATGGAACGCGCGTTGATGATGGCACATTTTAGGGGTCGGCATCTCAAAGGTTTTTCCTGGATGGGTGTCTTGGATAGCTGGAGTGCTACATGTATCAGATGGGAGTGGCGTGTGTAAGCGTCACTTCCTGGGTTGGCGTATGGGGGACCATTCCATCTTTTTCCATGGCTATTCAGGACTGGAATCTTGCCATGTGGCGTGTAAAGGGCCTGGGAGGTTCCAAGCCAGTGAGTAAGGAGGTAAAAGCTAAGAATGACAGCGACCTGGAGGGTCATTCTGAGGGTTTGGGATTGTGTGTGAGACACTGTAGTTATGAAGTAGTGAGGTGCACTACTGGGGTAGTACAATACAGTTATGAGACACAGTACAGTGATGAGATTCTTCAGTACAGAGGAGTTATTATACGAGAATGCAGAATTGAGCAGGTACAGATTACATGCTAAGATATTGACTATATTTAAAGAGATGGTGCAATACTGAGATGATACAGTAATAAACTATGAAGCTAGCAGATTATATTGCATCTTAAATTGGCAAACAAACAAGGCAAAATGAACGCTTCTCCAACATAAAGGATAAATCAGGTAACAGAGAATGACGTAACAAAAAACCTCCTTTCACTGTTCAGCTTTTCTTATTCCCACAAGCTTACACCGAGGACTGCCTCGTGTGGTCATTCAACAGAAATACAGATAAACTTGCAACAGCTGTGATTTTCTTTTCTCAAAGCAAACTTCTTCTAAGCACTGCTTCTTAGCTTCAGAAGTAAAACACAGTATTAGCTTTCCTTAATTCTAAGCAGGTACTGCACTTATTCTCTATATTTTTTCACAGTCTTTCAGCTCAGTTCAATAATGCAGACTCTTCTTTTAAACACAATGAGCAATCCATTGGTACAGGTTCACACAGAGCTTGGCAAACAGGAATCTATTTGCATTCCTTCTATGGCATCAGGATATAAGGTATCTCTATCAAAGTTACAAACTCTCCCAGACTTTCTCTCCTTTAGAAATTCCTGGAACTGATTCCACAGCAATTCAGCTTGTAAAGGCACAGTTGTATTAGGGGAGTGGACCTTTCCCTCAGCAAACAACTCTCTCAGTGCTTCTAGCTTTGAAGACTCAGCTGTTCTGCTTTTATCAGGGCTATGACTCTTCCCATATGTAAAACTTTCCACCCACCTCTTAGCAGTAGACGGTGAGGGCTCTGCTTCCTGGACCTTAGCAATAGCAAACTGTTTCTCTGTTGATTTTTCAGCTCTGAAACTGCTGGCTTTACCTTGGGGATGGTTCCTCAGACAAGAGCTGATTTCTTTCTCCCTGGGATCCTCCAGGCTCTGAAATTCAGCCTCCTTATGTCCTTCTCCAGTCCCTCTTAGGTAGCTGCTTTCCTGGGAGTTTTCTTCTTTCTTTCTCCTCCAGCTATGCTCAGCCTTGCTCTCTCTGTTGTCCTTTGCCTTCCTCCTTCCCCCCTTCTGCACTGCTCATGGTTTTAAGAACCGTTGGCTGCTAGGCACTCCCTGTTCTCTGCACCTGTGTGACCAATCATCAGGCAAGCTTGTCTCCACCCCTGAGCTAGGGCGTGGCCTGACCTTAGCAAGGAGCTGGGTTTTTTTCTGATCTGGCTTGCAAGTCTTATGCACAAGTGAACTGTCATTCATTTCAAAGGGGAAACTGGGATTTTCTTCCACTTCCATGTCTTCCTGGGAGCTTTCATCACTACAACATATATGATAAAAGCACAGGAAAATTAAAAAGAACATAAAGCATCCTGTCCCCCAGGAATCTCGGAAAAACATTTAAAGGGACTTTTACTAAAGCACCAACAAGGGACTGCACTTTCCAAGTGTTGCTAGCAAATATTAATTAATATTAAGTGCAACATTCATGCACTGTTGAGGGCACTTGCAATTAACACAAGTGCATCTAACACCACCCATAAAGATATCTTTAGGTGTACCCACGCTAATTGCTATAGGTACCCATCTGCGCTAACTGCAACGTGCTCTCCACAACCACACTCCGCCCCAACCCGCCCAATTTCCTACCCCATCATGTAATGGGAAATTAATGCATGTTTTAGTAGGCAGTAGCTGTCATGCCTGCGTGGTAACGGTTACTCTGGCCCTCATGCTCATGGTTACTGCATGCAAAAACATGCATGAACCAGATAATGGGCTTTAATAAAAGGGCCCCTTGGATCTATTTCTTGATTGGTTGGTTTCACAGTATTCAATTCAAAAACGGTTTTATGCTCTTCTTGAAACAGTCTGCAGTCAATATTAATACCTTGCCAAGATATCGATACTACCCGTAAAACACCAACCCCCAAATCTTCAAACATATATTTCTCTTCTTTATGTTGCTCAGCCAAGGGAGCTGCAAGGTGTGCATTCTTAATACAACTCTTATACTCAATCAGTCTGGTGCCTTTTTTAAAATAAAACTGTGCTGCTTTTGGGTCAAATTATTCATCTTTAAGCATGAGCTTTGCACTTTGACCGTGTTGATCACCAGTATTGGTGGGACTTGCATAGTGTTAAAAGAGCTGGTTTCCAAATGTGCATGGGATGCTGTATATTTTTTTTAGGTAAATTTGTGACTTTTAGCACTTTACAATGATTGGTCTGCTGTGCTGTATAATTTTTAAGCTTGTGTGTCCTCTTTTACTAAAGCCCAGCAACCAGTTAGGATGTGTTTTTAACAAGTGGCAGCTAGCAGCCAGGAACACTAATGTGGAGGCTTGTGGGCAGCCATGCAGTAAAGCACATGGTAATCAGCCATTGGGTGATGGGGTGGAAACTGGGCGGAGTATGGGCGTGGAGAGCACAGTGAAGTTCGTGTGAAGGCAATGCGGAAATTAGAGCACATGTACCGAACATGGAGACTTTGTACTTCACGTGCATTTGTATCACATGTAAAGTGCAGAACGATAGCGGGCTTCAGTAAAAGGGGCCCTTGGTCTCCATTTGTTAGTTTGGCTGTGTTCTCCAGCCTTACTGGGTAGCTCTATTCTGGCTTTTATAGCTTTATCTCTTTCAAAAACTGGTCATGTTATGTAGCCTGTAATTGTGAGTAGCATTGGAATGTCAACAGCCTTATCAATAACAGTTTACATTGTACTGTTGTCAGTAATTCCTTAATGCTATCTAAACATTGCACTGTTAACATTGTACTTTAGTCAGTAATGGTTACTATTGCACTGTAGTCAGTAATTGTACGGTAGTCAATAATTGTTACTATTGTACTGTAGTCAGTAATTTCTTACTGCCATCTCGCCACTGTACTGTTACCATTGTCCTGTAGTCAGTATTTGTTACTATTGTACTGTTGTCAGTAATTCCTTACTACTATCTAGCCATAGTACTATGGTTAACAATTCCTTAATGCTATCTAGCTAGTTAACATTGCATTGTTGTCAGTAATTCTCCCCACAATACTTGTCCACAATCACAAGGAATTCTGCCCTAATCTACCCATTTCACAATCACACAGTGTCCTGCCACAGTGGGTTCCCCCTTCACCACCATAATCGGATGTTACATCATCCTTGCTAGTTGGTTCTCCTGCTCTCTTACCTTAACCCCTCCTTCCAACCAGATTCCAATATTACAAAGCCATGGAAGAAGATGGTCTGGTGCATCCCGTCACAATGTAAATTGAGATACCCGCGCACGTCACCCGCATCTGCTACACATTGCGCTCCAGCACTCTGTGTAATCCAAGAAGGTGGAAAACTCCTACCCTCATAACCTAAAATGTGCCCTCATTAATGCCCGTTCTATCCGAAAGAAGTGGCCAGCTGTCATCGACTTGATTTCCCTCCACGACCTTGATATACTCTTAGTCACTGAGACATGGCTATCCGATGAGGACAACGTCATACTCAACCAACTCCTCCCTCCGAACTTCACAGCTCACACAAGTCATAGACGAGACAAAAGAGGAGGAGGGGTGCTCATCATCACCAGAACAGATCTCCACTTCCAGACGGTTGACGCCACCAACGCTAATCACCTTGAAACCGTCACCATATCCAACAAACGCTGCTCAATCAACCTGCTCTACAGAGCACCTTCAGCTTCTCCGGATGATCTTGCTGCAATAATTGACCTCGCCTCCAACACGCATAACCCAAACATCCCAAACTGGATCCTAGGTGATTTCAACCTGCCAACACTGCAGGACAATCAAGTGTTATCCTTCCTTGATGCCCTTACAAATCTCGGCTTCAAAGAATTAGTGAAGGAACCTACCCATACTAAGGGAAATATTCTGGACCTAGTATTCGCCCCTCAGATATCTCTTAACACATCACATGACCCGATAACGTCCATAACTCCTGTTCCATGGTCAGATCACAAACTGATCATCCTCCAGATCCCTTCGCACAAAACTGATTCAAAGTTCAATAAGATACCAAGCAACACTACAAGACTTCACTCCAGATGTTTCAAGCCTTTCAACAGAGACCTTATCCTCATGGAAACGCAACAACTCATTAGCGAAACCACCATGAACCTTGACGACCTGATTACTCACTGGAACAAGTGCCTTAGTGCAATCGCCCTACGCACACCAACTAACAAGCCCCCAAGGAAAAGAATGAACGCTCCATGGTACACAGCCGATCTTAGAGCCTCTCTTACCCAATTACGGAAACTCGAGAAACGCTGGCGCCGATCCCACTCTTCAATTGACCAGACTGCATACAACTGTCATCTGGCTGCTCACCGCAAGGCAACCACTGATGCAATGAAACAATACTACTCAGAGACCTTAAAGAGATCACTTAATAAACCCCATGATCTTTTTGACCTAGTCAAGACTCTATCAAAGGAACCAACCCCCGGACCGCAATTTGAGATTCACCCACAAGATTTTGCTAACTATGCACAATCCAAGATATGCCGGATTATCAACATCTCGACTACAACCACCACCCCTGAACGAGACGGCCCCACAGCTCTAACCATATTCTCTACCCCTACCAAAAAAGGAATTGAAGACACGATTATGGCCCTTAACACCACCACATCTCAGTCTGACCCATGCCCAGCCTTCTGGATTAAGGAGCTCCGCAGCCACTTCAGCCCAATACTATCCAATATAATGAACCTCTCCTTCACAACAGGTTCCTTCCCCTCCGCTCTTAAGCACACCTCTATCAGACCTCTTTTGAAAAACTGCAAACTCGACCCCCAAAAAGTGGATTCATATAGACCTATATCCAGTATTCCGTTACTTGCGAAGATCATCGAAAAAGAGGTACAACGACAACTACAAGATCACGTCGACATTGCCTCACCATTAGACCCCTGCCAACATGGTTTTAGGGAATCCCACGGAGTGGAAACCCTTCTTACCACCCTCTTCTGCAGGATAATCACTGGCATTGATGACATCCGTCAAGGATTTGCTCTCATCTTTCTGGACATCGCTGCAGCTTTTGACTCAGTAAGTCATGAGCTTCTCTTAGGTCGACTATTTGAGAAAGGAATTACTGGTAAAGCGCTTGATTGGTGCAGATCTTACCTGTCTGGAAGATGGCAGCATGTGCGTTCTGGAGGGATGACATCAGAACCTTTCCACCAAAGCCAGGGAGTCCCACAAGGTTCTTCCCTTTCGGCCCTCTTGTTTAACATTTACATGCAGCCAATTTGCAAGATCATCCGATCCTTCAATGTCGACTGCATGTTATACGCTGATGATGTCCTGCTGTACATACCCTTCTCTACGGAACATCTGGACCTCTCTCCACTGACGAGTTGCTTCAACGCAATATCTGACTGGCTTCTCTCCCAAAACCTCCGAATACAACATAAGAAAACGGAAGTACTCTTCATTACTAGGAACACTAACTTCACACCACCACAATTCCTTAAAGTAAAAGAAGCAGAGCTACAAACTAAACCATCAATACGCTACCTGGGAGTCACCTTGGATCAGCGCCTAGACATGAAAGCCCACATAGGGAACACAGTCAGAGCAGTATACTACAAGATCCGCTCACTTCGGAATTTACGATCTATGCTGGAACCAAATGACTTCAGGACTATATACCAGGCATTGATCATACCTCATTTTGATTACGCCAATGCCATCCTTCAAGGCCTGCCCCTATCCACCCTACACCCGCTGCAGCTCGCCATGAACGCTGCAGCAAGGGTCATCCATGGAGCCCCCAGAAGCGACCACGTGACACCTCTGTTGATACAATTACATTGGCTACCTATCCAGGCTAGAATCGTTTTTAAGACTCTGTTACTCACTTTTAAAGCTATTAACAAGCTCTCCCCTGAATCAATAATGGCCCTCATCCATACCATATCTCCTAATAGAGCAAGGAGATCCACAGCTACAAACACCCTAAAAGTCCCGAAAGCATTAACAGTTTGCACTTCATCTACAGCCAACAGGGCGTTTAGTATCAGCGCACCAAGATGCTGGAACGCATTACCTCCAGATATCCGGGCTATTAAGGGCCTTACGCAGTTTAGGAAAGCCCTCAAGTACCATCTTTTCAATAAGTACCTCATAGAACCCAACCTCACCCACCGAGACAGAGATGCAACCCACTAAGCAAATATATGGTTTCCCAACAACATGCCAAGAAAGATTCTCTAACCCTTAGTGGTGCATTTGTTTCTATAAAATTCATGATCATACAACCTTATGTAGCAATATTTGTAAATAGTTTACAAGCTTATGTAGCAAGTTTTTGTAAATAGTTTACCCCTGTTATCTAAGTTACTTGCCCTGTTATCTGTAAACTCATACATGTTAACTGTACTGAGCGTTTCTGTTCCATGTAAACCGCGCTGATGCTGAATAGTGCGGTATATAAGAGAATGTAAATAAATAAATAAATAAATTGTTGGTATTTCGCTTTCTTAAAGGGACAAGCACTGCTGCTATGCAAGAGAGGTTGGTACCATATAACCCTTATAGCCCTTTACGTTTCAGGCATACTAGTATTCTTTTTGTTTTTTTCTGATATTTAACGTGGCTTTTTTGTTAATGTATTTTTTGTGTTTATTTAGCTGTTTTAACTCTGGCGTTGATCTATAAGAATAATGAGTACTGGTTAGGATTGGTCCAATACCTTTGAGGTAACATTAGCCATATTTCCTTGTTTTTCCCCGGACACATGCAATTTTTACAATTATAAGAGGGGTGAAGGATTTTATTTTTTTTTTATCATGGGGAGGCATGTCTACTAATGTACACTAACTGGTACCTTGGGATTTAGCACACGGTAAAGACCCCACAATAAAAATCCCATGCTAACCGGATAACACACGATCAGGTGGTAAAATGGGCAGGCTGTGGAAGAGGCTTTGCAGATAACGCAGGCCTTCTGGGTACATGCTAACTGCGAATGTAACATTAGTGGGTAGTGGAAAGTGCACCACTGTGCCAGTTAGCATGGTGTGGTTCATCAACACTGCACTAACCACTGGGAGACAGATGCCCACATTCCCAAAAGCCAGTGCGGGTGTCTAAACTAACATGCGGACCCCAACATACACTACCGGCACATTTCTTAGTAAGCATGCCCCAGGGTGTCTGTACACTTTTTTCCCCTTTCCCATGTTGTTTTCCCTCTTTTCTTTCCTCACCCCTTTTTTCTCTTCTATCTTTCCTATTTTTTTTCTTTTTCCCTTCTTTTATTGTTTTTTTATTTTCTCACTAGGTGTTTTTTCTTTCCCCTTTTTAAGTTAAGCTTCTTTTATCTCAGGGTTTTTTTGTTTTGTTTTGTTTTTGGTCTTACAGTGTCTTTTTCTATCTCCTAGGCTTTCTTCAACAAGAAAGTGTTCATCTCTCAGCAGTCTGGTGGTCAGAGAATTATACATTGCCCCTGCTGCAAGCAGATTCAGCGAAACATGTTGGCTTTGTTGAATGATACTGTAGAACAAACTTGTGTTTGATATGACTGATTGTGGTTCGTAGCTCCTCTGCTTGTACTGTGATTTGGTAACTCCTCAGGATTCTCTCTCTTCCATTCCAGCCCACAACCCACGCGTTGCTGTTCTCAGATTGCTATCGGTATAAGAACATAAGAAATGCCATACTGGGTCAGACCAAGGTCCATTAAACCCAGTCTCCTGTTTCCAACAGTGGCCAATCTAGGTCACAAGTACCTCGCAGGTTCCTAATAAGTAGACAGATTCCATGCTGCTTATCCCAGGGGTAAGCAGATTTTCCAGTTTGCTTTAATAATGGCTTATGGACTTTTCCTCTTTAAACCCAACTACACTAGCAACCTTTACTACATCCTCTGGCAATGAATTCCAGATTATGCATTGAGTGAAAAAATATTTTCTCTGATTAGTCTTAAATGTGCTACACATTGTAGCTTCATTGCATGTCCCCTGGTCTTTCTACTTCTTGAATGAAAATGGATCCCCAAGTCAGGATATAATAATATGGAAATAACAAAAATAAGTCAACAAAGTCCTCCTCAACATTAATCTTCCAGTGGACCCTACATTGCTGCCCCTGGAGCACTAATCTGGACTCTAACCTCCTCCCTTGCTAAAAGCAAATCAGAAAGTTGTCTCGGTTCAAACAACAAAATGTTTTTTTCCCTCAAAGACCACCACACAAACACAAGGAAAACATAATACAAAACTGAGACCTAGGGCAAGTACCCTTGGTCTCAGGGCCAGGAATTCCAGGTACCTTTTTTGCGTAAATCTTGATAAATCTGGGAATATTCGTACTTTAGAACCAAGGCCGGAATGTTGGGGGTTCAAATCCCACTAGAGGACAACAACCTTGGGCCGGAAGGACTGGGGTTTCTAGTCCCACAGGTGCTCCTTGTGGTCTTGGGCAAGCCACTTAACCCTCCATTGCCCATGTTCCATATAAGTATTAGTGTATGTGTCTCATATCCTCTCATGTTAAATGTATCCCCCAATTGTGTTGTGACCACTTTGATTGAATGATAAAGTGGTATACAAAACTGTCTAAATAAATTAACAACTTGTTAATATTTATTTATTTATTTGTGCTTATTTACCACTTTTCGTGAATCAAAGCGGTTTACAGAGAACTCAAAGGGTTGAACAATACATTAAACAAAAAATACATGTAACCTTTTAACAGGGAGTGATAGGGGAAAAGGGAAGAATTAACTTAAATCAGCAAAAGCTGATTTAAGTAATAACTATTTACAGGGAAATTAGAAGTCATCTTGCAAAGTGGGAGAACTGTAGCTTTCCAAGGAGTATTTTAACTAGGTGACTGGCTCACCAAAGTGCTCCTTGAATAGAAATGGTTTTAGCAGTTTACGGAAGGATTTAAGGTCCTCCATGTCTCTTATGAATTAAGGAAGTGAGTTCCATAATAGTGAGGCGGAGAGGGAGAAGGCTCTCTTGGATGTAGTTGAGTTGCAGCTTCTGAAATCAGCGTGTGCCTCAAGAGAATTTCTATTGTTACTTCTATGTGGTCTGTTTTCTGGAGTGATTAGAATATACTCTCTCAGGCAGGTGGCAGGTTCTGCTTGTAGGTATTTGAATATAGTGTGGAGTGCTTTGAATTTTATTCTACTCTCAATTGGTAGCCAGTGTAGCTGATTTAATATTGGGCTAATGTGCTCTTTGATAGAGGCTTGTGATATTACTCTAGCTGCTGTACTTTGAGCTAGCTGAAGGCAGCGGATGCTTTGCTTTGGGAGGCCCATTAAAATTTATTTTATTTATTTAACAGGTCTTTTATACCGCCTTATCATACATTCAAGGAGGTTTACATAGAACATAGCACAGATACAGCAACGAGCTTTATATAGAACAGGGTTATGCAACTTGGGGGTTAACTGGGGTATAACTATTGCAGCTATTTACAAAGAAACTGTAACAGAGTTTTATGGTCCATTTCGTTAGTGATCATTGTCATCTTGGGTAGCTCTGAAGTATTCTAAGTAAAGGTGGGTTTTTATTGCTTTCCTAAAATCCACTAGGTCTTCATTCCACAGCTGGGGTGCAAACAGGGAGAAGGCTCTATTGCAGATGGATTGGTTTGCTTTCCTGAAGTTTAATGGCATCTCTAGGATGTTATTGTCTATACCTCTTGTTCTGGTTGGAGGGTTGCTGGAGAGAGGTTATATAATGTTTTGAATATTATTATGTTTTTGTATTTGATGCGTACAGCAACGGGGAGCCAGTGTAGCTGATGGAGCGTGGGGGTTATGTGTTTGTACTTTGCTGTCCCAATGATGATCCTGGCCGCAGTGTTTTGTACCAGCTGTAAGGGGAGAGTTGCTTTCTTTGGAAGTCCATAGTAAATTGCATTGCAGAAATCTATTATAGGCATTATTATGGCTTGGCATACAGTTCGGAAGTCGTTGTCAATGAGTAGTGATTTGAGTTTGCGTAGCATTCTGAGTTTGTGGTAGGCTGATCTGATCGTCTTTTTGATGTGTGGCTGGAAGTTGAGTTGCTGGTCAAAGGTGAGTCCGAGGTATTTGACTTCCTGTTTATTACTTATGGTATGGTCAAGGATCTTTATTGAGTCTGGTGGTGAGAATATAGTGCTCCTGGTAATGTGCATGAAGTCAGATATTTTGTAGTTTATGAATAGGCCTTGACTGTTGAGCCATTCTGACATAGATTCAAGGCATGCTGTGATTTGTGTGTAGTCTGGATGTTTGATGTTTATGGGGATGAACATCATGATGTCATCTGCATATATTCTGTAATGGATGTTGAATTGTTTTATAATGTTGCATATTGGCTGAAGGTAGACATTGAATAGTAGTGCCGAGACAGCTGAGCCTTGTGGGATGCCTTGGTGCTGGATGAAGGGTGCAGACTGTTGGATTTTGCTTCTTACTTGTGTACGGTGGGATAGGTATGAGAAGAACCAATCTAACACTGTGCCGTTTATGCCCACGTCTCGGAGTCTTTGCAGTAGAGTGTTGTGATTTACTGAGTCAAAGGCAGCAGTGCTGTCTATGAAGCATAATACAAAGCCACTGTGGATGTTGTCCATACCAGTTATGAGGGTATCCAAGAGAGATGTAATAAGTGTTTCTACGCCGTGGTTTTGTTTAAAGCCGTATTGGTGGGGGTCTATGTGGTCTTGTAGTTGGTGCTGTACACATTTTTCAATTACCTTGGCTATGAAGGTGAGGCTGGATATTGGTCGGTAGGAGTTTGGTTGATTTTCGTTGAGATTATTGTTCTTAAGGATTGGCCTGATGGATGCTTTCTTGAGTTGTTGGGGTAGGTATCCTCGTGTGAGTGAGGATTCAACGATCTTTTGTAGATGGGGTGTTAGGTATTCTTTTGTTTGCTTGATCCAGGTAACTGGGCATGGGTCAATAGGGGAGGATGTTGTGTTTATGTTGATTATGATGGAGTCGAGTTGTTGTCTTGATGGGATGTGGAACGAGTCCCAAGTTTCATCTTTTATTTGCTGTGTATTAACTTTGGTTGGTTTTCTGAGTGGTATCTGTGTATATTTGAGTTGTATATAGTCGGCTATGTCTTGTGGATGAATGGAGTTTGGGTCATCTTTATTCATCGGTTCTTTTGTGAGATTGCTTACTATAGAGAAGAGCTCCCTTGGTTTGTTGACTGATTTCATTATTAGGTTTGAGTGGTATTCCTTCTTGTGGCTGTTTACCATACTATGGTATGTGGCTTGCATTTCATAGTATTTTGTCAAGATGATATGGCTTTTTCTTCTTCTCCATTGTCTTTCTATTTTCCTCAGGTGTTTTTTATGTTCATTGATTTCACTTGAATACCAGGGGACGTAGTGTTTTCTTTAGTTGTCATTGGTTGGTTTATTTGGTGCAATTGCTGCGTTATGAAGAGTTGTGTTCCATTTGGCAATGGTGGTATCAAGGTCTGTTATGTTTTGCTCTAGTTCTGGCAGTACCTCTTCCAGAAATTTGTCTTTGTGGAAGGTCCGGAATATCCTTTTTTCCTTGAGGTTTGTTTTCAGGTGTTCGGCTCATCATGGGTGTATTTATGGAGAAGTTGATCATGTGATGGTCTGACCAAGGGATTGGGGAGACCGTTATGTGTGTTAACAAGTCCTGTTGAGTTGGTGTGAATATAAGGTCAAGGGTTCTTCCCAGCTTGTGGGTTGGGGTATTTATTAGTTGGGTGTATCGCAGATCTTCCATTGTTTCCATGAAGATATCTTGATTCCGGGTGGATAGTGATGGAATGTTGGGGTCCCCAAGGACTATGAGCGATTTGTTTTGGATTGCTAGGGAGCAGATTTGTTCTAGTATGGTGAATAGTTCATCTTCATTTGAGCTTGGGGCTCTGTAGAGGAGGCAGAGTGTTAGATGTTTATTTGAGATTGTTATTATGTTACTTCCTGTGGTTCGGATGTTGGAAGTGGTGTTAAATTGTTGTGTGACTTCGCAAGAACTAGCACATCACCGCCTCTACGTGTTGGTCTTGTGGAGTTGTGTATAGTATATTTTTGGGAGGCTATTTGATTTATGAGTACATTGTCTGTATCGGAGAGCCATGTTTCGGTGATGCACAGCATGGGCAAACAAGCCAAGGGAGCTTTTTAGCATTGTGAAAAAACTCACTAATGATCAGTCTGGTCATGGCAATCATCAAATTGACCCCCAAGAATATGCACACTATCTAATAAATAAGAACACCATTCAAGCTCAGACAAGTACCATGGTTACATCCAATCTAAAAGGTACTAACATAAGACAAACATGGAAAAACTTCACCATACCAACAGTAAAGCAAATAGAAGACATTGTGAATGCCTTGAATACAACCACATCTCCATCAGATCCTTGTCCAGTTGAATGGATCAAAAACTCTAAAGATCAGTTATCAACACACATCCACAAAATTGTAAAAGAGTCACTGATATAAGCTTATTTACCTCAGTCACTCAAACGAGCCATGATACAATCCATCTTCAAAGGTGCAAGGCTCTGTCCTACAGATCCAAAATCTTATCGACCCATTTCACATCTTCCATTCTTATCAAAAGTTATTGGAAAAGTGGTTCAGAGGTAATTACAGGATCACATTGATCTGCATACTCCATTAGATCCACAACAGCATGGGTTTAAGCCAATTATTTATTTATTTATTTAATTATTTAGACAGTTTTGTATACAACCTTATCCTTCAATCAAAGTGGTCACAACACAATTGGGGAATACATTTAACACGAGGGGATATGAGACACACACACTAATACTTACAGGGAACATGGGCAATGGAGGGTTAAGTGGCTTGCCCAAGACCACAAAGAGCACCTGTGGGACTAGAAACCCCAGTCCTTCCGGCCCAAGGTTGCCAATGCACAATGTTGAATCCCTACTCACAATCCTATTTGATAATGTTTTTTTACTTGTATTCATAGACATCTCAGCAGCCTTTGATACAGTCTCCCACTCAGTACTGCTAAACTGATTACAGGTGATTGGTCTAGGCAACAATCCAATAAAATGGTTTACAACATATCTAACAAAAAGAACGCAGCAAGTCAAAGGAGACCACGGAAATTCCTCACAGTTCCCCATTACACAAGGAATTCCACAAGGAAGAGCTCTGTCATCTGTTTTATTTAATATATACTTACAATCGATTTGTGACATTATCAAAAGCCATATGTTACAATATCATATTTATGCTGATGACATTATGCTTTATACTTCGACACACTTGAACCAGACTTTAAGTCCATGATCCATTGCCTCAAAGACTTGAATAATTGGCTCATAAATAACAACCCGAAAATCAACCTAGATAAAACAGATGCAATGTTTATATCCAGAAATCCTAACTTTAAACCACCTCAAACCCTTAACATCAGCTGGTGATTTTGCAGATTGGCAAATAGATCTATGAAAGGATGTCCCCAGCGGTCGAAAATCCGCTGGGTCACCACCGGATCCAGTTGCCATTGGTGAGGTTGGAGAATCCTGCTTAGTTTGTCTGCTAGGCAGTTCTCCTGACCAGGTAGGTACACTGCTTTGAGAGACATACCCTGCCTGATGGCAAAGGAGCAGAGGTCCAGTGTCTCCTGACATAGGATACGAGACCCCGTACCTCCCTGCTTGTTCACATAGAACATTGCTACCTTGTTGTCCGTCTGTATTAATACAGACTGATGTGAGAGGACATGACAAAAGGCTTGAGAGCTAGGTGACTCGCCCACAGCTCTAAGAGGTTGATTTGGTGTGCAGACTCCTGAGGAGATCATAATCCCTGAGTGCATGATCCTTGGCAATGGGCTCCCCAGCCCAGCAAGGAGGTATCTGTCATTAGCACTCTTGTGTACGAGGGAATCTGAAAAGACACACCCTCGAGCAGATTGGGTGGTTGACTCCACCACTGCAATGACCTCACCAGTCGTCTGGATACTGTTATCCTGTCTCTGAGGCTGCCGGTGGCTTGTGTCCACTGATCCCTGAGGCACCACTGAGCTGTTCTCATGTGGAGACGGGCATTTGGTGTCACATGCACCGTGGAGGCCATGTGGCCCAGGAGGCATAAGAAGTGTCTCACTGAGACCCGAGACCTGTGCCTGAACTGATGTGTCAGTGCTAGCAGCCTCTGTGCCCTGTCCTCCGGCAGGTAAGCCTTCACCTGAAGGGTGTCCAATCTTGCTCCTATGAACTCTTAAATTTTGAGTGGGGAGAAAAGTAGACTTTGTGTGGTTTATGACAAAGCCTAGACGTTGCAACAGGTTGATAGTGCGAGAAGTGGCCTGTTGGGCCTCCTGAGGCGACTGGCCCCTGATGAGTCAGTCGTCCAGGTAAGGGAAGACAAAAATTCCCTGACTTGAGGAAGGCCGCCACTACAGCCAGACATTTTGTAAACACTCTGGGAGCAAAGGCTAGGCCAAAGGGTAGAAACCTGTATTGGAAATGTTTTCCTCCCACTACAAATCTCAGATATTGTCTGTGGTCTGGATGTATGAGGATGTGTGTATAGGCATCCTTCAGGTCTAAGGAGCATAGTCAATCTCCCTGGTGGAGGTAAGGCAGCAACATTCCAAGGGAAAGCATCTTGAACTTTTCCCTCAACAAGAACTTGTTTAAGTTTCTTAGGTTGAGGATGGATCGGAGGCCTCCTGTTCTCTTTGGTATGAAAAAATACCTGGAGTAGAAGCCCTTGCCCTGCAGGTGGTGGGGCACCGGTTCCACCGCCTGATCCTCTAGAAGACCTGCCAGCTCCTGCAAGAGGTCCCTGTGAAGAGGGGGTCTGAGAGGCTCTCCTGGAAAGAAGGAGGGTGGAATCTGGCTGAAGTGAAGCAAATAGCCCCTCTGGACTATTTGCAGGACACAGATATCCGAGGTGATGGCTGGCCACCTGTGAGCATACAGGGTTAGCCTACCCACGGTGCATGACCTTACCACTGGCGGAAGAGAGACTATGCATTGGGAGTCAAAAATCCCCACCCAGCTGGGTAGGAGCCGGGGCCTGGGGCTTGGTGGCCTTCTGCTTACGCGGGCCATGCCCCTGTCCCTTGGCCTGCTGCCCATGTTGGGGAGCTGGGGTGGCCTGGTAAGTGGGGTAGTTGTGGTAAGCAGTACCCTTCCTCAGGAAAAAGGGCTTTTTACCCGAGCCCTTCTTCTTAGAAGGGGCAGAAGTCTTCTTTGAGAGTCTTGTCCGGGTCAAGTACTCGGACTCGAGCTCAGCAGCCTTCTCGGTCATGGGTTTGCCAAAGAGGTTGTCACCTTGGCAAGGGACATCGACCAACTTGTCCTGAACCCATGGCTCCAGATCCGATGACATTAGCCAGGCCTGGCGGCGTGCACCGATGCCGGACCGAAGCCTCGAAGCCATCATAGGCCGCTTGAGATATGAACTTCGAGCACTCCCGAATCCCGGTGGACAAGGCATTGAAGCGCTGCAAGGGTGCTTCGGAGAGGCCAGCTGAGAACCCAGCAATCTCCTTTGCCAGGTCCCTCAAGTACATGCCCATGTACAGCTGGTAGGTTTGGACACGGCATGAAAGCATTGAGTCCTGGAAGCATTTTCTGCCGAAGGCGTCCAGGTTCCAGGCCTCCTGGCCAGGAGGCATCAAGGAGTGCATTTTCTGGCTCTTGAGCCTATGCATGGACGATTCCACAACCATGGAGTTGTGCGGCAGCTGTGCCTTTTGGAACCCAGGGCTCTTATGGACTCGATAGATGGAATCGACCCACTTTCTAAGAACCGGCATCGAGGCCGGTGACACCCACATGTGGAGGAACCGGCACAGTAAAGGCTTCCCTCGGGGGAAAGTCATACTGGAGGGCATCGAGCTCTTCAGCTCGAGGCTCCTCCTCGGTATCCGCTGGGAATGCCAAAGCCTTGGCCATGTCCCTGACGAAGTCCGAGAACCAGGTATCCTCCGGAGGGGACCTTCTCCGAGGCTCCGAACCCGGTGAGTCTGATGGGTGTCCGGGGACTCCTCATCTTCTGTCTCCCATGCCGATCCCTCCGAGGAGGAATCGAGGGGCTCCGGCCGCGAGGGCTTCGGCCCCAACCACCCCGACGCTGAGAGCAGTGGCGTCAATGACCTCGGTCCCGAGTGGGAGGTCGAGGGAGACCTTGGCCGAGGATCGACTCGAGTCCAAAAAACCTCGAGGATCGGCTCGGCCTCTGGGGTTGACTTGGATGTCGAGGTCCCAGTGGTCAGGGCGGATGGACTGGTGAGACCGGCTATCAGCGCCCGCTGCTGCTCCATGAAGGCAGACATGCTGTGCTCCAGGGCCGTCATCCTGAGACCAAGCTCAGAAGACTCCGCAGCCTCCGGCTTGGGCCCCGACGTTGTTGGGCCCGATGCCGGCTCCCCCGGAGGGGAGTCCATGAGGACAACAGCACTTACCTACCTCAGCGTCTCCGGCTCTGTGCGAGGTACCTTCACAGGCCGCTCCGACTCCGAGGACCCGGGGCGGTGGTCAGGACTCCACGACCTGGCTTTCAAGGGCCCAGGGCGATCAGAGGCATCCAACAATGCTGCCCTCACAGGCTTCTTCCTCCAGTGTTCCTGGGAGGTAGACCCCCATTCAGAAGACCCCCGACGCTGCTCGGGTTCAGACAGCTCCTGAGACGTCGAGGCTTCTGATGAGATCCGGATCCAGGGGGATGCGGACTCTGAGAAAAGCCTTTCACACTGCTGCTGCCTACTTCAAAGTGCCTTAGAGGACATCTTCCCACACGGTCCACAGACCGTCGGGCCCGAGGTATCGGAGACAGCAGTCATGTGTGTCGGTGAGGGACATTAACTTCTTACATCGATCACACTTTTTAAGCCCGCTGGCAGCCATCGGTGGAAAAAGGGCCCCTGCAAGGTCAAAGGACCGGGCTGCCAGTGAAAATAAAAAAGAGCGCGTACGCTAGTCTCTAAGGACAAAAACGCAAAAAATTGACTGGACTCGATACCGGTGTACCGAGCTGAAGGCGGGAAGGGGAACCAGCGTCGAACCAGTCAAAGATCAAAAATTCTTCCAAGTTTTGACGCACTTTTTCTGCGAGGAATTAGGGATAATGTCCGTTGGGCTCCACGGAAAAAGGGAGACTGAGCAAGATGGCACCCTTGGGTGGGAAGGGGACCGCATATGCGCAATGCAATCCCAAAGGCTTTCTTTGAAAGCTGGGGAATTGCTCCGCATGAGGGTTCCGTCGGTAACGACATCATCCATATGTGAGGACTGACTTCCTGCTTGTTCCTGGAGAACAAATCTCCCTGCCACTTTTCGTAACCTTGGGCAAATCAATTAACCCTCCATTAGATTACAGGTCCTCATGGCACATGGAAATGACCTTGTATGAAACTTATCTTAAGGTACTATGAAATGGTATGAGCTAAATCCAAAATAAAATCCAAATGTAGCATGAAGAACTAGACTTCTGTTTGCTAACTTTCTTCCCTAAGAGCTCATATATGAGAGGTTTTCTGAACCTGTCTCTATAAAATCACTACTATTTAGTGACAGATATTACTACTACTATTAATCATATAGCGCTACAAGACTTACGCAGCGCTGTACATATACACGTAGAAAGACAGTCCCTGCTCGTCAGAGCTTAAATCTAAACAAGATAGACAAAACAATAGCTGAGAATAGGGGCACAAATACATCCACAAACATCCATCCACTTGCTCCAACTTGCTCTTAACACTGCAGCACGATCCCTCTGCAACATACACAGAACACAACACATAACCCCCTGCTCAAACTACTGCACTGGCTACCAATAACTGAACATATAAAATACAAATCTATCCTCAAAATCTTCAAAATCCTCAATAACCTATCCTCGCCACACTTACAAGAGACACCTGACAAGAGAAAGAGTTGAACTGGCTCACAGAACATGCGTAACATACCAGCAATAAACACTAAGACCAGTGCCACCACAACAAAAAGAGCCTTCTCCCTATTTGCTCCTTCCTTATGGAACTCTATCCCTAAAAAACTTTGGACCACAAAGGACATAACTTTCAGATAAGCCCTCAAAACCCACATATTCAAAGATTGCTTCTCAGAAGACATCACACAGCTAGCCATCAGCCAAATCCTCCATTACTACTCCCCTCCCTCCCCCCCAGTTTACTCCCCTTACCTACCTCACCATCCCATGAATACCTAAACATTTACAATGTATCCCTATTTATATATTAAGTTTAAGTCAATGTTAAATGTATTCTCCAAGTTGTTTATCCTGTTACAATGTAAACCGCTTTGACCTCAGGATAAAGCGGTATAGAAAAACTTTTATATAAATAAATAGGGAAAGGTAGGAGAGACATGGGGAACAAGGGATCAGAATCCAAAAGCAGCCTCAAAGAGGTAAGCTTTTAGCATGGATTTGAAAATGGGCAGAGATGGGCCTGACTTACAGACTCAGGTGTTTGTTCCAGGCATAAGGAGCAACAAGGTGGAATGATCAAAGTCTGCAGTCGGCAGTGGAAGAAAAGGACATAGAGAGAAGCAAGCCAATGGAAGAGCGGAGTTCACTAGGAGGGGTGTAGGGAGACAGGAGAGAGGAAAGGTAGTGGGGAGCAGTAGAATGAATGCATTTATAGGTCAGAAGGAGAAGTTTGAATTGGATACAGAAACCAAAGGGGAGCCAATGAAGTGACTTCAGAAGAGGAGTTACATGTGTATAGCATGGATGACAGAAGATTAGGCGCGCAGCTGAATTCTGAACAGACTGAAGGGAAGACAGATGACTCGGAGGGAGAACAGCAAAGAAAAGGTTGCAATAGCCTAGTCAGGAGGTAACTAAAGAATGAATAAGTGTCTTAGTAATGTGTTCAGAAAGGAAGGGGCAAACTTTGCTAATGTTATAGAGAAAGAAACAACAGGTTTTAGCAATCAGTTGGATGTGAGTGGAGAACGAGAGGGAGGTGTCAAAGATGACTCCAAGGTTGCGGGCTGAGGAAACAGGGAGTAGAAGAGTGTTATCTATAGAGATAGAGAAAGGAGGAAGGGGGAGAAAGGTTTAGGAGGAAAAATAAGATGTTCCATTTGGCCATGTTCAATTTCAAATGGTGGTGAGACATCCAGGCAGCGATGTCAGAAAGGCAGGCAGAGATTCGAGCCTGGGGTGTTGAACTATCAGGTGTAGAGAGATAGATTTGAAAGTCATCAGCATAAAAATGGTACTAGGAGGAGATGAGAGTACCAAGGGATTGGGTATAGAGAGAGAAAAGGAGAGGGCCCAGAACAGATCCTTGGAGTACACCAACTTAGAGTGGGGATAGCAGTAGAGAATGAACCATCAGAATAAACACTGAAATAGTGATGGGAAAGATAAGAAGAGAATCAGAACAGTACAAAGCCCCTAAAACCAAGAGAGGACAATGTGTCGAGGAGAAGGTGGTGGTCAACTGTGTCAAAAGCTGCAGAAAGGTCAAGAAAAATGAGGATTGAGTAAAGGTCTTTGGATTTAGCAGGAACAAGTTGCTGGAGATTTTGGCAAGAGCTATTTCAATAGAATGTAAGGGACAAAAGCCAGATTGTAATGGATCTAGAAGGGCTTGACAGGAGAGAAATTCAAGGCAACGGCGAAGAACTGTACGTTCAAGATGTTTAGAAATGAAGAGAAGAAGGGACGATAATTAGAAGGAGAAGTAGGGTCAAATGAAGGATTCTTGAGGAGAGTTGTGAACACAACATGCTTGAAGGCTGTTGGGACAGTTGCAGTGGAGAGCGATAGGTTGAGAATATATGAGAGATGGAAGGGATGACAGAGGAGGAGATGAAGTTAAGGCAATGGGAGGGGTTAGGATCAGAGGAACAGATAGTGACTTTAGAGGAGGAAAGAAGAGTGGTTTCCTCTTCAGAGATCTTAGAAAAGGACAACGGGGGAAGAGGGAATGAAGTTGATCTTGGGGGGGATTGCAGTGTAATCTTGTGGACCTTGTCATGGAAATAGTCGGCTTGGGTTTGAGCAGAAAGGGAAGGAGGGGTTGGAGGCAGATATGAAAACTAAATATTCATAAAAGAATTTAAAATAAATATTTCCACTGGACAGATTAAGTGTGATGTGCCGGAAAAAAATCAACTTATATATGAAAGCTTTCCAAGAACAAGAAGGATGCATGAACCTTTCCTGCAGGTGCAAAGCATGCGCACACTGTCAATTTCTTGCCTTTACTCCATCTCCAGCACCACCTCATTTGACATGACAAAACTTATGCATATTGTGAAATATTCATACTAGGAATGTGCACAAGGCAAACATTGATAAGACAGGCAAAGAGAACTTGGAAAAAAGCTTGCCTTGGAAGCAAAAATGCATAATAACTTTTTCAAGTGCATTCGTAGCAAAAAAACTATGAGACAGTCAGTTGGACCATTAGATGACAGAGAGGTAAAAGGGGCACTAAGGGAGAACAAGCCATATCGGAGAGACTGAATGAATTCTTTGCTTTGGTCTTTACTGAAGAAGTAGGGAAGTTACCCATGGCTGAAATGGTATTTAAAGGTGATGTGTCAGAAGAATTGAAAGAAATATCGATAAACCAGGAAGATGTATTACAACTATTTGATAAACTGAAAAGTAGCAAATCACCTAGACCGGATGGTTTACATCTAAGGGTGTTGAGAGAACTGAAATATGAAATTGCAGACCTACTATTAGTAATCTGTGAACTATCATTAAAATCATCTGTAGTACCTGGACTGGAGAATGGCCAATTAACGCCAGTTTTTAAAAAGGGGTCCAGGGGTCATCCAGGAAACTACAGACTGGTGAGCCTGACATCAGTACCGGGCAAAGTGGTAGAAATCATTATAAAGAATAAACTTCTGAACATGTAGAGAGTCATGGTTTAATAGAAGAAAATCAACATGGATTTAGCCAAGGAAAGTGTTGTCTTACTAATCTGTTATATTTTTTTGAGGATGTGAATACACAGGTAGACAAAGGTGAGCCAGTCGATATAATGTATCTGGATTTTCAGAAAGCCTTTGACAAGATCCTTCATATCAGCCTTAGCTGACCAGTCACTTAGCACCGGGATATTTCCAACAGCCCTCAAACAGACCTCCATCCGTCCCTTACTGAAAAACAATAAACTCGATCCGAAAAAGGAAGACTCCTACCGCCCAATTTCAAGTATTCCTTTATTAGCCAAGATCTTAGAAAAAGTAATACTGAGACAGATTCAACAACACATTGATTCCGAAGCCCCACTAGATCCAAATCAGCATGGTTTCAGAGAAGCTCACGGAGTTGAAACTCTCCTAGCTTCTCTAATGAACACGCTCATTAATACAACAGACAACATCAGAAATGGAGTCGCAATGATCTTCCTAGACATAGCAGCAGCTTTTGAATCTGTTGACCATGACCAACTGCTTGCCCGTCTCCACGAAAAAGGGATTCAAGGAATGGCATGGAATTGGTGCAAATCTTACTTGGAAGACCGCTGGCAACAAGTCCGGATTGGTAATACCACATCTCAGCCTTTCCATCAGAAGCAAGGAGTACCACAGGGTTCCTCCCTCTCAGCTCTGCTATTCAACATCTACATGCAGCCCATTTGCAACATCTCCCGTTCATTCGGAATATCATGTCTCATCTACGCTGATGATGTGCTCCTATTCACACCAATCAACGTGTTGAAACCTGACTACACTACATTAATCACCTGCTTCAATTCAATCTCAGACTGGCTGCTCACACAAAATCTCTGAATTAATTAAAAAAAAACAGAAGTCTTGATCGTCACAAGGAACAAAGACTTCTCTCCTCCACCAACTCTAAGAACAAGAGATGCCGATCTACCACTCAAAACCACAATACGTTACCTAGGTGTTATACTTGACCAGCGGCTTGAGTTCAAAGATCATATAAAAAATACAGTAAAAGCCATCTACCACAAGATCAGGACACTCTGACATCTCAGACCTATGCTCGAACCATATGACTTCCGCACAACCTTCCAGGCATTAGTCACCCCACACTTCGACTACGCAAATATTGTACTACACGGCCTACCCAAGAGCACGCTGAATCCACTACAATTGGCCATGAATACAGCAGCCAGGGTTCTACATGGAGCCTCAAGGAGTCAACATATTACTCCCATCCTATTCGAACTTCACTGGCTCCCGATATCATGCAGGATGTTATACAAAGCCCTCATCTTGACCTTCAAAGCATTCCACCAAATCTCACCATCCTCGTTATCTGACCTCCTTCATCACACACAGAACACCAGATCTAGACAATCTGTAACAGAGAACACGCTAATGATCCCAAAAGGCCTGACAAAACTCACCCAGACAACTACCACAAGAGCATTCTCATCCTTCGCCCCTAGATGCTGGAACATGCTGCCACCTAACATCAGATCACAAAAAGACCTGTTCCAGTTCAGAAAGTCTCTAAAAACACACCTCTTCCTACATCATTTCTCACAAGGCACTGGCTCCCCACCCCCTCCCCCTCCAACACAAATCAATGATCATGGTTAGTCAAGTATGTTCCTGAAACTTCATTACCCGCCCCAGATCAAATCCTCGTAGACCCCCTTCTTTAGAGCTCAAAACATTTGAGAATTTATTGTAAATAGTTGTGAATTCTGTTATTTATTTTAACCCCAGTTATCCATGTTTCATTCCCTGTTATCTGTAAACTTGACATATGTTTTATGCTTAAGTACAAAGTTGTTAAAATGTAAACCGCGCTGATGATGAATAGTGCGGTATATAAAAGCTGTTAAATAAATAAATAAGAGACTCTTGTCAAAATTTTAAAAAGTTATGGGATAGGAGGCAGTGTAGTATTGTGGATCAGGACAGAAAGCAGAGAGTAGGGCTAAATGGCCAATTTTCTCAATGGAGAAAGGTGAACAGTGGAGTACCCCAGCGATCTGTGTTGGGCCCACTGTTTTTAACAGCTTCATAAATGACTTGAACATAAGAAATGCCATAGTGGGTCAGACCAAGGTCCATCAAAGCCCAGAGTCCTATTTCCAACAGTGGCCGATCCAGGTCTCAAGTACCTGTCAGGTTCCCAAAAAGGTGCACAATGCCTATTACAAGGTAAGCAGTGGATTTTCCTGGTCCTCTTTAATAACAGATTATGGACTTTTCCTCCAAGAACTTATCCAAACCTTTTTTAAACCCAGCTACACTAACAGTTTTTACTACATCCTCTGGTAACAAATTCCAGAGTTTGATTACTCATTGAGTAAAAAAATATTTTCTCTTATTAGTCCTAAATGGGCTACAGTGTAGCTTCATTGAGTGTCCCCTAGTCTTTCTACTTTTTGAAGGACTAAACAACTGATCTACATTTACCTGTTCCACTCCATTCATTAATTTATAGACCTCTATTATATCTCCCCTCAGCCATTTCTTTTCAAAGTTGAAGAGCCCTAACCTTTTAAGGCATGCATGCAAATGAGATGTTGCAGGTTAATGGCAAAATGTTGGTCTGGCACAGAAATGTGCAGTCCAACCACTACCTCCCCTGCATGTGGGGGGTGGGGGGAGATGGGAGGGGGAAGAACATATTGGTGAACATGTGCAACTGGGGGGGCCATGGTAACATGAGCTCCGTTTCCAGGTGCACATGGCTATTCACCTTGACTAAGGAGGGCATGTTTGTGGCTTACTGGCTCAGACCACAGGCTTACATTTATACCACTGAAGGAGAGCTAGCTGCATTGGAGTACCCTGGTTAGTGTCTCCCTACCTGGCATACTGCAGAGGGGATGAGGTGTTCCACATAACTGAGAAGCATGTGCAGGTTCGACAGGGTTTGGCATGGGTCCTGAAAGCTGGCATGGTTGAGCTGGGGACCAATTGGGGGTACCCTGTTCCATATTACTGTGTGGGTTATACTGTGGTGCAACCTCGGAGCCCTCAATAAGGTAGGAGCATGGGTGGCCACTGTGGAGTATATCCCAGCCCAGGAACACCAGTTGTTTGTGGGGCTGGCGACCTATATGCCTGTCCAAGAGGCTGTATCTGAAGAGCCTGTGTCCCTATAGGCGGGAGGGCTGGATGACCAGAGAACCTCTTCCAGTTGCACTTCATATCTGTAAGATCTCTGTGTTGGAACAGCTCATCTGTGCATCAGGACATGGCACCCCCTTTCACCCATATGAGGGGAGTCTGCACTCTTCTTTTGCAATGGCTCAATGCCATGTTTTTGAGATGAGCAACAGGGAAGGGTCCCAACCCCCTCTCCACACACCCACACCCCCCAGGGGCCTGTCCATGGACGCCTAGGATGTCAAGCACCCTGGGCGGCTCGGGGATGGAGACCATGTATTGTGGACTGTTCTCTCTGATGGGGTTTGGTGGGCAGCTTCTTCACATGTTGACAGGGTGGCACTGCTGCATTTGTGGGTCACGGGGACGTTTGCTTCTGCCCTCCACAACATATCAAAGAAACAAACCCACAATTCCTAGGTCAGAACCATTCAAAGATTCAAAAAAAGATCAAACCAAAAAATTATTACTATGAAAAAGGGAAAACAAAAAACTATTTTTAAATGTCGGAATGCTTGTTGTGCAGGGAAAGAAAATCCCACCGAATAACAAACAACTCCTTTTAATCTTTTAATGAAGAAAATTATAAACTCCAAATGTGGTATCCAAAAGCCAATAAGCTAAGAAATTTAAACGTTCCACATATTTTTAAAATGAAATCAATACTTAGCTGGCAATCGGAGCCGAAGATGTTGAGACCAGCAAGGTCTGTAAATCCAAAGGTGCCCAAAGATTTTTCAACCGCACCACTACCGATAATACAAAACTCTTGATATACAGCGACACAGTTCTGCGTTTCGGGTCAAAGCAGACCCTGTCTCAAGCTTTCAGCATTCAGATGGTAGAAAGCATACCTCTACAAACAGCATGCAAATATCAACTTTGCTCACAGAGTCTTCAGCACGTTAGCTCTCGTTGCTCCAGGAGTCCTCAATTCCCATGAAGTCCCTCAAAGTTCTAAATGGGTCCAATCCAGCATATTCACAAAGATTATTCAGCATGTACATTTGGTCTAAAACCCCTGCTAGGGGTCATATTTTGGTTATCCCTATTTGTGGTATTTTGTGGCTACAGTTGCCAACATCTGCCCTGTTGAGAAGGAAAGAGCTGTAATGGACAATAAAATATTCATACCATTGTTCCATGTCATATCTTCAAGGTGAACTTGAGCCGCTACTGGCCATGTACTAGTCAGCTCGGATTCTACAAGAAACACACATTATTTTCAAGTAACTTTTCATCTGATTGTGAAGGTGCATTATAAAACAAGCTGTGAATGACAAAAATTTGACCATTAGGCATTTATGGAAATAACGTGTAGTATTTAAAAAGAAAAATATGGAAATCCAGTTATAAAATTAATAATTATTAAAATGTTTTTAGCTGAAAAGATTTTATCTAACTAAAACAATGACAGAATAATTTTAAATCTAATGGAAAAATGCCTTCTTTTTGGAATCTGAAATATTTTTACTCCAACGTCTTCACTGTTTTTTTAACTGAATAATTAAACTGCTAGAATAAAACTATAAACAGTCTTATCTTTGAGCAATACCTTTACATTTCCAAAATTTAAAATTAACTTTTCACCAAAAAAGCCCATCTGTACTCAGAGAATAGAAACCTACTTTAAAGCAGCCAGCACGCAGCATGCAGGGGCCTGTTTACTAAAGCATGTTAGTGGCTAGTGTGGTGTTTACAGTGCATTGCACTGCAAGTGTGGGGCAACATGGTAAAAGTCCCACGCTAAACGTTAAAGTGGGAAGGGGCAGTGACTGCATGAGTTAGGGGCGGAATGTGGACATTCACGGCACAGTCATGACTGGCACACGCTAACTGTGTGGGTGTAGTTACTGCTTCCTCAGTGGTTGGCAGTACGTGCTGGTTGCTTAGCATGGTGACATTCATTTCCTCACAGTAACAGCAGAGGAACATGTCAGGTACAACCCCAACAATTAGCATGGGTTATGTCATTTCCTGTGCTAATTTTAGGGGCTTACTATGTGCTAACAGAGCATTTTAGTAAACATGCCCAGAACACATTAAATTCTTTATAAAAACCTGCATTTAGGAATAATCTCTTTTGTGACTAATTCATAAGAACATAAGATATGCTATACTGGGTCAGACCAAGGGTTCATCAAGCCCAGTATACTGTTTCCAACAGTGGCCACTCCAGGTCACAAGTACTTGTCAGGTTCCTAAAAGGTACACAGATTCCATGCAGCTTTATCCTAGGGGTAAGCAGTGGGTTCCCTGCTCCTCTTTAATAATGGTTTATGGACTTTTCCTCCATGAACTTGACCAAACTTCTTTTAAACCCAACTACACTAATAGCATTTACTGCATCCTCTGGTAATGATTTCTAGAGCTTGATATGTGTTGAGTGAAAATCACTCATCGAAGAACTGGAGATCTTCCAGTATGAGTCCCCGCCATAGGAGTGTCGGTGCCAGTGCAACTCATCCTCGAACGGCTGCTCCTGCGGATGTGGGAAACCCCAGCCTCGGTGCCAGTGGTCAGCCGGCACCTCAATGTCATCTACTGCATCAAGAGGAGTCCAGGCTTCCAGAAGGCCTAACTTCCCCACAACTCCATGGTGCTGGAATCTTTGATGCAGAAGCTCAAGAGTCAGAAGACTTATTCTTCTGTACTCCCTGGTAGAGAGGCCAGAGCCCTTGATGCCCTGGGGCAGAAGTGCTTCCATGGGTCCATGCTGGGCTGCAGGATACAAACCTATGAGCTCTACATAGGGATGTATCTTGAAAGCCTCATTCAGAAGCTCATGGGCTTTTCAGCAGTGCTCACCGGAGAACCCCTGCAATGGTTCCAGATCTTGGTGGCGACCATCCGGGACTGCTCTTAGTTCCTGTCCTGGGCCGCCAATGATGGTTTCAAGGCTGCAGCCTGGGCAGCAGCTGCAGGCATCGGTGCTCAGCGCCAGGCCTGGCTGCAGACCTCGGACCTTGAATAATGTATATGTTTATGCAATTTCTTGATATATCACCCAGGCTGAAGGGCATCCGAATGGTTTACAATCCAGTGGGTTCAGGAAAAGCTTCTGGATGTCTCCTGGACCAGGGAGAACCTGTTTGGGAAACCTATGGCTGACAAGGCAGCCGAGATTGAGGCTGAGGTGGTGACCAGGCAGAGGCTCTCAAAGAAGACCTCTACCCTCCCCCGTAAGAAAACCTCGGGGAAAAGGCCAACTTTCTCGAGGAAGAAGGGCCCTTTCCATCAGAGTCACCACTACCAAGCCTTCCCAAGCCAGCAGCAGAAGCAGGGATCCCAGCGCAAGGGCCAGGGCCAGGGAGCCGAAAGCCCCCAAACCACAGATAGCTCCTGGTGGGAGCTTCTGACTCCTAGGGCGGGGCCTCCCTCCCCCTGGGAGACCGTCACCAGCCCACAGAGGGCCACCTAGCACTCTTCGCCCACAAGTAGCCTGAGGTTACCTCAGACCAGTGGGTGCATAGGGGGGTGAAGGAGCATAATCACCTCTACTTCCAGCTGCCACCTCCGGGGCATTTTCCAGGAGAGCCAGTGTGTCCTCTCCTTCACCAGACCCTCTTGCTCTCAGAGCTAGCAGGACTACTAAGGGTCAGGGCAGTAGAGCCTGTTCCCCAGCACCTCTGGGGCAAGGGCTTCTACTCAGTCCCCAAAAGAACTGGGGGTCTCAGGTCCATCCTGGACCTCTGAGACCTGAACAAGTTTCTGGTGAGGAAGAAGTTCAAAATTCTCTCCCTTGGGGAACTGCTGCTCTATCTCCACCAGGGAGACTGGCTCTGCTCCTTGGACCTAAAGGATGCCTACACCCACCATCCTGGTCCATCCATTTCACCAGCAATACCTGAGATTCATGGTAGGGAGAGGCCACTACCAATACAGGGTATTTTCCTTCGGCCTGGCCTCCTCACCAAGAGTTTTCACAAAGTGCCTAGCAGTGCTAGCTGCCCATCTGCGCCTACAAGGGGTGTTCATCTTCCTCTACTTGGACAACTGGCTCATCAGAGGCGGCACAGCGCAGAGGCTAGTCATGGCACAAAGCGTATCATCCTCCTCCTGCAGTACCTGGGGTTCATCATCAACTACCCCAAATCACATCTCTCTCTCTGGTGCAAGACCTAGAGTTCATCAGTGCTCAGCTGGACAGGTGCAGGCCAGAACCCTCCTCCCTTAGGACAGGGTAGAACGCCTCAAACAGCTGGCAGGGGAGGTCCAACAATGCAGAGCGGTGCCAGCTCACCTTCTCCTCCGCCTACTGGGACACATGGCCTCCATGGTCTATGTCACTCCCCTAGCCCGCCTGCACATGCAGCGAGCCCATTGGTGCCTGTATTCTCAGTGAACCCAGGCCACAGGCTGACTCTGGGACAGAGTCAGGGTCTTCCACCAGCTGGCAAGATCCCTCGACTGGTGGCAAGACCTAGGCCTCCTCCGGGCAGGAATGTCCTTCCAGGCACCCCCACCGCAGAGGACTCCGACCACAAATTTATTTATTTATTTATTTGGAAACTATCATATATCGCCCCTTCCAGAGATCAGGGGCGGTTTACATTGAACAAAAGTAACAAGGAACCATACATTGAACGTTCTGAACATTATAACATTACAAAAAACAGTTGGACTTAGTTGAACATGGAGCTATTTACACAACTGTGTCTAAACATAGCAACTATTTACAGCTCGGGTCACTAGGGCTCCAGAAGGTTCAGAGGTATATACTACATATGTGTGAGGCGTGAGAAATCTATTGTCTTAGCTGAAGTAGGGTAAGGCTAAGGATTTATAGGTATGGTGTTAGGTTGGGTGGTCAGTCTGGGACTGCGTGGTTTTTTCAATGGGATGGTCTAGGTTATAATAGTACTGTGTAAATAAGTATGTTTTCAGGTCCTTTCGAAAAGCTTGGAGGTCTTTAGTCTCCCTAAGCTGAACTGGAAGATTGTTCCATTGTGTCAGTGCAACATAGGAGAAAGCACTTTTACTTGTTATCTGTTTTGATTTTCTGATTGCGTCGGGTACTAAGATGGTATTGAGGTTCATTCTTCTTATTATTCTGTTTTCCGGGGGGCTATGTATCAAGGTAGAAAGATGTGAGGGTGCAATTTTGTTGCTTAATTTGAAGGTAGTCACTATGGTTTTATATTGGATCCTGCTGGCAACTGGAAGCCAGGGCTGGGGAGCTCACTGTGGAGTTCACCACACTCAGGGCTGCTGGTCCAGGGAGGAGTTTCTACTACAGATCAACCTCCTGGAACGCCGGGTGGTATTCTTCACCCTATGTGCGTTCCGCACCCTCTTGTCAAAAAGACCTTTTTTGGTCCAGGCGGACAACCAGGTCACAATGTTCTATATAAATAAGCCGGGGCGACACAGGTTCATACTCCCTCTGCCAGGAGGCGGTAACCCTCCTTTCCTTTGCAGTGTGCAATGGCATGCTCCTACGAGCAGTCTACCTCCAGGGCCAGGACAACTACCTGGCGGACAGACTCAGCAGAGTCCTGCGCCCTCATGAGTGGCATTTCGACCCCCTCATGAGTGGCGAAGCAGCTCTTCCACCTTTGGGGTTGGTTCAAGATGAACCTGTTTCCCTCTCAGGACAACCCACAGCTGGATCGCTTCTGCTCCAGGCAGCCACACCCACAGAGGGTAGTGGCAGACGTGTTCCTGATCTCATGGTCCGAGGGACTGTTATATGTATTCACACAGATTCCTCTGGTTTCCAAGACTCTGCTCAAAATTCAGAATGAGAGGGCATCAGTGATACTGATCGCTCCCAGGTGGCCCAGGCAACCCTGGTTCCCACTACTGCTCTCAGTAGCGGCGACACTCCCAGTACCCCTGGGTCGAGCCCCAGACCTCCTGACTCAGGAGGGGGGCTCCCTCTTCCACTCCAATGTGGAGTCACTGACTTTAATGACCTGGCTGCTGAAAGGTTAGCCCTGGCCCCGCTCAACCTGTCACAAGAGGTTGAGGAGATCCTGCTGGCCTCCAGGAAGCCCTCCACAAGGAGGGCTTACACCTGAGTGGCACAGGTTCATCCTGTGGTGCACGGATAGGAAAGAGAACCCATTCTTCTACCACGTACAGCTGGTACGCCAGTACCTAGTGCATCTGTCGCACACAGAGCTGAAATCTAACTCAGTCCGGGTACATCTGAGCGCCATAGCCACTCACCACCACCAAGTAGCCCTTATCCAGTCAGCCCCTGGTCTCTCAGTTCCTACAGGGCCTTCTGCTTTCCAAGCCCCCTGTCCGCCCTCTGGCGGCAGATTGGGACCTCAACATGGTGCTCCCCCAGCCGACCAGACCACCATTCAAGCCCCTGGTCACCTGCCACCTCAGATACCTATTTTTGAAGGTGGCCTTCTTGGTGGCCCCAACTTCAGCTTGCAGAGTCAGTGAGCTTCAAGCGCTGGTGGCGGATCCCCTGTACACCAGATCCTTAAAGAACAGAGTAGTGCTCTGCACTCACCCTAAGTTCCTCCCAAAGGTGGTATCCCCGTTTCACCTCAAGCAGGAGGTGGTACTCCCCACCTTCTACCTGTGGCCTCATGCCAGCAGGGAGGAGCTCATACTCCACACACTGGACTGTAAACAGGCCCTGCCCTTCTATCTGTAGTGGACCCAAGGCCACTGAAAAGCACCTCAACTTTTCGTGTCCTATGACCCCAGCAGACAGGGGGGTTCCATGTAACCAAGCATACCCTATCCTCTTGGGTGGCGGCCTGCATCGCCCTCACTTATGAGCACCAGAACACAGTGCATTGTATGAGGGCGATGGCCACATTGGTGGCCCACCTCCGTTCTGTGCCAGTGACAGAAATTTGCAGAGCCACCACTTGGTCATCCATTCACACCATACTATTGCCTGGAAAGCGAATCCCGCAGGGACAGCGCCTTTGGTCAGGCAGTGCTGCATAATATTCTCGGAGTGTAGGCAACTCCTGTCCTCTGACCATTCTGTGTTCAGGCTACCGGAGTGTTAGTGTTGCTGGATGCTAGGGTCTTGCAGAGTCTCTCAGCGGGGATTCACCTTCTGCAATTCATGGCCACCCGACCGGTCGCCATTGGTACTATCGTGGTTTGGTCCTCGGCATTCTGGAGCTAGGGAGTCCCATATGTGAGGACTGACTTCCTGCTTGTTCCTGGAGAAAGTGTAGTTCTCACCTCTAACAGGTGTTCTCCATGGACAGCAGGAATCAGTCCTCAAAACCCTCCCTCCTCCCCTTAGAGTTGCCTTCCTACATTGTTTTAAGTTCCTTTTTGCTATGTTATCTGACTAAACAAGATGGCACCCTTTGGTGGGAAAGGGACCACGCATGCATGATAGCATTCCCAAAGATGTTTTTTGAAAGCTGGAGAAATGCTCTGACGTCACCCATAGAAACATAGAAATATGACGACAGAAATAGACCACATGGCCTATCTAGTCTGTCCTTCCATATCAACAACTACAACAGTCCCCTTTTTACCTTTAGAGATCCTCTGTGTTTGTCCCATGCTTCTTTGAATTCAGATACGGTCCTCCACCGGGAGACTATTCCACGGATCCACCACTCTTTACGTAAAGAAATATTTCCGCATATCACTCCTGAATCTATCACCCTTCACCCTCATCCCATGTCCCCTCGTAGCAGAACTTGCTTTCAATTGAAAGAGGCTCTCCCCCTGTACATTTATGCCATGGAGGTATTTAAACATCTCAATCATATCACCTCTATCCCGCTTTTCCTCTAAGGTGTACATATTAAGATCCTTAAGTCTGTCCTCATATGCTTTATAATGAAGACCACTAACATTTTAGTGTGAGGACTGATTCCTGCTTTTCCTGGAGAACAGCTGTTACTGGTGAGTAACTACGCTTTCTCTAATTAATCTTCAGGTAGTTTGTTTTTTTTAATCAAAACTTCATGTATATCTACGGACATGCCTGCTGTCAATCTTAATGCCCAGGCCTCTTATGAAATACAATCCCACAGGAACATTTCACTTCATACTTTATATAAACACCTTCCTAGCTTATATGAAACTGCCAACACATACTGTCATTCACATCCAAACAGAGTGCTTAGAGCAGTCAGCTGAGAACCAGGGAAGCCAGGATTCAACTCTCACTAGCATGCCTTGTGACCTTGGGCAGATCAATTAACCCTTCACCGACTAGCTAGATCTGAGAATGCTGCAGAAGGAGGGAATCGCAGGCACTGCTCAAAGCTCTTTCCACATGTAAATCATGTGTTCCACAGGGAATGCAACTCTTATTAAACTGTACAGTAGTGCATAGGTGATCCCAGGGGCAAAGTTGCAAGGTATTCTCAGACACCCAACAGGCTCACCAATACATATAATTGGAATTTTCAAAGACATTCCATTTAGCATTGTTATTGTATCAATACACCATTAACGTGCACATTTAAATTTAATCATCTTTCAATGAAAACATTAGTATCTCTCCCCTCCAACAATACCATGTTTTGAAAATATTCTACTACTGAGCTTTTCTGCATCAGGGACTTAATCTCATATTTCCAAAGTGAGGGCTGGATATTTTATTTTGGGCTACTGAGTGAAAGGTTTACTCATACAGACAGACATTACATCTGTGCACGCCTGGAGATTACTGTAGGAGCCTATACTGCCTTTATAAAATAGTTGTGGTTTTGAAAGAAATGCAGTCAGAGACCAAGAAAATGTGGCAGAAAGATACAGGAATATTTCTCATCGTATTGGGAACCACAGGCCTGTTCAAGAAGAATTTCCAGTCACATCTTGACAAAATACCCATCTTACGAACTCCAGAAGGAAGCTCTCTTTACACGATTCAAGTACTACGCCGAGCACTAGCAGCAAATTTGAGAGACTGAGATCATACTCCACATACTCTGGCTTAGAAGTGAGGTTCATGACTGTGGTGGTATGTGCAAAACTAACACAATATATCAAAAAATCCCTTAGTAACCACCCTAATTTTAACCACTTAGAACTTATAAATATTAACAAAATTCACTAAAACACATCCAATTGGCTCAAACGGACCTCAGGCTTCGCTCACCCCTACATTTGGTGAAATTCATCATCATAGGGAAATGGCAGGCACTGACATCATGGGTCCTAAAGCTCTCAAGTTTTCATCTATGTTCCAATAAATACCAAACTACCTACTCCATCAAGAAGCTCTATTTCAGAGCTTCACATAAAAACATGAAAACAATACAACACAAACAATACATGAATTACTACACACTAATACATAAGAAAAGTGCCCGCTGCTTCTTTTTAGTGCACAAAGGCACTCTTAACTGCTTGCTTCGAAACAATTTAAATGGAAGAAAACCTCATCTCCTTCATCAATCAGAATGTATCACCATATCTTGAACGTCTTTCAGTAAAGACTCTGTGAAAAACAAGAGTATACTGTTCAGAAGTAGATAGTATCACATAATTCCTAAAAGAGCAATCTGGCACTTATCTATAGAAAGTCAAATGCCGACACCCAACATATCCAGTAGCTACCAAAGCAGTACATTAATCATCGTCAGACAAAAGCTTTTGTTTTGCCTCCTGGCTTCATCAGGAACCAAAACTGTAACTAGTACATCAAACGCTGAAAATTAGGCAGGACACACAAGGTGCCTCTAAAAAGATTCCAATATCACAGCGTCTGATGTCACCAAATTTAAACCACCTAACAACCAATCAACTCGCCGGCTACAACTCTGACCTCACACCCTCAATAACTTTATCATACAACATCAAACACACACCAACACTCAAAAATAATTAATGAATAAATGAAAAAGGAGGGGAAAGGAAGGAGCTACAACAGTCCACCTAAAAAAACAGCAACCACTCGATCTTATCATTGAACCCAACGGGGTCCAGTGTATTCAGAACATAAATCCATTTCTGCTCCTTCTGTAAAAGCAGGAGCCCTCTATCTCCTCCACGAATATTCGGAGTTATCACTTCAAGGACGGTACATTGGAGGTCTTCAAAAGTATGGCTGTATTCAAGCCAGTGTCGTACTAGCGGAGTTTCAAGCATAGCTTTAGAAGTATTATACTTATGTTCTGCTAGTCGCGTTCGTAGAGGGCGTGTAGTTTTCCCTACACAGAGCTTCATGCAAGGACACCAAAGGGCATATACTACATAAGCAGAATTACAGTTAGTATTTTGACGTAGTTTACCCAATTTAGATGAAAAAGGTGTACAAATTGAGCTTGACATGAACTTGCAAAAAGAACAACGTCCACACTGAGCATGATGAAAGGCTTCTTTAGAAATCTGCCGAGGGACCGCCGGACACAGGTAGTCACTCAAATTTCTTCCCCTCTGATATGCCACACGTAGTGAGCTCCCAGCAAGTTTAGGGTGTGTCATCAATAAACCCCATCTTTTGCGTATTGCTGCTACAATACGACTAGATAAACTTGAAAAGGGAATAACACAAGTAATCAAAGATGAAGAGCCCACAGAGCTACTATCTCTAGGTATTAATCTAGGACTTAAGAGCCACTCACGATGGTTGAATTTAGCTCTCTTATATGCCCTTTTTAACACCGAGGCTGGATAACTCCGCTCTTGAAACTTATTAATCATGACCCTAGCTTGCAATTCAAAGTCCTGATTGGATGAACAAACACGACGGCATCGCAACAACTGTGAGTAAGGCAAACTATTCTTTAGATGAAGAGGATGGAAGCTCGAAAAGCGCAGCAGAGTATTCCTATCAGTCGGTTTCGTATAAACAGTAGTCAAAAAGCTTCTCAATCCTTTTGTAACTTGAACATCCAAAAAATTAAGTGTAAACTCTTGAATATTGATTTCAAACTGAATATTGGAATTACACCCATTCAAATACACAAAAAAATCATTTAAGAGAGCTCTTGAGCCTCCCCAAACTAGAAAAATGTCGTCAATATAGCGATACCATCTCAAAATGCATGACGCAAACTGCGAAGGGTACACCCAGCTCTTTTCAAAAAAATACATGTAAAGATTAGCCAAAGATGGGGCAAAAGAGGCCCCCATGGCTGTACCAGAAATCTGCTGAAAAAATTCCTGCTCATAGACAAAATAATTTTTCTTTAAAGCTAACTCATCCAGTTGTACCAGAAAAGCTGTCGGAACCCGCTGAGGAATTGGTCGACTGTTTCAAACTTCCATTAATGTACCACAAGGTAGGCAAGAACTCACGTATATGATGAAGGCACAGTCCAAAAACGTGATAAGGTGGAAAAACACTTTATTCAACCAAACCTATAGCCAACCAGACACAGGCCGTGTTTCGTGAACCTTCGTCAGGGGTTGATCAGGTAAAATACTAAAACATAAAAACATAAAAATGAAATAAAAACGTAATAATAAAACATTGTATAAGAACAGATAACTCAAACTTAGTCATAAATTCATACATAAGTACATTAAAAACATAAATATCATAAATAAGTAAAAAATTAATTAATTAAAAAAGAACTCAAACCAATAAAAGGGATGAAAAGTGCAATGGGAACCCAATAAATAATAAAACATTGTATAAGAACAGATAACTCAAACTTAGTCATAAATTCATACATAAGTACATTAAAAACAGAAAAGGTGGTTGTAGACGAACATATTATATAATAATTATTACCAAGGAGCACAGAAGAACACACGAGACAACGGTCATTTATACAAAGTCATGCTTATATAACTCAAACAAAAATTGTATTCTTAAAAATAATATATACGCCCAATGGGTTGGAAAATCCAACATATTGACAAAAGAAAGGAGAAAGCAGCAGGAGTGAAAGAAACATAACAAGAACCCAGGGGATAGACATATATAGTACCTAAAATGTCACCTCTCTGTATACCACTAAGGAGAATGTCTCATATTGAGAATGAACCTCATCTACTTATAAAAATTTACCTCATCTACTTATAAAAATGTATAATAACCCACTTCAAGATGGACCATTTCAGAAAGGAGGAGAGACCTATAGATGTGAGGACATTGGTCTAAAAATAAATGATAAATGCATAGTAAAAATAAAACTCACAAAATACAAACGCAACCCAACCTATCAACTAAACATCTTATATAATCTAATAAAAGATTTTAAATACCCAATAATAAAAAGCCTACAGTCATGGCTTCAAGATCAATGTCAGAAAAATCGATCAAATGAAAATCGGCAACATATGCTCTCTGTTAGCCTTCCCAAATCACTGAAGGCAGCAGCGTATGCTCTCCGTAAACCTGTCACAGATCGCTGTCAGAAGAAATAAACAAATATGTTCTAAATGCTAAACAATACGTAATCTGTAACCAATGAAAGAACATGCGGCAAAGGAAATCAAACTTGCATCTTTCGAAATTAAAAGCCATACCTTCGTGGCGCTGATGCTAAACACCAAAAAGAAACTTCACCGTAAATCATCGAAGATCATAAAACGCCAGCTCATGCGCAAATAAAACTGGAGCCAGCTCGGCGGGAAATAGAGGGGGCGGAGTAATCGTCATAACGCAGGCCACAGGAATTAGACAAAAGAAGAAAGAAAGTCTATTGGGGTAATTTTATGATATAAAAAAGTGAATAAAGGTGCCAAAATAATAGGCTGGATGCACCTACAGAATAAATGCAACTTAAAGCTTAAACAGGGCATCTGAACAACAGCGAACTAAAAAAAACACCATCCAAAACTTGTGAAATCCATAAGGTTATAACAAGTGGAAATTACCATATTGTCACGGAATAATGTTGGGGGATTCAAAATATTCTCAAATCATGTCAGCAAAAAACATCAGAAGGGAGACAATTGAACATCTGTACATTGATTGGCACATTCCTGCTGCAGTATCATCTAGAAGTAAGGAGATCCTGGATTCTCTACAGGGAGAACTATTCAGGCAATTGGTAACAGACCCCACACGTGAAGGGGCCATACTGGACTTGGTGCTTACCAATGGTGAAAGTGTTTCTGATGTTGTAGTGGGAGATCATTTTGCATCCAGTGATCACCAGATGGTGTGGTTCAGTATTAGGACTAGGGTTGTTAGAATCCATTCCAAGGTGAGGATCTTAGACTTTAGGAAGACTAACTTTGCGAAGATGGGCCAATACCTCAGGGAGTCGTTAGTGGGATGGCAACAGCTGGGGGATGTAGAAAAACAGTGGGCAAAACTGAAAGGGGGTATTTTAAGGGCAACCAACCTTTTTGTTAAAATGGTAAATAAAGGCAATAGGAAAAGGAGACCGCTATGGTTTTCGAAGGAAGTGGCTGAAAAAGTGAAGAAAAAGAGGGAGGCCTTCATGAAATACAAGAGATCACAGAGAGAGGAAGACAGGCATCTGTATTTGGAAAAACTTAGAGAAGCTAGCAAAGTAGTCAAGAAGGCAAAGATTCAAAAGGAGGAGGAAATAGCCAATGCAATAAAATGGGGGGATAAGACATTTTTCAGATATATTAGTGAGAAGAGGAAGGGCAAAAGTGGTATTGTCAGACTCAAGGGTGCAGGGGGGAATATGTAGAAGCTGATAAGGATAAAGCAGAATTGCTTAACAAATATTTTTGTTCTGTGTTCACAGATGAAGAACCAGGAGCAGGACCTCAGAAAACACCCACAAATAAGAACAGAAGCGAGGGACATCTTCAACAATTTTCAGAAGACTGTGTTCGTGAGAAACTAGCTCAACTTAAAGTAGAGAAAGCGATGGGACCGGATGGGATACACCCTAGAATACTGAGGGAACTTGGGGACGTTCTAGCAACTCCACTGACTGACCTTTTCAATGCCTCGGAGTCAGGAGTGGTGCCAAAGGACTGGAGAGAGGTTCATGTGGTGCCTTTACACAAAAGCGGAAGTAAGGATGTGGTTGAAAACTACAGGCCGGTTAGTTTAACTTCGGTGGTGAGTAAATTATTGGAAACGCTGCTGAAAGAGAAAATAGTGAGGTTTCTGGAGTCCAGCAGATTACAGGATCCGAGGCAGCATGGATTCACCAGAGGCAGGTCTTGTCAGACAAATCTGATTGATTTCTTTGACTGGGTGACCAGGGAGTTGGACCGAGGGAGAGCTCTAGATGTGGTGTATTTAGATTTCAGTAAAGCCTTTGACACTGTTCCTCACAGGTGACTTATAAACAAACTGAGCACCCTAGGGATGGACCCTAAAGTTACTGCTTGGGTTAGAAATTGGTTGGGTGGGAGGCGACAAAGAGTACAAGTAAATGTTTTCCCTGTTTACTTCCATGTTAATTTTCCTGTTACTTGTAATAGGTCTGTTATATCTGACCAATTGTTGTATTGTTTCATTGTAAACCGCACTGATGACAAATAGCGCGGTATATAAGAAAATTAAATAAATAAATAAATAAATGGAGCTCACTCTGAGGAGAAGGATGTTACCAGTGGTGTGCCCCAGGGATCTGTCCTTGGTCCGATTCTTTTTAACATCTTTGTTAGTGATATAGCGGAAGGGCTGTCGGGTAAGGTTTGCCTCTTTGCAGATGATACCAAAATCTGCAATAGAGTAGACACCCAGGAAGGTGTAGATAACATGAGGAGGGATCTAGCTAAGCTTGAAGAATGGTCTAGAATTTGGCAGCTGGGATTTAATGTTAAAAAATGTAAGGTCATGCATTTGGGCTGCAGCAATCCAAGGGAGCAATACAGTATAGGAGGTGAAGTACTTTTGTGCACTAAAGAAGAGCGGGACCTAGGCGTGGTTGTGTCTGATGATCTTAAAGTAGCTAAACAGGTAGAAAAGGCGATGGCAAAAGCTAGAAGGATGCTTGGGTGCATACGGAGAGGAATGGCTAGCTGAAAAAAGGAGGTGATAATGCCTCTGTATAAGTCTTTGGTGCGACCTCATTTGGAGTATGGTGTGCAATTCTGGAGTCCGCACCTTCAAAAAGATGTGAACAGGATGGAGTCGGTGCAGAGGGTGGCTACTAAAATGATTAGTGGGCTTCATTATAAAGCATATGAGGACAGCCTTAAGGATCTTAATATGTACACCTTAGAGGAAAGGCGGGATAGAGGTGATATGATTGAGATGTTTAAATACCTCCGTGGCATAAATGTTCAGGGAGAGAGCCTCTTTCAATTGAAAGCAAGTTCTGCTACAAGGGGACATGGGATGAGGGTGAAGGGAGATAGATTCAGGAGTGATATGCGGAAATATTTCTTTACAGAAAGAGTAGTGGATCCATGGAATAGTCTCCCAGTGGAGGTGGTAGAGATGAGGACAGTAACTGAATTCAAAAAAGCATGGGACCAACACAGAGGATCTCTAAAGGTAAAAAGTGGACTGTTGTAGTTGTTATGGAAGGACAGACTAGATAGGCCATGTGGTCTTTTTCTGTCATCATGTTTCTATGTTTCTAGGGTGGCTTGGCACAGAGGCTGCTGGAAAGGAGAGCCTACGAGGAGGTTTTCCAGTGACTGCCACCATTGCAGGGACAAAATTAGACGTGTGGAGTTTCTGATTTCGTCTGTTAGCCGACCCAAGGCTTGTGTCGATAGGGTCCACTGGGCTGAGAGCATATGAAGACGAGCATAGGGAACCACATGGACAGTGGATGCCATATGCCCCAGAAGCTGAAGCATCTCCCAAGCAGCCAGGAAGATCTTCATGGCTGCTTGGGATGCCAGCTGTATTATACGAAGACAGCGCGGCTGTGGCAGGAAAGCTTTTGACAAGCCTCTTTGAACTCAAGAGATTGAGACGGGGTGAGATGAGATTTTGGGAGGTTTATGACCAATCCCAAGTATTGAAGGATTCTCATTGTTCTAAAAAGAGTGAAGCTGGCCTCTGGAGCTGTTGATGCTTGAATGAGCCAATCATCTAAGTAAGGGAAGACGAATATCCCTAGAGTTCTCAGAAATGCTGCTACCACTGCCATGCATTTTGTGAAGCCTCTTGGGGCAGAAGCCAGACCAAAAGGAAGAACTCTGTACTGGAAGTGTCTTCCGTGGACCAGGAATCGAAGGAACTTCCTGTGATTTGCGTGGATGAGAATATGCGTGTACTGTCACAAAGTGGGATTAATAGAGCCCTTGAAAACAAGCAGAAATGCAGGCAATAAGACAGATTCTGACAGTTCATTAGAGCACAGGTCAGAATGTTGCTATTGGCAACCCAAACAAAACAGTTCACGTGCGAGGGAAACACGCCCAAGCAGCAGAAAGGCTAGGAAATCAGGAACTAATGAAAGCCAGCTGGGAGTGGGTGGAGCTGACACGCACGTAGAAAAGCTCAGTGCACATGGAGTTAGAGGGAAGACACACGCAGGACACAGCAGGAACAGAATAGAACCTGGTTGGAGCATGGGAGCAGGCAATTGTGATTCTGAAAGCCAAGGACGTACTGAGAGAAACTCTAGTTGGAAGGAAGCTGAGGGCAGAGCTGTGAAAGCCAAAAAGTCCTATTCCAAAGGAGAGAGTGAGAACCCAGGTGCCTGTGGTGAAAGGCAGAGCACGGAAGCGTCAGAGCTCAGCAGAAGTTATCAGAAAGGTAACAAAGCATTTAATTGGGAAGCTAGCTGGAGGAAGCCTGAAGATAGTCTTTATACAAACAATTGGCATAGAAAGAGTAAAGTTGTTATACCTGAGGATAATCCTGTGTCTAGAAGAAGGTTCAAAGGCAAGAGCCATGAAAAGCTTTTACTGGATTTTACTCCGGCGTCTGTAGCAGCAGAGAGAAGCCCGAGTCAAAGACTGATTAAAGGTAGCCCAACTGTTTCTAATAGAGGGAAAAGTGGAACTGGTAATTTCCCCTATCTTCCACCGCATTTAAGAGGCTCCCAAAGTAAATACTCTAATGAATATGGTAGCAGCATAGCAAACATTCTCACAGAGAGAGAGAGAGAGTTCCTGAATAGTAAGGAGAGACTGTTCAGTAACGTACTGTATTGTGCAAGGGAAGAATCCTTAACGGCAGAACCCAAAGAGATGCAATGTGAGGCACAGGGAGACACTGTATGTAATGATTACATGGACTGCACGCTCACAGTTTCGGATAATGTATTTTCTTTGAGATAAACAAGTTGTGATTTACCAAGCTTGAAAGCCACAAAGGAAAAGGTCTTTGTATGCTGGAAAGAACTGTTTTGAATACTTTTCATTTACCTGTTAGAAGCTGAAGATAAGCAATTTTTGTTCTCATTTTTGTCACTTTGCTTTTGCCCAAGTGGGGCTGTGTACTTTTTGTTTCACCCACCAAGAGAATCCTCTCAGAAGGGGAATAAAACCTATTTAAGCCTTACCTCGTTGCCACAACTGATTCTTTGAACTGGCCTATTGTAATACTACATATCCCAGAGGGCCAAGCAAGGTCTCTGGGCTGGGCCTAGGCTTAACACCTTGCCTGTGCTTGAGGAGATAAGCACCGGAAGGCAAGGGGGTCGATGACAGTACGCATCTTTTAGATCTAGAAAACATAGCCAGTCCTGACTCTGAAGGTATGGTAGGAGTGTTCAGAGGGAGATCATTTTGAACTTTTCTCGGAACAGATATTTTTTAAATTCTTTGAGGTCCAGTATAGGTCGTGTCCCCCTGTTTTCTTTGGAATAAGAAAATAGGGGGAGTAGAACCCCGTACCCTGTTGGGATATGGGTACTTATTTATTTATTTTATTTTATTTATTTATTTAACTGCATTTATATCCCGCTTTTCACCAGGTCAAAGCGGTGTTACATATATAAGGGGGGGGGGGGATAATCAGTTAAAAGGGTGGGGCCATCACCGAGTGGACAACATTGATGATTTTGACGTAGGACGGACTGTAGACGTAGACAACATAGTACCATTTTCAATCATGGTTCATGACAAGTGGGTTTCGGGGGTGATGGTCTTCTTGGTGGGAGTTGTCTGGAGGTATTCTTCGAATAGGATGGTTTTTAGCTGTTTTCTGAATGATGGGAGATCTCCATTGTTCCTGACGTGGGTGGGTAGGGAATTCCATAGGGACGGAGCGTAAAGTTCAAAGGCTCTATTGCATGTCCGTTGAGAGCATTTGCTTCTTTTATGTGGGACGGTGAGGTAGTTGCTGGAGGCCTGTCTTGTTGTTTTGCTGTGGTTTGGACGAGTCAGCAGGGTGCAGAGCTGTGCGTTCTGTGCCTGGTGGATGGCTTTGTGGGTGAGTAGGATGGATTTGTATTTAGTTCTTGCTTCAAAGGGAAGTATGTGTAGGTCTCTCAGGATTGGGGTGATGCGGTCGCTTTTCTTTGCACATTGAATGATTCTTGCTGTGGTGTTCAGGGCAGTTCGGAGGGGGTTAGTCTGTGAGGCTGGTAGTCCGTGGTAGATTATGTTGCAATAATCCAGATGTGGGAGTGTCATAGCTTGCATTATGGTCCTGAAGTCTTGAGGGTCGAGTAGGGGTCTGAGACGCTGTACTGTTTTGGCTTTGTGGAATATATTTCCAGTGGTTTTGGTGATTTGTTGCTTAAGGGTTAGAGCTTGGTCGAAGATGATGCCTAGGTATCTGATTTGTGGCTGTATTTGAATGCGTGTAGTTCCTATGTTGAGGTGTGTGGGTGGTGTGAAGTCTGGATCTTTTGTCACTAGGAGAGCTTCAGTTTTCTTTATGTTTATGGATAGGTTATTTTCTTGTAGCCAGTTGGACACGTCGGAGAAGCATGCTGATAGATGTTCGTTTGTTGGGTTTGTGGTTATGATCGGTGCGTAGAGCATGATGTCGTCAGCATATATGTGGAAGTTGATGTTGTGGGTACGTATGACCGAGCAGAGTGGTTGTAGGTAGATGTTGAAGAGCATGGCTGATAGAGTGGATCCTTGGGGTACTCCTTGGTGTTGCTGGAAAGGGGGTGAGGTTGAGGTGCTGGTACGGATCAGTTGTTGTCTGTTAGTTAGGTAGGATCGAAACCATTGGAGTACGGTGTCTTTAATCCCAATTGTTTGCAATCTGCGTAAGAGGATGTTGTGGGAGATGGTGTCGAAGGCTGCTGATATATCAAGGAAGATCAGGGCATATCCGGAGTGTCTTCCTTGGGTTCCTATGATGAGGGTGTTCGTCAGTGTGGTCATGAGGGTCTCGACTCCATGTAGTGGGCGGAAGCCGTGTTGCTGTGGGTCCAGTATGTTGTTGATGTCAAGGTGTTCTTGAAGCTGTTGCTGGACTATCTTCTCGATTAACATGGCGGTGAATGGTAGGCTTGCAATGGGTCTGTAGGACGCAGGGTCAAGGGGATCCAGGTTTTGTTCTTCTATTGCTCCTTGAGCGAGAAGTGATGTGACCTCCTGCCACAAGAGGCCGGTGGCAAGGACCTGAGAATTAAACTGTTTGATTATTGTGGGCGGGGGTATGTTGAGAAAGTGAAACTTGTACCCCAGTCGTACAATGGACAGAGTCCTGTTTTCTGATGTTATTTGTTGCCATCTTTTGGCAAAATGGCATAAACTGCCTGGAATAGTTAAGGGTTCTGGTCCTTTCAGGGGCAGAATGACTATGTTTTCTAGGTAAGAGTTAAAGCCCCTGAGGAGGCTGAGCTCTTTGAGCTTGCGGCTTTCTTTGTTGTCTGTTCTGTTGTTGTCCCTTTTGGGGAACATGAACTGGACAGTGGCCCAAATGGGGGTATGATTGGTAAAACCTCTTTTTCTTGTTGAAAAAGAGTTTCTTGAATGACTTTTTCTTTGCTGGGTTGGCTGTAGACTTTGATAGTCTGTTCAAGGTAGCATTTTCAGATTCAAGCCAATTGGCCTTGTCCTGCCAATCCTTGCCAAAGAGATTTTCTCCCGTACAAGGAATGTTTTCCAGCTTGTCTTGCACCCACTGCTCTAAGTCTGATGCCTGAAGCCAGGCAATACGATGTGCACTTATGGAGATAGCAGAGGTTCTGCTAATGCATCCAAAGCTTTCTGGGCATGCTTGACCAGGGTAAGAAAAACTTCCCTTTTGTCCTCAGACATATTAGGGCTCATGAGCTCTAAGTCACGTGTGACTTCTTCCAGGAACATACTCATATAAAGAATGTAGGAACTGATCTTGGCTGATAACATGGAGGATTGGAAGCATCGATGCCCAAAGGCATTGAGTGTCCTCGATTCCCGGCCTGGAGGATTAGAAGGATGCGTTTTAGCACTCTTAATTCTACACATGGCTGATTCCACTACCATTGAATGGTATGGTAACTGTCTTCTGAAAGCCAGGACAGCTTGGCACTCGGTACATGGTATCGAGGCGTCGGGAATGTGGAGACACCATTAAAAGGAGTTTCCCGTATCCTTAACATAAAATCATGTAAGATCTTGTGAATGGGAAGTGTAGCTGCTTCCTTAGGAGCCATAGGATATTGTAGAATTCTTAATTCTTCTGCCCTAGGTTCCTTTTCTGGAATCACCGTGATTGAAAGACCTTTGGCTAAATCACGTATGAAATTCTGGAAGGACATGTCTTCTGGAAGAGACATTCTGCATTGAGGAGAAGGAGTTGGATCCTCTGGTAGGATGGCTCTAGTACCGGTAGTCATCAGAATCATCGGAATCAGAAAATTCGAAGTATCTCGGTGACCGGTGTTTGTGCAACGCTTGGTACCAGTACCGTTCGAAGTCGGTATCGGGGTGTTTCGGTACCGGCCCTTCGATGCCTGAGATAGACTCGAGGCTCGGCATGGGCAGAAGCATGCCTGCCGAGGCAGGTGCACTTGGACCGGCACCGATGTCGGTACAGATACCTGTGGAACCATCTGTAGCGATCTTAGCGGTACCGAAGCTGCTAAGAGGGTCGCTAGACTGCGTTCGATAGCGAGGATTCTCTTATCCATCGCTCCTGCCGATGCCTGGGTGTCGGTACCGGTGGAAGCGGCCAAGACCCCAGAACATAGCACCAGTAGTTCTGCAGAGGTGGAAGCCTCTGGAACATCCTGGAGCCCCGCTAATGCTTTGGAGACCGAAGACTTCTGCCGGGGCTGTTTTGCCGGTGAACTTTCCTCGAGGGCAATGCCAGTGGCATCTCGATGCTTAGAAGGAGAGATCTACCCTCTGAAGCCCAGCTAGTCTTGGAAGACTTAAGTTTAGTTACCTGAGATCCATGGGAGGAAGATGAAGTTCTGGAAGACATCAATGCAACTGACATCATATCACCAGCAAAAAGGGTACTGAGTTTTGCAGCTCTATTCTGCAGGCCCCTTTTGGTCATCTTTCTGCAGGAGAGACACTCCAATGGACAATGTTCAGGATCTAAACATTTAAGACACCAATCATTGGTGTCAGTGATGGATATAGTACCGCCACAGTTAGAACATTTCTTGAAGCCACTAGCTGACTTCTCCATGTTTGAAGAAAAGTGGGTCTAGTGCCCAAAATGGCGCCTAGCACCGAAAGGGGAGAGGCCCCTGAAAGGAAAAATCTTTTAGAAAGCTAGGTTTGTTTGTTTTTTTGAAAAAGAAGAAGAGAGAACCGGTGGTACCGGTAGGCGTCGAATGAAGGCAGATGCAACCACAAAAATATAAAAGAATAAGAATAAATTTTCTGCAGTGACAGGGTACATGTCCTGTCAGCTCCGCGGAAAATGAAGAACTGAAGTGAGAGAGGTAGAAAGGCGAGAAGGCAGCACGCAGGCTTTGTGGGATGCTCCCAAAAGCTTTCCTATTGGATGCTGGGGAGCGTGCCTGCGCAGGCTACGTCGGTACCAACGATACCATATGTGAAGACCACATTCCTGCTTGTTCCTGGAGATTGCCTATCAACGCAACTATAATTCAAGTATATGCCCCAACAACAGTTGCAGAAGAGGATTAAATTGATGAATTCTACGAACAGGTACAAGCTGAAATTGACAGAACATGCAAACAGGATATGCTGATAGTCATGGGTGACTGGAATGCAAAAGTTGGCAAAAAAGAAGAAGGCAAACAAACTATTCATTTCAAACACCTTCTTCGAGCAACACAAGCAGCGAGTGTACACATGGACTTCACCCAATGGATTGTACAAAAATCAAATTGACTACATCTGTGGAAGTCAACGATGGAAAAGTTCTATAACATCAACAAAGACAAAACCTGGAGCTGACTGTGGTACAGATCACCAACTACTAGTATGCAAACTCAAGCTAAAGTTGAAAAAGAACAAGCCATGAATGTAGCAAAATATGACCCTGAGAACATACCACTGGAATTGAAAGACTGCCTGCAAAATCAATTTGCTGCTTTAGATACAAATGACAGAGCTCCAGAAGAGTTGTGGAATGACATCAAGAATGTTGTACTGGAAGTAATCAAGAAGTCTCTACAAAAGGTGAAAAAGCAAAAAGGCCAAAATGGATGACGGAAGAAACTCTGAAAAGTGCCCAGAAAAGCAGAGAAGCTAAAGCCAGAGGAGAAAGAGAGGCAATCAAAGAACTCAACAGAGATTTTCAACGTGCAGCAAGACAAGACAAGGAGAAGTATTACAATGACGCATGCAAGGAAATAAAAGCAGAAACTATCAGAGGAAGAACAAAATCGGCTTTGCTAATTACAAGAGTTAAAGAAAAATTTCCAGCCTTGAATTGGAATGTTACAAGATGCTCAAGGATCTATGTTGAATGATGTTGAGAAGATCAAGAAAAGGTGGAAAGAATATACAGAATGTTTATATGATAAAGATCAAGGGGACCAACAGCCATTTCAAGCTGCACCTTATGAACCGGAACCATTGGTGATGAAAGACAAGTCAAAGCAGCATTGAAAGCCTTATCAAAGAACAAAGCACCAGGCATTGATGCCATTCCCATAGAAGTATTACAGCAATATGATGCAGCTGTTACCATACTTACAAGGCTCTGCCAGGAAATTTGGAAGATATCATCATGGCCAACTGACTGGAAAAGATCTGTGTTTATACCAATACTAAAGAAAGGTGATCCAACTGACTGTGGAAATTATCACACAATCACTCTGATCCCACATGCCAGCAAGATTCTACTGAAGATTATTCAGAGACCTCAACCATACCTGGAACAAGAACTACCTGAAGTGCAAGCAGTGTTCAGGAAAGGGCGAGGAACTTGAGACATCATTGAGGATGTGAGATGGATCCTAGAAAAGATTAAAGAATACCAAAAGGATATCTATTTGTGCTTTATTGACTACAGCAAAGTTTTTGACTGTGTAAACCATGAGAAACTCTGGATCACATTAAGAAGAATGGGTATACCAGAACACCTGATCATTCTCTTGCACAATCTTTACAGTGATCAAGAAGCAAAAGTTTGAATGGAACAAGGAGAAACAGAATGGTTTAAAATCAGCAAAGGTGTATGACAAGGCTGCATACTTTCCCCCTACATGTTAATTTATATGCAGAACAAATCATAAGAGAAGCAGGAGTGTATGAAGACAACAGAGGTGTGAAGATTGGTGGAAGACTCATCAACAACCTTCGCTATGCTGATGATACCACATTATTGGCTGAAAGTACAGACGATATGAAACATTTGCTTCTCAAGATCAAGGAACATAGTCTTAAAATGGGTCTGAACCTTAATGTAAAGTAGACAAAGATCATGACAACTGGCAAAATCAATAAGTTCATCGTAGATGGAGAAGAAAACTGAAATCGTGGACAACTAATTCTATGAAAATCTGGTGTAAATAGTTACCCCAAATTATCCTAGTTTTATATCCTGTTTTTTGTAAGCACATTTCATTATATGCAACGTGTATGTTTTATGTTTCATGTAAACCGCACTGATGTTGAATAGCGTGGTATAAAAGAACATCTAAAATAAATAAATAAATAAATAAAATAACTTTAACCTACTTGGATCAACTATCAATAAAGAAACAACAAGCAGTCAAGAAACCAGACAACACATTGCTTTTGACAGAATTGCTATGAAGGATCTAGACACGATTCTCAAGAGCAGAGAAGTCTCTCTCCATACAAAGATTTGACTCGTTCAAGGCATGGTATTTTCAATAAAATCATATGGATGTGAAAGTTGGACAGTGAAAAAGATAGACAGGAAGAAAATTGATGACTCTGAATTATGGTGCTGGCGACGAATACTTTGTATACCATGGACTGCCCAAAGAACAAACCATTCAGTACTAGAGGAGATCAAACCTAAGCTTTCTTTAGAAGCTCAGATGACAAGACTTTGACTTTCATACTTTGGACACATCATGTGAAGAAAGAGATCATTAGAGAAAGACATCATGCTTGGCAAGGTAGAAAGTCAACGCAAAAGAGGAAGGCCAGCAATGAGATGGATTGATACAATAACAGCAGCTACGGGTGCCAATCTGTCAACAATGAGCCACCTGCTGAAGACCAAACACAGTTTAGGACAACTATCCAGAGGGTCGCTATGAGTCGACACCGACTCGACGGCACTTAACAACAACAGCTATAGGTGGCACATACTATTCAGGAATCTTGAAAACTTCAATCAGATATGTTTTGAACATCTCATAGGAGGAAAGAGTAGCAGATTTAGGAAAGTTCAAAAGACGAAGATTCCTTTGACGATCAGCATTTTATTGCTATATTGTTCTTCACAAAGGCTGCATTCTGCGACTCCAAAGCCTTAGTTTTTAACTCCAGTGCCTCAGATCTTGCCTCCAAAGATTCAAAATCTGAGCAGCAATGCATAAAGTCTGCAGAAAACTGCGTTATATGTATGTTGCCCCAAACTCTGAGATAGCAAATTGACCGAAGCCAGGAGACCTTGAATGGCTTCTCAAACAGTAGTTAAGCTAATTTCCACCGGTCATGCAGCAGATACCCCAGCGAAGGTAGAAGGTCCCAACAAGTCTAAAGAAGCACTCACTGTTACTGAAGAAATGCCAACAGAGTTTTGCTCTCCTCCCAAACATTGTCCCAAGAGGTCGTAGAAAGCCAGATTCACTGCCATAGCTCCACCACCCAGTTCATTTGCCACTCTCGCAACGCCTTTTGGAGTCGTGGCATCAGAGTTGATGCTGCTGCCAGCATGGAACTCACTGCCGACATTCAGCCAACATCCTCCCTCTGGGAGATAAAGATATAGCCTCTGAGGAGCCTGGGGAGTTCTCCGATGCAACCACTGGTTCTCCTGACCAAAGAAGGAGGTGATAGGAGGCTGCGTTGGTGTCAATGTTCCTTGGCTTGGGCTACCCAGGTTTTTGCATTCGTTTGCCTATGTTCAGAGCAGCGATCCTCATCACGCCTGCATGCTGTCACCATCTTGCCATGCCCCTGACTGAATCGTTCCTTGATTTTGATAAGCAGATGTTTTATATTGTCTTCACCTTCAGCCAGTAACGTGATATCATCAGCATAGTGAAGGTTGTTGATAACTCTTACACTAATTTTCACATCTCAGCTGTCTTCATACAGTCCTTCTTCTCTGATGTTTTGTTCTGCATATAAATTAAACAGGTAGGGGGAAATTATCTAGCCTTGTCGTATGCCTTTGGTGATTTTAAACCATTCAGTTTCCCTTTGTTCCATTCAAACCTTTGCTCCTTGATTAATGTAAAGCATGTGCATGAGAACTCTCAGGTATTCTAGTATACCCAAGCTTCTTAATGTGGCTCAGAATTTTCATGATTTACATAATCTAAGGCCTTGCTGTAGTCAATAAAACACATACAGATCCTTTCAGTATTCTTTATTCTTTTTAAGGATCCATCTCACATCTGTGAGGATTTATTTTATTTTTTGCCCTTTCCTAAACCCTGCGTGCACTTCAGGCAGTTCTTGTTGCAGGTACGGTTTAGTCTCCATTGAATGATCTTGAGTAGAAACCTGCTGGCATGTGGAATCAGAGCAATTGTGCGATAATTTCTGACGGATCACTATTCTTCAGTAATAATTGCGACACCCACCGGCTGGGCCAAGAGGCTGACAGCTGATGGGCGGCCTTACTGTCCTTTAGAATAAAAGTTCTTTACTCTGTAGGCATGAATTGTAGTTGAGGCAGGTGGTAAGGCTTTGCAAGATTTTTATTATTTATACAATGGGGATTTTCAAAGGCACGCGGAGATTCAAAACACAACAAATGCACTAGGATAACTTCTCCAAATGAAAGGATGAACACAGGAAAAACCAGGAGAAATGAAAAACAAAACTTTTCTTCTCTGCTGTTCTCTGCACTGCTCCGTGTGGTCACACACTATACTGCAGCAGAACTAAACACAGCTGGTTTCACTTTCACCAAACAACGTCTTCACAAACTCCGTTACTCTCAACACTGAATACAGCACAGCATTGCTTTCTTCTGAGTCACAGGTAAAAGGTACCTTATTAAAAGGCTTTTATAAATACAGCTAAATAAATACAGCTAAATAAATAAAACTCTCGCCTGTTTCCCTTTCTTACTGTGGTATTCTTGTGAGTCAAACAACAGTCCATTGGTATAGGAAAATCATCACATTCAGGCACAGTGGTTTCTATCTGCATTTCCTCAATGCCATTAGAATTACCAAAGTCTTTCTCATATGTGGGGACTTCTTTTAGCTTTTCTCTCTTTAGAAACTGGTGGAAGTGATCCCACAGCAAGTCAGCCTTTTCAGGTGTTTTGGTACTAGGGGTTTGAATCCTCTCACTAGAGAATAGTCTCTGCAGTGCCCCTAATTTAGAAGCTTCACAAACGTCAGAGTTATCTGGTCTGGAGTTTGCAGCAGGTACTAGGCTTTCAATCCAACGTTTCACAGTAGAGGGGGAGGGTTCCAGCTCCTGCTCAATAAAACTATCCTTTATCTCTTTTGCCAATTTATCAGATATAAAATGGTCAGTTTTACCTTGAGGCTGTTTCTCTGTGTCAGCACTGGAGCTCTTTCCACCTCTACAATCCTCCCAGCTGTAGCAACTGTTTGACTGGCCTGCACGGCTTCTCCAATTGTCTGTGCTTCCACCTTTGAATGCTGGCTTTGTCCGAGAGCGTGCCTTTCCCTTGGCACTTTCTCTCGCCCAGGCTGTTCTGCCTGGACTCTCTGGTCTCAGACTCTGGTCTTGGCTTTCTCTTGCCTTCCAACTGGCTCTCTGGATATTTCCCTGACCAACTTCTTTGTGGGTTCTCCAATCGGTTCTCCAATCAGTTCTGTCTCCAGGACTGTCCTCAGGTCTCTCCTCCGGTCTCACCTCAGGTCTTCCTTCCGATCTCCCCCAGATCTTTCTTCCTTCCCTCTGCACGTGGTTTTTAACCCTGGCTTCCTGCTTCCTTGTGACCAATCAGAACGGGGGTTAGTCTCCACCCTTGCACTAGGGCGTGGTTTGCTTCCTACAGGGAACTGCCTTTTTCTCTAACATAGGCTGAGTTTTCCTTGTAGCAGTGCATTATCATTGCCTTCAATAGGGACCTCAGGATTTTCATCCCCTTTCAGGCTTTCCATAGGGCTTTCACCATCACATAATATGAAAACAGATCTTTTCCAGTCAGTTGGCCAGGATGTTGCTGTAATTCTTCAATGGGAATGCCATCAATACCTGGTGCTTCATTCTTTGATAATGCTTTGATTGCTGCTTCAACTTCTTTTCTCATCACCAATGGTTCCATCTCACATCTGTCGCTTGTTCCTTGCCCTTTCCTGAGCCCTGATTGCACTTCGGGCAGTTCTTATTCCAGGTATGGTTGTAATCTCCACTGAATGATCCAGAGTAGAATCTTACTGGCATGTGAGATCAGAGCGAGCATGAACAGCGATAATTTCCATAGTCAGTCGGATCACCCTTCTTTGGTATTAGTATGAATACAGATCTTTTCCCGTCAGTTGGCCATGATGTTGTCTTCCAAATTTCCTGGCAGAACCTGGTAAGTTTTTTAACAGCTGCATTTGATTGCTGTAATACTTCAATGGGAATGTCATCAATGCCTGGTGCTTTGTTCGTTAATAATGCTTTCAGTACCACTTCAGTGATTTCTTTCATCACCCAAGATTCCTGACCATATGATACAGGTTTAAATACCTGGTGATCCAGTTGATCTTTATCATAGAATGATTCAGGGTATTCTTTCCACTTTTTCTTGATTATAGAGGACCAGGAAAATCCACTGTTTACCCCTGAGACAAGCAGCATGGACTCTGTGTACTTTTTTGGGAACCTAACAGATACCTGTGACCTGGATCAGCCGCTGTTGGAATCAGGATATTGGGTTGTATGGACCCTTGGTCTGACCCAGTATGAAAAAAAGACAATTAAGAATGGTGTAGAATTTATCTAATGTGGATTCAAAATATGATAGTTTTTTTTTACTGGATAGTTCCTCTCATAGAAGAGTCTTTTGGAAAGTAGCTTTATTAAATATAAGTTCAGTTAAAAATAAGTGGCATCATATACACAATATTATATCAGAATTTCAGCTAGATGGTTTCTTTATGACAGAAACATGGTTAACTAGTGAGGGTGGTTTACATAAAGAAAATGTATGTCCCAAGAGCTATAATTATTTGAATAATCCTAGAAAGGGAAAAAAGGGAGGGGATGTGGCTTTCATTATCAAGAAGGTTTAAAAACATAGAAACACGACAGCAGAAAAAGACCACATGGCCTATCTAGTCTGCCCTTCCATATCAACTACAATAGTCCCCTTTTTACCTTTAGAGACCCTCTGTGTTTGTCCCATGCTTTTTTGAATTCAGATACTGTCCTCGTGTCCACCACCTCCACTGGGAGACTATTCCATGCATCTACCACTCTTTCCGAAAAGAAATATTTCCATATATTACTCCTCAGTCTCTCAGCTTTCACTTTCATCCTGTCCCCTCATAGCAGAGCTTGCTTTCATTTAAAAGAGACCCTAAGCATTTATGTCACAGAGGTATTTAAATGTCTCCATCATATCGCCCCATCCCATCTTTCCTGTAAAGTATACATATTAAGATCTTTAAGTCTGTCCTCATATGCTTCATAACGAAGACGACTAACCATTTTAGTAGCCACCCTCTGCACCGACTCCAACCTGCCTATATCCTTCTGAAGATGCGGAATCCAGAATTGCAAACAATACTCCAAATGAGGTCGCACCTGAGTCTTATACAGAGGCATTATCACTTCCTTTTTTCTGCTGGTCATTTCTCTCCCTATACACCCAAGCATTCTTCTGGCTTTCGCAGTCACCTTTTCTACCTGTTTAGCTATTTTAATATCGTCCTACACTGTACAGGTTCTTTAGATGTTTGGAGTCCAAATGCATGACCCTGCATTTTTTAGCATTAAATTTCAGCTGCCACATTCTAGACCATTCTTCAAGTTTAGCTAGATCCCTCCTCATGCTGTCGACTCCTTCTTGTGTGTTTACTCTGTTGCAGATTTTGGTATCATCTGCAAACAAGCAAACCTTACCCGAAAGTCCTTCCGCAATATCACTAACAAAGATGTTATGGTCGATGGTATGTTATTAAAGCATGAGGATTCACATGAGTTAAGAATATTGCTTATCTATTTGCCTCATCTTCTCAATTGAAGAATGAGATAAGTTATTAGAATGTATTTTGGTGCTTAAGGTCCAGGTTATTTATACTTTTAGGAAATTTTAATGTACATGTTGAGGAAAAGTGAGATAGTAACGTGCAAATGGTTTTATCAAATCTGGAAATGGGTGGCCTTCAACAAATTTTTTGAGCAGCTTTTCTTGTGAAGTGAGTGGATGGACATTACAGAGAAAACAACAGGGAGGAAGATTTAAGATTATGAGGGGTAAGAAAGATATGGAAAGATGGGGAAAAAAGGCCTTGGATAAAAAAACCAGGATGGAAGGGCATAATGTGGGGAAGTTAATAAATATATGGTTTAAATTAAGCACTAGAGAATGTTGCGCCAGTCAGACGAGGTATGTGCATAATGAGGGGCAACAGAAATGGTATACTGAGGACTTGAAAAAGAAGGATGCGTAAACTAGAAAGAATTTGGAGGAAATCTTGTTCTGATGATGATGGGAAGAAGTGGAAGTTAGAAGCCAATAGATACCTAAGGAAGATTCAGGCCACTAAGAAGACAAAGATAGCTACAGGAATTGGTGAAGTTGCTAATAGATACAGAGAATTTTTTGGGGTGTTAAGAAGTTTGACATGGTAAGGACAACTAGTTGAACAAGTAGATATTGAGGCAGATAAAGCAGAGAATTTGGAAAATTTTGTGTGGCTAAGTGGCTAAATTAAAGGGTCTTATTTGGAGGAACAGAAATTTGGGGCAAAATGATAAGACTGATGGAAATGTATCGGGGGGGGGGGGGGGGGGGCGAGATTGAATTAGATGGCTTTTATCCCATAACAGTAGAAAGGCTGGACTGCTCTTTTCCCCCCTTAGATCCAGCTCCAATCTATGAACTGCAACAGTCATCTGAAAGGATGCAAGAATGCTTCAAAAATATGATAAACCAATTGTTACAGGGAGGGCAGATGCCCCAGAGTTTAAAACAGGCTGTAGTCACCCCTATTTTGAAAAAGGAGGGTGTGGATAGGAGAGTTTGTGACAGCCTCTGCCTCATATCCAATTTACCCATGCTGGCTAAATTAATTCAAAAAAGGGTCTGTTTTCAGTTCATAGGTTTCTTGAAGGATTACAACATATTGATGAAGGGCAAGGAGGATTTAGGACATGAAGTGGTACAGAAACCTTACATTATTAGATCAGATATATTTCTATCTAGATAAGAAAATCCCTGTATTGTTGATCTCATTAGATATGTCAGCTGCATTTGACCTTATGGAAGTGGAAGTATTATGCCATCAGTGTCAGTCAATAGGTATTAAAGGGGTCGCACATTCTTCGATGGAAATTATTGGTCAAAATGATATTCCTGGACTTGGGAAGTCCACAAGGTTCACCACTCTACCATACATTGTTTAATATTTATCTTCAACCATTAGGAGCTGTAGCAAATAGTCAGAGATTAAGATCTATATATACAAAGATGACATTCAATTGAAAGTCCTGTTGGATGGTGATACAACAATTTTCCTCCAAAATCTTTATGAATATTTGAACAAGATTAAGAAAGGGTTGGATAATAATAGGTGTGTATGAATGTTTCTAAGACAGTTTGCCTGGGCTTGGGAGAGATTGTTAAGGCTATGTTGGATAGCCCTCACATTATTGACAATATGCCTATTCCTTGGGTTATGGAGGCATGTTCCTTAGGGGTGATTACAGAAAGTGAAGGGATCGGAGGAAAGCAGGTGACTGCTGTTTCTTGATCAGTTTATTATAAACTGAAATTGGTTTATCAACTCCAACCCTATCTAAGAAATATGGGTTTAAGGGTACTAACACAATCGTTATTGAGCATGCTTGATTATTTTAATCTATTATGTGTTAGATTAAAAGGAAAATCGTTAAGGAAATTACAGATTATGCAAAATATGATTGTGAGGTTTTTGCTAGGTGGTAAGAAAAAATGAAAGTGTCTGACCACTGTTGAAGAAACTGCACTGGCTCCCCCATTATGGAAATATGTTGTTTTAAGCTTTTGGAATTATTTTCAAAGCACTTAGATTAGATAAACCTTTATATGGGCAAAACAGGTTAAGGGTATATAACCCAGGACAATTGCTTCAATCTTCACAGGGCAATTTTTTGGAAATATCAGGGATGTCATATCTTCAGTTGGAGATGTGGTGAACAACATTGGTGTTGAGCAATGGAACGCTCTGCCAGCATACCCAAGAGAGGACTTAAACTTAGTGGGCTTTAGTAAGTATTTAGGGAAGTAAGATGGTGGCGGTGTGAGCAGACGCGTGCTGAGAGGCTCTGGCAGTGGTGTTTTCCTTTGTTACCTGCTCCTAAGGAGAGAGCTGTGGATGCCGCATACTGCGAGGAAGCAGAAAGCCAAACTGTCGCTGGGGCAGTCGGTGTTAGCAGGGCCAATGGATAGCTTCCTTGTGCCTGTTGGAGAGGCTTTGGCTTTGGGGGGCCCATTGGCAGAAGCGGAGGTGGAAGGTGGATCTTCGCCCAGCCCTGGGCCGGATGTTTCACTCAGCCCGGAGTGCCGGTATCCTCCTGTACAGCCAGTGTGTGGAGTGAGTGTGGCTGCTCCATGTGAGGTCTCGCTTGGATTATCTGTGGGGTCCTCTAAATCTAGAGTTCAGCCTCCGATCCCGGGAGGAGCTAACTGGGACTTGGAAGTTTCAGCTGGGGCTGCAGGAGAGGTGAGACCATTACAGGTAGGGTCCGATCCGCAACCTGGAAACAAGAAGTGTGATCCTCAGTCCTCTGGGGGCTCTGCTTCACAGTAATCTTTATTGGGCCCAGTAGCTCAGCCAGTTTTGGTGAGACCTTCTCTTTTTACTTTTGAAACTGTTTGGGATGCTTTACTTTGTCTGTAACAGTCTATATCAGGCCAGCTTCAAGGGATTTCTGGTCAGTTTTCCTCACTTGGATGTTTGGTGGAAGCTCATGAGTCTGCTATAGGTTCTCTTCCTGGGAAGTTTTCTTCTTTGAATAATAAGGTTAATGTTGTTCAAGACTCTGTTATAGCAATTATGAGGGATGCAGAAAATTTGCAAAAAAAGACTGAGTCTTTGGAGAATGCCTTCAGGAGTAGGAATCTAAGAATTCTTAATTTTCCAAAGATTCCTTCTTTTTTGGCTATTGAACTCTTTAAGAAATTTTTGATAAATGTTCTGAAAATTCTAGAGGAATCTGTTCTCCCAATATCGAGAGCTTACTATCTGCTTTCTGCAAGAGTTCATCAGTTGGATGGTTAAGGCCAGTCCTTGGGGAGTTTGCTGGTCTATCTTCCGATAGTTTGAACCTAACTGGATTTCTGGAGCGGTCAACCACTGATTCCAGCATTACTGCTACTTTGTTGGTTACGCTGGCATTGAATGTTAACCGAGTATAGATTCTTAAAATGTATTTTCGTACATCTACTAAATAGTTCATGGGTTCCAATATAAGAATTTTTCCTGATGTTGCTAGAGCAACCCAGAAGAGACTGAAGCACTTTTTGATTCTTTGTCCTGGGGTTTTACAACTGGGGGATTGGTTTTTTTTACGTTTTCCCTGTAAATGTCTGGTCATAGGTATATTTTTCTTGACCCCCAACAGTTGTCAGCTTTTATTGCCGCCAAACTGGCAGCCCCCTTCCATGGCTCTCACTTGAATTGAGTCCTATGTTGTGGTAGGGCAAGATAGCTGGTGTTAGGATATAGTACTCTCCTCTGTTCGATTTGCTGTCACAATGACTTTCTTATTTGGTTGTTTCCTAGGAATTGTGACTTACTTCCTCCTTTATTGGGGACTGGTGGGGTTAAGTTTTGTATTTGTTGAATTTTTCTGTTTTTCTGATTGCTTTTTTGTTATTGATTGCTTGTATGACTTGACCCTTTTTTCTTTACAAGTATCTTACTTGGGTTTATTTTGAAATTTCAGAAAGAAAAAAAGAAAAAAAAAGAAAGTATTTGAAGACACTTATTCCTGGATGTAGATTACAAATTTTATTGCCCTGGGGTGTAGAATATGATTGTTTTTTTAGTGGAGTATTGATAGTAAAGAACAAATAGAGGGATTATGTATAGTCCTACATTAGTGACCATATGTTATGTCATGATCGTATCTATTGATAGACTTGGGTTTTATTGGCTGTATTTTCAATCTATTGTGTTCTTTTATTCTAAATTTTGAGTATGTCTTTTTTATTTGTAAACCATTTTGACTAGTTTCTTTGGTTATAAAGATGGTTTATAAAACATTTTAAATAAATTTGTTTCAAATGTAATGATAACAAAAAATGACCTAACCAAACTTCTTCTCGCATCATCAATAGCCAACCAGTTAATACTTCTACTAAATACACAAACCTAATTGAGAATATGTCCTTTCACATTGGTGAGAGCAGTCACAACCAATAACAACAAAATCCAAAAAGGTCTTTTTGCTATGACCCTTACTTATGTTCATTAAAAATGACAGGAGCTATCACAAGACTACCTGCTTAATCAACTTTCGTTTGAAAGCTAAATGCAAAACCAGTCTAATTTCACTAGGTCACTTTTTATTTCTACCTTTCACTATTCTTTTTAGCTAAAAATGTGAAAATAATTGGCTATCCAGTTTCATTTTTCCCAATCTTTGCTTACTCGGGATTTTAGATACAGATCCATTAACTAGATTTGCTATGGAAATACAATAGGGGAACTATACCTGTGCATTTCAGATTCAATCTGTGGCTACGACTGAGAAACTTACCTTCCCCCTCAGAAATGAAGTGGAACATTATAATACAATTAAGAGTCCACAGAAGAATTATTGTAATTCTTTCTTCTTTTGGCTTTCTCAGCATTAATGCACTTTACACTGATATAGGTGAAAATGAAATCTGCCTTTATTATTTACTCAAAAGCTGCTAATATATCATTTGTTGTGACTTGTGCAATTTTGAATCTGGACTATGGTTATAAATAAAAATTTTACAAAAAAAAATCAGCAGTTCAGTAATCTTTTAGAAAAGACCTTTGGATTCCTGCTCATATTCCCTGATCCGCCATCTTTAAAGCCCATCTTACATCGCACTGCATAATAAGTCATCTGCGGAGAAATGAAACACCTTCTTATATCTTAACTACCCTTATATATTGGTGAAAAAAATGTAATTAGCACTTTAACATTAAGGCAGAATCTATTTTTTACATGCAATTCATTAATTAGCAGCAATTTGGCCTGTGTTCTATTCCCTTTTATATAGCACATTGTAATTCTAATTTTACCTCTACGTTAAAACTCTGCTCAAAAAAATTGTTAAAGGCCACCCGTTTCCAGATTCGATAAAATCATTTGCACTTCACTATCCCCCTTTTCCTCAACATGTACATTTCAAATCTCCTAAAAGTATAAATAACCCTTAACCTGCACCTTAAGCACCAAAATACATTCTAGTAACTGTTCTCATTCTGCAATTGAGAATTTTAGAGGCAAATAAGTAAGCAATATTCCTAACTCGTGTGAATCCTCATGCTTTATTAACATACCATCTACCCTAGTAGGAAAAGAAACCTTCTTGAAAATGAAAGCCACACCCCCTCCCTTTTTCCCCTTTCTAGGATTACGCAAATAATTATAGCCCTTGGGACATAACTATTCTTTATGTGAAGCACCCTCACTAGTTAACCATGTTTCTATCAAAAATAAACCATCTAGCTGAAATTCTGATATAATATCGTGTATATGATGCCACTTATTTTTAACTGAACATACATTTAATAAAGCTAGTTTCAAAAAGACTCTTCTATGAGAGGAACTATCCAGTTAAAAAAGCATCAAACTTTAAATCCACATTAGATAACTCAAAAAAAGATAGAATCAATACTAAATGCCCACAGAACATTAAGGAATAAAATCTTTCACATTTTCTTACACTTAATAACAGTGAGATGACTTCTAAAACAAGAAGGGAAATTAATTCTCTAATAATAGGAGGACTATCTTTTTCGGGGAGGCTTTTGGAAAAAAAAATTTACAACTAAAGAAAAACAGATCACACAGAACCAGCACCAATTCCTCAATAAGCACAGAAGAAATTAACAAGCTTGAGATGCTCAGCCTCCTGGATTTTACCTTGATGCCTAACAGCGTATCGAGTGCATCTTCTTAAAGGCCTTAAGAACAAAAGCTGAGCATGGATCTAAAGCAGCAGTAACACTACTTTTCCATGAAAGTAACTATTTAACATCCAAGATAAACAAAAGGAATGAAACGATTGCACAGGCTTAAGAACATAAGATATGCCATACTGGGTCATGCCAAGGTCCATCAAGTCCAGTATCCTGTTTCCAAAAGTGGCCAATCTAGGTCACAAGTACCTGGCAGTTTCCCCAGAAGACACAGGTTCCACAATGCTTGAATTGGGTCAAGCAGTGGATTTCCCGGGTCCCCTTTAATAATGGTTTATGGACTTTTCCTCCAGAAACTTGTCCAGACCTTTTTTAAACCCGGAGTAATAGAGCAACTAACATCAGGGGACACAATACATGATATTAGGGACCTAACCCACAAAGAAATGCACAAAATTGTGAGAACAGAGTATTAGGATGAAAACTAGCTCCTGGAGTGTTGCTGATTTAGCTGGCTGTTTTGGATTGCATTGCTACTTGGACCCCTGTGACCGGCGGATGGAGGAGAAGTTTGGTGCCTGATATCAACTCCCCAGTTTGAAAATTTGCACCCTGTTGCTGAGTTCCAGGATTGCTGATTTACCTGGCTGTTTTGGATTACATTGCTGCTTGAATCCCTGTGACCAGTGGCTGGACGAGCTTGGTGCCCGATGTCACCTCCCCAGGTGTTTGAAAATCTGTTCCCGCCATGGGCATGTGTCTGAAGATGCATGGCCAAAGGGGCATGTCCTGCCCCTTTGGAGCCTGCGACTAAGCCTGCATAGGAAACATAAAAAGAAGCCCCCCCCCCCTTGCCACCACCACAAAGTCAGTAAAAGTCGTGGGACCCATGAATCGTCATCTTCTGGTGACAGCAGCAGGAGGGTGTGCCCCCTGACTTGGATTATCTGTGGGATCCGTGAGTACTGACTCTCTCGTATCTCCCCTTTCTTTGGGTTTTACCCCGCCCAATCAGGAAAGGATGTTGGAGGCTGAAGCCCTCCCAGAGAATGTGGGACGGGAGGAAGTGCAGTCTCCTGGAGTCCAGATGAGTTCTCTGAAGTTGGACGATGGCCTTGTAGCTGTTATGGACATTAAGATTCCTATCCCACTATATTTTTCTGCCTCTACCGAAAAAGTAGTAGCACTAAAGATGTCTCCTTGCGGGATATCTGGGAGGTAGTTGCACGCAAGAAGGCATCCTTGCATTCCTTTTTATCCCAGGTTGCTCAGTTTTCGACTGAAGTGTTCAGGACTCTTGTATTAATGCTTGCAATTCCTCCGGGTCAAGCTGTGGTTGCTCAAGCAGCTCTCTATTCGGGATAGTTCTACTAAAATCTTTGGAGAATGCAGCTCGAGCAAAAAATCTTTGGTTTATTAATTTCCCATATATACATTATCTTGCTCCTAATATACTACTCCAGAAATATCTTAAGGATATTCTTAAATTGCAAGATATTGATGGTATAAAGCTTTCAGCTGTTTATTATATACCCCAAAGGGCTACAACACGGGGTTCTTCTGAAGCGGATGATGTTAAGCTTATTTAGTCTACATGTTTCTACCTTTCTAGAGTCTTCTACGGATGTTATTCCTAATCGTGCCACGTTAATCGCCTCTTTTTTAATCATTTTCTGAAAAAAAAAGATTCTTAAGCTTTATTTTCCTACAAAGGGGGAGGATTTTTGTGGCAATCCAATACAAATTTTTCCGGATGTATATAGACGCACTCAAATGCAGAAAGGCTTTTCTTGTTTTGAAACCCCATGTCTTGGCTCTTGGGGCTACCTTTTTTCTGAAATATCCATGCAAGTGTCTTGTATCTTATCAATCTACTATGTTTATTTTGACCCTTTTCAGCTAGAGGGATTTCTGTCTGGTAAGGATTAATTAATTTAATGATGGTTGTTTTCGCTTTCCTGATGTTGACTAAGTGGGTATGGAATAGTTTAAACAATATCGGGGTCTTGGATTCTCATGAATGTTGCTCTTTTATTATTATATTCTTTGTTTTGTATTGTTTCCTTTATTTGTCTGCTTCTCTCGTGATGAGGACTTTATTGTATTTCTTGATTATTGCTTAATAAAGGATGTTGAAACTAAATCTAAATTTAAAAAACTAGTCCCTGGTTTCTTAAGCTAGTACTTTCCAACTCTCTCCTATACGCACACCTAGTCACAACATATATGCACATGGTAGAGTTGTATACAATTGGGCTCCAATAAATGCAAATTTATGATATGCATATTCATTGTAATAATCCTGAAAACCCAACTAGCTAGGTGTTCTTCCAGGAGAGGGTTGGGAAACACTACATTAATCAACTGCTGAATGGTGTAAGATTTATTTTGATTTATATTTAGCCCTATTCAAATCCAGGGTAAAAACCCACCTCTTTGAGGCTGCTTTTGGATCCTGATAATTCTTACTCTCTTGTTCACTACCTGTGTATCTTACCATACCCTAGTCCCCAGTTTTGTGATGTTTTTTCATCTTGATTGGATTGTAAGCTCTCATGAGCAGGGACTCTGTCTTACATCTATATGTATAGTGCTGTGTATGCCTTGTAGCACTATACAAATAAGTAATAGTAGTAGAAGTAGTGCATCACCTCTCTTTTATAACCCAAAGTGCTCCCTTATAACAGTAGTAACCTCTTACTAATACAAACCTTCCTTACTTCGAAATGTTTCTTGTAGCCATCTATAAATTTCGTACATCTGCCTGCTGGTAGTTTCTGTGATAGAGTCAGTTGGATCATTAGATGATAGAGGGGTAAAAGAGGAACTAACAGCAGACAAGGCCATAGCGGAGAGACTGAATTAATTCTTTGCTTTGGTCTTTACTGAGGAAGATATAGGGATGATACCCATGACTGAAATGGTATTTAAAGGTGATGCCGCAGAAGAACTGAAAGAAATAACCATACACCGGGAAGATGTATTACAACTATTTGATAAACTGAAGAGTAGCAAATCACCTGGACTGGATGGTATACATCAAAGGGAGTTGAAAGAACTAAATATGAGATTGCAGACCTACTATTAATAATTTGTGAACTATCATTAAAATCATCTGTAATACCTGAAGACTGGAGGATAGCCAATGTAACGCCAATTTTTAAAAAGGGTTCCAGGGGTGATCAGAGAAACTACAGACCGGTGACGTCAGTACCGGAAAAAATGGTAGAAATCATTATAAAGAACAAAATTACTGAACATGTACATAGTCGTGGCTTCATGGGAGACAGCCAACATCATGGCTTTAGCCAAGGAAGGTCTTGTCGTACTAATCTGTTATGTTTTTTGAAGGTGTGAATAAACAGGTAGACAAAGGTGAGTCGGTTGATATAGTGTATCTGAATTTTCAGAAAGCCTTTGACAAGGTCCCTCATGACAGACTCTTGGTGAAATTAAAAAGTCATGGGATAGGAGGCAATGTACTATTGTGGATCAAGAACTGGTTAAAAGATATAAAGCAGAGGGTAGGGCCTAAATGGTCAATGGACAATGGACAAAGTTGAATAGTGGAGTACCTCAGGAATCTGTGCTGGGTCCGCTGCTTTTTAACATATTCATAAATGACCTGGAAATGGGAATAACGAGCAAGGTAATCAAATATGTAGATGGCACAAAATTATTCAAAGTTGCTAAAACCCAAGAGGATTGTGAAAAATTGCAAGAGGACCTTGATAAATTGGAAGACTGGGAATCCAAATGGCAGATGAAATTTAACATGGACACATGTAAAGTTATGCACCTAGGAAAGAACAACCCAAACTATGGTTACACGATGCAAGGTTCCACATTAGGAACCACCACCCAGAAAAAAGATTTAGGTGTCATCGTGGATGACATGTTGAAACCCTCCGCCCAGTTTGCAGCGGCAGCCAGGAAAGCACATAGAATGCTAGGAATCATAAGGAAAGGAATGGAGAATAAAACAAAGGATATTATAATGCCTCTGTATTGTTCCATGATGCGACCACATCTTGAATATTGTGTGCAGTTCTGGTCGCCGTATCTTTAAAAGGATATAGCGTTATTAGGAAAGGCACAGAGAAGAGTTGTCTGTTAGAGTGTTGTGGAGTAGAATATTTTGGTCAGTTTCCAGGATTAAAGTACTCCTGGAATAGGCAGGTCTTTAATTTATTCGGAAGTCCCCACAGTCCTTGATATCTCTCAGGGTATTAAGGAGAGAGTTCCATAATGTGGGCCCATATCAATTCAAAAAATCCAAGGCACTATTTATCTCATGTAACGCTTCATTTACCCCCTCCCCCCAACATCAATAACCCTAGCAGACACCCTGATCCCAGTAAAAAAGGAAGTCCGCTACCTAGATGTCACACTGGAACGATTCCTAAATTTACAAGCTCACATAAACAGAACCTCCAGAAATGCATTCCACAAACTGGCCATTATCCAAAGACTAAAAACCCTCCTCAGTCAAGAACACGTCCACACTGTCTGTCAAGCAATTATTACCCACATTCTGGACTACTGTAACTTCCTCTTCCAAGGACTTCCATCTCAAACCACACGGCTGCTTCAACTAGCTCAGAACACTGCTGCTCGCTTCATCACAGGATCAGCCAAGCATGAGCACATAACACCCCTCTTATTTATTTCTTTAACAGGTTTTATATACTGCTTTATTATTTCAATCAATGCGGTTTACATTGAAACTTAAACAAGGACATGGGGAGGGGTGACCTGCACGGAGCAGCAGGTGCACCTACTCTTGCCACCTTGCTGGGCAGACTAGATGGACCATACTGGTCTTTATCTGCCGTCATTTACTATGTTATGTACATTAAACAGGGACATTGATAACTTGGATTTTTATGAGGCAATGGAGGATTAAGTGACTTGCCCGAGGCCACAAGGAGTGCTAGTGGGAATCGAACCCAGGTCTCTGGGTTTCCAAGCCAGTGTTCTTAACCAGTAGCATAATGGTTTCAACTACACTGGCTACCAATCACCTCACGAGCCAAATACAAAACAGCACTAACCATTGCCAAGATCAGAAATAATATGTCAGCTGGAACTCTACAGGCCCTGCTATGCACAAAATTAAACAACAGACCCAAGAGACAAAATACCAGAGAAATTATTTCAACTCTTAGCTCATACACTAAAGCTAATAAGACCACAACAAAGAGGGCTCTCTCACTTGCAACATCTGCCATATGACAACCAAGGACATCAAAGAATTCAGGAAACAACTCAAAACTTTCCTGTTCATTGACCACTTCAGAGAAGACATCTAGTCCACCCCCTCATGACACATGCCTATACAAAAACTATTCCTAAATACAGATGTTTTATTTGTAAATAAGTTATGCTTCCGAGCATTTCCCGCCATGTCACCTCCAACCTACGTTTACTACATGAGTTCCCTGTACTTGCTTCGAGTTATATTGTAAACCGCTTTGATTTTAAGATAAGGCAGTATAAAAAACTTGTTAAATAAAAAAAATAATTAAATAAACTGAGAAAGCTCTCTGGCAAGTTGCTTGAGTACTCTTCCGCTTGTGAGTTGGACTACTGAGTAAGCTCTGGCTTTGAGTTCAGTCTGCAGATTGGTTATGCGTGGTCTTGTAGGTGAGCATAAATGCCTTGTATTTATTGCGGGCCTGTATGGGGAGCCAGTGTAGGCTCTTCAGAACAGGATTTATTAAGAGATTGGTCTGTAAGAGCTCGGGTCTTGAAGGATTAGAAAAAGGGACTGTTACTTCTGAAGAGAGATCTGCAACTGTGAGTATATACTTCTGGTAATTTTCTAAAAGGAATTCTTTGTATTAAAGCTAATTAATCTGTGAACCCACTATTTTTTGTTAAATCAGTCAGGGCCTAATAGCAGCAGTTTAAGTTTAAATATAAAACACAGAGGAGAACTTTCTGGTTACATTTCATACCCAGCAGAGAGCTTGTAGTTTAAATTTAATAGTCACTCAGGGCCTAGTAACAGCAAAGTACTTTTAGTTTAAATTTAAAACACAGAAGAGAGCTTTCTGGTTAAATTTAGAACCCAGCAGAGAGCTTGTAGTTTAAATTTCATAAGAAGTTAGAGCCTAGCAGCAGCTAAGAGCTATAATTTAAATCAAATCAGAATTTAGCTTACCTCAGCAGCACAAGACAGGGTACTGTGTAGCAGCCCTCTTTTAATAAGTGTTATTTCCCTCCCTCCCCTGGGATAATCGTAGCTTTATAGGTACTTACACATCTTAAAAGACAGGAGGTGTTCTCAGGTGAAGCTCATTACCCAAATCAGTCATACACTAAGGACCTAAGATTACTTAAGCTTCAGGTGAACAAGGTATATTACACGTATTAGGTACAGTTTTATTAGTATAAATATCCATAGCAACCCTTAGTAAGTAAAGAACTTAGATCTAAACACAAACTTAAAACTAAGATGCAGACAGCAGTCCAGCAGCGGGATGGGGCTTTCCAGTCTTTTGCATTGAGTGTCACATGTATGATTTTCTCCCAGTTGGTGAAAGGTCTTACGTGTGCACTAGGTGCAAGGAGCTCTTTGCTCTCAGGGAACGAGTCCGTTCTCTAGAAGCTAAAGTAGCAGACTTGGAAAGCATAAGACAGACAGAGAGGTACATAGACGAGACCTACAGGGATATAGTCCTGAAGTCCCACCTCCAGTCTGGCAGCATCCCTGTTGCCATGGAGGAGAGAGGTCACGTGACAGGACAGCATCACCCTGGTGTGGCAGGAAGTGATCCTGTAACTAGGACCTGTCCTCCAGGTGATGTAAAACCCTCTCGCACCGAGGAAGTTTCTCCAGGGCCATGTGCCAATGAGGGAAGGGTTAGGACAGCCGTTATAGTTGGTGATTCGATCATTAGGCATGTAGATAGCTGGGTGGATGGTGGACGTGAGGATCGCCTGTTAACATGCCTGCCTGGTGCGAAGGTAGCGGACCTCACGCGCCACCTAGATAAGGTCTTAGATAGTGCTGGGGAGGAGTCTGCTGTCTTGGTACATGTCGGTACCAATGACATAGGAAAATGTGGTAGGGAGGTTCTGGAGGCTAAATTTAGGCTTTTAGGTAGGAAGCTGAAATCCAGAACTTCCAGGGTAGCATTCTCCGAAATGCTTCCTGTTCCACGCGCAGGACCCAAAAGGCAGGCAGAGCTCCGGAGTCTCAATGCGTGGATGAGACAATGGTGCAGAGATGAGGGTTTTGGATTTGTTAGGAACTGGGGAACATTCTGGGGAAAGGAGGGGTTCTTCCGAAGGGATGGGCTTCACCTTAACCAGGCTGCTGGCATTAACCTTTAAAAAGGAGATAGAGCAGCTTTTAAACTAGATATTAGGGGAAAGCCAACAGTCGCCCAAGAGCGGATAGTTCAGAAGAATGTATCTTTGAAGGATACTACCAAAAGCAGAGAGGTTCCACAAAAGAGTAAAATAGCCCAAATGCCCTCAAGTATGGAGCAGACTGAGCTTAAAGATCCCAAATTACCCATGTCTAACAATAGCCAAATTAATATGAGTAAAATACATTCTCTAAAATGCTTGTATGCAAATGCTAGAAGTCTAAAAAATAAGATGGGAGAGTTAGAATATATAGCACTAGATGAAAGGTTAAATATGATTGGAATATCAGAGACATGGTGGAAGGAGGACAACCAGTGGGACACTGTGATACCTGGGTACAAACTATATCGTAATGATAGAGCTGATCAAATTGGTGGAGGGGTTGCTCTCTATGTTAGAGAGGGCATTGAGTCAGAAAGGATTAAAGTTTTGCAGGAAACAAAATCTGCTGTAGAATCTATATGGATTGAAATTCCATGTAAAAGGGGGAAGGCAATGGCAGTGGGGGTGTGTACTATCGAGCGCCTGGCCAGAATGACCAAATGGATGATGAAATGCTCAAAGAAATCAAGGAAGCTAACAAAAGTTACAGTGCAGTAATAATAATGGGTGATTTCAACTACCCCAGTATCGACTGGGTCAGTGTCACGTCAGGACATGCTAGGGAGATAAAGTTCCTAGATGAAATAAATGACTGCTTCTTGGAGCAGCTGGTTCATGAACCGACCAGAGGGGAAGCCATATTAGACCTAGTCCTTAGTGGAACACCAGATCTAGTGCAAGAGATAAGGTTTTGGGGCCACTTGGCAATAGTGATCATAGCATGATCGCCTTTGATTTAATTAGTGGAGGAGGGATAGTAAGGAAATTCACAGTACTACCTTTTAACTTTCGAAAGGGAAACTATGATAAAATGAGGAAAACAGTAAAGAAAAAACTAAAAGGAGCAGTTGCAAAGGTTAAAGACGTACATCAGGCTTGGCTGTTGTTGAAAAATACTATCTTGGAAGCCCAGACCAGCTGTATTCCACGCTTTAAGAAAAGTGGAAGGAAGTCCAAAAAACTGCCAGCATGGTTTAAAGGTGAGGTCAGAGAGGCTGTTGTTGCCAAAAAAGCATCTTTCAGGAAATGGAAAAAAGAGCCAAACGACGAAACCTGGAAACAGCACAAGCACTGGCAAGTCAAATGCAAGGCATTGATAAGGCAGGCAAAGGGAGAATTTGAGAAGAAGCTTGCTGCGGAAGCAAAAACGCGAAGTAAAGACCTTTTCAAGTACATTCGTAGCAAAAAACCTGTGAGAGAGTCAGTTGGTCCATTAGATGATAAAGGGGTTAAAGGAGCACTAAGAGGCGACAAGGCGATAGCGGAGAGATTAAATGAATTCTTTGCTTCAGTCTTTACTGAGGAAGATGTAGGGATGTTACCCATGACTGAAGTGGTATTTAAAAGTGCAGAAGAATTGAAGGAAATATCGATACATCGGGAAGATGTATTACAACTATTAGATAAACTGAAGAGTAGCAAATCACCTGGGCCGGATGGTATACATCCAAGGGTGTTGAAAGAACTGAAATACGAGATTGCAGACCTGCTATTAGTAATCTGTGAACTATCATTAAAATCATCTCTAATACTTGAAGATTGGAGGATCGCCAATGTAACACCAATTTTTAGAAAGGGTTCCAGGGTGATCTGGGAAACTACAGACCGGTGAGCCTGACATCAGTACCGGGAAAAATGGTAGAAACCATCATAAAGAATAAAATTACTCAGCATGTAGATAGTCATGACCTAATGGGAGACAGCCAACATGGCTTTAGACAAGGAAGATCTTGTCTTACTAATCTGTTATGTTTTTTTGAAGGAGTGAATCAGTGGACAAAGGTGAGTCGGTTGATATTGTGTATCTGGACTTTCAGAAAGCCTATGACAAGGTCCCTCATCAGAGACTTTTGGCAAAACTAAAGAGTCATGGGATAGGAGGCAGTGTACTATTGTGGATCAGGAACTGGTTAAAAGACAGAAAGCAGAGGGTAGGGCTAAATGGCCAATTTTCCAAATGGAAAAAGGTGAATAGTGGTGTACCCCAGGGATCTGTGCTGGGTCCGCTGCTTTTTGACATATTCATAAATGACCTGGAAAGTGGAATAACGAGTGAGGTTATCAAATTTGCAGATGACACAAAACTATTTAAAGTTGTTAAAACCCAAGAGGATTGTGGAAAATTGCAAGAGGATCTTGATAAATTGGAAGACTGGGCATCAAAATGGCAGATGAAATTTAATGTGGACAAGTGCAAGGTTATGCACCTAGGGAAGAACAACCCAAACTATGGTTACACGATGCAAGGTTCCACATTAGGAACCACCAACCAGGAAAAAGATTTAGGCGTCATTGTGGATACCATGTTAAAACCCTCGGCCCAGTGTGCAGCAGCGGCCAAGAGAGCAAATAGAATGCTAGGTATGATAAGGAAAGGAATGGAAAATAAAACAAAAGATATTATAATGCCTCTATATCGTTCCATGGTGAGACCGCACCTTGAATATTGTGTGCAATTCTGGTCGCCGTATCTTAAAAAGGATATAGCGATTTTAGAAAAGGTTCAGAGAAGAGCCACCAAAATGGTAAAGGGGATGGAAGGATACTCCTATGAAGAAAGGCTAAAAAGGTTGAGGCTCTTTAACCTGGAAAGGACGGCTGAGGGGAGATATGATAGAAGTCTATAAATTAATGAACGGAGTGGAACGGGTAAACGTAGATCAATTGTTTACCTTATCAGAATATAGAAAGACTAGGGGACCTGCAATGAAGCTACAGGGTAAACTATTTAAGACTAATAAAAGAAAATATTTTTTCACTCAACGTGTAATCAAACTCTGGAATTTGTTACCGGAGGATGTAGTAAAGGCTGTTAGTGTAGCTGGGTTTAAAAAAGGTTTGGACAAGTTCCTGGAGGAAAGGTCCATAAACCATTATTAAGAAGGGACCCAGGATATCAATGCTTGAACCAATACAAGCATTGTGGAACCTGTGTCCCTTGGGGAAACTGCTAGGTACGTGTGACCTGGATTGGCCACTGTTGGAAACAGAATACTGGGCTTGATGGACCTTGGTCTGACCCAGTATGGCATATCTTATGTTCTTATGGTAGATTAGAATCAGCAGCTGTGTCTTTTAAGATTGATCTAATTGAGCAAGACTAAGTTGGCAGGCATGTGACCCTGGGTAACAGAGAGGTTTATAATTTTGACTAGTATTTGTGAAAGTTTGTTCCTAGCCATCTTGATCCACGATAAAGGGCATGGTCAAGGGAAGAAGTAGTTGTGTTGATCATCTGTAGTATTTGTTCCGTGATTGATTCAAATGTAGTCCATCTCTGCAAACCTCTTGGAGTTTCTTGGTGTGACCATATTTATTTATTTATTTGCACAGTTTTTATATACCGCTGCTTCCAAGGATCAGCAGCGGTTTACATTACAACAAAAATCAAACAGATACATATAACTTTATGGAACTATATTACAATATTACATTACAACAAGAATTATAATATCTTATATTATCTGGGCAAGCATGGAGCTTATTCTGCAGGTAGGAGGCAAACTGTTGTGCTTTCATTATAGGGCCCTCCTGTAATGGTAGATCCTTTGTGAGGGACTTGACCAGGTCGAACAGTTCTCTTAGTCGATTTAAGCTTTTAGGATGAAGTTGGTGTGGTATTCTCAACAAATAGGGGTGACCTACACGGAACGGTAGGTACACCGCTAAACAGATGCATGGGGAGGGTGACCTGCACGGAGTAGAAGGTGCACCTATTCTTGCTGCCTTGCTGGGCAGACTAGATGGACCATACTGGTCTTTATCTGCTGTCATATACTATGTTTTATGTTATTCTTATTTGTGTTTCCAAATAAAGTGATTATATTCCTCTTGTTTGATTGAGAAATCCTTCTGGAGGAGTGGGTCTTTGGTTTGACGCTATCTACGTTCAATCCATCTCAGCTTGAGTTTAGCTTTTATTTCTCAGGAGTACCATGGGTATAGTAGACTTGCATGTGGATGGTATCTTCTGAGGTGCTTGAGCGTGTGTTAAATTGGTATGGTTCCATATGTCCACAATTGTGGTAAGGTCAGTTGTTTCAAGGTCCAGAGCTGGTTGGATGTGGACCAGTAGGTTATCCCTGTTAAATTCCTTGAATCTATGGCGTCTCTGGGGCTCTTTTGGAGCCAGGCTCTTTGATTTTGTCAGGGGTAGGGTAAATGATATCATGTGATGGTCTGACCAGGGAATTGGAGTGACCTGGAGGGCGATTTGGATTGTATCATTTTGGAGGTCCTTAGGTACAAATAGGAGGTCTAGAGTATTACCTCATCTCTGTGTAGGAGTAGTTATAATTTGTGTAAGGTCCTGTGACTCCATTGCCTCCAGGAATGAGGTGACCTGTGCTGCAGGGGCTGAATTCAGATTGAGGTCTCAAAGCAGAAAAAATGTTTTTTTCTTAGTTGTGTGTGTGCTTCTAGTAATGCTGAAATGTCCTTCCTGTTTGTACCAGGGAATCTGTAGACTAGACACATATTTAATTGCTTATTTTCTACTACCATTATGTTTATGGCGTCATTGACCGTAGTTGTGATTACAGTTAAGTTATGCTGCTTGCCAGATGGTATAAATATCCCTCCTCCTCTTTTAGATAGTCTTAGGTAATTGTGTAGTGTTGTCCCTGGGCTGATTAACTGGTTTATGAGGGCATTGTCTGTTTCAGTGAACCACGATTCAGTGACAAGTATTATGTCAAGGTTGTGGTCATTGAAGTAGTCTATTATGGTGTATATTTTCTTCCTGGCTGAGCATGCCAGGATTCAGATGGTCCTTTACAATGAGCATACCCTACCTTCCCTCCTCGATGTTCTGGGACAGGTGAAGAAGATGTATGATGGTATAAGTAGAGGCATAAGGAATGGAGCAGCAGCCTAGTGGTTAGAGCACTGGCTTGGGAACCAAGAGACCTGGGTTCAATTCCCACTAGCACTCCTTGTGGCCTTGGGCAAGTCACTTAACCCTCCATTGCTTAGAAAAATCCAAGCTATCAATGTCCCTGTTTAATGTACATTTACCAAGTTTAAGTTACAATGTAAACTGCTTTGATTGAAATGACAAAGCGGTATAAAAAAACTGTTAAATAAAATAAGAACATAAGATATGCCATACTGGGTCAGACCAAGGTCCATCAAGCCCAGTTTCCTGTTTCCAACAGTGGCCAATCTAGGTCATAAGTACCTAGCAGTTTCCTCAAAAGACACAGGATCCACAATGCTTGTATTGGGTCAAGCAGTGATATCCTGGGTCCCTTTTAATAATGGTTTATAGACCTTTCCTCCAGGAACTTCTCCAAAACTTTTTTAAACCCACCTACACTAACAGCTTTTACTACATCCTCCGGAAACAAATTCCAGAGTTTGATTACACATTGAGTGAAAAAATATTTTCTCTTATTAGTCTTAAATAGTTTACCCTGTAGCTTCATTGCATGTCCCCCAGTCTTTCTATATTCTGATGACGTAAAAAAAATCGATCTCCATTTACCCGTTCCACTCCATTCATTAATTTATAGACCTCTATCATATCTCCCCTCAGCCATCTCTTTTCCAGGTTGAAGAGCCCTAACCTTTTTAGCCCCTCTTCATAGGGGTACCCTTCATCCCTTATACCATTTTGGTGGCTCTTCTCTGTACCTTTTCTAATAACACTATAACCTTTTTAAGATACGGCGACCAGAATTGTTTGTGTCCTGTACTGAATCTTTATGTATGTTTTAATCCATGGCCTGTACAACCATACTGTTATGTATAGCAAACAGCTGCTGATCGCTGGAAGTAGCGGGATATAAGTGTACACTAAATAAATAAAATAAATAAATATTCAATGTGCGGTCTGTGATAAGGAAGCTTATCATAGCTCAGGAAGGAGCTATAGAAAAGGTGAAGTGTCTCTGAACAAGCAACCTGTCAGTGCTGGTAGAAATGAGAAAACAGAATTTTGCCATAAAAGACTACCAGTTCCGGAATGCACCAGGTTTCCAACAGCCTTTAGAGGAGCTGAAGTGAGAAAACGTGTGTCCAATCAAGAGGGCTATGAGGTAATCCCCAAGCACTCATTGCAAAGGGCAGGGCTTGATTCAGCACAGCTGCGCTGTGCTAAGGTGGAGCACTCATCAAGGCAGAATAAAGGTAGAGAGTATTCTACAGAGAATCATCATGATCCTTGGTATCTTGATCAGCTTGGAGATCCTGATCTTCATTCTCATCAGAAGCAGAGGTCAGAACGGACGGACAGAGAGAGCAAGAAGCCCTTTAAAAGAAGGAAGAGAAAAGCCTCTGGGAAGTCTACAGGAGTCCAGCACAGTACATATACTGGGAGACAGACAAGAGGCCAACATACACCATTGGACTGGGGGAGACCAGAGGAGTGGTATTGCAGAGGCAGGAATCTCCAGACGGCACCTGTGAGGGAAACAGCTGCACGTGGAAGGGACCCTAAGACCCATGCCAGAAGGTATGTCAAGAGAGATCCAGTGTCCAGGGATCTAGATTGGAAGGCTGGACACAGAAACTGGACTACATATTGGCCAGGCTATTTAAAGGGGAACTCTAGCAGCAATGGAAGCTCAGGTATGAACACTGATCTATGCCCTAGCTATAACTTTGAAAGGAAGCAGGGAAATGATTATTCTCCTGGTAGTGCTCCATTGAGAAATTCCTTTGTGCCAAGCCAAGATATTGAACCTATGATTATTGAAGAAAGGGGAGAGGTCTTAGAACCAGAATGTGAATATATGGACTGCTCTCTGTCCAAACTCAAATGGTAGTTTTCTGTTACAAAGTGCAACAACCATCACAAAGAAATACCAACGTGTTCTTTAATCTACTCAGAAAACCTTCTGAGTAAGATTTTGAGCTACACAGTGAAAGCAAGCCAGCTAAGGGGTTTCAGCTGGGTGATTGCTAGCAATTGAGCTTACCTAATTGCTTGTGTGCTCTGAAGGGAATCACTTCTGAATTTATATGTAAAGATATAAGAAGTTAACCTGAAGAAAAGAACAGTTTTCCTACTTTGTGGGTTTATTTGGTTGCTTACTGCATTGCTAAGACATTATTTGCTAAAGCCTACAAGAAAGACCAGTTTGTTGCCAACCAGGTCTTTAATCCTTTGCTTTAATTACCTGACAAGTTCAGATGTTGTTTTTTTCCTGATTTTGTTTTCCTAACTTTAAAACTGCAAGCAAGTATCCTGAGTTCTGTGCTACCAAGCATTATCTGTGTTGGGAGAACCCCTCATAAATAAAAATCTTATTTGCTTTACCCTTGAGCAAGTATAATTAATTATTGGTCACGGCTGTGTCTGGAATGAATGGACTACATTACCCACAAATCCTTGCAAATCATATAGAGGTATGCTTTTGCCAAGATTGTGAACATTCTCACCCAGGCGGCCGTCTGACAAATGGCGTAGTTGTTGCGGATTGCTTTTGCGCCAAGGGATTTACTTGCTAAAAGGATTACAAATCAAGTCTGAAGAAAAAAAGACAGTTCAAGCTTAAAGCTGGAAAAAAGATTTTTTTTTCTCAACGGCACTTTGGAGAAGAGGTGGCTGTTCCAGGAAGAAAAGACCCTGTGCAAAGCTGGATTCATCACTGGCATAAGGTAAAAAGTACCTAGGCATGTCTAGTGGTGGATGGGAGTAAGGCACAGGGGTAATTGAAAAAAAAGAGTGTAGAAAAAAAACACTTGTTTGGAAGGTGGTGCACTGTGTTTTTTTTCTTTGTATTTTCTTACAGGGTTCAAGATGGATCCAAAGGAACTACCTCAGTGGATAGCAGCCCAGTTCAGCAGGCAGCAGGAGCTAGCACAGCAGGCTCAGGACACTGCTATGAGAGCCTTAATGGACCAGCAGAGGCCAGTGCTTGATCTGGTGCAAGCCCTAGTTGAGCTGAAGAACCAAAGTGGAACAGATGCAAGACCAGCAGTAAATACTGGTACACCACATGTGGACAGTGTGGGACTCAATCAAGGGATTGGGGCATTTAGTTTTGGGAAGCTAACTCCAGATGATAATGTTGATGATTTTCTAGAGTCTTTTGAAAGAGTGGCACAGGCATTAGCATGGCCAGAGACCCAGTGGGCAGTAAGGCTGGCAGCCTCATTAACTGGAGAGGCGCTTGCAGCTTATAGAGCAATGCCAGCAGCCCAGGCTTTGATTTATAAGGATGTAAAGGCTGCTATTAGGGATCGCCTAGGGTTGTCTATTTCAGAGTATAGGCGAATGTTTAGAGCTACTACATTGAAAGTGGGTGAAACACCCAGGGCTCTGAGTCAGAGAATCAGAGGATTAGCTGTAAAATGGTTGGAGCCTGAGCAAAAGATGGTAGAAATGTTATTAGACATTATAATGCTTGAACAATTTATGTTTGGGGTGCCTAAAGATTTGCACACTTTCCTTATACAGCAAAATTGCCAAAATCTTGGAGAGGCAACCATGCTAGCAGAGAGATTCTTGGAAGCCACGCAGGCTTGCCATAGAATGGGTGGCCCTCTGAAGATTGGTGCTGAGGCAAGATGTGCTGTATCAGAAAAGAAAATAATTAAAAATGTTTCTGAAAATAAATGTACTGTGCCAAACCAGATGACACAGTGGAGTAGAAAGAAATGTTTTAACTGTGGAAAATGGGGACATTTAAAAAAAGGATGCCAGTCACACACTAGCTTAATGGGTGTGGATGTAAAGCAGTCCAAAGAAGGATTTCTTTTGATGGTTGATGTGCAAGGAATTACCATAAATGCTTTGTTAGACTCTGGGGCAGACCAGAGTATGATGTCAAAAAGGCTTTGGAAGAGAATAGAGGCCCAAGAAGGATTTGTGCCTAGAACCCCTGAAAGCCAAGTTCACATCAGATGCATTCATGGTGCTGCAACATCATATCCCACCTATAGGTTAAAGGTTAAGTGCCTGGGGAAACAAGAGGAAGTCTTGTTAGCAGTGGTGCCTAGGCTACCCTTGGATTTGGTTCTAGGAAGAGACTGGCCAAGATTTAAACAGGGTCTAGTGGAAGGACTGGGAAAGAAGGATGGAGCAGGTTTAATGGTAATAGCTCCCGGGCCTTTATTTGGAAGTCCTCAGACCCCAGTTAAAAAGATGGCTAACCGTCCAGAAGACCAAACTACCCCAAAGCAAACATTTGTCCTAAAGTACCATAGGGTCACGGAGAAGGCCCAAGCTCTTAAGCGGGCAACCCCACAGGCTGCTGGGTTTGACCTGTGCAGCATAGAAAATGTGACTGTACCTAGCCAAGGGAGAGCCCTGGTGGACACTGGTCTCCAAGTGGAAATACCTATTGGATGCTATGGGAGAGTAGCCCCAAGGTCCGGATTAGCCCTAAAATATTTCATCGAAGTGGGTGCGGGAGTAATTGATCCCGATTACAGGGGCAATATTAAAGTTCTGTTGTTTAACTTTGGACAGAATGATTATCATGTGAAGACAGGAGACAGAATTGCCCAATTGATCTGTGAGAGGCTGGGTTTTCCACCTGTGGAGGAGGTCACATCCCTGGAAAATTCTGAGGGTGGAACCAAAGGCTTTGGTTCTACTGACGTTAAAGGGGTTAAAAGCCTAGCTGCCACCTGTGCCCGAGGGAGGGAGGTGAATGAAGAGGAAGATTTGGGACCCCAGACATCTGATTGTAAAGAAAAATCAGAGCCCCAAATAGGGGAGGACCTGACAGTGGTACAACAGGAAGAAATTAGGAAATTGCTTAAAGAATTCCCAGATGTGTTGACACCCATACCTGGGGAGACACATTTGGTGGCCCATGAAATAATAACTCCACATGGGAAATTAGTTCGTCAAAGGCCATACCGCTTGCCTGAAGCCAAGAAACAGGAAGTAGTGGCACAAGTCCAGGAGATGTTGGACATGGGAGTGATAGAGGAGTCAAAGAGTCCCTGGAATAGCCCCATAGTCCTGGTGCCGAAGCCCGATGGATCTTTAAGATTTTGTATTGACTTCCGGCAGGTAAACGCCATATCAGTTTTTGATGCATATCTCATGCCAAGAATTGAGGAGCTGTTGGACCAGCTGGGACAGGCTCAATACTTAACCACCCTGGATATGACAAAAGGATACTGGCAAATCCCACTCACCAGGGAGTCGAAGCCAAAGACTGCGTTCAGCACCCCCGTTGGCCTCTTCCAGTTCAAGAGAATGCCTTTCGGACTGCATGGAGCGGCAGCTACCTGCCAAAGGTTAGTGGATCAGGTGCTTCGACCCCACCAGAGTTATGCGTTTGCATATATGGATGATGTCATAATTCATAGTAACATCTGGGCGGAGCATCTGAAGAGGATTAGGGCAGTCCTGTCCTCCATGAGGGAAGCGGGGATCACTTTAAACCCGAAGAAGTGTGCCTTTGCAAATAGGGAGGTAAAATACCTAGGCCACCTAGTGGGAAAAGGAAAAATAAAACCTCTAATGAATAAAGTAGATAGCATCAGAAATTTTCCACCTCCTACAACCAAGAAACAACTAAGGAGTTTCTTAGGTCTTATTGGATACTACCGCAGGTTTATACCGCAATTTGCAGAGAAAAGTGCCATTTTCACGGATATGCTGCGGAAGAATTGTCCAAACCAGCTAAAGTGGACACCTGATGCTGAAAAAGCATTTTCGGTCTTAAAAGGAAAATTGTGTACAGGACCGGTACTGAAGGGGGTGGACTTCAAGAAACCTTTTCTGGTTCAAACTGATGCATCGGATGTAGGGCTAGGAGCGGTTCTATCCCAGTGTCATGAAGGGGAAGAGCATCCTGTGATGTACCTAAGCAGGAAGTTGTCACCGGCTGAACAAAAGTATTCCACAATAGAAAAAGAATGTTTAGCTATCAAGTGGTCAGTGGAGGCGTTGAGGTTTTACCTTACAGGGAGAAAGTTTCAGTTGGTCACAGACCATGCCCCACTGAAGTGGTTGCAGCAAATGAAGAACCACAATGCCAGGTTGACACGCTGGTACATGGCCTTACAGGCATTTGATTTTCAAGTAGAGCATCGTGCGGGGAAGTTACACCAGAATGCAGATGCCCTTTCCCGTATTACGGACTGCAGAGAAGAAGTTTCACCAGTTAAACCAGTCCGTAATAACTTAAGCAGGGGGGTATGTGATAAGGAAGCTTATCATAGCTCAGGAAGGAGCTATAGAAAAGGTGAAGTGTCTCTGAACAAGCAACCTGTCAGTGCTGGTAAGAAATGAGAAAACAGAATTTTGCCATAAAAGACTACCAGTTCCAGAATGCACCAGGTTTCCAACAGCCTTTAGAGGAGCTGAAGTGAGAAAACATGTGTCCAATCAAGAGGGCTATGAGGTAATCCCCAAGCACTCATTGCAAAGGGCAGGGCTTGATTCAGCACAGCTGCACTGTGCTAAGGTGGAGCACTCATCAAGGCAGAATAAAGGTAGAGAGTATTCTACAGAGAATCATCATGATCCTTGGTATCTTGATCAGCTTGGAGATCCTGATCTTCATTCTCATCAGAAGCAGAGGTCAGAACGGACGGACAGAGAGAGCAAGAAGCCCTTTAAAAGAAGGAAGAGAAAAGCCTCTGGGAAGTCTACAGGAGTCCAGCACAGTACGTATACTGGGAGACAGACAAGAGGCCAGCATACACCATTGGACTGGGGGAGACCAGAGGAGTGGTATTGCAGAGGCAGGAATCTCCAGACGGCACCTGTGAGGGAAACAGCTGCACGTGGAAGGGACCCTAAGACCCATGCCAGAAGGTATGTCAAGAGAGATCCAGTGTCCAGGGATCTAGATTGGAAGGCTGGACACAGAAACTGGACTACATATTGGCCAGGCTATTTAAAGGGGAACTCTAACAGCAATGGAAGCTCAGGTATGAACACTGATCTATGCCCTAGCTATAACTTTGAAAGGAAGCAGGGAAATGATTATTCTCCTGGTAGTGCTCCATTGAGAAATTCCTTTGTGCCAAGCCAAGATATTGAACCTATGATTATTGAAGAAAGGGGAGAGGTCTTAGAACCAGAATGTGAATATATGGACTGCTCTCTGTCCAAACTCAAATGGTAGTTTTCTGTTACAAAGTGCAACAGCCATCACAAAGAAATACCAACTTGTTCTTTAATCTACTCAGAAAACCTTCTGAGTAAGATTTTGAGCTACACAGTGAAAGCAAGCCAGCTAAGGGGTTTCAGCTGGGTGATTGCTAGCAATTGAGCTTACCTAATTGCTTGTGTGCTCTGAAGGGAATCACTTCTGAATTTATATTTATTTATTTATTTATTTAACAGGTTTTCTATACCGCCTTTTCCTTAAATCAAAGCGGTTACCAAGACACAAGAAGGGAGAACAGAGGCAGGGAGGCATACACTGACTAAACTATACAGTGAAGGTAAAATTGGGATACACAACATCAAGGAACTGTTACAGATAAACACGTTACATGCAGGCTATAATAATAAAGACTTGTTAGGTGTCTGTGCCATAGTGCTCAATGAAGAGTACAAACTTCAGTTGTTTTCTGAACTCCTTTAAATCATTTTATTTATTTTATTTATTTTATTTATTTAGCTGTATTTATATCCCGCTTTTCACCGGGTCAAAGCGGTCAATTGGGAGATACATTTAACATGAGGGGATATGACACACATACACTAATACTTACAGGGAACATGGGCAATGGAGGGTTAAGTGGCTTGCCCAAGACCACAAGGAGTGCCTATAGGACTAGAAATCCCAGTCCCTCCGGCCTGAGATTGCTGTCCCCAGGTGGGACTTGAACCCCTGGCCCTCTGGCCTGAAGTACCTTGTCCTAACCACTAGGCCACTCCTCCCACTATGGATCATCTATGGATCGCACATCGGGAGGGAGAGAGTTACAGATAAGTGGGGCCGATAAGGAAATTGCCCTTTGTGTGGTACATTTACACGCTTTTCTGAAGCTACTTGGGGTGCTGAGAGTGTTTGATGTAGTTTTTCTTTTTGGCCTGTTGTTATTCTGGAGTAAGAGATTATGAAGGCTAAAAGCAGAGCACTTGTGTCTGATCTTGAATATATTAATTACCATCTTATATTTGACGCGCTGGCTTATTGGAAGCCAGTGGAGCTCTTTGAGAGTAGGGGTGATGTGATCTTGAGATGTTGAGCCAGCAATTATTCTGGCTGCTGTATTCTGAGCCATCTGAAGAGGCTTAAGTGAATGTTTTGATAGTCCATAGTAAATAGGATTACAAAAGTCCAGAATAGGAGTTATTAAGGCTTGGCAGACTGACCGGAAGTGGTCATATGAGAGTAAGGGCTTGAGGCGTCTAATCACTTTCATTCTATAGTATGCACTCCTCACAGTCTTTCTGATATGTGACTGGAGGGTTAGTCCTTTATCGAGGGTAATTCCAAGATATCTAACTTCGTCCTTGACTGGTATTATAATATCGTTGTTTTTAATGAAAGGTGGGGGGTTGAAGTCGGTGTTTCGAGTGACAATGTGCCTCTGTCTTATTGTAGTTTATGGCAAGGTTATTGAGTGTGAGCCAGGAAGACATGTTGTCAAGGCAATTTATAATCTTGCTGTAGTCGGGGCTGATGAGATCAATCGGTGTATAAATCATAATGTCATCTGCATAAATCGTGTAACTTATTTGATGGGCTGCCATAATTTGACAAATTGGCTGGATAAAAATGTTGAACAGAAGGGAAGAAAGCGCAGATCCCTGTGGTACTCCTTGTTTGATATTTGTAGGTTTTGAAGTGTTGTTTCCAATTTTAACCTGGAACTGCCTGTTTGTTAAGTAAGAGTCAAACCAACTAAGGACAGTACCAGAGATACCGATACTTTCCAATCTTGATAGGAGGATAGTGTGGTCAACTGTGTCGAACGCCGCTGATATATCTATGAAGATCATTAGAGATCCTTGCCTGTAATTATCTATGGCAGCGATGGCGAACCTATGGCACGCGTGCCAGCTGTGGCACGCGAAGGCCTTGCAGTTGGCACGCGGGAAGGTCCGCAAAAAAAGAAAAAGCTGGCTCTGACTGCTGCCGCGGACGCGGCAAGGGCAGAATGCAGCGTCCCGCGGGGCCCCCTCCGCCCGCTAAGCCCCTCTGCAAGAGCTTTCAGATTCGCGAGGGAGAGCGTCTCCCTCGCGTCTCTGTTAAGCCCGCAGGGGCTAATGGGAAATTTCCCATCAGCCCTTTAGACGCGAGGGACTGATGGGAAATTTCCCATTAGCCCCTGCGGGCTTAACAGAGACGCGAGGGAGATGCTCTCCCTCGCGAATCTGAAAGCCCTTGCAGAGGGGCTTAGCGGGCGGAGGGGGCCCCGCGGGACATTGCAATCTGCCGCGGCAGCAGCCAGAGCCTGCTTTTTTTTTAAAAAAATTTGCCAGAGGGGGGTTAGGACTTCTAATGGGCTGGGGGGGGGGTTAGGACTGCTAATGGGCTAGGGGGGGGTTAGGACTGCTAATGGGCTAGGGGGGGGGTTAGGACTGCTAATGGGCAGGGGGGGGTTAGGACTGCTAATGGGCTAGGGGGGGGGCGGGAGGGCGGGGGGGGTAGGACTGCTAATGGGCGGGCGGGCGGGGGGGTTAGGACTGCTAATGGGCGGGCGGGCGGGGGTAGGACTGCTAATGGGCTGGGGGGGTTAGGACTGCTAATGGGCGGGCGGGCGGGCGGGCGGGGGGGGTAGGACTGCTAATGGGCTGGGGGGTAGGACTGCTAATGGGCTGTGGGCTGATGGGGGCTGTCTGGAAATGGGGTGATGGGGGTTAGGACTGGTAATGGGTTATAGGGGGGGCTTAAACTGAAAATGGGGTGATGGGGGTTTAGGACTGGAAGTGGGTTGATGGGGGGGGCTAGGACTGGTATTGGGTTGGGGGGTTGCTAGGACTGGAAATGGGCTGATGGGGGGCTAGGACTGGAAATGGGCTGATGCAGGGACTAGAAGGGAATGGATGCTGGGTGAGGCTGGAACTAGAAGGGAGCTGATGTTGGGGGAGGATTAGAATGGGATGGGGCTGGGAGAGTAAAATGGAGAGGGGAAAAATATTTTGTGTGGGAGGGATAAAAAATCTACAATTGGCCGGGTATTGGGAGAGTAAGTGGGGATTGAGGATGGAGGGGTAAAATTTGAGTGGATGAAATAGGAATGAGGAAAGAGCAAAAGGAGAAAGATTAGTATGTTAAAGCGGATGTAGAGAGAGAGAATGGAAAAAAAAAACTAGAAGAGAGAAGAAAGGACAAATGGACAGCAGATGATGGAGAGTTAGCAGAAAACATGAAGAAACCAGAAGAAAGTGGCTGGAGCAATTGCAACTGTGTAACTGAGCTGAGGCATTCTGTTTATGTAATTCCTTTTTGACATTGCCACTTGTTCTCTTTCCCCAGTAGGTCATGTATTGTTATTGTCTGAAATGTATTGGTTTAATATTTGCAGTGTTGCCTTTTGATAGGTATGGTGTGGTGCTTTGTGAGTCCTGGTAGTGCTGTTAGGATACGGCGGGTTTGCTATTGGTTCTAAATGGGCAGTGTTTGTAGTAGTTCCTAATGTGCCTGGCGGTTGGCACTGGATTATAGTAATGTAGAAATCTTTTAGTCTGTCTTTATCCATACACTCATTAAGAGACATGTTTACTAAAAGTTAGTGTATGTTAGCATTATGCAAATATTTATGCAAATTGACGTGCTGGCACTTTGAGGAAATTCTTTGGTTTTGTGCGGCAGTTTGGGCACTCGGGCTCAAAAAGGTTAGCCATCACTGATCTATGGTCTGGGTGATATCATTGAACAGATATAGCAGCAGTGTTTCAACTACATGGTTGGGGCGGAAGCCATGTTGATGTAGATCGAGTGGGGCATGCTCATCAACATGGTCTTGGAGTTGTAGCTGTACTGCTTTTTCTATTACTTTGGCTAGGAGTGGTATGCTAGAGATTGGCCTGTAAGCTGCTGGATTGCTCTTATCCAGGTTGGTTTTTTTGAGGATAGGCCTTATTGAGGCTAGTTTAAGTTGGTTACTTTGAGCCATTGAACTGGGCAAGGATCAGTAGGCGCAGTGCTAGTATTGAGAGCAGAGATGATATCCGAAATTTGTTTGATTGAAGGAGTGTGGAATCTGTCCCAACTTGTTGTTGTTGTGATGGAGTTGTAGGTTTCAGTATGTATTTGAGTCGGTGTGTGACCTATTTTCTCATGAAGAAAGTTTGCAAAGGTTTGAGGGTTGATTTGTATGTCTTTGTCAGGACTTGGTTCATTAGTTAGATCTTTTACTATCTCGAAGAGTTCTCTGGGTTTATTGTAGGCTTTCAGAATATTGTTTGTGTGATGCTCTCGTTTTGTATCGTTAATAAGATCATTATATATCTTTTGCTTTGTTAAGTAAATGTTTTGTGCGGTTGGAGATTTGGAGCGTCTCCAGTGGCGTTCTAACTTCCTTAACTCTCTTTTAGCGTTACGTATGGTATTGGAGTACCATGGAGCGTGTTGTCTTATGCTCTTCGATTTTATGTATGGTTTAGATTTTGCTGCTGTACTGATGGTAATGTTCCAATTCTTAACCAGTTCATCCAGGTCAGGTTCATCCGAGTTGAGATAGGGTAGTGTGTCTTATATGTAAAGATATAAGAAGTTAACCTGAAGAAAAGAACAGTTTTCCTACTTTGTGGGTTTATTTGGTTGCTTACTGCATTGCTAAGACATTATTTGCTAAAGCCTACAAGAAAGACCAGTTTGTTGCCAACCAGGTCTTTAATCCTTTGCTTTAATTACCTGACAAGTTCAGATGTTGTTTTTTTCCTGATTTTGTTTTCCTAACTTTAAAACTGCAAGCAAGTATCCTGAGTTCTGTGCTACCAAGCATTATCTGTGTTGGGAGAACCCCTCATAAATAAAAATCTTATTTGCTTTACCCTTGAGCAAGTATAATTAATTACACAGGTAAACTACCAAAAAACTGCCTCCAGTTTTGCAACTGATTCCTATAGATTTTGGGGTGCTGAATCCAGGAAAAATAGCCAAAATGTTCCATCACGTCACGTTTTCTTGCAAAATTAGATTTCTTACCCATATAAGGAATGTTCACATAATTTCTTTTTAGCCGACTGCAGTTTATTTTCTTGGCCCAAAATAGAGGTTGTAATGGTTAACTAACTAGAAACACTCCCTCATGATATTTTAGAGTGTTTTGTATTCATTTTATACATTAACAGGACAATTGGGAGGCGGGGGGCCAAATCCAGTACTCGCGCTGGCGCATGTTCTTTCCTGTTCGCCTCGCCTCGTTTGCTCGCTCAAACACGGTGGTTGCGACATGAACGTTCCTGTCAAATTTCAGTTTCTTGCAAGTTCATTATTACCTTTTGTTTGCTCAGTCGTAATCCAGCTTTATTCCGAAGTGGTTCACTACAGTTGTAGTTTGCAGTGCTGTTTATTTGTGATGGCTCACAGAGCCAGAGGTTGCGTCAACTCTCCGGAGAGTTTTTTTATTTATTTGTGGGGAATATACCGTGAAAAAGCGGCAGAGGAACATTTCTGCATTTATTAAAAAAGTATATTTCGCCTATTTCGGTTTGAAGTTAGGCGATCAAGACAAACCGTGGGCTCCTCACAAAGTGTGCAAGACATGTGAGGAAGATCTACGCTTATGGATGAAAGGTAAAAAACAAGCATTTCGTTTCGGAATACCTATGATGTGGCGTGAACAAAGAGACCACAGCAGTGACTGCTATTTTTGCTCTTGCATTGTGAAGGGATACAACTTAAAAAATAAGAACGTAATAAGTTACCCCAACCTTCCCTCAGCAATTAGGCCTATGCCTCATAGCAACGAAGTACCTGTGCCTGAACCACCAAAATCTTTGGATCATATTTGTGTGGACGCTTCTGATCATGATGAGACTCATCAGATGGCTTTTCCCGATGAGTCCAGTACTTCCGAGTTTGAAACTGAACCAGATCCGAAACCTGAACTTTTCTCTCAAGCTGAATTGAATGATTTAGTCCGGGATTTAGGACTCCCAAAAGATGCTGCCCAACTGCTAGGTTCTCGGCTTAAACAGAAAAATCTATTGTCACCAGGAACAACTTTTTATTGGTACCGCAACCGCGAGACACAATTTTTGAAGTATTTCAGCAAAGAGGAAGATTTGGTATTTTGCAACGATATATACGGAGTGATGGAAAAGTTTAAACTCAAGTATGATCCTGCTGAATGGCGGCTGTTCATTGATTCGTCAAAAGACAGCATAAAAGGTGTTCTTCTTCATAATGGCAACACATTCGCTTCAGTTCCTATTGCTCACTCTGTTATTCTCCAAGAAAAATACGAGAATTTGGCCCTGATTCTTCAGAAGATTCGTTATGATGAGCATAAGTGGATGATTTGTGGAGACTTTAAAATTCTATCCATGCTATTAGGGCAGCAATCCGGTTTCACCAAATATCCCTGCTTCCTTTGCTTGTGGGATAGCCGGGCCCGCGACCTACACTGGGGGAAAAAAAGACTGGCCAATTCGGGAGTATTTGAGACCCGGTGAGAAAAATGTTCTTCATGAGAGCTTGGTACCTCGTGATAAAATTCTATTACCACCTCTCCACATTAAGTTGGGTCTCATTAAGCAATTCATCAAGTCCCTTCCAAAAGATGGTGAGTGCTTTCGGTACCTTTGCTCAAAGTTCCCCCGACTTTCTGAAGCAAAGCTAAAGGAAGGAGTGTTTGTTGGCCCTGATATAAGGAAACTCATTTCAGATGGAGCATTCGCTGAAACGATGTCTGAGAAGGAAAAAGAAGCCTGGGATTCCTTCAAGGATGTTGTTCTCAAATTCTTGGGGAACAGGCGGGATGAGAACTATAAGGATATTGTTGCCAGGATGCTCAATGCCTTCAAAGAACAAGGCTGTAACATGAGCCTGAAAGTCCATTTCTTGCACTCCCATGTGAACTACTTTCCCGAAAACTTGGGGGCGTACAGTGAAGAACAAGGTGAAAGGTTTCACCAGGACATCAAGGACGCAGAGAGAAGGTACCAAGGAAGATGGAACACCACTATGATGGCTGATTTCTGCTGGTTGCTGCTGCGGGAAACCCCAGATGAAAAATACGCCAAGCAGCGCACCAAGAGAAGCATTCGGGGGAAGAAGAAACGGCCCACCAGGAGATTGATTGACCCAAGAATGACTTTAAAATCTAAACTGTGTTGACAAATATCGTGTTTTTACTAAACTTTGAAATAAAAATTTGCTAGTTATTACCACAGTGTCGGATCTCATTTATTAGAATTTTATTTTCACACCATCGGGTGTTTGTCTTCATGTATTGCAATGGTGCGGTTTGCGTTTTCTATTCTTACATACATACCTGTACAACATTTTTTGCACATTTCTTTGCTTTGCTTTGTGTCTAACCTCGCTCTTATGTGCTCAATGTTTGTGCACATGTATGTGGCTGTTTTAAGTGCAGACAATTTTGCTACCATCAGTGTGTTTTGTTGACATTACTCTATTCTGATGTGCTGCCTTGTTACAATTTTCTTTATTCTTATTTGAATAACTGCTAAACAATTAGTATAAAGAATTCATCCAAGAAACTTTTATCTCGATCGCACTCAATCTGAAACGTTCACCTCAAACTGCTAACCCAATGTAGCAAAACATCTGTAAGTGATGGAGCAAATTGGTTACCAGATTTGGATTCAGCGCACCAAAAAACGTAAAAATCAATCGAAACATTAGAGGCAGTTTAAAAAAATTTTTTTTTAGTGTACCTGTGTTATTGGTCACGGCTGTGTCTGGAATGAATGGACTACATTACCCACAAATCCTTGCAAATCATATAGAGGTATGCTTTTGCCAAGACTGTGAACATTCTCACCCAGGCGGCCGTCTGACAGGTCGCACCATGGAACGATACAGAGGCATTATAATATCCTTTGTTTTATTTTCCATTACTTTCCTTAAGATACCTAGCATTCTATTTGCTCTCTTGGCCACCGATGCACACTGGGCGGAGGGTTTTAACATGTTATCCACAATGACGCCTAAATCTTTTTCCTGGATGGTGGAACCTTGCATCGTGTAACCATTGTTTGGGTTGTTCTTTCCTATGTGCATAACTTTTCACTTGTCCACATTAAATTTCATCTGCCATTTGGATGCCCAGTCTTCCAATTTATCAAGATCCTCTTGCAATTTTCCACAATCCTCATGGGTTTTAACAACTTTAAATAGTTTTGTGTCATCTGCAAATTTGATAATCTCACTCCTTATTCCCTTTTCCAGGTCATTTATGAATATGTCAAAAAGCAGTGGACCCAGCACAGATCCCTGGGGTACTCCACTATTCACCTTTCTCCATTGGAAAAATTGGCCATTTAGCCCCATCCTCTGCTTTCTATCTTTTAACCAGTTCCTGATCCACAATAGTACACTGCCTCCTATCCCATGATTTGTTACCCTTCAGTTTATCAAATAGTTGTAATACATCTTCCCGGTGTATCGATAATTCTTTCAATTCTTCTGTGGCATCACCTTTAAATACCATTTCAGTCATGGGTAACATCCCTACATCTTCCACAGTAAAGACCGAAGCAAAGAATTCATTTAGTCTCTCTGCTATGGCCTTGTCCCCTCTTAGTGCCCTTTTACCCCTCTATCATCTAATGGTCCAACTGACTACTTAACCAGCATGAAAAGCTGGTTAAGTAGTACGTTGTCGGCTATGTTGAACCATGATTCTGTTATGAACATTATGTCTAGGTGGTGGTCTTTGCTCTTGGACGAGAGCAGCAAAGCTCCGTCACCTTATTGAAAGGTATGGTGCACAGTTGCTCGGCTGCAGCTTAGGTCTGTTCGGTTTAAGCTTTTCACAGACTGAGTCTGGCCATCCCTCTGGCTTTCCTCAGTCAGTCTTGCATTGTTATGACGTACTCCACCAGATTACGCCCGGGATGGGGCTCCTCTTCCCAGGTTTTCCTCACCACATCTAATATGCCTCTTGGTCGTGTTCCAAAGAGCAGTTCAAAAGGCGAAAACCTCGTGGAACTCTGAGGCACCTCGCAGATGGCAAACATCAAGTAGGGTAGGAGAATGTCCCAATTCTTCCCATTCTCCTTCACAAATGTTTTCAACATCTACTTCTGAGTTTTATTGAATCGCTTGACGAGGCCATCCATTTGTGGACAATATGCCGATGTTCGCCGCATCTTAACCTTCACCAAGGCACACACTCCCTTCATCACCCTGAATTCAAAGGGTGTTACCTGGTCTGTGAGAATCTCGCTGGGTATTCCCACACGAGAAAATACTTCCCAGAGGGCATTCGCGATTGTAGTAGTTTTTATATTCTTCAGAGCAACGGTTTCTGGATATCTGGTAGCATCGGCCAGTATGACTAAAATATACTTGTTACATCAGGTGGTTCACTCCAGGGACCCTACCAGATCCATGGCCACTCTTTCAAATGGTGTTTCAATGATGGGCCTAGGCACTAGAGGGGCGGGTCTGACTCTGGTGAGGTTGTGAAGTTGGCAGGTGGGGCATTAGAGGCAATATAACTTCACCTGCTTATGGACCCCGAGCCAGGAAAATAGAGCTAAAATATGCTCTAGTGTTTTCTCCACCCCCAGGTATCCACCTAATAAATGGCTATGTGCTAATGATAGCACGTGCTGATGATAGTTCCCCAACCCTATCAGTTGTTCTACCTCCTCCCCCTCTAGGGAACCCTCGGTTGCTATGTATAACAAATCTCCTTTTAGCACAAAATAGGGAAAGGTTTTCCTAGAAGAGTTTCCACTGCCTACTAGAACCCCATCTACTTCCAAGACTCACTCTCAGGCATGTTTAAGGGACTCATCCTCTTGCTAGGCTCTCTTGAAGCTCCCTGGGTCTCCCTCCGGTCTCCACTCTGGGAGAGGGTCTGTGTGTTTGGGTCACTACCGCTGGGACTTCAGCTATCCCCAGGATTTCTTCACTAGGCTCTTCCTCCTTGGACTCCTCCTCTATAGCTGCGCACAGACTCTGATGGCCACATAGCTTTTCCCGACTACTCTGACTCCAGGATTTAGTAGGCTTGGGATTCTTGATATACAGATCCGGGTCCTTCTAAGGGGAAAACCTCCTGGAAACTTTCCTGGTTCAACTTAGTGGAGTCATCAGTTAGTCGGGCCTCTATCACCCAGAAACTTGAGTAGTCTTGGCCAATCCCTACTGGGTATGGGAGCCAGGGCAGCACTACGACCTCAAACATGTCATGCCCTGCTGGATGCTTGAGTGAAACCTGTGTCACTGGATACTGTCTCTGGTCTTCATGCATACAGGCCAGTGTTAGTCTTTACATAATTGATCTGAAATCGTTTTATGGTTCCTCAGCGGATGAATCTATCAAGGTCTGGAGGCAGGTCCCCTCGAGCTTCACTGGAATCACAAAGTTCAGTGAACCTGGGCGGGGAATATCCACAAAAGTGCAGGAGTGAAGGATAGTTAGGCTGACATCCATTGGTTCCACTGTACCCAGGGGAGATTCCTGGGCAAAATGTCCCCAGGCTCCACAACTAAACAGGTGAAGGAGGTTGTGGTTGGGCCCATGCCCTCACCTAGAAGGTGACTTTGGGGTTTGAAACATGGGAATCAACCTCCACTCCAGCTTCCCCTTCTGTCCTCTTGCACTGAGTGAACATAAGAACATAAGATATGCCATACTGGGTCAGACCAAGGTCCATCAAGCCCAGTATCCTGTTTCCAACAGTGGCCAATCTAGGTCATACGTACCTAGCAGTTACCCCAAAAGACACAGGTTCAGCAGTGCTTGTACTGGGTCAAGCATTGATATCCTGGGTCCCTTCTTAATAATGGTTTATGGACCTTTCCTCCAGGAACCTGTCCAAACCTTTTTTAAACCCAGCTACACTAACAGCCTTTACTACATACTCCGGCAACAAATTCCAGAGTTTGATTACATGTTGAGTGACTTCTTCCCGTTCTCACTGTTTGCTCCAGTCACCAGCTGTGCTTTAAATACCCTTCCACTATTTTCAGTTCACTCTGCAGTGTAAGCTTGGGGAGCTGGCGATCCACTGTTCAATTGGGGCGGTCAAGCCCTCTAAAACTTTCTCCAATAGTACGAACTTGGCTATCTCGGTTCCGGTCTTTCCTTTCGGTTGTAGCCACTTCCATGCAAGATCCTTCAGTCAACAGAAAAACCTCTGCAGGCTCTCTTCTATCTGGAGTTCCTCCCTTTCTGAATCACTGGCAGTAGACCTTTCAAGTACAGCTGGCCCGCTTCAGCACAGCGGCCTTGACAGCTGCATATATAGCTAGCCCATCTGGGTTAGCATCCTAGCATGCAGCCTGACTGCTACCTGTCAGCAGATTCCTCAAATAAGTAGTCTATGTCTCCTCTGGTCAACTGGCCATATGGGAAATTCATTCAAAGTTCACAAAAAAATGATCAGGTTCCTCTTCCACCATCATTTTAAATAGGCTTGCACTGGAGGGTGCAGTGGTGGACTCTGTAGGGTCTGAACAAGAGTCTGTATCTGCTGCTGTTGCTGCCCATCCAGCAGGGCATGTTGAAATTGCTGTTGCCCTTCTGCCAGAACCTGGAGGAGCCTCTCCATTCTGGCTTGTCACTGCTCTCTTACAATACTACCATAGCTCACTCTTCTGCAGCTGAGTTAACACTACAGCATTCCAGCTCCAATAAACCTTTAGCAGCCTCTAGTGGCCAAAACAAAGCCCTTCCTGTTGGGCACCGACTAAACTTTTCTTCAAATTTCCTACCTAGGGTGAGGCTAACCCTCTTAGTCCATACAAACAAAAACAAAAACAAAAAAAAAAACATCCTGCCCTATTGCAGAGAGGCACAGCCCTAGAGATATGTGGATTTTCCCCCTATCATGTGGTTAGAGGAAAGCCCCAACCTGCCACTACATGTGGTATAGTGTGGCATGCGGTGATACGAGGGGGCTTTTAAAATATCAGGTGCACAGCAGTTCAGGGTCAAACAAAAACACTTATTTCCCTTCACTGGTCCAGCAATCACTCACAGCTTGTTACTCTCACAAGGTTCGTTCTCGGTGCCCTTCCCCTGACCCACAGCTTAAAGCACAGAATTCAATTCAGCACAAAGTCCAATCAGTCACTTGGGCTTTAGTGTCTGGAAATATGACTCCCATCTCCTGAATCGCCTACCTTCCAGCCCTGTTTGGAAGGAGCTTTCTGTCTCCACGGCCTCTCTCCTCCTTTGTGCACACGGCTAGCTTCTTAATCCCTCTGTCTGAATTCATGCCCTCCCAGTCCTGGGTTCTGAGCTGTAGACCTTTTTAAGTGGACTGCTGATAATCCCTTTGGAGAAGGACACCCCAACACATAGTGCTTATCTTTAACAAAAATTTAAAAAATGAAAAAAAAAGGAGAAAACTGTTGCTTTGTTCAAACTTTAGAGAAATATATCCATCTAAATTCAGCAGAAATATATAGATATCTTGAGCCTGCCATTCAGATATTTTAAAAAAGACATGGGGAAGGGTGGCCTGCACACAGCGGCAGGTGCACCTACTCTTGCCGTCTTACTGGGCAGACTAGATGGACCATGCTGGTCTTTATCTGCCGTCATTTACTATGTTACTATGTAAGAATAACTTGTTTCAATAAAGCTTTATAAGTCTATCACTCTGCCACTCACAGTTTGTAACAAGTAAGGAAAGCATCTCTATAACCCCTCTGTTTTTGTGTCTTTGACCAGGAGGGGAGAGGTAAAGGAGCAGTATCCAACCATTGTGAGGATTTAGAAAGAATAATAAAATGAAACCAAGTGTGATAATACAGCAAACCATTAGATATCACAGATAACAGATTCAAAGGATGGATTTTACAGCCATTCTTCTTTCTGCCACTAGCAGGCAGTACACATAGCACCCAGCGGTTAACTACATGGTTCAGTCACTAACCATCAGTGTATACAGCAATTATTACGCATTATATGGTTCGGTCACTAGTTTCCACAGTAGAATTTACAACAAAAACACAGAATACCCATTAGAATCACTAACAGCCAGCCCAGCAGGAATAGGGATGTGGCGGCAGGGGGAGAGGGTGTGTGGGAGAGAAACCAAGCACATCATGCCTCATAGAATGATTTATCTATTTAACAGGTTTTCTATACCACTATGCCATTCAGTCAAAGCGGATTACATCGTAATTTAAACTTGATAATGCACATGAAACAGGGACATTGATAACTTGGATTCTTCTGAGGCAATGGAGGGTTAAGTGACTTGCCCAAGGCCACAAGGAGGATAGTGGGAATCAAACCCTGGTCTCTTCCAGTCTCTCTGTGCCTGTGTTTGTGTCTGTTTGTGTATATTTGCAATGACTCTGTGTTCATTTGTGATTGTGAGAGGAGAGGGCAAGGGCAGTCTAAAAGGGCAATTCCCTAACTACTATACTCCGATGATCAACGTTTCTACGCTGCCACTGCTACAACTTTCATTCCATACAAATGTGTCTGGCCATTTTTTGGGAACTTTATTTTTCTGAAACCCCCAGTCCAATCTTCTCCATTTTCATAATCAATAGTTTTCCTCCCATACTTAAACCGATCCCACTATTTTGCCCCAAGATAGACATTCTCAACCTCTTATGTATAATTTATTTGCAACGTTTCATTGAGTAGAAAATAATACAGTAAAAAGTGAAGTATTTTCCAGTTTCTTCTGAGGAGATCCTCTGTATAAGCTTCTTTCAGGACACAAACAATATTCCAGTCAGCTTAACAATACCAGCAAGGTCTGTTTGTGCACACTGAATGCACATTCGTATTCTGCTCACACCTCCAAAGGAATACTACTGCTTGATCTGGGTGAACTTATAAATCAAAACAATAAATACAAGGTCTTACTTAGAGCAGCAGTAGCAATTAATCTAGATGGAAACTAAAACAACCAAAACTATTCACCTCACTTTTTATTTCTGGATTTCGTTATTTTAGTGATTAAAGATTTTAGAGTTTCTCATGATTAGAGGTGCTAACTGGCATAAGACAAAGTAGACTAAAGCACTCTTGGGTTACTCTCTTCAGTGCTGCAGGCAAACATTACATGGACACATATGAACTGCAAATAAAGTATTAACTAAATATGACAAGGTTAGAATAAGAGGTGCACAGCTTTTACTCCAAAACAGTATAAAAATATTTTGAATAAGGCATATTATGCACCATTCTCAACCACATCTCCAGACTTCACCCCCTATAGTACAGTGCTTCAACTCCATTGCCCACTGGCTCTCACAACAATGCCTTTTCATTAACTACAGTAAAACGGAAGTGCTTTTCATATTCAAAGATCAATCCTTCTAGCCACTAAATTCAATTAAAGTCAGGCACACTGAACAAGCAGTCAAATCAGAAGTATGCTACTGTGAGGTGATCCTTGATCAACATCTGATACTGCAGTCCCACATAACAGTGTGATAAAGAACGTGTACACCAAAATAAGGACACTCCAACGGCTCCATCCACTCCTTGAACCACCCAACTACAGGCCTGTATTTCAAGTGATGATACTTCCCAGCTTGGACTTCAGCAATTCAATGTTTCAATCACAGCTGCTCCCACTACAGCTCGCTCAGCACACTGCGGCTAGAGTCCTAACTGGAACATCAAGGGGCTCCCACATCACCCCCCCCATTATGAAGGAGCTCCACTGGCTACCACTACTATGCAGAGTTAAATACAAAAACATAATGACAATCTTTAAAATCCTTCACGAGCAATCCTCTGACTAACTGCAAACGATAATAGGAAAACTCTTTAACAATCGCCAGAGAAGCAGCACTGCAGAGGACCTCCTGGCATCCCACCCAGACTTCGTTAAATCCAGCCAATCAGCATGTGGATGAGCATTGTCCTTATACGCTCTAACCATATGGAACCCATTACCCGTAAAAATAAGGACAACCGCAGACATGAAGGACTTCAGGAAGCCGTTAAAAACATACATGTTCCGAATGCACTTTAAGGGTGTCACATAAATAAGGACTAATTAGTGCACTCTTAACCCCTGTTATAAACATGACCATCATGCCAGAAGTCTCAGGTCCACCTGACCCCTCCCTTCACACCTTTATGTGACTGCTATATCCTAAGTAATGTTAACTGTATTCCTAGCGTTACTGGTTGCTCTGTAATCTCCTACTAGTTCACTATATACCAGTAATCCTTTAAATTAATATACTAGTTTTTATATTTTTATGTCAATGGCTTACTTGTGTTGCTTCCTGTTCCTTGTAACATTATCTTGTTCCATGCAATGTTATGTTACTGTTATCTGTAAACTGTGTTGATCTTTGGAATTGCGATATATATAAACTTTTCAAATAAATAAATATTTCTTTAAAAGTATACAAGATGAAAACAGTAAGGAACAGTGCCAAGAAACTGGTAAAGTAATACTTGGAAGAATCTAGCACGAGTAATCACCGTTAGGACAAAATAACACAAACCAAATAACAAACAGTAACTTATAGAAGTTACTCACCTTTACTTTACTTTACTTTACTTTATTAAAACATTTGATAGACCGCCCAGGCCGAAGCGTCAGGGCGGTGTACAATCATAAAATGTGACAGCTGCTGAGAAAGGAAAAAGAAAAGAACGCCAAAAAAATAATAGAACAGCAAAGAAATAGTAGAGAATAAAGAGAGAGCAGAACAGTAAGACAGTAAAACTGATAAAACAAAATTGTAAAAGCAATAAAATAATAACTTAAAAATAAGACGAATTAAAAAGGCAGGGGAGGGGAGGAGGAAACACGAGCCAGATATAGGTGGAATAGGGGGCAGGTGTTCTCCCTGAACAGCAGGATAAGTCCTCACTCATTAGTGATGTCACCAACAGAGCCCTATGTGGTAACCTGCTCAACTCCTTCTAAAAGCTTTTAGAAAGCTCTTCGCACACGCGCACCCATTCCCACTTGCTGCCACTGTGCCTGAGGTCTTCAATCGCGCCCCTAGTTTAGCCGAACAACTCCATGGGGAGGAGGGTATGTTGAGAGGATTTTTCATGCAGTCCACAGAGAACACCTGCTGCAGGTGAATAACTTTGTTTTCTCTGTGGACAAGCAGGATAAATCCTCACTCGTGGACTTCCCTAGCTACAGGCCGTCTCAGGGGAACTATGAGATGACAAACTGAAAACGGTTTTTGTTGGCAACAGGCTTTTTCAGAGGGGCCTAGGAGGAAAATGGAGGAAAATCTCTCAAACAGCAGTGAGATGTAGATGTGGGGACCAAGGTCCAGGGCTGCAGTTCTGCAGATCGCTTCCATGGAGACCGACTACAAAGACATCATGCACCATGACATGACCCTCAAATGTCAGACGTGCCTGGGCCTAAGTGAAACAGATGCAGTCTGCTACCCAAATTGAAACTGTGTGTTTGTTCATAGCAGGCCCCACTCCGCTGGGGTCAAAAAAAAAACACAAAAAGCTGTGTGGACCTTTAACAGCTTGAATCCACTCCAGGTAGAAGGCTAAGGCAGTCCAGTGTGTGCAGTGCACTTTCCTCTTTGTCAGCATGCAGTCTTGGGAAAGGTTAGTAGGATGATTGACCGCTTAAGGTGGAAGTACGACACAACTTTCGGGAGGACTTAGGATGAATACGCAGCACTAACCCTAATGTAAAAAAAAAAAAAAAGTGTACAGTGGATCTGCTACTAGAGTCTGGAGCTCGCTAACTCTGCATGCTGAAGAAACCACCACCACCAAAAATAGGACCTTCTAAGTCAGAAACTTCACAGGTAAGTAGTGGATCAAAAGGAGCTTTCATCAGCTGATGCATGAAGTAAACAACTAAAAGTTGTAAAGAGCTGGATTATCCTTCTACAGAATGGTGGCAAGCGCCAATCGCACTGAAATGGACCTTTAAGAAGTTGGTTTTGAGACCAGACTGTGAAAGATGTAAAAGGTTTTCAAGAGGTTTTTGTGTGGCATAAGAGAAAGAATGTAAGGAATGTCCCTCATACTAGGAGGCAAACTTCGCAACTTGAAACTATAAGACTTCCTAGTGGAACCTCTCCTGGAAGCCAAAAGGATAATGGTTACTCCAACCAGTAGGTTCAAAGAATTGAATTCTAGCTTCTCAACTTCCAAGCCATGAGGACTACAGACTTGACTCTGGGATTCAGAAGTCTGCCCTGACGCTACAAAATCAAAGTTATGAATCATCCATAGGTACGGATTTCCAGATTGGCATTTCAAGGAGAAAGGGAAACCAAGGCTATCTGGGACAAGCAGGTGCTATGAGAATCATGGTACCTCTGTCATTTTGGAGTTTCAAAAGAGTTTTGTTATCAGAGGAATGTGCAGATATGCCCATCCCTGAACAGAGGAGAAAAGCATCTGAGGCTAGTTTGCCGCATGTCCCTCTATGCTGCAGCAAAACTAAAGGACTTCTTTATCGAAAATGATGTAGGGACGTTACCCATGCCTGAAATGGTATTTAAAGGAGATGTATCAGAAGAAGTAAAAGAAATATCAATAAAATGAAAAGTAGTAAATCATCTGGACCAGACAGTATACATCCAAGGGTGTTGAAAGATCTGAAATATGAGATTGTAGAGCTACTATTAGTAATCTGTGAAAGTGTAGTTACTCACCTGTAGCAGGTGCTCTCCATGGACAGTGGGAATAAGTCCTCACGTATAACCTCCCTGCCCCGCAAAGAGAGGGGAGAGGCTATTAATACGGAAAGCTTGTATGGTGGGGAAGGGGCCAATTCTCCGCCTCTGGAGGGATCACCAACCGCCCACTTTTGCTGAATGGCGGAATAACTTTCATCACCTGATGCTAACAGAGCGCTGGTTGGCTAGGGGCAGTGTCAAGCATTGGACAGTGTTTATGTCCATATGGGAACCTTATATTCAACAGCTCGGGGCCCGTAGCCGTAATGAGATTCTCCAACTGGGGACCTGAAGTGTTAATGGTACGGCTAGGGCGGTAGGAGTGGCCCGTAGTTGCTGCTGCTTGTTAATGTAAGAACTTATACTATGGTTTGTGGGGTGGGTGGGGGTTGGGGGGAGGGGTTGGGGATGGGTGGGAGGGAGGGTGTGGGTGGGGATAACCTGATATGACCCACCTGTTGTATTTCCTTTTGTTGCTTCCCGGGTGGGATAAGACTACACCCACCCGGGTTCCCTATGTTCATTGGTTTATTATGGTTTGTTGTTGGTGGTACTTAAATAAAGTATATAAAAAAAAAAAAAAGTCCTCACGTATAGGTGATGTCCCCGATGGAGCCACACGTGGGAATGCTCTCCAGCTTCCATTGAAAGCTTTTGGGAAGCTCCACTGCGCATGCGTACCTGCCTTCGCGCCTGACATGGTACCATCTTATCTACAGTACAATAACAAAGCTTGTAGTCAGAGAAACAACTCAGGGAATTGGGAGGGTTCCGAGGATGGAGAACACCTGCTATAGGTGAGTAATTCTGCTTTCTCCATGGACAAGCAGGAAGTAATCCTCACCATATGGGACCCCCAAGCTACAGGCTACCAAAAAACCGAGGTCAATCCCACCATGGGCAACAAACTGGAGAACCGGAACAAACAGTGTAGATAGTCCCCCCAGGAGACTCGACTGATTCAGGGTCCTTAGCGCACATCAACACTAAGAGGTCCTGTTTTGGTAGCCTGGATGGACAGAAGGGCTGGTGAGAAGGAGTTGAACCTAAGTCCCAAAGAGATTCTGGAGGACGGCTTTGCCGAAGTTGCTGTCCTGTCGGCAATCCCCTACCAGACAGTAATGAGCTGTGAATGTGTGGACTGAAGACCACATTGCAGCCCTGCAAATCTCATCCATGGACACCAAGTGCAATTTCGCCATTGATGCAGCCATGGCACGAACACTGTGAGCAGTGACATGACCATCAAAGGCTCAGACCTGCCTGGGCATAAGCAAAAGAGATGCAGTCTTCCAGCTAGATGGTGTCACCCAGCGAAGGTCCCCAGAGGCAAAGGCATGGGTATTTCACTGGGGCTTATCTTAAACCAGCAAGGGGAGTGGTGTAGAGGGCCCTGCACTGCCCTCTGGATGTTGTAGTCCCACAAGCTAGTAAAGAAGTGAGTTGCAGTCGGGTGGTAAGGCTTTAGACAGGACTTTTATTCCCCTTGCGGGTGGATTTTATATCAATGGAAACAAAGACAAAAAGAACATACTTCTGGTACAAAAGAAAGGAAACAAACAGGAACCAAAATATTGCTTCTATCTTCAGCTTCGATGAACAGAACAATAGGTAGCTCAAAACAGTCCTTTTTACAAACAGCTAAGTTTCTCTCTTTCACTCCTGTTATTAGGAAGTCTTAACAGCCTCTTCAGCATAAAGAGGTAACATGGTCAGCAATAATGAGTGTACAATCCATGCAATCATCTGAGGGTTGTTCCCCATGAATATCAAGTTGCATTTCCTCACATTCCCCTTCAGACTGTCCTTCTTTCGGATTGTAAAAAGTGCTATTGCCAAACAGTCTCTCCTCATGGCACTGAGACTTCCCCTCCTCCTCAGTAACAGAGTGGAATGGAAGATTACCACATTCTCTATAGTTTCTTCCCTGAGAGCCCCACAAACTCTGACCACTGCAGGGAAAACTTCTGCATTCAGCTTTCCTTATATTAGAATTAAACAGCCTACCTTCTAGCTCCCTTAGACCGGAGTTTTTCGGTACAGCTGAGTTAACAGGGCTTGGCCAGGACAGAAGGTTCCTACTGCCTTTTCCCTTCAGCTTTTCCTCCGACATGAAAACGTCTTCAGGCCAGAACTCTTTTTCCCTTCTGTGCCTGCAGCTGGGGTGGCTAGCTTCCTCGGCTTTCCTAAGCCTGGTTCCAAGACCGTGTTCTCTGCTACCTTCGTGGAAAACGTCACTGAGCTTGTGCTTGTCTGTATGCTGCTCTGTGCAGCAGTCTCTGTGGTTGTCCCTTGTTGCTCTGGAACTGGCTCTCTCAGCTCTCCTGGATCCACACCTTGTTCCAACACTCGTCCTCTCGGCTCCACCACATCTGGTTCCCTCAGCTCTGCTCCCTCTAACTTCAGATGAGTTAGTTTTATGTGCGTGTGTCGTAGTGTCTGCCTGAACTCCGCCCCCTCTCAGCTGCCCTTCATTATCTAATGAATCCTGAGCCTGCTTGCTGCTTGGGCGTGTTCTCCCACCTTGTGACATTGTTTGTATACGTTGCCTACAGCAACTCTGGGCCATGTGCTTCTCTGAGCTGTCAGTGTCAGATCCATTCTCTGCAGTTTTACCTATCTCCATAGGTTCTGATAGATCTACACCATGACAATGGAAAGTGTGCATATGGAGATGGCAGCACCCAGTTTTCTGGGGTCAAAAGAGACAAACAGAAACAAAGAAACATGATGGCAGAAAAAGACCACGTGGCCTATCTAGTCTGCCCTTCGATATCAACTACAATAGTGCCCTTTTTCCCTTTAGAGATCCATAGTGTTTGCCATATTGTCTTTTGAATTCAGATACTGTCCTTGTGTCCACCACCTCCACTGGGAGACTATTCCATGCATCTACCATTCTTTCCATAAAGAAATATTTCCGTATATTACTCCTATCCCCTTTCACTCTCATGCTATGTCCCCTCATAGCAGAGCTTGTCTTCAATTTAAATAAACCCTCCTGTGCATTTATGCCACAGTGGTATTTAAATATCTCTATCATATCGCCCCTATCCCGCTTTTCTTCTAAAGAATACATATTAAGATCTTTAAGTCTGTCCTCATATCCTACATAACAAAGATCATTAACCATTTTAGTAGCCACCCTCTGCACCGATTCCAATCTGCTTATATCCTTTTGAAGGTGCGTTCTCCAGACTTGCACACAATACTCCAAATGAGGTCGCACCAGAGACATATACAGAGGTATTATCACCTCCATTTTTCTGCTGACCATTCCTCTCCCTATACACCCAAGCATCCTTCTGGCTTTCGCAGTTGCATTTTCTAACTATTTATTTTATTTATTTATTTGGTTTTATATACCGCGCTTTTTAAGATCAGCGCGGTTTACATAAGAACAACTCAATACATTGAACAGATACAAATAATACATAGAACAGGTATACAATACATTGAACGTATTTAAATAACAATATAATGCTTCCATAAGCTAAATAGCTAACATGTGACCTAAAGTATTTAGCTACTTTAAGATCGTCAGACAGAATTATGCCCAGATCTCGCTCTTCTTTTGTAGACAGAAGTACCTCACCCCCTACTTTGGATTTTTGCAGCCCAAATGCATGACCCTGCATTTTTTAGCATTAAATTTCAGCTGCCAAATTCTAGACCATCAAGTTTGCTAGATCCCTCCTCATGTTATCTACTCCTTTCTGGGTGTCTACTCTATTGCAGATTTTGGTATCATCTGCAAACAAACAAACCTTACCCAACAGCCCTTCTGCAATATCACTAACAAAGATGTTAAAAAGAATCGAACCAAGGACAGATCCCTGTGGCACACGACTGGTAACCTTCCCCTCAGAGTGAGCCCCATTTACCTGTGCCCTTTGTTGCCTCCACTCAACCAATTTCTAACCCATTCAGTAACTTTAGGGTCCATCCCTAGGGTTTTCAGTTTGTTTATAAGTCACCTATGTGGAACAGTGTCAAAGGCTTTACTGAAATCTAAATACACCACATTTAGGGCTCTCCCTCGGTCCAACTCCGTGATCACCCAGTCAAAGAAATCAATCAGATTTGTCTGACAAGACCTGCCTCTGGTGAATCCATGCTGCCTCGGATCCTGCAATCCATTGGACTCCAGAAACCTCATTATTCTTTCTTTTAGTAGCCTTTCCAATAATTTACTAACCACAGAGGTTAGACTAATCATCCTGTAGTTCTCAATGTCATCCTTACATCCACTTTTGTGTAAAGGGACCACATGTGCCTTTCTCCAGTCCTCTGGCACCATGCCTGACTCCAAAGAGGCATTGAAAACGTCAGACCGTAGAGCTACAAGAACGTCCCCAAGTCCCCTCAGTATTCTTGGATGTATCCCATCTGGACCCATGGCTTTGTCTACTTCTAGTTTAGCTAGTTCCTTACAAACACAGTCTTCTGAAAATTGTTCGAGATCCCAATTGCTTCTGTTCCTACTTGTAGGTGTTTTCTGAGGTCCTGCTCCTGGCCCTTCATCTGTGAACGCAGAACAGAAATATTTGTTAAGCAATTCTGTTTTATCCTCATCAGTTTCTGCATATTCCTCCCCTGCACCCTTGAGTCTGACAATACCACTTATGGCCTTCCTCCTTTCACCAACATATCTGAAAAATGTCTTATTCCCCCATTTTATTGCATTGGCTATTTCTAATTCTTTTTGTACCTTTGCTTTCCTGACTACTTTGCTAGCTTCTCTTTCCAAATATAGATGCCTGTCTTCCTTTATCTGTGATCTCTTATATTTCATGAAGGCCTCCCTCTTTTTCTTCACCATTTCAGCTACTTCTTTTGAGAACCATAGCAGCCTCCTTTTTCTTTTACATTTATTTACCCTTCTAACAAAAAGGTTTGTTGCCCTTAAAATATCCTCTTTCAGTTTTGCCCACTATTTTTCTACATCCCCCAGTTGTTACCATCCTGCTAACGCCTCCCTGAGGTATTGGCCCATCTTGGCAAAGTTAGTTTTCCTAAAGTCTAAACCCTCGCTTTTGAATGGATTTTATCAGCCCTAGTCCTAATACTGAACCATACCATCTAGTGATCACTGGATACGAGATGATCTCCCACTACAACATTAGAAACACTTTTCCCATTGGTAAGCACTAAGTCCAGTATGGAACCATGATGTGTAGGTTCTGTTACCAGTTGCCTGAATAGTTCTCCCTGTAGAGAATCCAGGATCTTCCTACTTCTATATGACACCGCAGCAGGGATATACCAATCCACATCCAGCATATTGAAATCCCCTATCAGTAGCACTTCCCCTTTCCTGGCAATGCTGCGTATGTCTTCTATTAAATCTTCATCCACTTCTACATCCTGTGAGGGGATTTGAATATAACTCCAATGCAAACAGACTTCCTTTTCCCTCTTCCTAGTTTAATCCACAGTGCCTCCTCTCTTCCTTTTAAGCACTGCAATTCTATATCTTTAATATTATTTTTTACATATAGTGCAACTCCACCTCCTCTTCTTCCTACCCTGTCCTTCCAGAATAAATTATAGCTCGGTATAATTACATCCCAGTCATGGTTTTCTGTAAACCATGTCTCCGTAACCACCACTAAATCCAAGTCAGCCTCTTCCATTAAAGCCTCAACATCTGAGATCTTATTTCCCATGCTACGGGCATTTATACACACCGCTTTCCAGATGTTGCCTCTATTACCCATTTCTATAAAGGTATTTAATGTTTCCCTTATCTGGGGGTTTTCTTCACTTACCTGGGGGCTTTCTTCACCCATCCCCAATGAATCTAGCTTAAAGCCCTCTTCAGTAGGTTAGCCAATCTACTGCTGAAGACAATTTGACCCTGCTTGGACAGATGGATATCTTCTCTGCTCTGCAGCAGCCCTTGGACTATCATCCCATGGTCCAGGAAACCAAAATGCACTTGGTGACACCATCCACGCATTCATCTCCAAGATGTGAGCTTTTCTGCCTCGGCCTTTACATTCAACAGGCAGGATTGAAAACACCACCACCTGAGCACCTATTTATTTATTTATTTTATTTATTTGTAAACTTTTATATACTGCCCCTTCCAAAGATCAGGGACGGTTCACAATGAACAATGAATGAATGAACACACTGAACACCGATCTTCTTCACCCTGTCCCAGAGACATAAGGACACTTTTGATATGCTTGGAGGGATACCTAACAGTATCATTTGTGCCAACATGGATGAGCAACATTGGATAATAGTCAGTAGGTTTGATGAGTCTTGGCAAACTCTCTGTAATATCTCAGATTTTGGCACCTGGCAGACAGCATACCTCTCTGGACATCAAATCTGGTCAGCAGATGGATGCCTCAGTACCCCTCAGAAGAGAGTTGGGGTGGAACACTGATGAGCCTTCATCCGCTTAAGGTAAAAGGCCAGGGTGCGCTTTCAGTCTAGCATGTGCAGCACAGCCTCCCCATGGTTGGTGTGAGGCTTGACAAAGAAGGTGGGCAGACGACCGATTGATTAAGGTGAAAATGGAAGACTATCTTCAGCAAAAAGTGCAGTTGTATTCGCAAAACCACCCTATTACGATGGAACCTGGTTAGCCACCAGGGCCTGGAGCTCACTGACACAGTGTGCTGAAGTTACCACCACCAGGAACAAAACCTTCCAGGTCAAGAATTTCAGAGAATAGGAAGTGAGCAGCTCAAAGTAATTGACAAGAACTGTGCCAGAATCACAATAAGGTCCCACGCCACCGGCAGGGTCTTGACTGGAGGCTTAGAGAGAAGTAAGTTCAGCATAAAGCGAGCCACCAGGGGCTGAGCTGAGATGGGCTTTCCTTCCGAGCTGTGATGGTAGGCTCCAATCACGCTCGGGTAGACTCTGACCAAATTGGACTTGAGACCGGAGTCCAAGAGGTTCAGGAGGTACTCCAGCAGCTAGTCCATAGTGCAGGAGAAGAGATCCAGGGCCCTGCCAGCACACAAGATGGAGAACCTCCGCCACTTGAATACATAGGATGTGTATGTGGAGTCCCTGTGTGAGGCCGGGAGGACTTCCTTAACATCCCTTAGCAGACTGAGTTCTGAGAGAACTACCTGCTCAACATCCAAGCCATGAGGGCCAAGGACCAGAGGTTGGGATGCAGCAAGGTCCCATCCTTCTGAGAGATGAGGTCTGTGGCAGAACCCAGACAGAGAGGCTCCCAGCAGGCCACTCCTGGCCATCGCCCTTGACGTCACATCGGGAAGAGCTCCAATGCCAATGCATATAGCCTTTGGCCTGGTGCTCAGACACCCCCTTAGACGCCGATGGAATTGATGACAGGTCCTTCCCAACGAAATAAAACTCTGTAATTCGTTACCAGAGGATGTAGTAAAAACTGTTAGTGTAGTTGGATTTAAAAAAGATTTGGACAAGTTCCTGGAGGAAAGGTCCATAAACCATTATTAAAGAGGACCCAGGAAATCCATTGCTTACCCCAGAATAAGCATTGTGGAACCTATGTACCTTTTTGGGAACCTGCCACATACTTGTGACCTGAATTGGCCACTGTTGAAAACAGGATACTGGGCTTGATGGACCTTGGTCTGACCTAGTATGGCATTTCTTATGTTCTTTATTTTGAGAAGTGGCAAAGAGGTCTCTTGAGGAGGTGACCCCACTTCTGAAAGAGTCATCAGCACTTCTTTGTCCAGAGTCCACATGTGAAGAAGAAGGACTTGACTTAATTTGCCCACCAGGGTGCTATTCTCTCCTGCCAGATATGTGGCTCTCAGCAACAAACCATGTGAGGTAGTAAAGTTCCCAACACAGAGGGCATGAGCCTGTTCCTCCCTACCTGTTGATGTAGAACATGTAACTTGATGGTCAGTTTAAATAATGATAATTTGGTTGGCAACTGATCTCTGAAAGCCTTTAGAGCATTTGCAGTAGTTCTCAGTTCCAGGACATTGATCTGGTGAAGCTTCTCCTGGGCAGACTATAATCCCTGAGTGTGAAACTAATTGAGATGGGCTCCCCAGCCCATTTGGATGCATCTGTCATCAACAGCTTTTGGTAAGGTGACTCCTGAAAGAGAGCCCTTGGCTAAATCTCAGCAAAGCATTCACTAGGAGAAAGACTCCTGAAGAGACCTGATGACAAATGATATCAGTGGACTGCATCCACTTCATGCTCAGGGTCCACTGAGATTGTCTCAAATGGAGATGTGTCATGAAAGTGATAGTCTGTGGAGATCATGCAGCCCAACATGGTTCTCGCTGTCACTTGCTGCACCAGGCAGGTGAGATGGTCATGAGGAAGAAAAGCTCTTGTGAGAGTTGTGTCTAGTAGGGTTCTAATGAATTCCAATCAATGTGATGTGGTTAATTGAACTTAGGATAATTGATGACGAATTCTAGTATCTCCAGCAGCCAGATGGCAATGTATATGGATTCTTGAACTCCTTCTTAAGTGGTGTTCTTGATAAGCCAATTGTTCAAAAAGGGAAACACATGCACTCCCAATCTGTATAGATACACTATAACAATGGTGAGACATTTAGTAAAAGCTTGAGGAGCGGATGCAAGGTCAAAGGACAAAATGCAATATTGCAAGTGGTCTTTCCCTATAATGAATCTTAGATACTTCCTGTGACTGAGATGTATTGGGATGTGTGTGTAGGCATCCTATAAGTCCAGAGAACATAGACAATCTCCTTTTTGTAGAAAAAGGAGCAGGGAGCTGGGAGTGATACATGTTCAGATCCCTCAGATCTAAGATAGGACAGAGTCCCCCATTTTCTTTGGCAGTAGGAAATACGTGGAGTAAAACCTCGCCTTCCTGCTCCAATGGCATAAGCTCAACGGCATTTGCCATGTGAAGGGCAGAGATTTCCTGTAGAAGTAGAACCTGGTGCTGAGACACAAAGAAATCATGTTTTGAGGTGAATTTGGAGGGAGACTAAAAAGTTGCAATATGCCGAGTACCCAGCTGTCAGAGGTTATGAGGAGTCAGCGATCTGCAAAGACTGTGTGCCCTCCTCAGACAGGGAGTCTGAATTTGGTACTAGTAGAGTGGTCATGCTCTTGAGGAGTCAGTCAAAACCCCATCCCTAGTTTTGGACAAGAATCCGGCTGAGCCTTCTGCAGTAAGGCTTCTGCTGCTTAGGATGGGAGCAAGGAGCCTGTTTTAAATGGGAAGAGCATGGAGGAGGAGGGTACCTATGCATGTGTGAGTAGTAGGACCTCCTCTGTTCTCCATTCAAGAACCACCTGGAAGTGGAGGCCAGGTCAGTAATGAGCATGCAGAGGGTTTGCAAGGTATCACTTTGCTGCTTGATCATAGTAGCAGCTCTTGAACCTAGTCTCTGAAGAGATTCTCTCCCTGGCATGGCATGTTGGAGAGTTGCTCCTGCACACTGGGCTGTTAAGTCTGAGAGTCTCTGGATGCCAATACTCATTGTGAAGGCTCTCGATGCTGTATCAAAAATATCATAGCTCACTTGGACCATGTATTTTCTGCACTTCTTCCTTTGACTCACTAGGGAGAGGAATTGCAAGACCTTCTCTGGAGGGAGAAACTCTGCAAAGTCCTCTAGGCTGTGCATGGTGTTCTACAAATGCATGCCCATGAACAGCTGGGTAGGATGCCACACAGGACATAAGCATGGCATTCTAATAAAACTTTCTCACAAAAGAGTCCAGAGTCCTAGCCTCTCTTCCCAGGGACACTGAAGAGTGTGACTTGGAACATATGGCTTTTTTGAGAGGCTATTTAAAGACCATGAAGTGATGTGGAAGCTGGAGCTTCTCGAATTCAGGAGCCATTTGAACTATACATAGAGAGTCAACTTTCTTGCTAACAGAAGGCATAGAGATGGGGGTCTCCCACATTCTCATCTGCAGCCTCTGCATGGGCACTGTCACTGCTTCCTTAGGGGCATCCAGATACTTGAGGATTTCTAACTCCTTGGCCCTGGGCTCCTCCTCTGTGTCCAACTTAAAAGGAATGACAGCAGCTATTTGCCTCACAAAATAAGTGAAGACATATCAAACTGCTCAATTTTTGAATGGAAAAGGTAAACCAGCTGCACCTCAGACCTAAATGTTACCAAAGGAAACATAGAAAACAGCTATAAAACCTCATTAAAGAGCAGTAAAAGGAAAAAGAGTTAGAAAACACAGCTGCAGACAAGGAAGAAAAGTACCAAGTATGACTTACTAACAAAAAACGTAAAGAAAACAAAAATGATGTGCTCAGTGCTAAAAATCATGTGGTGACTCCACAGAAAGAGTGAAGACCTCAGGCACAGTGGCAGCAGGCAGGAATGGGCATAAAAAGCTCTGTAAAAGCTTCTAGGAGCAGCTGAGGTGAATCCCATGCAGAGCTCAGTTCGTCAGTTCATCTTACCCATGAATAAGGACTTATCCTGCCTGCCATAAGAACACTCTGCCATACTGGATCAGACCAAAGGTCAAACAAGGCCAGTGTCCTGTTTCCAGCAATGGCCAATCCAGCTCATACAGTTGTGGTCAACATTATTGGCACCCTTGCATTTTAGGTATCCTGTGTACAATATCTTGAGAATTAATAAGAAATATTCCAACTGTATGTTAGCATAATATTTTAATAGTATGTTCAAAGGTATACAACAATGAAAAAGATGTCTGTGTAACTTAGACATGGTAATTTCTGAGAAACACACAAAATATGACCTGGACAAGATAGTGTAGTTACTCACCTGTAACAGGTGATCTCCGGGAACAGCAGGAATTTAGTCTTCACATATGGGTATCGCCGGTACCGACGGAGCCTGCGTGGGAACGCTCCCCAGCGTCCAATAGGAAAGCTTTTGGGAGCATCCCTCAGCACATGCGCGCTGCCTTCTCAACTCTGCCTCTTCAGTTAAGTTTGTAGCTGAGTCAAAAGGATAGAGGGAGAGAGGAAAGAGACAAAGAGATAGAGAGACAACTCCTGGGGAGGTGGGTGGGTTGTGAAGACTAAATTCCTGCTGTTCCCGGAGATCACCTATTACAGGTGAGTAACTACACTATCTCCAGGAACAAGCAGGAATGTAGTCTTCACATATGGGGACTCCCTAGCTGAAGATGCCAGGGAGACAGCCCCAGGAAGGTGCCACCCTGGAAAGGTGGGAATCCTTCCTCCCATGGATCTCTGGCATTCCACCAGGGTTGGTGGGTAGGAGTTGAATTAGGCCTGAACAAGATTTTGAAGAACAGCTTGGCCAAAGAAGGCATCCCGACGGGAGACTTTATCCAGGCAATAGTGGGCTGTGAAGATGTGCACCAAAGCCCAGGTGGCTGCTCAACAAATGTCATCGATAGACACAGAGTGGAGATTAGCCATGGAAGTTGCCATGGCTCTCACGTTATGAGCTGTGACATAGTCCTGAAGAGGAAGACCCTTATGCTCATAAGCAAAGGATATGCAATGGGCAATCCATTTAGATAAAGTTCTTTTGGAGACTGGTTGTCCCAAATGACTAGGGTCAAAAGCTATAAAACGTTGCGAAGACTTTCTATGTTGCTGTGTTCTTTGTAAGTAAAAGGCTAAGGCCCTTTTACAATCCAAAGTATAAAGGTTTCTTTCTACATTAGAGGCGTGAGGCCTCAAAAAAAATACAGGAAGATAAATTGATTGATTTAAATGAAAAGGCGAAACCACCTTTGGCATAAAGTGTGGATGAGTTCTAAGAACAACCTTATCATGGTGAAACCTAGTATAAGGAGGATTAGCCACTAAAGCTTGCAGTTCACTAATGTGACGTGCAGAGGTGATTGCAATTAGGAAGATGACCTTCCAGGTCAAAAGCTTAAGGGTTGTAGTAGCTAAAGGCTCAAAAGGCGGCTTCATGAGCTGCCTGAGAACTAGATTTAGATCCCATGCCACCGGTGGTGGCTTAATGGGAGGTTTGGTTAATAGAAGACCTCTCATAAATCTGGATATGAGTGGATGAGAGGAAATTGGTTGTCCATTCAGAGGCTTATAAGAAGCTGCAATTGCACTAAGATGGACGCTTACCGAATTGGTCTTTAGACCAGAATTCGATAAGTGAAGGAGATACTCTAGTATTGATTTTAAGGGTATGCCAAGGGGGTTTAATCCCTTCTTGGAGCACCATATAGTAAAACGTTTCCACTAGAAGGCATAAGATCTTCTTGTGGAAAGTTTCCTAGAAGCCTGAAGGATATCCTTTACCTGTTGGGACAGGTTGAAATCCTGGAGGTCTAAGCCTTCAGCAACCAGGCCGTGAGATGCAGGGACTGAGGACTTGGGTGGCATAGCGCCCCGTCCTCCTGGGAAAGGAGATCTGGAGCTTGCCCCAACTCCAGAGGTGCAGCTTGAGAGAGATGTAGAAGCAGGGGATACCACACTTGGCGTGGCCATCGTGGCGCTATGAGAATCATGCGACCCCTGTCTCTCTGAAGCTTGAAGAGTGTTTTGGGGATGAGGGGAATGGGTGGGAAGGCATAAAGGAAGTCCTGACCCCAATGAAGGAGGAAGGCAACCCTTGCCTGACAATTGTGAGCCGAAATCCTGGAACAGAACCGGGGAAGTTTGGCATTCAGTGGACTTGCAAAGAGGTTTATGTCTGGAGTGCCCCAGAGATGAAATATCTTTGCCACCTGGTCTAGGTGGAGAGACCACTCGTGAGGCAGCAGTACTCGACTGAATTTGTCTGCCCAAACGTTTTGAATACCTGGAAGATATACCACTAGAGGGTGAATCTGATACTCTCTGGTGAGGGCCCACAGTCGTAAAGCTTCGTTGCATAACAACAAAGAGCCTGTCCCGCCCTGTTTGTTCACATAGAACATGGCTACTTGATTGTCCGTCTGGACTAGGACTGTCTTGTAGCTGAGCTGGGCGTGGAATACTCGAAGAGCTAAATAGATTGCTCTTAATTCCAGGAGGTTTATGTGTAGACAAGCCTCCTGTGGAGTCCAGGTTCCCTGGGTAGTGAGATGATTCAGGTGTGCTCCCCAACCCACCTAGGATGCATCTGTTGTTAGGGTGGCCTGAAAAAGGGGTTGATGAAAAGGAGACCCCACTGTCAGATTTTCTAGGGATTGCCACCATTGGAGGGACAAAATTAGTCATTGAGAGTTTATTATTTTGTTCGATAAATGACCTGTGTCCTGTGTCCACTGTGTGGATAGGGTCCACTGAGCTGCTCACATGTGAAGGCGAGCATATGGGACTACATGAACTGTGGATGCCATATGTCCCAACAACTGTAGTAGCTCTCGAGCAGTTAGGGAGGATTTCTCTGCTGCTTGAGAAGCTAGCTGCATTATGCGAAGACACCGGGCCTGTGGAAGGAAAGCCTTTGCCTGGTATCTAGACAGGCCCCCTATGAATTCCTGGCATTGGGAAGGAACAAGTTGGGATTTTGGGAAGTTTATTACCAACCCCAAGTATTGGAGGATTTGCATTGTGCGAGACAGTGCAGTGCTGGCCTCTGCAACTGTAGGGGCTCGAATGAGCCAGTAGTCTAAGTAAGGGAAGACAAATATTCCCAGGGTTCGTAGAAATGCAGCTACTACTGCCATGCATTTTGTGAATACCCTTGGTGCTGAAGCTAGACCAAAGGGAAGAACCCTGTACTGGAAATGTTTTCCCCTGAAAAGGAATCGTAAGAATTTCCTGTGATCTGGATGGATCAGAATGTGAGTGTATGCATCCTTCAAGTCTAGAGAGCAAAGCCAATCCTGGCTTTGCAGGTATGGCAGAAGAGTTCCTAGAGAAATCATTTTGAACTTCTCTCGAAACAGGTATTTGTTCAATTCTCTGAGGTCTAAAATGGGTCTGTGTCCTCCTGTTTTCTTTGGAATAAGAAAATAGGGGGAGTAGAACCCTGCACCCCGTTGAAGAATGGGTACCTCCTCTATTGCCCCTTGGGCAAGAAGTGTTGAGACCTTGTGATCTAGCAGATCGTTTGCGGAGGTTTGAGAATTGAATTGCTTTAGAAATGTAGAAGGGGGCATGCTGTGAAAATGAAGCTTGTATCCTTCTCCTACAATGCACAAAGTCCAATCTTCTGCGGTTATCTGATGCCATCTGTTGACAAAGTGGCATAACCTGCCTGGGATATTGGGGGATTGGGGACCGCTCAGAGGCAGGAAAGCTAAGCTCTCTAGGAAGGAGTCAAAGTATGTAAATACTGCACATAGATATATTGAGTTCTTGTACCAATATATATATAGTTTTACCTGTTCACCAAGTTTAAATTCTCTATTCTACTGTAAGCCCCATGTAGACCCCCACACTGGACATTTATGTTATTTGTGAACCGCGCTGATGTTGAAGAGCGCGGTATAGAAAAATGCTAAATAAATAAATAAAAATTTTAAAAAGCCCTTGAGGGGGCTGAACCTGCAGAGCTGGTTGGGCTCTCGGGCATTTTGGCTTCTTTTGCTGTCTAGTTTGTCCCTTTTGGGCAACCTGACCCTGAGATTGACTCTGCTGGGTATAGGAAGGATAAAATTTCCTCTTTTTGCTGAAAGAGGGTTTTTTATAAGACTTCTTTTTGGCTGGAGTGGCTGTAGATTTCGACAATCTATCTAGAGTAGTATTGTCAGCATCTAACTCGTTAGCCTTTTCCTGCCAATTCTTGCCGAAGAGATTCTCTCCCATGCAAGGAATGTTGCCTAACTTGTCCTGTACCCAAGTCTCCAAGTATGATGCCTGAAGCCAGGCAATCCGTCGTGCGCCAATGGCAATAGCAGAGGTTCTGCTGATGCATTCAAAGCAGTCAAAGACTGCACGATTTACAAACTTGGAGACATCTTGAGCATGCTTAACTAGAGCAAGAAAGTCTTGTCTCTTGTCATCTGGGAGAAATGGGCTCATAAGCTCCAAATCTCCTGTAACTTCTTTGAGGAACATTCCCATATACAGTATATATGAACTGATCCTAGCTGAAAGCAAGGAAGCCTGAAAGGTTCGGCGCCCAAAAGCGTCCAGAGTCCTGCATTCACGACCTGGAGGATTGGATGCATGCCTCTTTGCACTTTTCATCCTACACATGGCTGACTCCACCACCATTGAATGGTGTGGCAGCTGAGTCTTTTGAAATCCAGGACATGGCGGAACTCGATACATAGTATCAAGTCTTCTAGAATGAGGAGATGTAGTCAGAGGTGTCTCCCACATTCTGAGCATCAAATTATGCAGAATTTCATGGATGGGCAGAGTGGCTGCCTCCTTTGGAGCTTTAGGATATTGAAGAATTTCCAATTCCTTTGCTCTGGGTTCCTCTTCAGGAGCTACTGTGATTGAAAGGCCCTTGGCCATATCACAAACAAAATCCTGAAAAGACATGTCCTCTGGAGGTGACATTCTGCATTGGGGAGAAGAGGGATCCTCTGGGAGAAACCCTCTAGTACCAGCAGAATTGTCAGAGTCTTCGGAATCAGAGGATTCAAGTATTCCTGACCACGATGCTCATGCAAAGCACGGTCCCGGTATCGATCGAAGTCGGTACCGAGTTGATCCGGTACCGATCTGTCGATTCCAGCCAAAGATGGCGTGGGAAGAATTCCCACCGGGGCCGGTACCATCTGTACCGGTATCGTCGATACCGGTGTCTGTACTGGTGTAGGTACCGGCATCGGTGTCGATGTCGGTACCAGTGCCCGTTGGACCAACGGTACCGCAGCTGAGAGAAGAGCTGCGATGCTACGTTCGATAGCGAGGAACCTCTGGTCTATCGACGCTGCCGATGCCTGGGTATCGGTACCGGTGAAAACGGCCAGAACCCCTGAGCATGGCACAGGTAGTTCTTGCAAGGTCGGGGACTCGAGAACATCCTGGAGCCCCATTGATGCTTTGGAAGCCGAAGTCTCCCGCTGGGGCTGCTTTGCCGGTGTGGTTCCCTCAAGAGCAATACCAATGGCCTCTCGATGCTTAGCAGGAGAGCTACCCTTTGAGGACTGGCTTTTATGCTTAATTACCTGGGATCCATGGGAGGAAGAGGAGGCCCTTGAAGATGTTGATGCAATGGATCTGGCATCCGAAGAAAAGAGGGTACCGAGCTTTGCAGCCCGGTTCTGTCTTCCTCTTTTAGTCATTCCCATACAGGAGAGACATTCAGATGGAGAATGTTCAGGCCCTAAACATTTAAGACACCAATCATGGGTGTCAGTGACAGAAATAGTACCGCCACACTTAGTACATTTTTTAAAACCACTAGTTGGTTTTTCCATGTTTTAGGAATATGGGGCCTAGTGTCCAAAATGGCAAGAGAAACAGCTCAAAGTATAAGGTGTTTTTTTTTTTTGGAAAAGAAAAGAACCGGCAGTACCGGTAAGCGTCATGCAGCAGGCAAACGCGACCACAAGAAAACAATTTTAAAGACGGAATTTTCTGCGGTGACAGGGCATGGATCCTGTCGGCTCCGCGGAAAACGAAGAACTGAAGAGGGACAGTTGGAAAGGCCGGAAGGCAGCGCGCATGTGCTGAGGGATGCTCCCTAAAGCTTTCCTATTGGACGCTGGGGAGCGTTCCCGCGCAGGCTCCGTCGGTACCGACGATACCCATATGTGAAGACTACATTTCTGCTTGTTCCTGGAGATTAATGGCACCCTTCACTAATATTTGGTTGCACAACCATTAACAGTGATGACAGCCTCCAAACATTTCTTGTAGCCATCTATAAGTTTTGTACATCTGTCTGCTGGTAGTTTCTCCCATTCTTCAACTGCGATTTGTTCCAGCTCATGAATGTTTCCAGGATTCCTTTTACCAATGGAAGATTTCAGTTCTTTCCAAAGGTTCTCAATTGGATTGAGATCAGGACTCATTGCTGGCCAGTTTAAAACAGTCCATTTGTTCCTTTTTATCCATTCTTTTGTACTTTTGGATGTACGTTTTGAGTCATTGTCCTGCTGACCCATGATCTTCAACCCAGACTTAGTTGTCTAATACTAGGTAGCACATTTTGCTCCAAAATACCTTGGTAGTCCTCCAATTTCATGATTCCTTTAATATGTTACAGCCTCCAGTTCCAGAGACAGCAAAACGGCAACACAACATTATGGAACCTCCACCATATTTAACTATAAGAAGGGTGTTTTTTTTTCCTTATAAGCTTGATTTCTTAGCCTGTAAATGTATTGCTGGTCTGCATTTCCAAAACGTTAAAGTCCGATTTCATCTGTCCCCAGAACATTTTCCCAGAAGGATTGTGGCATCTGAAGGTGGGTTTGGGAAAACATAATGCGTACCTTTTTATGTCTGTCTTTGAGCAGTGGGGCCCTCCTTGGCCTTCACCCATGAAGTCCTTCTTTCTTGAGTGCATGGCGTATGGTGCAAGTTGAAACCACCACTCCAGATCAACCTTAAGCTCTTTGGATGTTGTACGTGGTGTTTTTCCAACAGTTTGCACTAACCTTCTAAGACTTCTTGCATTAATTTTCCTCTTCCCACTACATCCTTGGAGGTTCTTGAGGGTTCCACGAGAAGAAAGTGTCTTAACAACATTGCAACCTGTAGACATAGGAATCCAAAGGTCTTTGGAGATGGACTTGTACCCTTTGAAGATTGATGTTTCATAATAATGGCTTTTATGACAGTCTCAGGCAGCTCTCTTGTCTTCACCATTGAGAAAACGGAACAGGGAGTGGATGTGGCCATTTTAAACATTAGAGCCATCATTCATTGGTCGATTCAATCCATGTGAGTACTGATAATTGATTACAGGTGTGTCTAATTTTACTGCAATGGGAATTTGGTTATTCTGTTCAAACTGATTTGAATTGCATATAAGGGTGCCAATAATCATGTCCTAGTGTGTTTTAAAATTCCTATAAAGAACCAACAAATTCTGGACCAGAAAAAATGAGGTAGCTATCAACAAGCAGCCTCCTTTTAGTCATAAGAACATGTCATACTGGGTCAGACCATCAAACCCAGTATCCTGTTTCCAACAGTGGCCTATCTAGGTCACAAGTACCTAGCAATTTCCCAAGACAACACACAGGTTCCATAATGCTTGTATTGGGGTAAGCAGTGGATTACCTGGATCCTCTTTAATAATGGTTTATGGATCTTTCCTCCAGGAACTTGTCCACCTATGGTAATGAATTCCAGAGTTTGATTATGCGTTGAGTGAAAAAATATTTTCTCTTATTAGTCTTAAACGGATTACATTGTAACTTCATTACATGTCCCCTAGTCTTTCTACTTTTTGATGCCATAAAGAATCGATCTATGTTTACCCGTTCCACTCTAGTCATTATTTAACAGACCTCTAACATATCTCCCCAGCAATTTCTTTTCCAGGTTGAAAAGTCCTAATCTTTTAGGCCTCTCCTCATAGGGGTATCCTTCCATCCGCTTTACCATTTTGATGGCTCTTTGTACCTTTTCTAATTCCACTATATCCTTTTTAAGATACGGCAACCAGAATTGCACACAATATTCAAGGTGTGGGCACACCATGGAACGATACAGAGGCATTTAAATTTTTTTTTTATCAATTTCTTAGTGAAATGTAAGTGCTTAGAAACAAAGTGAAAATCAAAGCCCAACACGTTTCGAACTACTTCAAATTCGCTCTGCATCAGGGTAATCAAATTTGAGATTTATCAGTTACTAATAGTTCAAAAACACTTATCTGCATTTAAAAGAACTGTCATTACAAACGCTCCTTGGTGGGTATAAATGTTCAAAACATCTCAGAGCTCTCCTGGTTAAAAGAGAACATGGCCACAGCATCTTTTAAGAGAATTCACATCTCACTTCCATTTCTCCTTAAAGGGAACCAGCTCATAATAGAGTTTTCCAGTCAATTGCAGCGTTAAGTCCTTTAGGACCCAAAGTATCCAAATGAAAAATCCAAAACTGCTCCCGGTAATTTAGCAAGGCTTCTCCATTACCTCCACATTCGGAGGGGGGGGGGGGGTATGCTGTACAAGCCACCAGGGGATCTGATTAAAAGTATGATTATTTCCAATACAATGTTCAATAATTGGTGTTGATAAAGATTTAGTCTTTAAGCGGGATTTATGTTCCCTTAAACGTTGATTCATAGGACATCTTGTCCAACCAATATAACTGTTTTTGCAGGGACAATGTAAAAGATAGACCACATAACTGGTATCACAGGAGGATTTTTCATCAGATCGAATTACTTGTTTAGAAGTGGGATCCTGCAAATAATCTCCACAAATAGCAGTGGTGAAAAACTCACAATGGCCACATGGAGAGTCGCCAACCAGATCATTAGAAACTTTAACGGAATGACAGGTTTTTGATGGACTATCTATATTAGCTATATTTAACCCTCATCTAAAAGCAACTATAGGACGAGTTTCAAAACAAGCATGAAACTGTAAAATAGCCCACTAGATCCATCTCAACATGGCTTCAGGGAAGCACATGGAGTCGACACAGTCCTTACAACCCTATTCAATGTTCTGGTAACAGGAATAAATAACATACAACAGGGATTCGTCCTCATCTTCCTGGACATCTCCGCCGCGTTCGACTCTGTGAATCATAACATACTCCTACAACGCTTGGAAGATAAGGGGATTCAAAGCACAGCACTCAAATGGTGTAAATCCTACCTATCTAACAGGTGGCAACAAGTAAAAACAGGCCACGCATCCTCAGAACCATTCATACAATCACAGGGAGTACCCCAAGGATCGTCCTTATCGGCACTAATGTTTAATATCTACATGCAGCCGATATGTGACTTGATCAGATCCTTTAATGTACAATGTCTTGCTTACGCAGATGACATCCTCCTTTATTTGCCGTTCTCAATTGAACATCCAGTATTCTCCCCAATAATCAACTGTTTTGAAGCTGTAGCCGAATGGTTGCTATCACAAAACCTTAGGATTAACCACAACAAAACTGACGTTCTTTTTGTCACAAGGAACCGTAAGTTCATACCTCCTCCATCACTACTCGTCAACAACGTGGAGTTGAAAGCAAAATCTACAATCCGTTACCTTGGCATCACATTGGATCAACACCTGGACATGACAACACATGTCAAGAACATCACAAAAACTATATATTATAAGATCAAATCGTTACGTCACCTCCGCCCCCTACTAGATCCTACAGACTTCCGAACAACCTTCCAGGCATTAGTCCTCCCACACCTGGATTTTGCCAACATCATCCTCCATGGCCTCCCTAAATCAACTTTAAATCCGCTCCGCCTAGCCATGAATACAGCCGCCAGAGTCCTCTCCGGCTCATCAAGATCTGAACATATAACACCCATCATGAAAGAACTGCACTGGTTACCATTACATGCCAGAATCCAGTATAAGTCTTTAGTTCTTACTTTCAAGGCCCTAAATAACTACCCCCCTACGCCAATCAGCAAACTTATCCATGGCACCCTGGAAAACAGAAAAAGGAGAACTACATCATTGAACACCTTAATAGTCCCAAAAATAATAACGAAGTGCACTAAGGCCACCTCCAACAGGGCCTTCTCCTTATTTGCACCTCTAAACTGGAATGCACTACCGCACGAAATCCGTGCTATCAAAAACCTAATCCTATTCAGAAAAGCATTGAAATACCACTTATTCACAAAATGCTACCCAGAAGTCAACCTAGCCATTAACAATACTAGCACCTCAATACAACCAGAAAAGGGCTAGTTGGTCAATCTTCTCTCTAGTCCTATTAGTTAACCACATTGCAACATCTAAATCATGTTTTATATCACTGTATATTATTTAAGTCAATCTGTACATAGTTCCCCGGTTGTCCTATGTTGAATCTTCCTGTTCAATGTAAAACTCAATGTTACTTGTATGCATTGTAGTATGTTCTTGTTTCAATGTACACCGCACTGATTGAAATAGCGCGGTATAAAAGAATTGTTAAATAAATAAATAAATGTACTATTGACACAACTAAAGATGCATGGTGGAATATAGTAAAGAACAAACTAGAGAATTATCAGGTGAAGATTCATCGTTTTTTACACAATTCAATAGTAAATTACGCTGTGCATACAATCCTCTTAAATAGGCTTTTTTATAACAAAGAGGATATCCACGCTCTACATATTTCATGCATAACCTTTGAGATTCATTGATATAATCAAATTGATCAGAACACAACAGACGTAAGCGCAAAAACTGGCTAACCGGAAATCCATCCTTTAATTTTTTTGGATGATGACTGGAATATCTCAGAAGATTATTATGAGCTACCGATTTTTGGTATAAACTCTTTTTAAACTGATTGTCTTCCCGATAGATCATTATGTCCAAAAATGCCAACTGTGTAGTATGGAAGGTACTCTCAAACTGAACATCATTCTTTAAAGAATTTAGCCAACTAGTAAAAGAGCTCAAAGATTGAAAAATTCCATTCCATATGCAGAGGACATCATCTAGATATCTTTTCCATAATAAAATATTACTCATCCATGATGACACAAACAAAAACTGTTGTTCAAACTGGGCCATACAGAGACTGGCAATAGTCGGAGCCACCATCGCCCCCATTGCCACTCCAAACGTTTGAAGATAAAAAACATCATGAAAGCAAAAAAAGTTATTTTTTAGAACCATGCTTAACAGATCCATCGCAAAAGCTTTTGGAAGACAAGTGGGCAAAACATCACTCCAATCCATAGCTGCCAAGATGAAAAGAGCCTCTTCCTGATGAATATTAATATAAAAACGGCTTTTAAAGCATAAGATACTAGCCATATTTCTCCTAAAGGAAGAACTAAATCCTGTAAAAGGCACACAACATGTGTTGTATCTTTCAGAAAAGACATTATCTGATGGGTCAAAAGATTCAAAATGTTGTCCACAAACTTTGATAAAGGTTCTAAAATAGAACTAGTGCTGGCTACTATAGGATGGCCAGGAGGATCTTGTAAATTTTTGTGCACCTTTGGCACAGTATAAAGAATCAGAATACTAGGAGTGTTATTTAGCAAAAATTGCATTTCTTTCTGCATTAAATGGTTATTCATGTAACCATTGGTGACTAAATCTTGTACTCGTGATCTCCTGATGGATTGTACAGCATATCCTCCTCCCCCCCCCCCCCCCCGAACGTGGAGGTGATAGAGATGTCTTGCTAAATTTATTTATTTTTATTTTATTTATTTAGACAGTTTTGGATACCACCTTATCCTTCAATCAAAGCAGTCACAACACAATTGGGGGATACATTTAACACAAGGGGATATGAGACCCATACACTAATACTTACAGGGAACACGGACAATGGAGGGTTAAGTGGCTTGCCCAAGACCACAAGGGGCACCTATGGGACTAGAAACCCCAGTCCTTCCTGCCCAAGGTTGCTGTCCTCTAGTGGGATTTGAACTCCGACCTTCCGGCCTGAGGTAACTTGCCCCAACCACTAGGCCACTCCTCCTCCAAACTACCGGGAGCAGTTTTGGATTTTTTCCATTTGGATACTTTGTGTCCTAAAGGACTTAATGCTGCAAAATATAAAATCATGGCGGACCCGGGAGGAGTTGTTGGCAGCGTGAGGAGCTTGTTTGCAGCTTGACATTGCCGCCAGAGTAGAGCTTGGTGTGTAGCAGAGGTGTTTCCTGTGGACTCCAGCTTGCAAGCATCGGGAGGGCAGCCTGGACTAGTGAGGACCCTTTTCCTGCGCTACAAAGCACCACAGCTGCAACACGCAGCCATGTGTCGCGGCCCACGGGTCATGATGCAAGGGGCTGGACACGACCCTTTGGTGCTCGTGAGCATACCAGGAGAGTCAGTACCATCGGTGGTTGCTCATAGGGAAAAGGAAGAACAAAGTTAGCACCAAAGGTGATGTGATGGTGCAGCCAGGTAAAGTGGTGAGTCCCATGGATAGGCATTTGACTTCAGTTGCCTGGTATGCTGTCACCAGAGGGAGTCTCTTTAAGCCCTGATTTCCAGTCCCCTCCTCTAATTGCTTTGCCTGTTCTTTCTTCCACATTCTTGGATGGTGGGTTGGTCCCCCCTGTAGTGACTATCCCAATACTACAACCAGTGAAGCCGGTGGATTATGGGGTGACTGTTGTTGCTCCCCAGTCTGGGGAAGTGACTCTTAATGATTTGTGGGGTACTATACAAAATATAGATGTTTGTTTATCCTCTACTGTTTCCTCCCTGTGTAAATTTACACATGAAGTGTGCCACCCACCCGCTCCCTAACCTTGAGGGTTTAAGGAGGGGTCGGCCTTGAGGTTGAAGTTGTAGTTGTGAAGGTCGAATGATAAGGCAGGCAAAAGAATATTTTTTTACATAAGGATTTATTTCTCCCGCTCCGTGGTGGAATGGAACAGGCGTAAAGGAATATATTTTAGCCAAAGTAAGAACAAAAGGAAAAACAGGCTTTTCAATGCTGTGCTCAAAATGTCCTTCAACACTGGAGTTCACATTCCGTCATGTGACCTCTACTTTTAAATCAATTAAACAAGGGGAAAACAATAATGTTCCTGTATTGTAACCAAGTTATGCTTCAGCTTATTTTTACCGCTTCATAAGCTCTTCAGCCAGGTACTTAAACAGCATACATTTTAGGATATCATAGCAAATGACCATTCAAGCTTTGCTTTACTTATTTCTGTCAATCAGACAGGTTGAGCAGTCCATTGGTTGATTCAGTTCAATCACTGGCAAAGGAGAAGCCAAGGGCATTTCTACTTCAGGACTCTTTTCTGATTGTACTAGCTTCTGGTCAGGAATTGCTCGTTTATCTAAGAATTCTTTGAACTCTTTAAGGAGTAATTCAGCCTGCTTTCTAACTGGGCTAGGCTGAGGATTTGCTCCTTCCTTGGGTAAGTAATTGTTTGCAGACTTTACTTCAGGAAAGCAAGTAATGTCGTCTCTGTTAAAACATTCATTCACTGCACTGGAGTTACCCCTCCCCCACTTCTCTGTAAGTAAGTGTCGGGTTAGCCAGTTCAGTTGTATGAGGAATGCTTCTAAAGAGTGCTTCAAACGTAGGACCTTCTAATTCCTCCCGGCTTATATCTCTCCCATACGGGTCAGCTGTGTTCTTTTTACTAGCCTGCTTGCTAAATCTTTCAGCTGTCTGGTGAGAATAGCTGGGTTTGTTTAACCGAGTTTCAGGCTGCAGCCAACTGCCTTCATAATGCCTGAGTCTGTCCTGAGTTTTAAAATCAGCATTCACTCTTTCTGGCTTCTCATAAAACTTGTCATCTGAATTAAACACACCATGTACCTTGTATTGAGGCTTGTCTGAGAATTCCTTGCCACGCTGCCTTCCTTTCCACGGGTCAGCTCTCCCCTCCAGAAGCCTGGGCTTTATCCATGGGTCTCTCAGTGCTTCAAACCTCTCTTGTTCCCAGAAGGTTCCTTCAGGCACTGAGTATCCCTGGTACCTGCTTCTTGGTTCTGAATCCCTTCTCCTAGGATTACAGCTGGGCAGTGTTTCTCCTTCCAAGTCAAGGGTTTCTGCATCAAAGGCTGCTTCCTGCCTTTCTCGCTGCTTCCTTCTTCCTTGCCTTGTTCCGTCTTGCCTCCTTCCGTCCTGACTCTCTCTGTCTTGTCTCTCTCTGTTTAACAAGCTGCGTTTGCTTTGGGCAGCCCGCCTCCTGCTAGGGCGTGCCCAATCAGTAACTCTGCTTCTCCCTTCCCCCGAGGTGAGCTGTGTTAGCTGATTAGCCATGTGTTTCTTGTTCTGAGCAGAGAAAATCCTGCATTTACCTGCAGTACCAAAATCTTCCACCGGGTCACCATCTGTTTCCATGGCTTCTGGGGAAGCTACCACGTCACAAGTGGTAGATAAAATGCAAGCCATAGATAATCAGCTGGTTTCTTTAGATAATGTTGTTGCTCAGATTGAGTCTCAGGTTAAACCATGTCTTGGAAATAGTGAAGTCTTAATGAAAGATTCTTTGAGTACATCCTATCAGCTGGAGGTGCTTGAAAATCAAGCCCAGGTAAAGAATCTTTGTTTCTTAAATTTCCTGCTTTTTTCAGAAATTTTAGTTAAGAAATGTTTTAGTGAGGTATTATAGCTGGTGGATGATGTAAAAATTTCTCATATGTATTATGTGGCTTCTCGTGTTTTGTTACCTCTGACAGGGGAGCCTCCTCTCACCGTATGGAAGGCGACAATTTAACTGTTTTTCTTGAGGATACAGCAGACATCATAACCAAGCATTGCACCTTAGTAGTAACATTTGGCTCTGAGTCTGGTAAATTGAATGATTTTCATTCCTATTTTAAGCACAGAGAGGAACTATTTTATGGACAGAAACTTTATGTATTCCCGGATGTTGGCAGAACTACTCAGATTCGGCATCAGCAGTTTCTGGAGTTAAAATCACAAGTGTTGCGATTGAGAGCCACGTATTTTTTTAAAATTTCCTTGTAAATGTATTATTGGGTCACGTGATCAGACCTATGTATATACTGATGTTCTTCAGTTACAGAAATTTCTGGTTGAAAGAGAGGTTAAGGGTTAGTAGTGGGGTAGGGATGGATTTGTATTTTGCTCCCCTGTTGTGGGGTGTTTTACATTCCCCTTTTTCCTTTTCTTTTTGTATGATGATTATCAACATTTTCTCCCTTGTTCAATGCTGCTTCTTTTTGAATATGTAGTTTCATCTTTTGTTTGATTTTCTTTAATTTTTGTGCGCAGTGTATTCAAGAAAATCTTTAAAAAAAAGAAAAAAAATCATGGCGGACCCAAGGGCACTGCAGCAGAAATAAACAGAGCAATACAGCTTCAGGGCAGACTCTGGACTTGTCTAGCAGGATTCAAGGAAAGGACATTATCTGATAAGTAACATGTTAACTTCCATATTGTTTTGCTAGACCAGTCCAGACAAGTGGGGTGTACCAAATCTACAATACTACTGGATAGGAAGAAGACACAGCAGCTCACAAAACTCTAGAGCCAAAGGCTATGTCCGCCCGCGCATAGAAATCAAAGCACTAATGCTTGACAAAAGTGGAAAAAGATGCCCAAGTCAGTGCCCAACAAATATCTGCAGGGGTCACTGAGCTCCGCTCCATCCACTCTTGTGCTCAGGCAGAATGGACATGCAAACTCTCTGTTCTGTAACAGATATGCTGAGGCAATAGCCTTCTTAATCCAGTGCACTAAGGTCAATGCTTGGCAAGATAGAAGGTCAACGCAAAAGAGGAAGGCCAGCAATGAGATGGATCGATACAATAACAGCAGCTACGGGTACCAGTTTGTCAACAATGAGCCGCCTGACTGAAGACTGAACACAATTTAGGATAGCTATCCAGAGGGTCGCCATGAGTCGACTCTGACTCGACGGCACTTAACAACAACAACAAGGTCAACTTGGCTGCCACTTCACCCGTGCGTGGGCCAGCAAAGAGCACAAAAAATATGGTCAGACTTACAAAAAGAATTCGTAACTTCAAAGTACCGGAGAAGCAACCTCTGGATGTCTACAAGGTGAAGATTATTATTCTTCCCCCAACACTGCTCCTTAGAGAAGGGCAGGACAGCTCCTGCAGCTTGAAGATCAACCTTGTAGAACAAATCAAGAGTCTTGAGCCTCAAATCCTTCAAGGTAGCGCGCTTCAATGGCTCAAAGGGGGACGCCATCAGGGCCCTGAGTACCAGATACAGATTCTACTATTTGTAATCTGTGAACTATCATTAAAATCATCTGCAATACTTGAAGATTGGCGAATGGACAATATAACGCCAATTTTTAAAAAGGGTTCCAGGGTTGAATCGGGAAACTACAGACTGGTGAGCCTGATGTTCCTAGCAAGTAAAATGGTAGAAACCACTATAAAGAACAAAATTACAGAACATGTAGATAGTCATGGTTTAATGAGAGAAAGCAAACATAGCTTTAGCCAAAGAAGGTCTCGTCTAACTAATCTGTTATAATTTTTTTTGAAGGTGTGAATACACAGGTAGACAAATGTGAGCGGGTTGATATTGTGTATCTGGATTTTCAGAAAGCCTATGACAAGGTCCTTCATGAGAGACTTTTGGCAAAATGAAAAAGTCATGGGATAGGAGGCAGTGTACTATTATGGATCAGAAACTGGTTAAAAGGTAGAAAGCAGAGGGTATGGTCAAATGGCCAATTTTCTCAATGGAGAAAGGTGAATAGTAGAGTACCTCAGGGATCTGTGCTGGGTCCACTGCTTTGTAACATATTCATAAATGACCTGGAAATGGAAACAAGTGAGGTAATCAAATTTGCAGATGACACAAAATTGTTCAAAGTTGTTAAAACCCAAGAGGATTGTGAAAAATTGCAAGATGACCTTGATAAATTGGAAGACTGGATGTTAAAAGGGCAGATGAAATTTAATGTGGACATGTGCAAAGTTATGCACCTAGGAAAAGAAAATCCCAAACTATGGTTACACAATGTAAGGTTCCACAATAGGAACCACCACCCAGGAAAAAGATTCAGGTGTCATCGTGGACAACACGTTGAAACCCTCCGCCCAGTGTACAGCGGCAGCCAAGAAAGCAAATAGAATGCTAGAAATCATAAGGAAAGGAATGGAGAATAACACAAAAGATATAATGCCTCTGTATCGTTCAATGGTGCGACCGCACCTTGAATATTGTATGCAATTCTGGTTGCCGTATCTTTAAAAGGATATAGGAGAATTAGAAAAGGTTCAGAAAAGAGCCACTAAAATGGTAAAGCGGATGGAAGGATACCCCTATAAGAAGAGGCTTAAAAGGTTAGAAAAGAGACGGCTGAGGGGAGATATGATAGAGGTCTATAAATTAATGAATGAAGTGGAACGGGTAAATGTAGATCAATTGTTTATGCCATCAAAAAGTAGAAAGACTAGGGGACATGCAATGAAGCTATAGTGCAACCCGTTTAAGACTAATTTATTTATTTATTTTATTTATTTATTTACTTATTTCTTCTATCAAATTATGTATGCTACTGTATACTTTACATGGAACAGGAAACTTTCTAACTTTTTACATGGAAACTTTCTAACTTTTTACATGGAATAGATTAACAAATTATGTGTACTACTGTATGCATTACATTGAAACAGAGAAACTTTCTAACTTTTTACAGTAGTGACAGGTGTAAAAAACTGTCCAAACTATTTACATAGGTTATTTACAAGTGATTCTATACAGTGGTTTACAAGATAATCGTGCATCATATGAGTGTGGTGGAATTTATTTCCATTTTACCAAGAATTTTGTGTGTGTGAGAGGGGGCTGTGTGAGGTTATCTAGTTGTGGTTTAGGGGGGTTCTGAGTTGGTGTGTCTGAGGATGTTGTGGAACAGAGCTAGAGGGGTAGGAGATTTAATAAGAGATTTAATAAGAGAAAATATTTTTTTCACTCAACGCATAATCAAACTCTGGAATTCATTACCAGAAGATGTAGTAAAAGCTATTAACTGGGTTTAAAAAAGGTTTGCACAAATTCCTGGAGGAAAGTCCATAAACCGTTATTAAACAGAACCCTGGAAATCCACTGCTTGCCCCATTATAAGCACTGTGGAAGCTGAGCGTCTTTTTGGGAAACTGCCAAGTACTTGTGACCTGGCTTGGCCACTGTTAGAAACAGGATACAGGGCTTGATGGACCTTGGTCTGATCCAGTATGGCATTTCTTATGTTCTTATCCCAGGAAGGGATAACAAACTGAAAGGAATGATACAGAAATCAAACCCCTTGGAGAAAATGGAAGACATTGGGTGCAAGGACAAATCCTTGCCCACCACCAGGCCACGGAAACAGGCCAAAGATACCACTTGAAATTTCAGGGAGCTAAGAGAGAGGCCCTTCTCTGGACCATCCTGCAGAAAGGACAACAAGGACGATATCTTGGTTGCCTCAGGAGCCAAAAGTGCCACATGACACATCAGCGCTAAAAAAGGCATCCTATCCATACGTAGGCTAGCTTGGTAGACCTCTTCAAAGCACCAAGTATAGTAGATATTACAGCTAGAGAGAGAACCATGCCATAAGTGAGAAGGGAGTCTAGTCCTCTAGGAGGATTGGTCCTTGCCACAACAGCCCCCAAGATAGTGGCAGCCGAAGGGGAGGCACATGAAGGAGTCACATCATGTCTCCAAACCACACTTTCCATGGCCAATCCAGCACCACTAGAACAACCCTACCCAGGTGGCGCTCTATATGCCAAATCATATGCCCTACCAGGGGCCATGGAGGATACACCTTCAGCAGCCGCTGACTGAGCCAAGGTTGAGTCAGGGCATCAATGCCCTCAGACCCTATATCCATGTGGCAACTGAAGAAGCGACCCACTTTGGCACTGGAGCAGATTGCCATCAGATCCATTTTGGGGCAACCCCAATGGTGCAGAATCAACTGAAAGACTTTCTAACTCAACTCCCACTCGCCAGGATGCAGGGAGTGCCAGATAAGGAAGTCCGCTTCCACATTGTCCATCCTGCAATGTGTTGGGCCGACAAGGCTAGAAAGTTCTTCTCTGCCCAGGCAAACAATAGATCCATCTCCAGGGTCACTCCAGCACGTCTTGTGCCGCCCTGCTAATTGACGTAAGCCACCGGCGTGGCATTTTCTGAAAACACTCTAACCACCCAGCCCACAACCAGGGGTCAGAAACGTAGAACAGCCAACCTGATGTCCTTTGCCTCGTGCCAGTTGATGGACCACATCGCTTCCCTGCAGTTCCAACAGCCCTGGGCTGTACAGTCTTGGCAATGGGCTCCCCAGCCTAAGAGTGGCATCCACAGTCAGTAGAAGCCAGGAAGTGGAGTGGAGGAGTGGCCTAGTAGTTGGGGCAAGGTACTTCAGGCCGGAAGGTCGGGGGTTCAAATCCCACTAGAGGACAGCAACCTTGGGCCGGACGGACTGGGGTTTCTAGTCCCACAGGTGCTCCTTGTGGTCTTGGGCAAGCCACGTAACCCTCCATAGCCCATGTTCCCTGTAAAATAGTTATCTCCAAGTTATAATGCCCTGTTCAATGTAATTTCAGTTTGTTCAATGTAAACCGCACTGATGCAGAATAGCGCGGTATATAAGAGAATGTAAATAAACACCCTTCCTCAGATGACAGGGCTGCCACCACCACCGCAGGGTGGACTTCACCATCAACAGAAGCGAGAGCCTGTGCTCAAACTCCCAAGAACATGGGGGCCATTGCGTCAAGAATGACCGCTGGAGCAGCTGCATGCATCCATGGGACTATCTCTTTGGTCGCTGCCATGAATCTGAGGAGCTGAAGATAATCCCATATTCTGGGGGCCTGCTGCGCACAGAATATCACCAAGCAATTCAACAATCTTCTGACTTTCTCCTCTGCCCACTCGAGCGTCGAAACATGTTCCCAGAAAAGCCAAGGACTGGGAAGGCTCTTTTCCTGATTGATCACCCAGTCGAGGTGATTTAAATATGTGTTTAGTTGAAATCCTGATTGATGTGCAAGTTGTTTTAGGATATGGTATGAAATATAGATTGTATTACAAATATGATTTTATACAATGAAGGTTAAATAGAATAATGAAAAAACATTGTATAATTGCACAAATTGATGCTGATTGTCTACCTGTGTAGGTATTACCAGTTGTTTAAATACAATTGAAAGGAGAAGGACCTTTTAAGGCTGAACGTTACAAACTACTAAATCACAAAATACAAGGTAACAATTGTGGTGATTCAAGTTAGATTTCCAAAAAGGACACCACTTAGGATGTCACCTGAGACGCTTTTAACAGGAAACAGGCCCAGATCAGCCAGTCATCCAGATACCTATAAACACAGATCCCTTGGCACCACAGCACAGCATCTGCCACCACCATGATCTTCGACAACGTCCAGTGGAGAGCCCAAAAGAACGGTGAACTGATAGTGAGAGCCAAGCATGGCAAAATGCAGGATCGGGATATGAAAATATACCTCGGCCAGATCCAGAGAAGCCAAGAATTCTCCTCAGCACACTGTTTGAACCACAGAGCACAAGGATTCCATTCGAAAGCGCAGGACAAGCAAGGTCCAGGATGGGCTGGAAGAAACTGTCTTCTTTGGAATCACAAAGTAGATGGAGTAAGCGTAGTTACTCACCTGTAACAGGTGTTCTCCAGGAGCAGCAGGAATCAGTCCTCACATATGGGTGACGTCGGCGTCGACGGAGCCCTCGCGGAGCAATTTTCCCCAGCTTTCAAAGAAAGCCTTTGGGAATTCCAGCGCGCATGCGCGGTCCTCTTCCCGCCCAAGGGTGCCATCTTGCTCAGTCAGATGACATAGCTAAAAGACAGCAAAAAATTAGCAAAAAACGAAAGCATAGAACTGCAACTCCAAGGGGAGGAGGGAGGGTTGTGAGGACTGATTCCTGCTGCTCCTGGAGAACACCTGTTACAGGTGAGTAACTACGCTTTCTCTAGGACCAAGCAGGAAGTCAGTCCTCATATATGGGACTCCCAAGCTTAAGGCTACCGGAGACCCTAAGCGCAAAAATGAGCTCCCTCAAGCTCAGCAGCCCAGAAGGAAGGAATCTTCTCTGAATACGTCTCCAACCGGTAGCCCAACATCCGGGATGGGGGGTACGAGTTGCCTATACCTCGAAGAGGTTACAGAGGACTGCCTGTCCGAAAGCACTGTCCCTGCGGGACTCCCTCTCCAGGCAGTAATGGGCCGCAAATGTCTGGCTTGAAGACCAAGTAGCGGCCCGGCAGATATCTGCCAATGGAACAGAACGGAGGTAAGCCACTGACGTAGCCTTCGCCCGGACACGATGGGCCGTGACTCGACTTTCCAATGAGAGGCCGGCTGCCTCGTAAGCCCAAGCGATACAGTCAGCAATCCAGATGGACAGAGTACGCTTGGAGACAGGGAGCCCCAACTTATTGGGGTCATAAGAGACGAAGAGCTGAACAGCCCTTCTGTGCTCCCGCGTACGGTCAAGGTAGAAGGTTAACGCCCTTCTACAGTCCAGGGTATGCAGGACCATTTCAGCTCGGCTGGAGTGTGGCCTGGGAAAGTAGGTCGGAAGCACCACCTCCTGGTTGATGTGAAAAGGGGAAACCACTTTGGGAAGAAACTTAGGGTGAGTTCGTAGGGCTACCCGGTTCTTGTAGAACCTAGTGTACGGAAGATCAGACACCAGGGCCTGCAGCTCACAAACGCGTCTAGCAGAAGTGAGGGCTACCAAGAACAAGGTTTTCCAAGAAAGAAAACGAAGAGGACAGGTAGCCATAGGTTCGAAAGGCGGACAGGTAATCCGCTGTAAAACCACATTGAGATCCCAGTCCGGGGCTGGGGGGCGCAAAGGTGGTTTAAGGAGGAGGCTTCTGAGAAAACGAGCCACCAGAGGGTGGCTAGAAAGAGGTCTGCCATCCACCGGCATGTGATGCGCAGAAAGAGCACTGAGGTGGACCTTGACCGAGTTGGACTTAAGTCCAAGATTGGAGAGGGAAAGCAAGTACTGCAAGACCACTGATGCTGAACAGGAGAAGGGATCTTGAGACTGCTGAGCACACCAGGCGGAGAACCGACGCCACTTAAGAGCGTAGGACTTCCTGGTGGAGGGCCGCCTGGAGGCCAAGACGACCTCCTCTACCTCTGGAGGCAGGCAGAGGGGAGCAAGGACTACCCTTTCAGCAGCCAGGCCATCAGATGAAGGGACCGGAGTTTTGGGGTGCAGGAGAGTCCCCTGATCCTGTGACAGGAGGTCGGGCTGAAACCCCAGAGGAAGAGGTGTGTCCACCGCCAGCTGCATTAGAAGCGGAAACCAAGGTTGTCTCGGCCACCGGGGAGCCACTAGGATCATCGAGGCTTTGTCTCTGAGAACCTTGAAGAGTGTCCGAGACACCAGAGGCATGGGAGGAAAGGCATATAAGAGGCCTGTGGACCATGGAATCAGAAAAGCATCCGCCGCTACTCTGAGAGGATGCGGTTGTCGAGAGCAGAATCTGGGGAGTTGCCTGTTCAGAGGACTGGCAAACAGATCCATGGTGGGGAGGCCCCACTTGAGAAAGATCTGCTGAACCACCATTGGACCAGCCTCCACTCGTGCGGCTGGAGGATCCTGCTCAGCTTGTCGGCCAGGTAATTTTCTTGACCTGGGAGATAGACCGCTTTGAGGATAATTCCGTGGTGGACAGCCCAAGAGCATAGTTTTTGTGCCTCCTGACAGAGAAGGAAGGAGCCTGTCCCGCCTTGCTTGTTCACATAGAACATTGCAAACTGATTGTCTGTCTGTATCAGCACCGACTGATGAGAAATCAGGTGAGAGAATGCTTTGAGCGCTAGGCGGATGGCTCTGAGCGCCAGGAAGTTTATCTGTTGAGCAGACTCCCAAGGAGTCCAGAGACCCTGAGTACATGTCCCTTGGCAGTGTGCTCCCCAACCCAGGAGAGAAGCATCGGTCGTCAGGACCTGAGAATGTGGAGGGGGCTGAAAAGTCACTCCTAGTACTAGGTTGGGCAGATGAAGCCACCATTGCAGAGAAGAGACCAGCCGGTCGGAGATCTGTACGGAGTCCGCTAGGCTCCCAGTGGCCTGATGCCATTGTGTGCGAAGGCACCATTGAGCAGGTTGCATGTTCAGGCAGGCATTGGGGGTCACATGGACCGTGGAAGCCATATGGCCGAGCAGTCTCAGAAATTGCCTGGCCGAGACCAGGGAATTGCTGTGAAAGTGGCTGGAGAGATCCATGAGCCTTTGGGCCCTGTCCAGAGGCAGGAAGGCCCGCGCCTGAAGAGTGTTCAACCTGGCGCCGATGAATTCGAGATCCTGAGAGGGGAGCAAAGTGGACTTTGCGAAGTTTATGACAAATCCCAAGTGCTGGAGTAGAGTCACAGTGCGATGAGTGGCTTGAATGGCTTCGTGGGAAGACTGGGCTCTGATGAGCCAGTCGTCCAGGTAGGGAAACACAAAAAGGCCTTGAAGTCTTAGATAGGCCGCCACCACTGCCAGGCATTTGGTAAATACCCTGGGGGCGGAGGACAAGCCAAAGGGCAGTACTCGGTACTGGTAATGATTTCCCCCAACCACAAACCTGAGATATTGTCTGTGGTCTGGATGAATAAGGATATGAGTATACGCATCCTTTAGATCCAAGGAGCATAGCCAGTCTCCCTGCTGGAGGTAGGGCAGCAGGACTCCAAGGGTAAGCATCTTGAACTTTTCCTTTGCAAGGAACTTGTTGAGGTTTCGCAAGTCCAGGATAGGTCTGAGGCCTCCTGTTCTTTTTGGTATCAGAAAGTACCTGGAGTAAAACCCTTGACCTTTCAGGTGGTGGGGCACCGGTTCCACAGCCTGTTCCTGAAGGAGACTCGCTAACTCCTGAAGGAGTAAGTCCCTGTGCAGAGGGAGTCTCGGAGGCTCCCCTGGAAAATAGGAGGGAGGTACCTGGTGAAAGTGAAGAAGATAGCCCTTTTGAACTATGTGAAGGACCCAGGTATCCGTGGTGATGTTGGACCATCTTTGGGCAAAGTGGACCAGCCAGCCTCCTGTGCTGAGAGAAACCAGCTGAGGGGGAGAGGCTATGCTGATGAAGTCAAAAACCCCCACCCTGCTGAGCAGGGGCCGGTGGTGCAGGCTTGGGGGCTTGCTGCCTACGGGACCCATTACCCCGTCCCTTGGCCTGCTTACCCTGTGGGGGAGCTGGTGAGGCCTGATACTGAGGGTAGTATTTGTAGGCAGCTGCCGCCCTCGGGTAAAAGGGCTTTTTCCCCGAGCCCTTCTTCTTTTGAGAAGGGGCAGAGGTCTTCCTGGAGAGACGAGTCCTGGTGAGAGTCTCGGTCTCGATCTGTGCAGCCTTCTCATCCATGGGCTTGCCAAAGAGGTTATCACCTCTGCAGGGGACATCGACCAACTTGTCCTGCACCCATGACTCGAGGTCGGACGTCTGAAGCCAAGCCTGGCGGCGTCCACCGATGCCGGCTGCGGCTACTCGAGCCGATGCCTCAAAACCATCGTAGGCTGCTCGAGAGATAAACTTTGAGCACTCTCGAATACCAGTTGACAAGGTTTGGAACCTCTGCAAAGGTTCGTCGGAGAGACCAGCAGAGAACCCGGCAATTTCTTTAGCCAGGTCCCGGAAATACATGCCCATGTAGAGCTGGTAGGTCTGGACTCGACAAGCAAGCATAGAGCCCTGGAAACACTTCCTACCGAGGGCATCCAGGCTTCGGGCCTCCCTACCGGGGGGCACCGAAGAGTGCATTTTTTGACTCTTAAGTCTATGCATGGCCGATTCCACCACCATGAAATGGTGCGGCAGTTGTGCCTTTTGGAACCCGGGGCTCTTGCGGACTCGATAAATGGAATCGACCCGCTTGCTTAACACCGGCGACGACGCCGGGCTCTCCCACATGCGGAAGAGAAGTCGTTCCAGCATCGGAGGAACCGGTACAATAAAGGCCTCCTTCGGGGGAGAGTCATATTGGAGGGCATCGAGTTCCTCGACTCGAGGCTCCTCCTCGGGGTCCGCGGGGAAGGCCAAGGCCTTGGCCATATCCCGCACGAAGTCCGAGAACCGGGTATCCTCCGGGGGGGACCGTCTCCGAGGTTCGGACTCGGGGGAGTCCGAGGGGACACACAGAGTCCGAAAGGAACCAGGTGACTCTTCGTCCTCGGATTCCCAGGTCGACTCCTCGGAGGAGGAGTCGAGCGGCTCCGGTCGGGCGGGCATCGATGCCGTCCGCCCCGACGACCTCGGTCCCGAACGGGAGGCCAAAGGAGACCGCGACCGAGGATCGACTCGAGCCCTCATGGACTCGAGGATCGGCTCGGTCTCCGGGGTCGACTTGGAGGTCGACGTCCCGGCGGTCAGGGCAGAAGCACCGGCGAGGCCAGCGATCAATGCCCACTGCTGGTCCATGAAGGCAGTCAGACTGCACTCCAAGGCCGTCAACCTGAGTCCGAGCTCAGGAGACCCAGCAGCCCCCGACTCGGACCCCGACGGCGTCGGGCCCGACGTCGGCTCCTTCGGAGGTGAGTCTACGAGGACAACGGTACTCACGTGAGTGGGCAAGTCCATCTCGAGTCGAGGATGTTTTGAAGGCCTCTCCACCTCCGAGGACCCGGGACGGGAATCGGGGCTATGCGACCTGGCCCTCGAGGAACCAGGAGCGTCCACCGATCCCGCCCTCGCGGGTTTCTTCTTCCGATGATGTTCCCGGGTAGGAGACCCCCTTTCAGAGGAACTCCGACGATGCTCAGGACCAGAGTCCCGAGACGTCGAAGCCTCTGACGAGGTCCAAGCCCGGCCGGAGTCAGAGAAGATACATTCCCGCTGATGCTGCCGACTCCTCAACGCTTTAGAGGACATTTTGCCACACGGACCACAGATCATCTGGTCATGATCTGGTCCAAGGCAGCGGAGGCAGAAGTCGTGCGTGTCTGTAAGAGACATGAGTTTCTTACAGAGGTCACACTTTTTAAAGCCGCTGGCAACCATGGGGGGAAAAAGGGCCCCTGCGAGGTCGAAAGACCGGGCTGCCAGTGAAAAAGTAAAAAGGCGCGAAATCTGTCACGAAGGACAAAAAAACGAAAAATAAAGAACGGACTCGCAACCGGCGTCGCGAGTCCGGGCGGGAAAAGAACCGGCGTCGAACCGAAGAAAAAAGAGAAATAAAGAGAAAAAATCAACTTTTCGGCGGGGATTCACAGACAACGTCTGTAGGGCTCCGCGGAAAAAGAAGACTGAGCAAGATGGCACCCTTGGGCGGGAAGAGGACCGCGCATGTGCGCTGCAATTCCCAAAGGCTTTCTTTGAAAGCTGGGGAAAATTGCTCCACGAGGGCTCCGTCGGCGCCGACGTCACCCATATGTGAGGACTGACTTCCTGCTTGGTCCTGGAGAATCTGCCCTTGCTCCTCTCACCTGGGTGGATGGGCACCACCACTTTCAGGTGAAGCAACTTGTCCAAGGTGGTCCGCACCATGGCACCTTTGATCACAGACCCACAGGGGAAGATGATGAAGGCATCAGGAATCGGCTCCTTGCATTCCAGGACATAACCAAATTGAATGGTGTCTAGCACCCAGTGATCCTTGGTAACCTGAACCCATTCCTTAAAGAAAAGGTGAAGCCTGCTGCTCACCAGAGGTACCAGGGAATGAGCCCCCAAACCTTCATTGCATGGCCTGGAAGGATTCTCTTCTGGAAGGGGATGCATTCCTGGGTCCACGTGCTCCACAAAGGGACTGAGAATGAGCCCATGGCCCTGAAGCAGAGAGGAAGAAGGGTTTTTCAGGTCGGCAGTGACGACAGTCCCAAGACCCCTGGGAATCTGGCCAGCGTGCCCTTGGCGTCAGGAGGAGATGGACAAGAAAGGGGCACTTGCCCACTTCATGGGCCCCCTGGACTTGTCTTCCAGGAGGTGATAAGATTTTGTCCCACCTAGATCCTTCACCAGTTTCTCTGAATCTGTTCCAAACAGGAGCTTCCCCTTAAAAGCCAGTTGAACCAAGCAGGCTTTGGAGGATGTGTCCATCACCCAATGATGAAGCCAAATCCAGCGCCATGAGACAGTAACCACAGCACCATCCCTGGGTGCTAGGCGCACCAGGTTATACATGGCATCAAAAAGGAAGACTGTAGCCGACTCCAAAAGGGAAGTAATATCATCAATGGAAGAGACTCAATCCACTGGAGTAGGGCTTGAGAAGTCAAGCTGGTGCATACCGCCAAGCTGCAGAATAGCCACTGACACAGCAAACTGGCTCTTCAGCAAGGAATCAACCTTGTGGTCCAGGACATCTTTTAAGGCCGATCCACCTTCCACAGGAATGGTGGTCCGTCTGGTAACCGCTACGACCTGTGCTTCCACCTTGGGAATGTTAAACCACTCACTGCACTCATTCTCCAGGAGAGCGTAGATCTTCCTATAGATTTTTAACCCTTTAGGCAGGGAGTTGGGCAAGTTCTATTCATACCGGATCATATCTTCCATCACCTACATAAACAGGAAGACAACAGTGGATTTCTGCATACCTTGAAGGAGCAGGTGTACATTTGGCTCCTGCTCTGTGCCGGAAACATCTTTTAAGTTCAAGGCGGATGATACCCTGGAAATCAGTGCCGCCAGCTCCTCCTTCCAGAACAGGTGGATCACACTGGCCTCTTCATAGTCTTCTGAAGGTGATAGGAGGTGGTCCTCCCCATGAGAGTCCAAGGCATAGTCAATATCTCGGACAGCTCCCAAATGTTCCTCATCTTCAGGGCAAGTCCCATGCTGGGGACGTTTAGACAAAGGTAATCAAGCAGAGCTTCTGCTTCCAGTATGTCCATTACGAAACAGCATCTGGAGGCATCCAGAGGCCACAAAGTTTGCATTTCCACTCCAAAAGTATCAAGTCTGTTGCAAAAAGGAAAAGAATTCCGGGGAGGACAATCCGGGCTCCGGAAGCTCTCCTCTCAGAAAAGGCTCCCCAACACCATAGCCGCCAGACCCCTCGAGGATGAAGAGTGGCTCACAGCACAGTAATTGGAGTCTCCGGCTTGCTGAGAATCCTTACCCTTAGTGCCATCCTGCATCTCCTGCCCCGAGGCAAAGAAGGAAGGACTAACTGTATCCTCTGGCTGGGAGGGGGAAAACATGCCCTCCAGGGGTAACTCAGAAGCTGCCATACAAGAAAAGCAGAATAAAAGAATGAGACTCCTCACTTGCCACAGATCAAACAACATTTCCTGGAAGAAGACAGTATCACAAAAACACACACACTAAGGCTTCATCGGTCTGCAAGTGTGTGTGTAACATGAGTTAAGGTGCTAGGGAGGGAGTGCGCATTGGAGCCACTTGGGTGGAGCGCACATTAGGACTGCGAACCCCCAGTTGCACACTAGGCACAAACGCATGCAGAAAATGGTGGGAAACCCCCACACAGTGCCAACGGTCACTAGTAGTCCACCCCGAATTGCATCCCTTAGAGACGGAACTGGGAGCCCCCAACAAGGACAATGACAAGGTCAAGCCTTGGTACTCACCGCCTGAGAGCCCCAGGCGTAGGATCTGTGTCGGGCTCAGCTCTACTCCCCTGAAACTGCTTCACTGGCTGGGTTTATTTCAGCAGCACTGTGTGAAAGGTGGCTGGGAGGCAGATCCCTCTGAGAGCCTTCTGCAATCTTCGGGAGAGAGCAGGGGAGAAAGGAGGAGGAAGGAGTTGACACCGAGGTTGTCTAAGGCTGCTATACTCTTACAGATTCTTCCAATTTGTGGCTGTTCAACAGGTCCTTATCATGATAAGGGCGTGGAACAGAACCAATCCTCTCCTCCAATGGCTAACAAAAAGAACTCAGTCTAGTGGAGCCTCCCACCTGGTGCTCAAGTGAGAGAGTCACCCCTTTAGGGCTTGAGATGGTCATCTATAAGGGTTTAATCAATATCTTTTCCTCTTAATCTTCAGATTTTCTACAGAGAGGAGAAAATCCATCCACCATCCACTGGAGACAAAGAAAAACTGAAGAGAGACCTCTGGTAGCTGAGGCTGATAGAGGCATGGGAGTGATGTCATTGAAACCTGGGCTTTTCATTGGTCTTTGTCTCCACCAATCTGCTGGTAAGGGAACACAACCCACTTGTCTGGACTGGTCTAGCAGGACAATATGGAATAACTCTTAATAACTGAGTCATCTGCAAATGTAATCACCTTGCTTTTTTCCCCAGTTCTACAGAGCATACCGTTTTACAGATAAAACACATAACTTGTGCTTGGATATTAAAAATGGAAGTTGATGATCTTTGGTTTGTGTCATCACCTTGAAAGCAGTTTCATCAGTCAACTCTATCATGTCATATATGTGATAATATGCCCCTCTCTCTATCTAGAAATAGAAATAAACAACTTTAAATATTCAAATAAATGTATTTTACTAAAAAATATAGAGCTGTGGTATAACAATTCTCCTCTGCATGGAACTGGAAGTCAGAATTATTACTACTAACAGCCAAGAGTGATTCTTTCCTAACTCTAGTGGGAGAGATTTATATTGACCTTATTCTATGTAATTCTGGAAGCATGAAAAATATAGAGATAGTAGTAAATCTCAATGGTACAGAATAGATTACCTCTAAAAAAAATTCTACTACATAAAGGGAAACAGTTTATGTGGCCGTAGCATGAAATTCTTGTAGTATTTTGTGTCAAAACACTACAGTACTTACAAAAGCATTTTATCTAGTTAAAAAAAATCTGTCAGCATAATTCAGTGAATCTGCTCTGATGTGACAGTGAAAAGAAAAGACAGTGAATTACAAAGGTAGGGGCCATTAAGCAACCAGTGCAACAAAGAGTAGCATCTTTTCAAAAGTACGTACCCACTGCTGTTGTCGCACTCTGCTCTGCTTAACATGGTAGTGCCATTTACTATGCAAACAATTTTGCTGGTTTGAGGCATTTTTCTGTAACTAAGATTGCACAGATTCAATGGCCATGAATGTAGTCGTGCTTACCAGCTACTTCTGAATCCGTAAAATCCCCCTGCAGAGGAAATTCCAGCAGTGAGAGAGAAAGCAGGCCCTTTCTTTGCTTTTTCTTTTCTTGAAGACCCTGTACATTGTTCTGTGACTGGGCTGAGAGCCAGTGAAACATTTGGCCCAGTTTCAACCATTAGCTATGTTAAAATTTCTGATCGTGCAAGTAATCCTGAGAATAGAAGCACAGTGTACTCCATACAGACAGCACAAGCCAGTGTATCAGGCATAATAAAAACGACATCCTTGCCTCTCCAACAAAACAATATTCAGCTGTGGAAAAAGATCGACAGTTCCATATTTATGCCTTTCTGAAATGTTTCCTGCAACATTGCTTGCATATGGTTACACACTCGAACCATAATTCTCATGAACTTTTCTTCCTTTCTTTTGGCGCGATGCTACAACTCCTACTTAGCACTCTATACAGCTCAAAGCATATCTTAGGTGCCCCAGAAACGGAAACTGAATCTATTAACTTAATTTTTAAAACCTGCTTCAGCAATGGTAGTTATTTGTGCACAGCTATCTGGAAAGTGAACACATGCTTCTGAAGCAAACAAGCAAAATAAAATAAAACAATTTGCTGATCAAAGACTGCAAGAGCTACACACAAAGGTCAAAGTATTTATTTACTTAAGTATTCCTTTTTCTAGTAAAGGCAGGGCTTACAAACATGCTGGATTTATTCCATTCAAAACTAACATGTAGATTTATGAGTGGAAGCGTGCTCTAGTGGTTGGAGCACTGGTTTGGGAACCAAGAGACCAGGGTTCGATTCCCACTAGCGTGCCTTGGGCAAGTCACTTAACCCTCCATTGCCTCAGAAGAATCCAAGTTATCAATGTCCCTGTTTAAGGTACATTACCAAATTTAAGTTACAATGTAAACCATTTTGACTGAAATGAGAATGCGGTATAAAAAAAACGTATTAAATAAAAATAAATAAAATAAATCCACAAAACAGAGATGGTAATGATTTTGAAGGTGCCTTAAGGCAGGTATAATTTGAAGGGTGAAAAGGCAGCCCACGTTCTATATTTATTGCAACTTTAACATCTGCTGAGAAGATGAGATGTGACAGGCATTGTCCAGCTCTGCATGCTAATTTGATTAAAAAGAACATTCCTGATATTCAATAATACTTGCAGAACATCTATCCTGATTTCAGTGATTGGTCCCTGTTCAGACATCTGTCGGTCAAAAAAAAAAGCTGAAGGAATACCTTCTGAATTAATAAAATGACACTTATGGGTATTACACATCAATCTGTGTCTCATAAGATGAAATATATCAACGAGAACATTTTGATATGGTTGACTAAGAAAATGTAATGGGGGACGTCGGTTTACTCAGATAAGTGCTGTTGATAAGTCTGGGTTGATGTCTATCAGCTTGTTTATCTAAACTCCAGGTTATGAAGATCAGGCGACATTGAATATCTACTCTATGGGATTGAAGGTTTTATTGGAAACAAAAAATGAAACATTTGAAGTTTAGAATGGGATAAAATCAATTTTGATAAATTTTGATAAATGATTTAAAAAAGAGGAGTTTTTTAGGATCATTGATGTATTGAGCAAAAGTCAAGGGCCAGAGCATTTATTGCCTATGATGTCTAGCTCGTGGGTATCTGAGATCCTTTTCGCCTATTAATTTAAAATACTGTCAAGCTGGAATTTAGCGAGTTCTTGATGATTTTTTGGAATGAAGTCTAATGTGGTGAGAAAACGTAATGACTGGTGTCACAGGGTGGACATAGGGCAGCCTGAGAAGGTGCAGAGCAGTGTGAATGATCACGGTGAAAATGACAGAATAAACAGAAGAATGTTTGATGGTTGCCAGGGACAACCTAAGCACACGTGCACAGAGCCCAGAAAGACACACCCAGAGAGCAAAGCAAGGGCGTCTGCTTTACCTAATAGAATGCACCTGAGGGAAGGTGGAGTCAGGAAATACACAGATAAAACAGACTACCAAACATTTGGGGATAGGGAATCCTGGAGAGAGGAGCCAAGGAGGGAATCCTGGAGAGAGGAGTCAAGGAGGGAATCCTGGAGAGATGAGCCGAGGAGAGAATCCCTGAGAGAGGAATTAAAGCAGCAGAGGTCACAAGCTGAAAGGCAGCAGGGGAGCCGGTGTGAATGTTGGAAAGAGTCCAGAGACCTGTGTGGTTCTGGGAGAAGGCAACACCCTGACAGCGTGAATTTGTTTGGAAAGCAAGAAGAATACAGGAAGACTGCAACAGCAGGTACAGGGGCAAAGAGTAGGCACAAGGGCTATTTGCCATTTGAAAGGGAAGGGCCCTGGAGGCTTAGAAATAGCCATATAAAGCCCAGATATTCAGAGGCTAATAATAGCTTTTTTCCTGATTATAGAAGTGTTAAAAGAAGAGGGCTTCACTTACCTAGAAAAGCTGAAGAAATCCCTTCTCACGGTGAGTTCCCAGCTTCTAGGGAAACACCGTTACACCGGTTGCAATCAGGCACAGTTGGGCCTGGAAAGCTAGGGCAGACCCGGCAGGGACCCTATCAAAATTACCCAGCTAACAGGTCAAACCAGGACCTGAGCTATGCATTGAGGCACCAGCGGGGGCAGGGCTCTGAAAGACATCACTCAGAGTTTGGTGATACTCTCCAGAGAGGCAGTGCAGCTCACAGGAAGAGAAACTTCTTGACTGACGAGGCAAGCCTTCCATATTTTTATTCCACGTTGGAAGTGGATAGTGGAGATACCAATGAGCAGGAAATAATGGAATATGAGAATTCTGAAGTATTAACAAATACAGAATTGATGGACTGTTCTTTCTCTGTGATAGAGCCAGAGATATCATTAAGGTAAATGTGATTTGTATAACCTTAAATTCCAGTATACAAGTGGCAGAGCTGCAACTCTCTCCCTCTCTCCAAGCCAAGCAGTCAGTTAGGCTGTTTATTATTTACTTTTGGTTTAAAGTTATCAGCTGAAGGAAGCTACTTTTGTTACATAGTTATCTTTTGTTTGAAGCCAAGTGAGCTGTTAATTTCTGTTGTTTAAAAAGAAGAAACCTCAAGGGACGGGGAATAAAACCCTAAAAGAAAAGAAAGTTCTTCTGTGTGATTTATATATAGAAGCAAGGCACAACTACCACCCTCATAATAGCCCAACAATACCAGCAGTCACGGCTGGGGCGGATGAGGTGTGACACTGGATATCTATTCCAGTCATTTACAAAAATTCTCCATTTGCCAGATAATAAATTTTATCAATTTCTTTTTTTTTAATCCTAAACAGCATATCAAAGTTCTAAGCAATGTAAACTTAAAACATAAGAAATTAGCAATAAATTAGCAACAAATTAGCAATAAACATACATAAAATCAATGAACAAATGCACAAACAATTTATTCAGCCAAACTCTCAAATAGTAACGAAAAAAAAGACTGCTTTGACTCTTCCAGAAGAAAAGATACTTCTGCAATGTTTTATTCTTTGAGCATTCCAGAGTGATGTTCAAAGAATGAATTTCAACTTTTCATTAAGCCTTCACTAAAGATACTGGTAACAATCCCTGTGAAGATGATCATCAAGCATGAATGGGTCCATGGAAAAAACAAAATAACTTCAAAAACGCAGCTGCAAATCTAGTGTAGCACTTTAAACATGATGGTCACATTTTGCAACAGAGATATGGAGTAAAAATCTGCTCAAATGTTTTACTGTCCATAATCTGATGTGCAGCCAAGTTCTAAGTTTACTACATTGGCTGAAAGGAAGCTGAAAGACCAAGATAAATGAGTAAATACTAATTTATGGGCCACAATTACCAGACTAATAGTCCACTCTGTGGTTCCCCATTTGTTTTGTTCGTGCCACTGATCATATCAGTTAATATCATAGCTCTGCAAAGGAAACTGCACTCGGTGTAACAGCACATTTTCATCGTCCTCTACCCTAATTATGAATTCCAGTGCTTCATGGGTTTTCTCGGGATTCTACCGTTGTTCATATACTTTTCCAGCTGCGCTGACGGCGGCACTTGCAGCACAGACTCTTGAGTCCCTCGTGGTCAGTCTACAGATCCTGCCTTCATCAAAGAGCAATGCCAGCTTAAGAATATTGCCTTTTCTGGGGACGGGAATGCAACATCAACAAAAATGTGATCAGAACAATTGTTTCACTCTTAAAAGGCTTGAGCCATAAAAGTTCCAAAATATAGTCGCATGAGAAACATCTCCCGCACATAAAATTGCAGTTCTGTAATTTGCAAAACCTGGTCAAGATTTGTGTGCTGCCAGAAACATTGGCCATCTGAGCATGGCTTATGACAGCACAGTTTCCGTGTTTTTGCACCTCATGGTAGATGAGCATAAAAGTGCTCTGATGCAACTTCTGTACACTCCCTGAGGTCAGAACTGTCAGGAGTATAATAGAAATAAATCAGGAATATTCCAGAAAATTCACAAAACTAATCACCGCAGACTTTAATGGAAGGCTTTGGGTAAAAAGATATAAAATGATTAAATTCAGCAGTTTCTCAGAAAATATTTGTTTTATGTAAAATATAAGTAAGGCTAGAAATATTTTTATCAGATTTTGCCTCTTTATCATAAATGTTTCACCGATAAAGCCTCATTACATACATTCTTCCATAGAGACTAAAATGTCCCAGTTTTGCTCATATTGGCAATGGGCAGGAACCTCCAATATCCTCCCTGCGTTGAACTGCTCCTCTAATATTTACTGTGAAACAACCAGAGACGCTGTTAGAAGGAAGTCTCTATTCAACCAGCACAGAAACGTTCGGAAAGGGTTTCCTGAACAACCTGCAGACCCTTTAGAATGTAGGTCGAAGCAATAGCTTCACGAATCCACCTAGAAATGGAAGCCTTGGCAGCCGCCTCACCCTTGCCCGGGCCTCCAAACGGCACAAACAAACGCTTCGACTTGCAGAAAGCTGCCGCCTCTTTTAAATAACGCTTCAGGACCCTTCGAATATCCAACAAGCGCAAAAGAGGATTGCTGACACTGGACTCCAAACCACCCAGAACCGGCAACGAACCGGCTGATTCACATGAAAGACTGACACCACCTTCAGAAGAAACGCAGGAACCGGCCTCAGAATCAACTTTTCTTTAAATAAAGAAAGAAATGGCTCCCGGCATGATAATGCCTGAAGCTCCGAAATCTGGCGTGTGGAGCATATGGCGACCAGGAAGACTGCCTTGAGGGTCAAATCCTTCAAAGAAGCCTGACTTAACAGCTCGAAGGGCCCCCTGGTAAGGGCAGACAACACAAAATTGAGGCTCCACGGCGGAACCACAATTCTCCATGGCGCGCGAAGGCAGGACACCGCCCTCAGGAAATGACAACATCCGGGTGCGTTCCCAGTGGTATCCCCCAAACTTTCCCCTGATAGCATGCAATCGCAGCCAGCTGTATCCACAAGGAATTAGCCACTAGGCCCTTATTGAAACAAGCCTGCAAGAAGGCAAAGATGTCTGGAACAGAGGCCATTGCAGGCTGTGCCTGCCTACCCTAACACCAGGCCTCAAAAATGCACCATACCCACACATAAGCCAATGAGGTTGACCTCCGCCTAGCCTTCAAAAGGGTCGAGATCACCTGGGACGAGTAACCCTTCTTTCTCAGGCGCACCCTTTCAAGAGCCAGTCCGTAAGCGAGAATCTATCCACCTGGGGCATACACAGAGGCCCTTGCAATAGAAGATCCTCCCAGATCGGGAGATGCCATGGCTGATTGGCTAGGAGTCAAACCAGGTCTGCATACCACAGACACCGCAGCCAATCCAGGGCAATCAGAATGACACAACACTGGTGTGCCTCTATCCATTGCATGACTAGACCTATGAGGGCCCATGGTGGGAACACATACAACAGAAGACCCTCCGTGGGCCACGGTTGCGCTAGGGCGTCAAGACCCTCCGACATTCTTTCTCTTCGTCTGCTGAAGAACCGGCTCATTTTGGCAGTCTCAAAAGTCACCATCAGGTCCATGACTGGTGCTCCCCACCTATGCACTACCTGATTGAAGATCTCCAGATTGAGCGTCCGCTCCCCGGGATGGATCCACATGTACCCGGCTGAGATAGTTCACCGTCACGATGTTGACCCCTGCCACATGTGCGGTGGACAGTGCCTGGAAGTTGGCCTCTGCCCAAGCGAACAGCAGTTCTGCCTCCTCTTCCATGCTCGCGCTGTCTGTTCCTCCCTGCTGGTTGATGTAGGCCACAGTGGTCACATTGTCCGAGAAGATCCTGACCGCCTTCCCCCACAACCATGGTAAGAAACTGTGGAGCACCAGGGCTACAGCCGCATCTCCAACCTGTTGATTGACCAAGTGGTCTCCGGCGGTCCCCAGCATCCTTGAACAAATCACCCCTCGCAATGGGCTCCCCATCTCAAACAACTGTCGTCCATTATCAACAGGACCCATTGCGGAGGCTTGAGAGGCACGCCCACCAGCAGGTTCTCTGCACAGAGCCACCAACTGAGCGCCCCCCTCCTGGCCTCTCGCGGACAGAGGAGCCTCTGGGAGAGAGGACCTGTCTGATGTGACAACCAATGAAACAAGGCTCTCTGAAAAGGATGCATGTGCGCCCTTGCTCACGGCACCACTTCCAGAGTGGCCGCCATGGTTCCCAGGACCTGCAGATAATGCCAAGCTCTAGGCTCCACCAGCTTGAGGTACCGCCGCACTAGATGCTGCAAATCCTGAGCACACTACTTTGGCAGGAAAACGCGACCTAGACACATGTCGAAACACGCCCCCGGGTACTCCAGCTCCTGGGATGGAACCAAGTGGCTCTTGGCCCAATTGACCACCCAACCTAGACTTTCCAGGAGCTGAACAACCCGAGTCATCACCTGCACGCTCTCATCCCTGGACTTTGCCCAAATCAGTCAGTCGTCGAGATATTGATGCACCAGCACCCCTTCCTTGCGGAGTGCTGTGGCTACCACTGCCATGACCTTGGTAAAGGTATGGGGAGCCATTGTGAAGCTGAACGGCAGCGCTCGAAACTGAAAATGTCCCATCGGCACCGCTGAAGCTGCTGGTGCTCTGGCCAAATGGGGATGTGCAGATATGCCTCCGTGAGGTCTAGAGACATCAGTAACTCCCCGCTTCTCACAGTGACCACCACGGAATGCGTTTCCATGCCAAAGCGTGGAAACCAAAGATAACGGTTCACCCGCTTGAGATCTAAGATTGGGTGAAAGGAACCGTCCTTCTTGGGCACCATGAAGTAGATGGAGTACCGACCGAAGCTGCACTGCTCGGGGGTGGGGGGGGGGGACGACAGGAACCACCGCTTCAAGTTGAAGCAGTGGCGACAAGGTGTTCCTTACCGCAGCCACCTTGCCTTGCGCCTTGCAAGGAGACTGGATGAATGCCTCCCCCACCAGCTGAGCAAACTCGAGGGCATACCCCTGGCGAATGATCTCTAGGACCGCAAATGGCTGCCTGCAAGGACAGGGCGTTGACATCAAAGGCCTGCTTCAGCAAAGTATCCATCTTTCTATCATGCCCATCCTTCAAGGCTGCGCTCCCTTCGATGGGAATAGTTGTCTTTTTCATGACAGTCTAAACCGCCGCATCCACACGGGGAGACTGAAAGAGCTCCCGATCCTGCTCTGGCAGGGGGTAAAGGCACATCAAAGTCCTCACGCTCTTGAGACCTGCCTCCGGCAGGCCCACTCATCCTGGACCATCTGCCTGATCACACTGTGCACAGGAAAGACCCTCTGTTTCTTCTGCACCGCTTGGAGTAGGGGATCTTCCAGCACATCCTCCTCCCCAGGAAGGGTGGCTGGAATATTGAGGGCCTTACGTGATTCGTCGATCAAGGCAGGCAACTCCTCCCGGTGAAAGACCCTAACAATCCGGGCCTGGCCTTCCGGTTCTTGGATTTCACCCTCTTCCAGCTCCTCGCCCTCCCAATCTGGGTCCATCTCCTGGTCCTCTGCCTCAGGGCCTTCAGACAAAGGCGACTGCTCACGTCACTCCTCCGAGGGCCTGGGCCTCTTTGCCTATGCCAGCGCACTCACTTTAACTCCTGTTGCCCACTTGGTCCCCCGTTCCGAGACTGCCAGGCCACCTACCGCCCCCTGTTGACGCAAGCAGTAGGCCTGATGCAATAAGAGAACAAACTTTGGGGAGAACATACCAGGAGCCCCTCCCTCACACAGCCCATGAGGAATGGAGGGACCTGAAGGCACCAAGGAGGCCAAAGCAGGTTCCAGAGGCACGGGAGAGCCCTCCATCATGGCTTGGGACTCCACGGACAGGACGAGGGCCAGCTCCAGCCTTGACTTCTCCTGCAACTCCTGCTCCATGGAAGTGGCCTCAAGCACACAGCCACGGCAAACCACATTGTCGAAAATTGCTTCTCTCCGGGTCCCGCACACCTGAAACTGCGGAAGAGCCGGCATGGGTGCCAACTTGTTCTGCGCAGGACCGGCCTGCACAGGGTGAGGGGACTAGCCGAGAAACAACGAAAATCACCACAGAACTCCAGTCAAGGAAGTAGAAAAACACTTCTCTGAGGAAACTTCCCCCTCTCTCCAAATAAAGCTTGCTCTCCTATTTAACTGCTAATGTATCAAGTTATTTTCTCTTAAGCTATGATAATGTATTACATTTTAATTTACTTCCTGCTATTCTGCAACGGGGCCCAAAGAGCAAGCCCCCCGTGCAGGGGAGAGAGAGAGAAAGAGCTACAAGGCCAAAGCACCCCGAAGGCAACCCAGTGCCACGAGGTTGGGTAGTGAAAGAGCACTGAAACACCCGCCAGAAAAAAATGCACCTTCAGCCTTTCCCGCACAGCTGCAACCACTAAGGCTGCAGACCTGGCCGTCCCAGAAATAAACCACCGGCCTTAGAAATCTAAAAAAAAACAGAGAGAGCAAAATACAGCCCTGCAATTACCTGGCAGAAGACTGCTCCACTAAAACACACTGGCCTGCCTCACTCTCAGCAACCTAGTGCCTAGCCTGAACAGCGGCGTCGGCACAAGGCGGGGGGCCCGGGAACACACTGCTTCTCATCGGACTGTGGCTGAATGGCGGCTCCTCACCCAATTATGGGTTCAGGAGCCGCCAGAACCCCCGGGACCCTAGCAAGATCTCCAACACCCAGCAAACTCTGCTCTCCTACTTCAGCTCCTTGCCGCCTCTTTTTTTTTATTATTTTTAAACAAGCTGCAGCAGAGCCAAAGGAAGCAAAAACAAAATAAATCAGAGTAAAAGACGACTAATTGTTCTTTATTCGCCCCTTCAGTGAGTCCAACCCTGGCTCACAACCTCCTCCAGCTGCTTGGAGACTGAGCTTACTGGGAATTGGTAGGGGGTGCCAGCTGTATTAGTACTGGTGTTGTCAAAACTGGATATGCTCAGTCTCCAAGCTGCTAGAAGAGGTACAATACCCAGAGATCGGGACAGGACTGGAGGGACGATAAGGAATAATAATAATAAATGTAATAAATCACTGAATCTGTAGCCAATACAACGCATGCAGGACAGGTGTCATGTGATCCCAGCGACATGCTCCACGCAATAACCAAGCAACAACATTGTAGCACCTAAGGTTCTCTAAGTATTGCACTGGAGAGGCCCAAATACAAGGAGCTGCAATCATCTAGGACTGATATTACTAAGGCCTGCACTACCATGCAAACATTTTCCCAGAGATAAAAAATGATTGATTCTCCTAATTGTATGGAATTTTCAAAAGGCCTTCTTCACATTTTTAATCTGCGAATGCAATGATAAAAATGAATCCATAAGAATGCTCAAAGAATGCTATAAGAGTATGCGCCTGCACCAAGATCTCAGTTTTGTCAACATTCAGTACAACGTATTAGTGTCCATCCACTCTTTGTTTAAAAGAAATTGTATTTAGTGTTTTAAATGAAACCTTGAGAAAATAAAACATCTTTAGTTAAAGTAGCAAATGATGAGGGGAAAATTATAATCCACCATATATAAACCTCCTTAACTAACAGCATCAGCTAATGCCAGCTCTCGACAGTTTGGGGAAGGTTTGCAGCCAGACAGCTAAAAACTACTACAAAAAGGATTCAATGACAAGTTACACAGACAGAGGGCCTTTAAAAGACACAAGACACATGGATGCAGGACCAGAGTGTGACTGAGTGCTTTCCCCACAGGCAGTACACTATTATTGACCCCCCTCCCCATTACCATGTAGGGTAGATATACATTTATTGAAGGTTTTAATGGAAGACTGAGGGACTCCTATCCTGAGGCCAGAGCAAAACGACAGCCTATCACCAGATGTAAAAGCAGCCCATGTGTGACAGGCCTGACCTACATTTCCCCTCTTTCTTGCTCACAGCATCCTATCACTGTTTTACAAAGCTATTTTTTGAGATGCATAACAGAAATACACTGAAAGGGTTCAGCTAATGCATTTTGTTGAACTATTATTTACATTGTACCACATGAGGGAGTCAATGAAGACAGAGCTATTACAGATATTCTAAAACTCAAAAACAAAGATACTCTTTTGATTTGAAAAATTATGTAAACACATGTAAATATGTACGATCTTCTCGGACTGAAGAACAAGAACATTGCTGTGATATGAGGTTTATGTCTTTAAAGGAATCCATGTGTGTTAGTAAACAGTTTCTGAATTCAAAGATATTACATTCATTAACTAAAATCACATTACACTTCTTAGAGATGAACAGCTTCACCTGCCACAGCTTTATTCTGTTTATAATCAGTAAATAAAATATGACGATATAAAGAACAAAGCAACAAATGAAATATACAAACACTATAAAACAGATTTAGTCCATTTTTCAAGCACTGATGTGTCTAGTAGTTGCTTAAAAAATGCAATTAATGACTGCAGAAAATATTGCTTGACAGTATTGTTCAGCTGTAACTCTCTAAGATGTGCTTTAAAAAGATGCTGCTGCTACACAACTCCTCAGCAGGACCTACCACGCCGCTGCAGGTCAAACTCTTTTTTTCTCTCCTCGTTCCCTAGAATTTTCCACGCCTGATCAATTTCGATGAACCTCTGCACGCGCTTTTCCACTTCTCCTGCTGGCAGATCTGTGTTCTGTTTGTCTGGATGATACTGCCAATCAAACAAAGAAAAAAATCAATAGCAGATCTCAGATTGATATAAAAGGAAGGTGATGTGAACTAAGGTGCCAAGGAGAAGGAGACGACAGTGTTGGGCAGATGAGATTATTGCCAGGTTAATTAGACCGCTGGAGAAGGAGGAAAAGCCACAATGTGCGTTTTCTGGATAAATTCCTGATGGAATCATTAGTCTTATGGACAATTTGACTGAGAAAGGTGACAAATGCAAACAAGAACAGAACACACAGAAAAATCAAAGGTGCAATGCTTTTGATGAAAATATTGTTAATGCTACAGACATGATGCATGCTGGACTCAGAAACAAATCAGCAGGAGATTGCTGACGCTTCATAAAACTGAAGTGTCTAAAATTAAATAAAATTAACAGCAGAAGTGATTCTAGATACCAATTGTCAACTTCTAATGTAAAGTAAGTAAAATAATAAATTTCTCTCTTTACCAACATTCCAAATACCCTGTTCCTAAAACCCTGTCCTATGATACTCGGTTTTCAGAATAATTCTGTTCTATTAAGGCATTTATATACCGCCTGTCTGTGAACGCATTCTAGGTGGTTAACAATCAGATACTGCATAAATTCCCTCGTCCCCGAAGAGCTCACAATCTACATGCATACCTGAGGCAACAATGTGGCCAAGATGTTAAATTTCTGACTCAATAATAATGTTTTGCTTGGCAAAAAAGTGTACTTACTCACTTGTAACAGGTGTTCTCCATGGACAGCAGGAATCAGTCCTCACATATGGGTGACGTTGGTGCCTATGAAGTTCGTGCAGAGCATTTCCCCAGCTTTCAAAGAAAGCCTTTGGGACATGCTAACATGCATGTGTGGTCCCCTTCCCACCCAAGGATGCCAGCTTGCTCAGTCAGATGACATAGCAAAAAGGAATTCAAAACAATGCAGGAAAACAACTTTAAGGGGAGGAGGGAGGGTTGTGAGGACTGATTCATGCTGTCCCTGGAGAACACCTGTTACAGGCGAGTAACTACGCTTTCTCCAGGAACAAGCAGGAAGTCAGTCCTCACATATGGGACTCCCTAGCTCCAGGCTGCCGAGGACCGAACCACAACAGCACCACCGGCGACCTGACAAGTGATCGTAAGATGCAGAAGGCGAGTTCCTACAGAGAGACTCTGCAAGACCGTCGAGTCCAGTGACAACTTCACTCCAGTAGCATGTACACAGAAGGGTCGACGTGCAGGAGTTTCCTATACTCTCAAAATATTGTGGCGTACTGCCTGCCCGAAGGCACTGTCCCTGTGGGGCTCACTCTCCAGGCAGTAATGAGCTACACACCTATGAATTGAAGACCATGTGGCGGCCCTTCAGATTTCCATCACCGGCACTAAGCAGAGGTTGGCTACCAATGTGGCCACAAGTGGACAGGGTTCACTTCATTACCGGGAGCCCCAGCCTACTAGGGTCATATGACACAAAGAGCTGAGGAGCTTTGCGATGGGCCTGGGTCCACTGCAGGAAGAAAGACAGGGCCCGCTTACAATCTAATGTATGCAGTATGAGTTCCTCCCTGCTGGCATGAGGCCGTGGGAAGGACCACCTCCTGGTTGAGGTGGAAGGGGGATACCACCTTGGGGAGGAATTTAGGGTGTGTGCAGAGCACCACCCTATTCTTATAAATCCTTGTATAGGGTGGATCCGCCACCAAGGCCTGGAGTTTGCTCACTCTTCGAGCAGACGTGAAGGTCACCAGAAAAAACACTTTCCAGGGTAGGTATCGTAAATGGCAAGTGGCCAGGGGCTTGAATGGCGGCCTGGTGAGTTGGGAGAGCACCACATTCAGTCTCATTCCGCCTCAGGAAGGCGAAGAGGGAGCTTTGATAGCAAGAGACCCCGCAGGAACCTGGAGACCAGGGGCTGGTTTGAGAGGAGTTTTCCCTCTATAGGGTAATGGTGCACAGCTATAGTGCTCAGATGTACCCTCACCGTGGCGTGCGAGAGGTGCAGTTGATACTGCAGTACAAGTTGCACGTGGCAGGAGAAGGGATTCTTTTCTCACTCTACACACCAGACAGAGAATCTTCTCCATTTGAAGGCATAAGCCTGCCTGGTGGAAGATTTTCAGGAGGCCAGCAGGATCTCCTCGACTTCCCCTGCGAAATCGAAATGGACCAGGGCTACCCTTTCAGCAGCCACGCTGTCAACGTTAGCAACCCCAGGTTGGGGTGCAAGAGGGAGTCCTCCTCCTGGGACAGGAGGTCTGGGTCCCGACCTAGTAGGACTGGGAGTGCCACTGACAAGGAGAGCAGCAGAGGGAGCCAGGGTTGCCGAGGCCATCTGGGGCGATCAGAATCACTGATGCTTGCTCGTTCTGGACTTTGAAAAGGGTCTTGGCCACTAGGGGAGTCAGTGGAAAGGCATAAAGTAGACCCTCTGACCACGAGATCAGGAAGTCATCTGCCACCACTCTCTCTGGGTGCGGCTGGTTTGAGTGGGGAAGCTGTATATTGTCTGGGGAGGCAAACAGATCCATCACGGGCCTGTCCCAGAGGTGGAAGAGTCTTTGCACCACCCTGGGTTCAGACACCATTCGTGTGGACGCAGGACTCGGCTGAGCTTGTCCGCTAAGCAATTGTCCTGACCCGGGAGGTATACCACTTGCAGGAGCATTCCATGGCGCACAGTGAAGGAGAGCAGAGCCACCGCCTCCAGACAGGGGGTGCAAGCCCGTGCCCCCCTGCTTGTTTACATAAAACATGGCAACCTGGTTGTCTGCCTGGATCAACACAGGTTGGTCGCACAGCAGGTAGCGGAACGCTCACTGGACCAGGGAAATGGCCCTGAGTTCCAGGAGGTTGATCTGTGGCTCCTCCTGAGACCAGGTGCCTTGAGTGCGGAGTTCTCCGCAGTGCGCTTCCCAACCCAGGAGGGAGGCAACCATGGTCATGACCCTCTGTGATACAGGTGCTTGGAATGGCATCCCTGCTTGGAGGTGGCGTAGGGACTGCCACCAGTTGAGGAAGTCCACCATTTGGAGGGTGACCCTGACCCTGTTGCATAACCTGCCTGTGGCCTGAGTCCACTGGGAGCGGGGTCACCACTGGGCTGTCTGCATGTGCAAGCAGGCTAGGCGCGTGATGTGGACCATTGAGACCATGTGGCCTAGTAGGCGGAGGAGGCGGCGAGCTGATAGCAACTGGTGAATCTGCACCTCTTCTGCCAGTTTTACAAGGCGACGACTCTCTCTTTTGGAAGGAAGGTCTTGACCTGTAGTGTGTCCAACTGGGCCCCTATGAATTCCAGGTTTTGGGCTGGAGAGAGGTGGGATTTGGGGTAGTTGATGACGAATCCCAGGTGCTGCAAGAGACGGATTGTTCCCCCTGTGGCTTGGCTGGCCTCGGGGGCTGTGCTGCCTCTGATGAGCCAGTCGTCCAAGTAGGGGAAGACGAAGGCCCCTTTGCAGGTGCACGTAGGCGGCCATGACTGCCAGGCACTTTGTGAAGACTCTTGGTAAGGAGGCCATGCCGAATGGAAGTACCCTGTACTGGTAGTGCTCTTCTCCACCATAAACCTTAGGTATGGTCTGTGGGAGGGGTGGATCAGAATGTGGGTATATGCATCCTTCAGGTCTAGAGAGCACAGCCAATCTCCCTCCCTCATCAGAAACTTGTTCAGGTTTCGCAGGTCCAGAATGGGCCTGAGGCCCCTAGTTCTTTTGGGAACAAGGAAATACCTGCAGTAAAAACCCTTTCCCCACAGATATTTGGGTACAGGCTCTACTGCCCTGTCCTTCAGCAGGCCTGCGAGCTCTGAGATGAGCAAGGTCTGGTGAAGGAGAGGCCACACTGGCTCTCCTGGGAAGAACCCTAGGGTTGTTTGCTGGAACCGAAGGAGATAGCCCTCCTTTACCACCTGAAGGACCCACTGGTCCTTGGTGACCCTGGCCCACCTGTGGGCAAAGAGCGCCAGGAGGCACACTGTGGGCTGGGGAGGGTCTCCCGGGGTTTGGGTCGGAGCTTGGGGTTGAGGCTTCTGAGCCTTTGGATTTCTTGGCCTGTGGCCCTGATTCTTGGGCTGAGGGCCCTGCTGTTGCTGCCCTGAGAAGGGCTGGTAATGGCCTTCATGAAAAGACTCCTTTTTCCTTGGGAAAGGTGGTCTCTTCCCCAATGGTTTCTTTCGGGGGGGGGGGGAGGGGCCGAGGTCTTCCTCGAGAGCTTCTGCATGGTCACAACCCCAGCCTCAATCTCGGCCACCTTGTCGGCCATGGGTTTGCCAAATAATTATTTCTCGGTGCAGGGGATGCCCAGCAGTTTTTCTTGTACCCACTGCTCGAGGTCGGAGTTTTGCAACCAGGCCTGGCGCCGGGCCTCGATGCCTGCTGCTGCTACCCGGGCTGCAGACTCAAAACTATTGTAGGCGGCACGGGACAGGAACTTTGAGCAGTTCTGGATCCCGGCTGTCAAGGCTTGGAACCTCTGGAGTGGTTCCCCAGCAAGGCCTGCAGAGAAGCCTGCCAGTTCTTGGATGAGGCCCTTGACATACATGCCTATGTATAGTTTATAGGCCTGTATCCGACAGCCCAACATGGAGCCCTGGAAGCACTTGCACCTGAAGGCATCGAGGGCTCAGGCCTCCCTGCCCGGGGGAAAAGAATAGTTCTTCTGACTTTTGAGCTTCTGCATCAAGGACTCCACAAACATGGAGCTATGAGGGAGTTGAGATTTTTGGAAGCCAGGGCCCTTCTTGACACGATAGATGGCATCAAGGTGTCGGCTGACCACCGGCACAGAGGCCGGGATCTCCCACATCCACAGCAGCAGTCGCTCCTTTGGTGGGGACTCATACTGGAGGATTTCCAGTTCTTCAGTGAGCGGGCCTCTTCTGATTTGGATGGGACTGAGAGAGCCCGGGCCATGTCCCAGACGAAGTCATGGAAGGCCACGTCCTCGGGGGGAGAATGGCGCTGCGGGGCTCTGGGGGAGACAGCTCCGATGGGACGACTCAGTGTTGAGAGGTCTCGGGAGAGGCCTCGACGTCGCTTTCCCAGTCAAAGATGGAGGGTGTTGAGGACTCCGAGGCTCAGGACTCCCATGCCTCGAGACTGGCCCCGAGGAACCGGGGTCCCCCGGTGGGTCTCAGGTCAGACTCTCCCAGAAACTAGCCAGGGAGGACCAGACTCTTGAGGATTGGGACCGTGACCTCGAGTGGTTCCGAGGACTCGCCCGAGGCTGGTGGCGGTCAGAGCCTGGCTCGATGCCCGGGGACTCCCCCGCAGTTGGGGCCCTGGTTGTTGAGGCAGATGATGCAGATGAGCCAGGCATCATCACCTGCTGCAGGGCCAGGATGGCAGAGATATTCTGCTCCAGGGCCACAATTCTGGTCTCTATGCCAGAAGGCTCCACAGCTGTCAGCATGAACACCGAGGACCTCGGGCCTGACGCCGGCACTCTAGTGAGTGCGTCCTCAATGATGACCACAGCCTCAAGGAGCCTCGCATTGTCACTGCCAGCTGAGGACGCCTTCTAGAGACCTTGAGAGGGCGCTGCTCGGAGTCACTCGAGTCCCACCACAGGACCTTACCGGGTTTCACCAGTGGAGCCTCGACTGGTTTCAAGGGCTTTTTCTTTTTCTTCCCGGGGTCTGGCATCTTTACAGAGGAGCTGCCGCCATGGGACTTCAAAGATGCACAGGCCTTGTGGGAGGTGCTCAGCGTCGGGGAAGCTGGGGCTAAATCTGACCAAGGGAATATCCTTTCTTGCAACTCTGACGTTTTCTTGTTGATTTTCGGAGTCATGGCCTGGCACAGGTGGCACTGTCATGATCTGGGCCAAGGCAATGCAAGCTATAGTCATGAGTGTCTGTAGCAGACATGGTCTGACTGCATCGGTCACATTTTCTGAACCCACTGGAAGACATGGTGGGAGACACCCAGACGAGGTCGATGACCCTCGGGCGAAAAAGGGCTTGAACGTCGGTCGAGGCAAGTCTCATTAAAAAAGAAGGGAGAGCGCCGAGAGTGGCACTGGCTGAAGGCAGAAAGAGGAACCAGTACGCAAACCGGGAAAAAAACACACTTTTAGGATAATTTTTAGAGGATTTTTCCGGTGAAAAAGGACAAGCGTCCAGAAAAAAAGGAGGCTGAGCAAGATGGCACCCTTGGGTGGGAAGGGGAACACACATGTGTTGTAGCATATCCCAAAGGCTTTCTTTGAAAGCTCAGGAAATGCTCCATGTGGGATCCGTTGGCGCCGATGTCACCCATATGTGAGGACTGACTTCCTGCTTGTTCCTGGAGAAACTAAACAATGACTTCTAAAGTAAGAACCCTATCCCAACCATCACGCATTCTAGGCAAAGTACAGACATCAATAAAACAACAACAATCAAGTACAAATTAAAATTTTAAAAAATTAAAAACATCCCGTTCAACCTCATATCCCATCCAGCTGCCTCTTATCTGCCTCACTGCCACTGCATCCTTATCCCCTAAAGAGACAAAAAACTAAGGAAACAGAAAAGGTTTTAGATCATTACGAAAGGTCAAAAGATTTAACTCAGAACGTAATGCCAGAGGTAAAGAATTCCAAAAAACTGGAGCAACAGAAAATAAATGTTTGCGCCATCATTGGAATCGTATCTGACTAAACTCAGGAACTTGCAATATCCGAGCTTCTACAGAACGCAAAGCCCTACCAGGCACATATCATTGCAGTAAATCCTTTAACTACCAAGACCCCAGGCCCTGAAGAGGCTTAAATGCTAACACCATAATCTTGAAGAAACATCTCTGCTTAATTGTAAGCCAATGTAATTGCGTTAACAACTCTGCAGCTGAATTTCTACGGCTAAGGCCAAAAATGACCCATGCCACTGAATTCTGGATTACCTGTAACTTCCTAATGGAATATACCGGTAGTCCCATATACAGGATTATTATGCAGCGGGTACTTTTTAAAGAACTTTACAACAACGAACAGCCAAAATTCACATTAAAAGCCCTGTTGAAAAATGTACTCCTCTTAAAAAGGGATAAGTGTGTGAGTACTTTTACCCGTGTCAAAGGGAATGGGGGTCATGTTAGGGAGGGAATGCGAATGAATTGCTTTCACTTATTAACACTGATTATAAGAGCTGGCCATGGTTGAAAGCACTACTCTGACTTCCAATCTTATTTACAGAGAGAGTTACTAAGACTAAGCTGAAGAAAATTTTGCAACTTTACTGCAGACAAATTTACCACGAGTCAGTACAGCAGGTTAGTTACTCACACGGTAAATTTGAATTTGGAATGCTGCAGCTGGGAACATTGTGCATGACTGACCATTGCTACGCAAAGATAGGGCCCAAATTGTGGCCTGCTCTCTCTCTTAATAGGGTCATGCCCAATAGATTAACACCTCTCTGAAACACCCTTCTCAGATAAGTGCTAGGGGGTCTCTAACAGGGGTCTGTGATTCTCAGTCTTGAAGGACTACAAAAGGGGACTGCTACTTCTGGAAAGAGATCTGCAATTGTAAGTATTTACTTCAGGGAATTTTTCTAAATCTTGGGGAAACAGGAATTCTTTAGATTAAAGCTGATTAATCTGTGAACCCAGTGTATTTGTTAAATCAGTCAGGGCCTAGTAGCAGCAAAGAGCTTTCAGTTTAAATTTAAAACACAACAGAGAGCTTTCTGGTTAAATCTAAACCCCAAGACTCCCTCTATCCAAGCAAGAGCTGTGGGACTCCCCCTGGAAATTGGTCACAGAATATCTTAGAAGCACAGGACAGGGCACTGTGTAGCAGTCAGCTTTTAATATGTCTCTCTCCCTCCCTCCCTCCCTCCCCAACACCCACCCACCACTGGGATAATTGTAGCTTTATAGGTGCATAAACCTCTCAAAGGAAAGGAGGTGCCATATTCACTCTCAGGAGCAGCTGTTTGTCCTCATCAGGCTTACATTAAGGACCTGAAATTAATTAAGCTTCGGGTGAACAAAGTACATTAAACGTATTAGGTGTAGTTTTATTAATATAAGTATCCCCACCAACCCTTAAATACCTAAACACAACCTTAAAACTAAGATGCAGACAGCAGTCCAGAAGTGAGATGGGCGTTTTCCAGTCTTTTGCAATGAGTGTCACATGTATGATTTTCTCCCAGTTGGTGAGGGGTCTTACATGTGCACAAGGTGCAAGGAGCTCTTTGCTCTCAGGGAACGAGTCTGATCTCTGGAGGCTAGAGCAGCAGACTTGGAGGACATAAGGAAGACAGAGAGGTACATAGACAAGACCTCCAGTCTGGCAGCATCCTTTTTGCCATGGAGGAGAGAGGTCATGTGACAGGAGAGCATCATCCTGGTGTGGAAGGAAGTGATCTTGTGCGAGGACCTGTCCTACAGGTGATATAAAACCATCTCGCACCGAGGAAGTTTCTCCAGGGTCATGTGTCCATGAGGGAAGGGTTATGATAGCCGTTATAGTTAGTGATTTTATCACTAGCCATGTAGATAGCTGGGTGTCTGATGGACATGAGGATCGCCTGGTAACATGCCTGCCTGGTGCGAAGATAGCAGACCTCATGCGCCACCTAGACAAGGTCTTAAATAGTGCTGGGGAGGAGTCTCCTGTCGGTACCAATGACATAGGAAAATGTGGAAGGGAGGTTCGGGAGGAAATTGAAATCCAGAACTTCCAGAGTAGCATTCTCCAAAATGCTTCCCGTTCCACACACAGGACCCAAAAGGCAGGCAGAGCTCCGGAGTCTCAATGTGTGGATAAGACGATGGTGCAAGGATGAGGGTTTTCGATTTGTTAGGAATTGGGGAACATTCTGGGAAAAGGAGGGGCTCTTCCGAAGGGATGGGCTTCAAGTTAACAGGGATGGAACCAGGCTACTGGCATTAACTTTTAAAAAGGAGATAGAGCAATTTTTAAACTAGATAATAGGGGAGAGCCGACAGTCCCCCAAGAGTGCAGGCTACGGAATAATGTATCCTTGAAAGATACTACCAAAAGAATGAAGTTAGGGCATATCAGCAGAAAAGTTCCAATAAAGACAAAAGTAGCCCAAATGCCCTTGAGTACGGAGCAGACAGAGCTTAAAGATTCCAAACTACCCATGCCTACCAATAGCCAGATTAATATGAATAAAATACAGTCTCTAAAATGCTGGTATGAAAATGCTAGAAGTCTAAAAAATAAGATGGAAGAGTTAGAATATATAGCACTAAATGAGAGGTTAGATATGACTGGTATCTCAGAGACATGGTGGAAGGAGGACAACCAGTGGGACACTGTGACACCTATATTGTAATGATAGAGCTGATCAAATTGGTGGAGGCGTTGCGCTCTATGTTAGAGAGGGCACTGAGTCACAAAGGATTAAAGTTTTGCAGGAAACAAAATTTGCTGTAGAATTTCTATGGATTGAAATTCCATGTAAAAAGGGGAAGGCGATGGCAGTGAGGGTGTACTATCGACCGCCTGGCCAGAATGAACAAATGGATGATGAAATGTTAAAAAAAAACTCAAAGAAGCTAACAAAAGTTACAGCATAGTAATAATACTGGCTGATTTCAATTACCCCTGTATGGACTGGGTCTGTGTCACGGCAGGACATGCTAAGGAGATAAAGTTTCTAGATGAAATAAATGACTCCTTCTTGGAGCAGCTGGTTCATGAACCGACTAGAGGGGAAGCCATTTTGGACCTTGTCCTTAGTGGAAAACCAGATCTGGTGCAAGAGATAAGGGTGTTGGGGCCATTTGGCAATAGTGATCATAGCATGATCTCGTTTGATTTAATTAATGGAAAAGAGATTGTAAGGAAATCCACAGTACTACCCTTTAACTTTCGAAAGGAAGACTATGATAAAATGAGGAAAATAGTTAAGAAAAAACTAAAAGGAGCAGTTGCAAAAGTTAAAGACTTACATCAAGCTTGGGTATTGTTGAAAACTACTATCTTGGCAGCCCAGACCATCTGTATTCCACGCTTTAAAAAAAGTGGAAGGAAGTCCAAAAAACTGCCAGCATGGTTTAAAGGTGAGGTCAGAGAGGCTGTTCTTGCTAAAAAAGCATCTTTCAGGAAATGGAATAAAAGAGCCAAATGATGAAAACTGGAAACAGCACAAGCACTGGCAAGTTAGATGCAAGGCACTGATAAGGCAGATAAGAGAGAATTTGAGAAGAAGCTTGTTGTGGAAGCAAAAACGTGTAAAAAAGACTTTTTCAAGTACATTCGTAGCAAAGAACCTCTGAGAGAGTCTGTTGTGCCACTGAATGATAGAAGGGTAAAAGGGGCACTAAGAGGGGACAAGGCCATAGCAAAGAGACTGAATGAATTATTTGCTTCAGTCTCTACTGAGGAAGATGTAGGGATGTTACCCATGACTGAAGTGGTATTTAAAGGTGCGGAAGAATTGAAAGAAATATCGATACACCGGGAAGATGTATGACAACTATTAGATAGAACTGAAGAGTAGCAAATAACCTGGACCAGATGGTATACATCCAAGGGTGTTGAAAGAACTGAAATATGAGATTGCAGACCTGCTATTAGTAATCTGTGAAAATCATCTGTAATACCTGAAGACTGCAAGATGGCCAATGTAACGCCAATTTTTAAAAATGGTTCCAGGGGTGATCCGGGAAACTACAGACCGGTGAGCCTCACGTCAGTACCGGGAGAAATGGTAGAAACCATCATAAAGAATAAAATTACTCAGCATGTAGATAGTCATGGCCTAATGGGAGACAGCCAACATGGCTTTAGACAAGGAAGATCTTGTCTTACTAATCTATTATGATTTTTTTAAAGTGTGAATAAACAGGTGGACAAAGGTGAGTCGGTTGATATAGTGTATCTGGACTTTCAGAAATCCTTTGACAAGGTCCCTCATCAGAGACTTTTGGCAAAACTAAAGAGTCATGGGATAGGAGGCAGTGTACTACTACGGATCAAGAACTGGCTAAATGGCCAATTTTCCCAATGGAGAAAAGTGAATAGTGGTGTACCCCAGGGATCTGTGCTGGGTCCGCTGCTTTTTGACATATTCATAAATGACCTGGAAAGTGGAATAACGAGTGAGGTTATCAAATTTGCAGATGACACAAAACTATTTAAAGTTGTTAAAACCCAAGAGGATTGTGGAAAATTGCAAGAGGATCTTGATAAATTAGAAGACTGGGCATCAAAATGGCAGATGAAATTTAATGTGGACAAGTGCAAAGTTATGCACCTAGGGAAGAACAACCCAAACTATGGTTAAACGATGCAAGGTTCCACATTAGGAACCACCACCCAGGAAAAAGATCTAGGTGTCATTGTGGATAGCATGTTAAAACCCTTGGCCCAGTGTGCAGTGGCAGCCAAGAGAGCAAACAGAATGCTAGGTATCATAAGGAAAGGAATGGAAAATAAAACAAAAGATATTATAATGCCTCTATATCATTCCATGGTGAGACCGCACCTTGAATATTGTGTGCAATTCTGGTCGCCGTATCTTAAAAAGCATATAGCGTTATTAGATAAGGTTCAGAGAAGAGCCACCAAAATGGTAAAGGGGATGGAAGGATACTCCTATGAAGAGAGGCTAAAAAGGTTAGGGCTCTTTAACCTGGAAAAGAGACGGCTGAGGGGAGATATGATAGAAGTCTATAAATTAATGAACGGAGTGGAACGGGTAAACATAGATCGATTGTTTACGTTATCAGAATATAGAAAGACTAGGGGACATGCAATGAAGCTACAGGGTAAACTATTTAAAACTAATAAAAGAAAATATTTCTTCACTCAACGTGTAATCAAACTCTGGAATTTGTTACTGGAGGATGTGGTAAAGGCTGTTAGTGTAGCTGAGTTTAAAAAAGGTTTGGACAAGTTCCTGGAGGAAAAGTCCATAAACCATTAATAAGAAGGGACCCAGGATATCAATGCTTGACCCAGTACAAGCACTGCGGAACCTGTGTCTTTTTGGGAAACTGCTAGGTACTGTGGTAAGGAGAGTGCAGCCCAGCCAGGAAAAAGTGAAGAGAAGAAGAATTTTTCCTCTTTGCGGGGGATGGGTACACAGGATCATATAGTCCACAGCAGAAGCCTGGAGAGAAACCTAGAGGGCAGACCTAGCTGTAAACCACGCCCACACTCCAGGTCAGCCACAGATAGGAGTGGGAGGTACAGAAGGGCGGAGCCAGGAAGGGAGTTGCCCTGCTCAGTGTTTGAAAGGGAGCAAACAAACACTAGAGATAGAGTTGGTTGGAGGGCTGGTTCAAGAGTTGGTTGGAGAGCTGCAGGGAAGCATGGTTGGAGAGCTGGTTGGAAGCATTGTTCGAGTGCTGGTTGGAAGCATGGTGAGAAGCATGATTGGAGACGCAGTTGCAGTGGCAGTTGCTGTCGGAGTTGCAGTCCAGGCCTAAGTGGGAGTTGCAGCTCAGGTTCCAGTCCAGGTTCCAGAAGGTACAGAGGGGACAGCCCTGTAGCCAAAAGGAGCAGCAGAGAAAGGAACCTCTATAAAGACAACCAGAGAAGGTACAAAGGAAGCCACCATACTCAGCACAGTAGCCACAGAGGACCTAGGGGAGGTTCTGGGGAGAGAACCACCTACCCTAGCAAGAGAGTGGGAAAGCTCTACCACAAGTCTCTGCCCTACGCTGAGGCAGAGGGAGTCCTGACTGGCCAAAGTTCCAACCGAGAGAATACTGCACCAAAAGCCCAAGGTAGGAGAAGGGAGGCAACTAGGCCTTCCAAATATATTTTCTCTTCTGACTCTGATGAAACTGTTATACCCCAGAGAACACAGTGCAGAAAGGAATGTTTCACCAGGAAGATTAAGCAAGAGCACCCCATAGGAGACCTGCCCAGAGAAGGGAAGGCAAGAAAGTGGGAGAGGTGGTTTGACCTGTTAACAACTCTAAAGCAGAAAGTCCCTGAGCGCTACCAAGCAGAACCCTGCTACAGCTCACCTGAGAGTATGGAGCTTGAAGCCAAAGAGGGTGATGTAAATGCCAATGTATCGGAGATGGAATGTGATGCCTGCACTAAGGTAAATTAGTGTGAGCTGAAACACTGGATAGTTGAATTCGCTGTTGTTTGTTTTTGGACATTTGTTACTGGAGAAGTTATCCATTATTTTCTTTTGTCTGGAGAATATATGTGCTTGAAGAATTTGTATCCACTTACCTGAAAGGAAGCTGAATAAATTCCTGTGCGCTTTTCTAAACCACTCGGCTCATTATTCCTCACACAACTACAACCCTAGGAAAATATAAGAGGTGGTCACCCGTCCCTACTAGGCGACCGCCTGGTAGGGGCGCGAGCGCCACAGTACGTATGACCTAGATTGGCCACTGTTGGAAACAGGATACTGGGCTTGATGGACCTTGGTCTGACCCAATATGGCATATCTTATGTTCTTATGTTATGTTATAATGAGAGACAGCCAACATGGCTTCAGACAAGGAAGATCTTATCTTACTAATCTGATATGTTTTTTTGAAGGTGTGAAGCTGTGAAAGAGGTAGACAAAGGTGAGTCGGTTGATATAGTGTACCTGGACTTTCAGAAAGCCTTTGACAAGGTCCCTCATCAGAGACTTTTGGCAAAACTAAAAAGTCTTGGGATAGGAGGCAGTGTACCATTGTGGATCAGGAACTGGTTAAAAGAAAGAAAGCAGAGGTAGGGCTAAATGGCCAATTTTCCCAATGGAGAAGGGTGAATAGTGGAGTACCCCAGGGATCTGTGTTGGGTCTGCTGCTTTTTGACATATCCATAAATGACCTGGAAAAGGGAATAACGAGTGAGGTTATCAAATTTGCAGATGACACAAAACTATTTAAAGCTGTTAAAACCCATGAGGATCGTGGAAAATTGCAAGAGGATCTTGATAAATTGGAAGACTGGGCATCCAAATGGCAGATGAAATTTAAGGAGGACAAGTGCAAAGTTATGCACCTAGGAAAGAACAACCCAAATTATGGTTACACAATGCAAGGTTCCACATTTGGAACCACCACCCAGGAAAAAGGTTTAGGTGTCATCATGGATAACATGTTAAAACACTCTGCCCAGTGTGCAGCGGCAGCCAAGAGAGCAAATAGAATGCTAGGTATAAGGAAAGGAATGGAAAATAATACAAAGGATATTATAATGTCTCTGTATCGTTTCATGGTGAGACCGCACCTTGAATATTGTGTGCAGTTCTGTTCGCTGTATCTAAAAAATGATATAGCATTATTAGAAAAGGTACAGTGAAGAGCCACCAAAATGGTAAAGGGGATGGAAGGATACCCCTATGAAGAGAGGCTAAAAAAGGTTAGGGCTCTTTAACCTGGAAAAGAGACGGCTAAGAGGAGATATGATAGAGGTCTATAAATTAATGAATGGAGTGGAACAGGTAAATGCAGATCGATTGTTTACGTCATCAGAATATAGAAAGACTAGGGGACACGCAATGAAGCTACAGGGTAAGTTATTTCAGACTAATAAGAGAAAATATTTTTTCACTGAACGTGTAATCAAACTCTGGAATTTGCTACCGGAGGATGTAGTAAAGGCTGTTAGTGTAGCTGGGTTTAAAAACTTTTGGATAAGTTCCTGGAGGAAAGGTCCATAAACCAGGAAGTCCAGAGAGATGCAGTCCCGTTGAGGGACTCATCTGATACAATATCTACAGTTGACATCGACCAAGGGAATTTTGAGCAGGTAGCCTGGATGGACAGAAGGGTTGGTGGACAGGAGTTGAACCTCAAGACCCAAAGAGATGCCGGAGTATGGCCTGGCCAAAATTGCTGTCCCGTCAGGAATCCCCATCCAGAAAGTAATGGACTGCGAAGATATAGACTGAAGACCATGTAGCAGCCCTGCATATCTCTTCTGCGGAGACAGAACAGAGTTTGGCCACCGATGTAGGCATCGCATAGACATTGTGAGCCGTAACATGACCATCAAGGCTCAGACCAGCCAAGGAATACACACAAGTGATGCAATCAGCGAGCCAGACGGATAGTGTACATTTTGAAACAGTGACCCCCAGCCTATTGAAGTCAAAGGAGACGAACTGAGAGGATTGATGGTGCATCTTCGCACACTCCAAGCAGTTGGCCAACGCACACTTGCAATCCAGCGTGCACAAAGCTGCCTCGCCGTGATTGGCGCAAGGCCAGGGGAAAAAACTTTGGACTACACAGGTCTGCAAAAATTGTTTTTTCGAGAGCTGTTTTGGTTATTCCACGTAATCTTTATGTTTTTTGGTGCGCTGAATCCAAAAATGACCTCCATTTTGTTATAGGACATCACGTTTCCTGACAATTTAGGTAACTATGTTAAATAAGGCAATACCTCAAAATAAATGGAAATAGACTTATAAAATTAAAGTTTTATTACAATATTTTCATGAAAATCCTTTTTTGAACTGAAATGAGTTCACCTACACACACTAAACTCGATTCTTCTTCCTTGTGAGGCTCCTCTTGGTGCATTTACGCTTGTGAGTAGCATCTGGAATGTCTCTCTGAAGCATCCAACAGTAGTCTGCCATCATTGTAATGCTCCATTTTCCCTGGTATCTCCTTTCCATCTCTTTAATGTCTTGGTGGAATCGTTCACCTTGTTCCTCACTCACAGCTCCCAAATTTTCAGGAAAGTAGTCAAGGTGGGACTGGAGGAAATGCACTTTCAAACTCATCAGGCAACCTAAAGCTTGAAATGCTTTCAGCATTCGTCCGACAATCTTTTTGTAGTGAGGATCTTTGTTATTGCCTAAAAATTTCTGTATGACTTCTTTAAATGCAATCCACCCTTCTTTTTGAGGATCCGTCATGGTATTGACAAACTCTTGATCAACTATAAGCCTTCTAATGTCTGGTCCGACGAACACACCTTCCTTCCATTTTGCCTCCGACAGGCCTGGAAACTTGGTGACCAAGCATTTGAAGCATTCTCCATCTCTTGGAAGTGATTTTACGAATTGCTTCATCAATCCCAATTTTATGTGGAGAGGTGGTAGAAGAACTTTATGGGAAGGTACCAAAGTTTCTCGGAGGACATTTTTTTCACCGACTGTTAGCACCCTCGGCTGCCAACTCTTCTTGGTCCAGTGATTTTGTCGGTCTCGACTGTCCCATAGACACAGAAAACAAGGATATTTGGTATACCCAGCTTGTTGCCTGAGCAGCATGCACAAGACCTTCAAGTCCCCACACACTTGCCAACCATGGTCTTCATATTTAAGTTTATGAAGAACCAATTCCAAGTTCTCGTAGGTTTCCTTCAAGTGTACGGAATGACCTACAGGTATGGAAGCGTAAAAACGGTTGTGGAATAAAACTGCTTTGAGACTTCTTTTTGAAGAATCTGTAAAAAGACGCCATTGCTCTGAATCATATTGGATTTTAAATTGACCCATCAGACCTTCGACATCGATGCAATAAACCAACTTGTCTTCCTGGGCGAAGTAAGGAACGAACTCCTTTTCACGATGTCTGAACCATGAAGATGACACTCCTGGCAACAATAAATTCCTGCTTTTCAGCCTTGATCCGAGTAACTCAGCAGCATCTTTGGGAAGATTCAAGTCTCTTACCAAATCATTCATCTCCTCCTGAGAAAAAATGTTGGTCTTGTATCATCTTCAAAGTCAGAACTTGATTCCTCATCTGGTTCAGGTATGACTTCACCTTCATCAGAGCTAGGTATCTCTTCCAAGGTAGCAGGGGGCTTGGGTATTGGTATATCTGTGCCATGGGGGATGGGACGAATTGTCGAGTAAAGATTGGGGTATGAAATGGAATGCTTCTATTGGGAATTAAACCCTTTCACATCGCATGAACAAAAGTAACAGTCGTCACTATGGTTCTTTTGCTCTCGCCACACCATAGGAATCCCATAACGGAAAGATTTTTTCTTACCCTTGAACCAGTTTCGGAAGTCTTTAACACACTGTTTGCACACTTTATGAGGCGCCCAGACTTTATCTTGATCTCCAATTTTTAGTCCAAAGTATATTTTTTTCACAAAGTCTGTAATATTCTGCTGTTGCTTCAACACTGTATATTCACCACAGATGAAACAGAAACTGTCTGGCAAATTAATACACTTTCGCGGAGCCATAACATAACGGTTGAAGAATGACGAGCTAACACGAATTGCGATGAAAAAGTGTGAACAGCCTAGAACCAAGAACCTGATGATGATTCGTGCACAAGTGTGGCATGCAGGAGAGAGCAGCTCTGTGTCTGTACACGAGACGTCACAGTGCTGGCCACGCCCCCCTGCACTGACCGGAGCTGCTGCTATTTGCCCTGTGTCTCCCTCCCACTGGATTCTTCAGGAAAGATTAACCCCTTCTACCATTAGAAGCACGGATTTAAAACTTGCTTAGCTTATGTATATATTGCTGACCATCAGATTTACAGTGCTATATTTTTTTTACATAACTCGGACAACCCCTTTAAGGTTTTTTTGGCATTTTATATCTTAAATGCACTTATGTGAATTAATTAATAGTAATTTGAATTAATTAATAGTAATTTGAAAAAATTTGATAAATTTGAAGACAATTTTGCATGTTGTGGCAAATCATGACGTCTAGGAGTTTTTTCAATATTTTATTTGTTTTCAGCATACCAAAATACATGGAAATTAGATGAGAATAATCAAACAGCTTTTTATTTGCAGCTATTGAGGTGTTTATGTGTTTATGTTTACTTGATTTGCTTGACCACCCTTCACATGAGCAGCAGGGCAGTATACAAAATTAAAAACAAGTATAGAATAAATGAAAGAAAAGAACTCCATTAAAATAAAAAACAGTTAAAACTGATTATACCAGGGGAAAGGCAGAGGGACGGAAAACTAAGAGAGGGTCAGGGAACTGTTAAGACGAGGGCGATGTTGTAAAGATGTGTCTTTAGGAGAGTTTTGAATCTGACACAGGAAAGCAGAGACCACCTTCGGCAGAAAACGTGGCTGCGTGTGGAGCACCACTCAGTTCTGGTGGAACCTGTTATATGGAGGGGGTGCGACTAGAGCCTGGAGCTTGTTACTACTACTACTATTGATCATTTATATAGAGCTACAAGGCATATGCAGTGCTGCACAAACATGTAAAGAAGATGGTCCCTGCTCAAAGAGCTCACAATCTAGTCAACGGACAGTACAAGACAGAAGAAACAAGTGGGAAAAGGGAAGGAGACACAAGGGGAATAAGGGATTAGGAATCAAAAGCGGATTTGAAGAGGGGGAGAGAAGAGACTTGACGTAAATAAACAGGAAGTTTGTTCCAGGTATAAGAGCAGCAAGATGAAATAGAAGATGGATAGAAGAGGAGAAAGATAACACCGAAGGAGACCAGCAAGGAATAGGTTACAATAGTCCAGAAGGGAGGTGACTAAAGAATGGACAAGAGTTTTAGTAATGTGTTGAGAGAGAAAGGGGCAGATTTTGTTAATTTTGTAGAGGAAGAAGTGACGTTTTTTGGCTATCTGTTGTATATGAGTGGAGAAGGAAAGAGAGGAGTCAAAGATGACCCCGAGGTTACAGGCTGAGCAAACAGGGAGAAGATGAGTGTTGCCAACAGTGATAGAGAATGGAGGAAGGGGGGAGGAAGGTTTAGGACGAAAAATAAGGAGTTCCATTTTAGATATGTTTAATTTTAATTGGCGGTTAGACATCCAGGCAGTGATGTCAGATAAGCAGGCAGAGATACGATCTTGGAGAGAAGCAGAGAGGTCAGGCATGGATAGATAGCTTTGAGAGTCATCAGCATAAAAGTAATACTGAAAACCATGGGAAGAAATAAGAGCACCAAGGGACTAGGTATAGAGAGAAAAAAAGGAGAGGGCCTAGAACAGATCCTTGGGGTATACCAACTGAGAGAGGGATGGCAGTAGAGAAGGAACTACCAGAATGGACACTGAAAGAGTGATTGGAGAAATATGAAGAGAACCATGACAGCACAGAGTCCCTAAAACCAAGAGAGGAGAGGGTGTCGAGGAGGAGAAGGTGGTCAACAGTATCAAAAGCAGCAGAAAGGTTCAGAAGAATGAGAACTGAGTAAAGGCCTTTGGACTTGGCGAGAAATAAGTCACTGGAGACTTTGGCAAGAGCTGTTTCAGTAGAATGAAAGGGACCAAAATCAGACTGAAGAGGATCAAGGAGGGCATGAGACGAGAGAAATTTGAGACAGCAGCGAAGAACCACACGTTCAAGAAGTTTGGAGATGAATGGGAGAAGGGAATAGGTTGATAATTAGAAGGGTAAGAAGGGTCAAGTGAGGGTTTTTTTTTAGGAGAGGAGTGATTACAGTATGTTTGAAGGCAGTGGGGAAGGTTGCAGTGGACAGCAAAAGGTTAAAAAATATGTGAGATTAGGGGAACTTCCAGTATGGCGTTGAGCTGATCGGACGCGAGTAGATCAGCTCCGGGTACCCATCCCGCCAATTTGCAATTTACCTTGCTGCATGAAGGCTGAATACCCCTGGCTGGCTTACGCAATAGCGGAGAGAGCGGCAGGACCAGAGTAGAGTTGTCCCCGATCTCTGGGAGAAGCCTGATGGCTACAAAAATTACAAAGAGAGAGCGTGTTCGGGGCCCTGACTCCAAAATGGCCGAAGGGGCACCTAAAAGCCCCTCTTCTGATGGTGAACATAATATGGTGGCGGAGGTGAGAGCGGCGGTAGTGAAAGCGCTAGACGAGCGCTTCTGTGACCTCGGAGGGCAGTTGAATGCAGTAACCCAACAGATTGCTGACTTCACGGGTAGAATGGAGCAGGCAGAGGAAAGAATCTCCGGCGTGGAGGACGCCCAACACTCTTTAGCTGCCAAAGTACAGGCCCTTGAGTCGCTGGTGAAAAAGCAAGGCGACAAACTGGAAGATCTAGAGAACAGAGGCTGCAGGAAAAATCTGCGCTTTGTTGGGGTCCCTGAATTAGTTGCGGACTCTGCTCTCCCTAAGTATCTTTCTGGCTGGATGGAGCAACTCTTGGATGGATCTACAGAACCCCCTGTTCACCTTGAACGCGTGCATCGACTGGGCCCGAGGCGTGAGGAGGCGCAGAGGCCACGTGCGGTGATAGCCCGCTTCTTGGACTATTGTCAGAAGGAGATGGTACTACGGGTGGCTCGGGCTCAAAGGCGACACGGGAACGGAGGGGCACAGCTCTTGGTGATTCAAGACTACTCTCAGCTAGTAAGCCAGCAGCGCCGAGCTTTCTCCACGATTTGTGCTCAGTTGGCTAACAAAGAGATACGTTTTCAATTGTTATACCCGGCCAAACTCCGGGTGGAGCACCACAGCCGAATGAGGTATTGGGGACCCCAGAGAAGGCGCGCGCATGGCTGGAGCAGCTGGGGGAGCCTTCGGATACAGCGTCCTGAGGACGTTGGTGCAAGCCTTGCGATTGTGACTTTGCTGTTGCAGTACTGACCGGAGGTCGGTGAACTGCCCCTGCTTGGCCTGGCGGGTGCGCCCGGGGACAATGTATTCTGGACTATCTGTATTTTATACCATTTTATACTATGGGCTTTGTTAGGGTGCCATGGAGATGGGGGCCAGGGGGAACATAGCTTTGGTGTCGCCGTGCCCCACATTTGGTTTTGGTTTTTGTTGAGTTGGGGCATTAGCTCTGTGTTTAACTACGTGCCTGTTTTTTTCTTTTTTTCATCTTGTTTCCTCTTTCTCTTTCCCTCTCTGTTCCCTAATCTCTCTTGAAGGGGCTCTCTTGCCCCCTTTTCCCAGGAGGGGGTGGTGGGGTTGGAGAGCCTGAGTTTATTGGACCGGGAGCGCGGGGATGGGGGGGGGGGGAGGGGAAGGGTATGAGGGAAGCGAGCTGAGGGGAGCCAGCAGCGCGCTCTTTGTTTTCTTTGGTCCCTCGAGGATTATAGGGGCTGTTTTTTGCCCCCTCCCGTGGACTTGGCGAGAGCTGCGCTGGCTTTGCCGGGGGCTGTGGCCCTTAGCTGGGGGCCCGCTGCTGTGTTGAAAGGAGGGGGGAGGAGGGGTGCACTTTAAGGGGGTGGAGTGTCTAGAAGGCTGCTAGGCAGCCCGGGCCTGGGACTCAGCGGCAGACGCCCCTAGCGTTTACTTTTGCTGTTCCTGGGAAATTCTTCCACGAATCGCAATATGTCTCTGATGCCAGTGGATAGAAATTCCTGCTCAGACCCACTTTTGAATAACTTTGTTGATCTCTCATTTACCTTCTCCTGCGGAATACTTTACTTGGATGTAAGCTGGGTGTGGTGGGGGTTCATTGGGGGTAGGTTTACTTGCGAATTCTAGCCCAGTTGGGCCCCCCTATCCTTCCGATGGGTGCTTATACTGGCCTTAGGCAGAGGAGGAGGAGTGGTGCAGGGACAGAGGGGGACGGGGAAATTGAGCTGGATACCGCTCGGGTTGCTTCTGGAGGGTGGGTGGGGGGATGGACATGGGAGGTTAGGGTGCTTCAGTCTCCGCTCTTAGTCTCCCTTGTGATTACCCGGCCTCTCTTGCCCTTGAGGTGTGGGCGGACATAATCTCCATGTCTGGTACATGAGGGCAGGAGAAGTGCGGCTTGGAGACGGGGGGGGGGCAGATGAATGCGCACGTATTTCTTTCTTCTCTACCCCTCGCTGAGGCGGTTTAGCTCGGGGTGGAGTGATGAGGGCCCTGGACACAAGTGGCTGGGAGGTAGACTGTTCGGAAGTCCAGGAGCTGTGACCAGCGTTGGGACATGCCAAGGGGAGGGGGGGGAGAGCAATAGCTGGACGGGGGGGGGGGGGTTGGGAAGCATTAGAGGGATGGGCCCGATAGCCATAGGAAGTCACCGGCCTTTGGTAGGCAGGCGGAGTCAGTTGGGGTGTGGATGGGGGGTGAGGGGGGTGTAAGGGGCTACATTGACGAGGGCGAGAGAGTTGGGGTGGGGGGGGAAATGGGGGGCAGCGGGGAGGGGGTGGGTGGTAGGTGGGTTTGGATTGTTTGCTGTTGGTTGGGTCTGTCTGGGAAGTTGGCTGGTCATTTGTGTTTGTCTGTGAGGGTTTGGCTGCTCTGGGGTGTTTGGCTGTTGTTGGTGCGGAGGGGGGTCCTTGGCTGGGGGGATCCCCGTCGAGCTGAGTTTTGGGATCTGTACTTTTGGGCCTCGATACTTCTTGCAGTGCGATGAGTAGCGGACTTCGCTTTGCGTCTTGGAACGTGTGCGGCCTGGGATCCCCGGTGAAGCGCTACAAAGTACTCCAACATTTGAAGCGCCAGCGTCTTGGGGTAATAATGTTGCAGGAAACTCACCAGACGGCAGCGGAGCATGCTAAGTTGGGTAAGGGCCATATTGCTCATGTCTATGGGGCCCCCGCAGTTGGGAAGAAACGGGGGGGTGGTCATCCTTATTGCTAACTCGGTGGATTGGAAGGAGGAGCGTGTGGTTTCTGATGTGGATGGGAGATATGTGTGTGTTTGGGGGCTGTTGGATGGTAGGAAAGTCGCCCTGTGCTCGTTGTACGGGCCTAATGGTTACGAGGCCCATTTTTATCAGGCTATTACACGACGTTTGGCGGATACCAGTGGATATCAGGTTATTTTGGGTGGCGACTTCAATGAAGTACTGGATGCCGGCCTGGATCGATCGGGAGTGGCTGTGAGAGGGAGTCAGCGGGGCCGCCGGCGCTTGTGGGGGATATGTGAGGCGCATAAGCTCTTGGATATACGGAGAGTCCTTCATCCTGGAGATCGGGATTATACTCATATGTCTAGAGCTCATGGGACGTGATCTTGCATCGACTATTTTCTAATCTCAGATTCGCTATTCAGTTGTGTCTCGAAAGCAGAGATCGGGTCTCCCATTCTCTCGGACCATGCGATGGTCATACTCGAACTGCGTGGTAGTAGTCCCCCTAGAAGTCGGCTGTGGAGATACCCTCTGGATCTCTGTGGAGATGTACATTTTGAAGCATACTTACAGGACCGCTGGAGGGATTATTTGGCACTTAATGACCACCCCGATATTTCTCCGGCTTTGCTATGGGAGGCGGGCAAAGCTGTCTTGCGAGGGGAAATCATTAGCTATCATAGTCTTCGGCGGAAGAGGTTGAACCAGCGTATTCTCTTATTAGAAAGGGACTTAGGTAGGATGAGGAGGTTGGTGGCGGGGAGTAATTCAGTTTCCAACCAACGCAAGCTGAAGGAGCTCCAGACGGAGTTGGAAATGCTCCTCCATCGGCGAGCTCAAAAATCCATGCTGTATTATAGATATAAGTTGTATCAGCATGGGAACAAGGCGGGGAAGCTGATGTCTTCTTTGATGCGGCCTGCAGGGGGTCCACGACAAATTGAAGCAATCCGGCATGCCGACGGGACGCGGTAGCTATTGAGACTGTTTTCACTGATTTTTTCCGGAAGCTCTATGCGGGCGATGGGGAGCGGTCTCAAGAGGGTAGTAGCTTTCTTGATGGATGTTCCTTGCCGCGGATTAGCGCGGAGCATTTGGAGGTATTAAATCGTCCCATCTCGGGGCGGGAGGTTCAGATGGGAATCAAGGGCCTGAAGAACGGGCGGGCACCGGGGGTCGATGGGTTCCACAGTGAATTTTATAAGGTCCTGGGTGATGCCTTAGTGGCTCCTCTCGTGGGGTACTATGAGGACCTGGTGCAGAGGGGACGGTTTCCATATGAGGCCAATAAGGCTCTGGTCACTATTTTGCCTAAGCCGGGAAGGGACCCTCTTCTGCCCGGCTCCTACCGTCCCATCTCGCTCCTTAATGTTGATATTAAGCCCTTAGCTAAAATCATGGCAGATCGGCTTGCGCTCTACCTGCCGTCTTTGGTGCATCGGGATCAGGTGGGATTCGTAAGGGGACGCCATGCCGCATACAGTCTACAACGTATCTTACTTTCCAATAGTGCGGGGCGGCTGACGGGAGACCGGTCTTTACTTATAAGCTTCGATGCCGAAAAAGCATTCGATCGTGTCAATTGGGGCTTCATGTATCAAGTTTTAGCTGGAATGGGGTTCACGGGTTTTTTCGTGGATGTGGTCCGCCTGTTATATGCCGATCCCATTGGGGCTGTCCTGGTGAATGGGGTCATGTCCGCGGACTTTAGTATTCAGAAGGGCACTCGTCAGGGGTGCCCGCTGTCCCCACTTCTTTTTGTTTTGACGCTGGAGCCCCTCTTGATTCAGATACGGGCTTCCTCTCAGTTTTGTGGCGTACGAATGGGACGGGAAGAGTTCAGAGTGGCAGCTTTTGCCGATGATCTGCTGGTCCATCTCGGGGACCCTTACGTTGGATTACCTCGGTTGCTACAGCTTATTCGAGATTATGGGGAGCCCTCGGGATTTCGTTTGAATCTCGACAAGTCGGAGGCGCTGCTCGTGGGGCCCGATGGACAATTAGGTTGGCAAGGGAATTCCCTCTGAAGTGGGCGGCGGGGTGCTTCAAGTATCTGGGCATCTACTTACCAGCGTGTCCAAAATTCTTAGTGATGTGGCGGTCAGTGTGGATAAGTGGCGCGACCTGCCGTTGTTGTTAGGGGATCGGGTAGCTCTGTGCAAGATGGCCATTTTTCCTAAGATCTTATACCCGATTCAGATCCTCCCGTTGCTTTTAAAGCGTTCGGACCTTCGTCAGCTGACGAGCCTATTCAATTGATTCCTCTGGGCCGGCCGCAGGCCAAGGGTGCGCCTGGCGATTCTTCAACAGCCTTGGGCGCTGGGTGGTATAGGCTTTCCGTATATACAGAAATATAATATTGCTTGTCTATTGCGGTGGGTTCGGGATTGGCTCTGGGACTTAGATGGCTGCTCCCCCCTAGGGTTGCTAAGAGCGGCGGCGTACCCCTTTCATTATCGGTATCTCTTGCATGCTGAGCGTGTTCGGCAACTGTCTGGCGACTTTCGAAAGATTCTTTTGGACCCTGTGCGGAAAGCGTGGAGGTTTTTCTGCTCTAGACTTAAGATTTTGGCCCATCATACACCTTACCTTCCCATAAGGGGAAATGCCGAGTTCGAGCCGGGTCTGGGGAGGTCTCACTTCGATGGATGGGAGGAGCTAGGTATGGTTAACTTGGAGCATGTGTTGACTTCAGAAGGGGGGATGATTGCCTTCTCTGAGCTATGCCAACAATATCCCCTAGGGGACAAGGATCTCTTTCAATATGTGCAACTCCGTAATTATATTCGTGGAGTTCCTGTGGGGGCCCTGAGGGGGGAGGCGTGTTCCACTCTCGAGCTGGTGTTATTAGGGGGCGAGTCAGGGGCGCGTGTGTCCGGGCTGCACAAAACGTTATGGGACGGGGTGTCACCTATTGGCGTGGATGAGTTAGCGGCAGCGTGTGCTCTGGATCTTGGTGAAGGGATTTGTGGTGCAGAGCTAGTTGAGGGCCTTGCTGCTATTCCTTCTCTAAGTGTAATGGTGCTCCACAGGGATACTCAATACAAGATACTGCATCGCTTACACTTTGCTCCTCTTCGGGCATGGCGCGTGGGGGTGGGGGTGGGGGGCAGCCACTGCTGCCCGCGATGTGCTGCACCCAGGGCCACCCTGGGGCATATGTTTTGGCACTGCCCGAGAGCTCAGGTGTATTGGGGGCAGGTCTCGGCGTATCTGGCCGCCTGCCTACAGCAGCCAATATCTTTGACGGCTAAGAACACGGTGCTGGACCTGTGGGAGGATGACTGGGGGGCTACATTGGGACCCGTGGGCATGCGCTGTGTCTGGTTAGTCTTGGTGACTGCTCGTATGCTTGTGTTACAACATTGGTTGGATGTTCGGGGACCCACTTATGGGGCCTGGAGGGTGCAGTTACATAGGATCTTGCTCATGGAACGGATGCGTGCCTGTGGGAAGGAGAGGGACTGGAAGCATTTTCTGGAGGCTTGGGGGCCTCATCTGCACATGTTACCGTGGAGGGCCCGAAGTAGACTCTTGAGCGGATATTGACGGTGCGGGTTTGGTGTTCTACCATTTTCCTTGGGGGAGGGCTGGCTGCACCCGGGATAGTGGCAGACCCATGTGAGTGGCGAATCACGAAGGGGGTGGGGGGTGGGGGGATAGGTAGGGGAAAGGGGGGGGGCTTAACGGGAATACACGCGTGCCCTGGCTACTCTGTGGCTGGTGTAGGCCTGGAAGAAGAATCCACCCCGGGCCTGCTCATGTTCCTCTTTACTCTCTACTGTTCCAGTGGCTGAACAGGGTGGGGTGGATGGGGGAGGGGGTTCTGACATGGGGGGAGGTGGGTTGGGAGGGTAGGGGGGGTGTATCATATCATTGTCTTTATGGTTCTAGTTATTGCTTCAGCTGTTTTTTTCTATTTCCTTGCGCACCTTATGAGTGCGTACTTATTTATTTATTTATCTGTATTTATATTCCGCTTTTCACCGGGTCAAAGCGGTCAATTGGGGGATACATTTAACACGAGGGGATATGACACACATACGTTAATACTTACAGGGAACATGGGCAATGGAGGGTTAAGTGGCTTGCCCAAGACCACAAGGAGTGCCTATAGGACTAGAAATCCCAGTCCCTCCGGCCTGAGATTGCTGTCCCCAGGTGGGACTTGAACCCCCGGCCCTCCAGCCTGAAGTACCTTGTCCTAACCACTAGACCACTCCTCCCTCTTCATGAGGGGGGCTTCTGTTATGTGGGTACGATCTTTGTACTCTGTTTCCCAGTGTTGTGACCCTGGTTATGGAGCTGAACTTGTTGCTTTGGTGCTGTACTTTCTGGTGCTGTGAATAAAAAGATTTAAATATAAATAAATAACATAAGCCCTTCTGAAAAAAAAATGTGAGATTAAAGGGATGTTGGAGGAGGAGATGGAGTTGAGGAGGTGAGTGGGGATGGGATCAGAAGAGCAGGTAGTAGGTTTGGAGAAGAAAAGGAGAAGAGAGGTTTTGTCATCAGAGATTTTAGAAAAGGATGAAAGGGTGAAATATTGAGGGGAAAAGTTGGTATTGGAGAGGGGGAAGAGGAGGTGAAGAATAAGAATAAGAATTGAAAAGCAATCTTATGTACTTTATCATGGAAGTAGCTAGAGTTTGGATAGAGAGAAAAGGAGGAATAGGAGGCAGAGGTGCCTTAAGTAGAGAATTGAGGGTAGAAAAGATGGCGGGGGATGGAGGCAAGACTAAAAGGTTAGCTAAAAGGATAAAATAGTTTTGCTTTGCAAGAGCAATAGCGGACTGGAAAGAAATAACCATGAATATGAAGTGAAGAAAGTCGGAGAGGGAGCGGGATCTGAGCCAGGAGCTCTCAGCTGAGCTGGCACAGGAAAACAGGTAGCAGGTAGCTGAAGACAACCAAGGCTGAGGCAGGGTGCATCTCACAGGACGCGTTATGAGAGGAGCAAGGGAGTATAAGATAGAGAAGAGAGCAGCATTAAAGGAAGTTACAGCTATATCAACAGACTGAGAGGACAAAGTAGAGGAAAGAAGGGGTGAGATAGTAGTAGATAGAGTCAATGGATCAAAAGCATGAAGATTCCTAAAGTTATAAGAGGAGATTGGCTGAGGCTGAGTGGGGCGAGTGATGAAGTGAAGCTTAACAGGTGATGGTCAGATAAGGAAAGAACTGAGGAGTGGAAATTAGAGGGTAAACAATTGTAAAAGAAAACGAGGTCAAGGCAGTGACTTAGCTGATGAGTGGGGACAGAAGAGCAGTTGAAGGAGGTAAGTGAGAGGAGTTTTAACACATAGAGGTGGAAGGGGTTATCAATATGAAAATTAAAGTGATCAAGAATAAGGGAGGTGGACGAAGAGTCCAGGAAGAAGGCGCGCCAAGAATCGAAATCAGTTAGGAAGGTAGAGGCAGACTTATCAGGGAGTCTATAGAGGACAGCAATCCGGAGAGGAAGGGGAGTAAAAACACAGATGGAATGAACTTCAAAGGACAGAAAAGAATGGGTTTGAGGTAGAGGGAGGGGTTGAAATTGACAAGAAGGAGACAGTAGAAAGTCAACACCATCAAGGTGGCCATTGGGACGAGAAGGTTGAGAGAATTGGTAGCCACCGTGACAAAGTGCAGCAACTGAAGCAGTGTCATCAGGAAGTAGCTAGGTTTCAATAAGAGCGAGAAGACTGAAAGCAAGAGAGATGAAGAGATCATGAGTAAAAGGAAGTTTATTAAAAATGAAGTGAGCATTCCATAGTGCACATGAGAAGGGGAGAGAGAAGGGATATGAATGAGATTAGGGAGGTGGTGAGGAGATATAATAAGCTGGTGATAGAGAAGAGAAGAGAGATCAGGGTTGGGATTAATATTACCAGAAGACAGGAGGAGAAGGAGAAGAATGTGAGGGAGAGGAGACAGTACAGCAGAAATGAGGATGAGGTTGTTTGAGAAAGGAAGGAAAGGGATCAATGAGAGGAAGAAGATGATGATGCTCGAGAGCTGAAGAAAGGGTGGAGGGTAAGATAGGAAGAGAAGTAGGGTAGTTGGAGAGAAGAAGAGAAGGAAGGAAAAGAGGGGGATAGTAAGATGATGGAGGGGATGAAGAAGGTTAGGGAGGATTAGAAGGAAGAAGAAAGAATGAAATCGGGTCATAGGGGTTAGTAAATTTGGAGTTATAAAGAAGAAGAGGGAGGGGAGGGGGATGGCAGAGGAATAAGCGAGTAACAGTGAGAAGGAAAGAGGGAGGCAAATCTGGTAGCAAGTAGTTACTAAGACATTAAGAGAAGGGGAATGACCAGGGGGTGCATTTATAACATAGTGAATGAGGTGCAATAAGGGTAGCACAAGTAAAAGTGGATATAAGGTAGACAATGTTAAATAAATTATATACCATGATAACCTTCTGGCTGGTGAAATAAAGGTAGTACAGATTTACATAAATGCATCTTACAAGAGTAGAAGCCTCTGGGCAGTATGGTTTGCAATCTGGATTCGTAGAGTTGCGTGCGCTCAAAGGCCATGCCCAAGGGTACTTTGGCGTGGCCCACAGGCGTGGGCGTAACTCGAGTACTGTCTAAATTTGAATTGTTCCTCTGCATCCTGATTGGCTGCTCCGATGAGCAGGAGGAGTTCAGCTCAAGCAGACAGCAGCAGCTCTGACGAGATGCTGGTAATCCTGTGCGCCCGAGTGCTATTTAAATTTGATTTGTTCCTTTGCACCCCGATTGGCTGCTCCAACGTGATGGCCACCAAGAAAAAGACACGCATCCAGTGGCTCAAAAGGAGCCCACATGAGCTGGCAGAGGGCCATGTTCAGATCCCAAGCAATCGTAAGGGGCTTAACTGGAGGCTTCGAAAGAAGCAAGCCTCGCATGAATCGGCGTACCAGAGGCTGAGCTGAGACAGGCTTCCCATCACAGTCGTAACGGAATGCTCTTATCATGCTGAGGTGAACACGCAGAGTTGAACTTCAGCCCAGAATTGGAGAGGTTCAAAAGATACTCCAACAGATGGTCCACGGGGCAGACAAATGGATCCAATGCCTGACCAGCACACCAGACGGCAAACAGCTGCCATCTGAACATATAGATTTTACGTGTTGGCTTCTTGCAAGATGCTGGCAGGATCTCTGTGACACACTCGGGGTGGGCAAGCTCCGCAAGGGCTAGCCACTCACCATCCATGCTGTGAGTGCTAGGGAGCAGATGTTGGGATGCAACAACAAGCCGCCCTCCTACGAGATGAGGTCTGGGTCAGAGCCCAGGTGAAGAGGTTCTTTCTGCGAGCTGCAGCAATAACGAGAACCACAGCTGTCGAGGCCAGCGATGAGAATCATGGATCCTCTCTCAGCCTGGAGCTTCAGGAGCGTCTTCGTGATGAGCAGAATCAGAGGGTAGGCACAGAGCAGCCCTCTCCCCCAATGGATAAGGAAAGTGTCCGGAGCCAGGCGATCGTTGGCCGGCCTCCAGGAGCAGAACCGAGCTACCTGGGCATTCTGTGCCATAGCAAAGAGGTCCACATTGGGGGTGCCGCACTCCCAAAAGATTCGGTCCACCGCCTCCCTCTTGAGGGACCACTCGTATGGCTGAAGAACCCGGCTGAGGTGATCCACTAAGCTGTTGCACTCATCGAGAAAATACATCACCCTGAGATCCATGCCATGGAGCAGGGAAAACTTCCAGAGGCGAACAGCCTCCCAACACAGAGGTACGAGCCAGTGTCTCCCTGCTTGTTAACATAGAAAATGATGACCTGGTTGTCTATCTGGATCAGGACCACCTGATTCGCTAGGTGTGCCCAAAAGATACGGACAGCTTTCGCGATGGCTCGGAGCTCAAGGAAGTTTATCTGATGGAGCTCTTGGACCACAGGCCCTGGGTGTGGCGACCATCCAGGTAGGCACCCCAGCCGAACTTGGAGGCATCCATCGGGAACAGCCTGTAGAGTGATTCTGGTTGGAATGGGAGGCCCTGACTCAAGTTTGCGGGCATGAGACACCACATCAGGGACTGTGCGAGTGGTGCAATGACCACCGCCCTGTCCTGCAGTTGGCTTGCTGCCATTGCGTTCGCAAGATCCAGTGAGTCTGCCGCATGCAGAGGCAGGCCTGAGGGATGACATGCACTGTGGCCACCTTGTGTCCAAGGGCTCTCAGCAGCCCATGGGCTGTGGTGTGGCACTGGCGCTGCAAAGTCCACCACATTGATGAGACGCTGCCGGCAGTTTGCCAGCAGGAAAGCTCTCGCCCAAGTGGTTTCGAAGACAGCCCTGATGAACTTCAGTTGTTGTACTGGCTGGAGGTGTGACTTCGGACAGTTGATCACGAAGTAAAGGCCTTTGAGCACCTGAATGGTGAGCTTGGTGGACTGCTGTGCTCTGGTCGATGTGGGACTCTTTACAAGCCAGTCTTCCAGGTACAGAAAGATAAAGACCCCCCAGGTCCGAAGGAAAGCAATCATAACCACCAAGCACTTCGTGAAGACCCTGGGGGCTGCGGCCAGTCCGAAGGGAATTAGCCAGTATTGATAGTGCTGATCGCACAGCACAAACCAAATGGACTGTCTGTAATGCGGGTGGATCGGAATATGCGCATACACATCCTTGAGATCCAAGGAGCAACGCCAATAGTCTTGTAGAAGGAATGAGAGCAGTGTCCTCAAGACCATTTTGAACTTTTCACGCACCAAGAACCGGTTGAGGTTTCGCAGAACCAGAACGGGATAGAACCTGCCGGTCTTTATGGGGACCAGGAAATATCTGGAGTAAAGGCCTTGCCTGATCTGTGCCAGGAGAACCAGCTCAATGGTGAGGTCAGTTAGCAGGAGGCTCCGGTGCACGGGGTCTATGGAGGCCTCCTGCGATTGTAAGGAGGCGGCAGCTGGGTGAAAAGCAACCGATAGCCACTTTGGATGATCTGTAGCACCCAGGTGACAAGAGGCCACTGGTGGGCAAAGTAGATGAGCCGCCCCACCACCTGCGGGGGGGGGGGGACCTTGGTGGACGACTGTCAGCTAGCTGTTCTCCTGAGGACCCCATCAAAAACCTCCACCCGGCTTTGGCTGGGGGGCGGACTGTGCCTTTGGGGTTTTCTCCCTCCGCTACAAGCAGGGAGCTTGGGCCTTAGGCTGCACCTGCAAGATGGATTGGAAAGTACCTCTGTGAGTGAGGGAGGAAAACCTGTTTGGTTGGTGCTCTTTTCCATGCAGATTCGCCGTCATTCTGGAGAGCCTGGTGAGGGTCACCTGCTCCTTTTCCAGCTCTTTGGCCTTTTCCTCCCTGGGCTTGCTGAAGAGGTTTTCACCCAGACAGGGGAAATTGGCGATCTTGTCCTGGACCCACTGCTCCAGGTCTGAGGACTGCAAACCAGGCCACTGCCATGCGGTGATCCCCACAGCTTCCACTCTACCGGTGGATTCGAAGGTGTCGTAAGCGCCCTGGACCATAAACTTTGAACAATTTTTGCTGTAAGCTTCAAGACCTCAAAAAGACTCATGGCAGTCCTCAGAGATGAGGGAAGCGAAGGTCATGACATCTTTGAGGAACATGGCCATGTAAATTTGGAAGGCCAGGATCTGGGCTATCAGAACCTGGAAGCACCTCTTCCCGAAAGAGCCCAGGATCCATGGGGAAAGCAGGCGTGGCATATTTCCCAAAAGCTTCCTTTGGAAGCTGGGGAGCATTCCGTGCGGGGCTCCATCGGTGACATCACCCATACATGAGGACTTATTTCCTGCTTGTTCATGGAGAATATAAACTCAAGTCTGCACCTTTATATTAATGTGGCAGTCTCATGAGTTACAGAATGTCTGCTCATTTCTGAACTGTAAAAACAAATTTTTATGTAAGGACAGCCACTAGGTATTTTTCTTTCTTTGGGTGCACACCTTATAGACTACTGCAACCTGCTCTACACAAGTCTTCCAGGAAACCATCTCTCTCCAGTTAATCCAGTTCTGTCTAGTGGTTACAAGAAATGCAGGCTAAGAACCAGAGAAGCAAGGTTTAAATCCCACTGATGTGCCCTTGTGATCTTGGACAAATCCATTACTTAAGTACAAACTTGGACTGTAAGCTCTCTGGGGACATAGAAATACCTACAGTACCTGAATATAAAACGTAGTTACTCACCTGTAATAGGTGTTCTCTAGCGACAGAAGGAATCAGTCCTCACAAATGGGTGACATCAGTACCAACAGAGCCTGCACGGAGTATGAACCCGTGCCTCCCTGCTTGTTGATATAAAACATAGCAATCTGGTTGTCTATCTAGATCAGTACAGGCCGGTGCCACAGGCGGTGGCAGAATGCTTATAGGGCCAAGAAGATTGCCCTGAGCTCCAGGAGATTGATCTGTAGGAGCAACTCCTCCTGAGACCAGCTGCACTGTGTGCGGCGGTCTCCACCATGTGCCCCCCAACCCAGGAGGGGGATATCTGTGATCAGGGTCCTGTGTGGCATGGGTGCCTGGAAGCGCATTCCGGCCTGGAGGTGGCGCAGGTTTTGCCACCAGTGGAGGGACTCTGCCAGTTGGCGAGTAACCCTAACCCTGTCCCGTAGCCTGCCGGTGGCCTAAGTCCACTGAGAGCATAGGCACCACTGGGCTGTCCGCATGTGTAAGCAAGCTGAAGACATGACGTGGACCGTCGAGGCCATATGACCCAGTAGGCAGTGGAGGAGATGAGCCGGCACTGACCAGCAGCATTGTACCTCTCCTGACAGTTGCCTGAGGCATTCTTCCCTTTCTCTTGGGAGGACGGTTTTGACCTGTAACGTATCCAACTGGGCACCTATGAACTCCAGACTTTGGGCTGGAGAGAATTGGGATTTGGGGTAGTTGATGACAAACCCCAGGTGCCACAACTAAAGGATTGCACATTCTGTGGCCTGACTGAACTCTGAGACTGTCGTCCAGGTAGGGGAAGACGAAAGCCCCTTGTAGGTACAGATAGGCAACTTCCACTGCCAGGCATTTGGTAAAGACCCTTGGCGAGGGGGCCAGGCCAAAGGGTAGCACCTTGTACTGGTAGTGCCCTCCTCCCACCACAAACCGTAGGTACTGCCTGTGGGAGGGAGAGATCAGGATGTGCGTGCATGCATCCTTTAGGTCCAAGGAGTACACAGCCAATCTCCCTGGTGGAGGTAAGGCAGCAGTGTGTTTGGGAGAGCATCTTGAACTTCTCCCTCACCAGAAACTTGTTTAAGTTTTTTAGGTCTAGTATGGGCCTGAGGCCCCCAGTTCTCTTTGGGACAAGGAAGTATCTGGAGTAGAAGCCTTTTCCCCATAGATGTTCGGGGACAGGCTCTACTGCATTGTCCCTGAGCAGACTAGTGAGCTCTGAGAGCAGAAGGGTCTGGTGAAGGAGAGGTTGCACTGGCTTTCCTGGAAAGAACCTGGGTGGTACCTGCTGTAGATGGAGGAGGTATTCCTCCCTTACCACTTACAGTACCCACTGGTCCGAGGTGACACTGGCCCACCTGTGGGCGAAAAGTGCCAGCCGCCCCCTGTTGGCTGGTGAAGGTCTCCCAGGGGAGGGAAGGCCCTGCTCTGGGAGTCAAAAGCTCCCCCCCCCCAGGCTGGGTGGGAGCTGAGGCCTGGGGCTTCTGTGTCTTTGGCTTTTGGGCCCCAAGGCTTTGTCTTCTAGGGTAAGAACCCTGCTGTTGGCCCGAGAAGGGCTGGTAGTGGTGACTCTGATAAAGGGACCCCTTTTTCCTCGGGAACAGGGGCATTTTCCCCGATAGTTTCTTACGGGGGAAGGATAAGGTCTTTTTGGAGAGCCTCTGTTGAGTCACTACATCGGCCTCTATCTCGGTCGCCTTGCTGGCCATAGGCTTGCCGAACAGGTTCTCCCTGGTACAGGGCACATCAAGCAGCTTGTCTTGAACCCACTGCTTGAGGTCCAAAGACTACAGCCAGGCTTGGCACCGGGTGCTGATACCGGCCACTGCTACCCGAGCCATTGACTCAAATCCATCACAGGAACTTAGAGCAGGGAAAGGAACTTAGAGCAGCCCTTGATCCTGGAGGTCATGGATTAGAACCGTTGGAGGGGCTCCCTAGTAAGCCCTGCTGAAAACCCGGACAACTCCTGGGTTAGGGCCTTGAGGTTGTGATAAGGAAGCTTATCATAGCTCAGGAAGGAGCTATAGAAAAGGTGAAGTGTCTCTGAACAAGCAACCTGTCAGTTCTGGTAAAAATAAGAAAACAGAATCTTTCCATAAAAGACTACCAGTCCCGAATGCACCAGGTTCCAACAGCCATTAGAGGAGCTGAAGTGGGGAAACGTGTGTTCAATCAGGAGGGCTATGAGGTAATCCCCAAGCACTCATCTCAAAGGGCAGGGCCTGATTCAGCACAGCTGCGCTGTGCTAGGGTGGAGCACTCATCTAAGCAGAATAAAGGTAGAGTTTATTCTATAGAGAATTATCCTCAGTTTCATCTTGGAGATCCTCATCTTGGACAGCTTCATCATCTGGAGGATCATCAGAAGCAGAAACCAGAGCGGACGGACAGAGAGGGCAAGAAACCCTTTGGAAGAAAGAAGAGAAAAGCATTTGGGAGGTCTAAAGGAGTCCAGAGCAGTACGTATACTGGGAGACATTCAAAAGGCCAGCATACACCATTGGACTGGGGAAAACCAGAGGAGTGGTGCTGCAGAGCTAGGAATCTCCAGACGGTACCTGTGAGGGAGATGGCTGCACTTGGAAGGGACCCTAGGACCCGTGCCAGAAGGTCTGTGAAGAGAGATCCAGTGTCCAGGGATCTGGATTGGAAGGCTGGACATAAGAACTGGACTACATACTGGCTAGGCTATTTAAAGAGGAACTCTAACAGCAATGGAAGCTCAGGTATGATCTATGCCCTAGCTATACCCTTGAAAGACAGCAGGGAAACAAGTATTCTCCTGAGAGTGCTCCATTGAGAAATTCCTCTGTGCCAATCTATGATATTGAACCCATGATTGTTGAAGAAGGGGGAGAGGTGGTAGATACAGGCTGTGAATACATGGATTGCTCTCTGTCTAAACTCCTTTGGTAATTTACTGTTACAAAGTACAACAACCATCACAAAGAAATACAAACTTGTTCTTTAATCTACTCAGAAAAGCTCCTGAATAGGATTTGAGCCAAGCAGTAGAAAGTAAGCCAGCTAAGGGGTTTCAGCTGGATAACTGCTAGCAATTGAGCCTTACCTAATTGCTTGTGAGCTCTGAGGGAATCACTTCTGAGTCTATGTGTGAAGATATAAGAAGTTAACCTGAAAAGAACAGTTTTTCCCTACTTTGTGGGTTTTGTTTGCTGATTAAAGCACTGCTAAGAAAATATTAGCTAGAGCCTACAGAAAAGACCATTCTGTTATCATCCTGGTCTTTATTCTTTTGCTTTGATTGCCTGACAAGTTCAGCTGTTGTTTTCCTGATTTTGTTGTTCTAAGTTTAACACTGAAAGCAAGTATCCTGTTTTATGTGCTACCAAGCATATCTGTGTTGGGAGAAATAACCCCATAAATAAATATCTTATTGGCTTTACACTCAAGCACAACTAATTATTGTGAGCGGCTGTGTCTGGTGTGAATGGACTGCATTTCCCACAATCCCTTGCAAATCATATTGATATATGCCTTTGCCAAGACTGTGAACATTCTCACCCAGGCACCCGTCTGACAAGGTATATGCCTATGTATAACTTATAGGCCTGGATCTGACACCCCCCGCATCGAGCCAAGAGCATCAAGGGCTCTAGCATCCCACTGGTCTTCTGGCTCTTAGGTTTTTTGCATGGTTGACTCGACAACCATGGCGTTATGTGGGAGTTGGGTTTGTGGAACCCTGGCCCTTTCCTGACATGGTACATGGCGTCAAGGCACCGGCTGACCACCGGTACCAATGCCGGGATCTCCCACATTCTCAACAGGAGCCGCTCGAGGATCGGCTGCACCAGCACCATGAGAGCTTTTCCTGGGTGGAGACTCATACTGGAGAATCTCCAGCTCTTTGGTGCATGGGTCTTCCTCCACCTTGGTTTGCATCGAGGGGGCTCTGGCCATATCCCTGACAAAGTCGTGGAAGGCCACATCCTCTGAAGGAGAATGGTGCTGGGGTACCAGGGGAGATGGATCCAAGAAGCTGTCTCGGTGCCATCTGGTTTCCGGTGATGCATCGCCATCAGTCTCCCACTCAGAGTCGAGGGGTGATGACAAATCTGAGGCCCTGTGACTCCTTGCCTCGAGGCCAGTGCCGAGGGGAGCCTGGGGCCTCCAGAGGACCTCGGATCTGAGTCACAGAAACTGGTCGGGGAGGATCAGATTCCCAAGGAACGGGACCGGGACCTTGACCGGTGCTGAAGGCTTACCCGAGGCTGATGGTTCTCGGAGCTCGGCTCGACTACAGGGGACTCCCTCGCAGTCGGGGGTTGGTCAGTGGGGCAGATGATGCAGATGAAGAAGCCATCATTGCCTGCTGCAGGACCAGGATAGAAGTGATGTTCTACTCCAGGGCCGCCATTCTGGTTTCCAAGCCAGAGAGCTCTGCAGCTTTCGGCTCAGGCACCGAGGATCTTGAGCATGGCGCCGGCACACTCGCGAGTGTGTCCTCAATGAGGACTACGGTCTCGAGGAACCTCGCACGGTCTCCGCCGGCCAAGGAATCCTTTTTTAGGACCTTGGTAGGGTGCTTCTCGGAGCCGCCTGAGTCCCTCCGAGGGGTTTTACTAGGTTTCTCCGGTGGAACCTTGATGGGCTTCGAGGATTTTTTCTTCTTTCTCTCGGGGTTAGAGGTCTTTTCAGAGAAGCCGCCGCCACGGGACTCTGAGGATGCTCGGGCCTCATGGGAAGTGCTGGGCTTGGAGCTCGGCGTCGGGGAAGCCGGTGCCGAGTCGGACCTTGGGAACAGTTTCTCCTGCAACTCCGACCTCTTTTTATTGACGTCATGGCCTAACACAGGTCGCAGGAGGTGCTGTCATGGTCCGGTCCCAGGCAGCGTAGGCAGCAGTCAAGGGTGTCGGTTACTGACATGGTTTGACTGCATCGGTCACATTTTTTGAATCCACAAGGAATATCCGATCAGGGTCGATGACCCCTGGGCGAAAAAAGGCATGAACGCCGGTCGAGGCAAGCCTCAATTTAAAAAAAGGAAAAAATCCGAGAACAGCACCGAGTCCAGCGCTGGCTCGAGGCAGGAAGAGGAACTGGTACACGAACCGGGAAAAGCTAACTTTAAAGGATATAGCAAGGATTTTTTCCAGGGAAACGGGTCAGACGTCCGTTGTGCTCCGCAGAAAAAAGGAGACTGAGCAAGATGGCACTCTTGGGCAGGAAGGGGACCACGCATGCGTAGTAGCATGTCCCAAAGGCATTCTTTGAAAGCTGAGGAAATGCTCTGTGTAGGCTCCGTCAGTGCCGTCACCCACATGTGAGGACTGACTTCCTGCTTGTTCATGGAGAATTTGCATTTTAGCTACTACTGAGAAGGTGTGAGCTAAATCCAAAATGTAATCTATTCAAACCTTTGCTGCATAAGTTATCTTCCACTAGTGTCCTATATAACTCAAATCATTACATTGGTTTTCTATATGCGTCTACATAGAGTTCAAGCTGTTACTCGTCTACACACTCCCCGTTCTCTCTCTTTTATCACTCCTTACACCCTTTTTGAGAACTGTGCTTATGGGGCAAGTCCTTTTCCTGCCTCATCAACTTCTGTTCTTGTACTTTGCGGTATGCTTGCTACATCATGCTCCCTTCTTTGGTCTTATTCAGATTCAGACTAAAAGCTTGCCTCCAAACCCTGATTCTCCTGATCAGAGCCTTGTTGGCTTTAATCATTTTCTTAACAAATGAAATTCATAAAGTCTCTCTGTTGTCCTTTGTCTTAACTAGACTGCAAGCTTTATGGAGGAGGGGACTGCTCTTATGCATGCTTGTACAGTGCTGTGAATTTCTAGTAGTACTATGGGAATTGGCTCTCTTATTAGTGCTAATATTTCCATTATTTTCTTGATAACATAACAAGAGATGAGATGGTGAGCTTTCACAACCACTCATGCGTGACCCATTAGGCTAGAATAATCTATGGTTCTGAGATGGTTTGTTACCTTGGGATCGCTAAACTCTCACCAGTCTTATAGAACATACAGTAGTCAGCTGCAATAAGATAATCCACACTCTCTGCTCCAAACATGCTGGTCTTTTATTATTTTTAATACATACCACTGTCAGGCAAAATGTTATTTTAGTGGGTTTACCACAGATTTTATTGCTATATTATAATTTAAAGCTTCTAGTTAATGCAATTTGAGCTCATGGGTAAGAATTCCAGTGTCTACTTTTTCTCTTCAATGCTTAAAATGTCAATTTTGTGATTTCTACAATTCCTTTTCTATGTATAGCTCATTAATTTTAGAGTGTATTAAAAGCATAGAATAACATAGTGGCCATACTTTTATTCTCCAGTGTCCAAATGTAAAAAGTCAATCCAGTGACAGCTAATAGTCATTTGAGATTCTTTAAAAATGCTGATGTATATGTAAGTACCCATGGTTCAGCAACCACTTAAAATTGGCCTTTAAACATTATATAATTTAAAAGCTTCAAATTAGTTTTTAAATTGTTCCACATCATGGCCAGCAATTGGTAAAGTTCTCAACAGTGGTCACTTTTTGTAATTAACCTATTCAAAACAAGTCCTTACTTAGAACAAAATTGATTTTTGTCCCTCAAATGAATATTTGCATAATATATATTATAAAAAAAATAGATGAGTTTGGGTTTAATCCAAACTCAAGGCAAGTTAGAAAGTAAGGTAAAACTGGCAGGTATTTTCCCAGAGCTCTTACAATCTTAAAGGCAATGAAGTGGCTTGCCCAAGTTTAAAAGGCATCAAAGAGAGACGTGAAATTTAAACCTTTACTTATCTGAGTCTCAACCCGCTGAATATCAAATCTTTATATTGATTATTTTTGTTTCTCCCATCTGGTGCCTCATATAGAGACAGACCCTTGGATTGCATTTTAATATTTTTTGAGAGATTTGCCTGCCCTGGTATGCATTTCCATCCAAAAATTATCTATAAAAAGAAAAACCCATTCGTTTGTAAACAGTAATTCATAAATCCATCATAGTTGTTCAGCTCACTATTAGTATAAATAGCTAAATAAAATACATGACAATAATTATCTGGAAGGGTACAGTGATGATGGGAAGGGATTTTGGCTATAGCTTACGCCTTTATAAGAACATAATATATGCCATACACTTATAGCTAAAAATTAATTACATTCATATACAGTAGGTAGTAGCAATGAGGATAATTCGCACTACTATGGCCCCCTTTATCCCAATAGGACACCAATTTCTTTTACAACACCGATACCTAGATCATACCCAAAACCTAGTCACCAAATTTTCCATACCAGTGTTGCCTATAGACTAGTTTCTATCTAAGACGTTCCAAAGGAAGAGGGAACAGTTCAGTAAAGTGAGAGACATGAGCTCTCCTGTCTCCATCATTAGATCACATCTCTTCTCATTATTGTATAGTACATTATAAAGGCAACATCACTGACCAGTGCGCACTCAAAAGGTTATGTACTATGTTTGAATTATTTTTATGTTGGTCCACTTATAAGGCATCACGGCCTACAAAGAATTAGAAAAAAATGTGAGATACCATAGTGATATCAAGTCTCATTGCTGCAGGGTAAATATATGCTCATGCACACAAGTGACTTCCATTATACAGTTTCCTGAGCTTCTATGAAGACAGGACTGTACTACATTATAAATGATACAGCGATTTTTGCTCTATTATACACTATTTTAAATGCAGTAAAATGAATACCAACAAGAGTGTTCCAAGATGGCCACAAAGCTTGAATGCAATTAGAAGTGCTCCACTATTGGTCTTAATTTACATTCTCTTGTATTCATTTTCTCTGACTTCTAGTGGAGGAAGAAAGCTGTGGCTTAATCTATTCCTTCTACAGCTTCTCCAACCATCTAAGCTTTGGTGCAACTGGTGAGCTTCAGGCGGTGCACTTTCTGCTCTTCTTCAGTCCCTGGATTAGACACATTTTTTGTCCCCCTGTACAGACAGCTGATTGCCTGGGAAGAGCAAGCAGATCGGAAAACTTTAACCCCCACAATATCTGCATGCAGCAGAAAACACTACTTCTTGCAGGATCATCTCTGGTAAATTCAGCAGCACGAAGAATGGTTCCAGTTGTGGAAATTACCACATCCAGGGTGCCAAGACATGGAGGATGCAGATGGAGCTTTCTGGGTCTATCCCGTAACGGCCAGTCTTTTCCAAGGATGGTAAACTCTGACAGTTTGTATTCCCCTCAACCAAATTATTAGAGGCAATATGGAAGAGCAGTGACTAAAGTTAAGCTGTCTATTACTGGTTACACTGACTTTCCATGGATTCTTTGTGCAGTCTAATGCTGAAGTCGTGTCTCATGACGGCTCTTTTAAAGAACATAGTCAAGTGGAAGCCCAGGTGAGCAAAATGGGATCAATCTTAGGACTTTAAAAGTGTTTAAGATAAACACTGTTCTTTATTAAACAGTGGGGAACCTCAAGAACTGTGTGAAGAAAAATAATTCAGAAGTGGTTAATTTTCTCCTATCCTTTAAAATGGTGATAAAAGTTTTGTACAACATGCTCAAATTTCCTGAAGAAGCAATTTCCCTCCAAAGGCCAAAAGGGAAGCTGGATGACAGACTGAAAAGAGGAAAGGGACTTCCACTGGCATTACTACAACTACTACTATTTTGTCTAGTTAAAATTCTTGAGGCATCACAGGAAGAGGCAGCTTTATCAGCTACACTAACAGTTGTTTCTGTATTTGAAATGGATGAAGACGCTACATACGTAGGTTTTTTTAGCCTTCAGGTTATTTGGTTTTTCTGCTTAGAGACTAGCTATTTTCAGATATTTGCAGAGTAGGGGCTCAGGAGGTTACTGGAGTTACATCCAGATGCAAATTCCTTGGGAGGGGAAATATTTTTAAACAGTCCTATGAATGGTCATTTTTCTAGACCCAGATCAATTTATAGATTTTCTCAAGAGTTGGACGTATTTCCTTTTGTTTCTTCCTAAGGTTGTAGGTTAAAATGGTATCTTGAAGTAAAGGTTGCAGGTGTTTCTTCTATTGATTTTTCTTATTTTAAATTTTCCTTTAGAAGACCTCCTACCTATCCGATGGCTGTAGTTGACTGTGTATAATTACTGGTTTGTGCTTCCTTTCCATTTCATATGAGGATATTATCTTAGAAGCATCCCCATGCATAAATAGCGACATTTAAGTATAAACAAAGAATAGAAAGGAGCTATTTATACATAGTGATGCCTAACACACTATGTTTTCCAGGAGGTGTAAGGGTGTGGAGAGGGAGTATCAATATGGATTCCCTATCTTACAAGGGGAATCCATGTCAATGATAAAAAATCTGGATGTCCAGAATTTACACCTGCTCCAAGGCATGAATAAGTGCTTTCTTGAAGGTGCAGGTATAAAGGCTAAGGTCAGCCCCCCATCATCCTCTTGATATCTAAGACCTTCCCACCTGCTCAAGGCATCCGATCGCCCCCAACAGGCAATCAACCTCCTGACCCTTTCCTAACAGCTAAACCCCACAATCTCACAACCCTCCAACCCCTCCCAAAGTCATCCACCCCTGCCCCAGCATCAATAACTTTCTTTCTGATGCACAACCCCCCCCCCCACCCGCTGGCATAAAGAACCCCCGCCCAATGGTCCCCAGTCGGACCTCACCAACCCTGCATCTCCCATCCCAGCTCTTATTGGGGGTCACATGGTTTAAAGAAGCATTGAAAGCATTATCAAAAAACAAAGCACTAGGCTTTAATGGCATTCCCATTGAAGCATTACAGCAATCAAATGCAGCTATTACTAATAAGATTTTACCAGGAAATTTGGAAAACGTTATGGCCAACTGACTGGAAAAGATCTGTGTTCATACCATTACTGAAGAAAGGTGATCCGACTGACTGTGGAAATTATCGCACAATTGCTCTGATCCTACTCACCAGCAAAATTATACTCAAAATCATTCAGTGGAGACTACAACCATACTTGGAACGAGAACTGCCTGAAGTGCAAGCAGAGTTTAGGAAAGGGCGAGGAATGAAACACATTATGCTTGGTTGAAGGTCAGCGCAAAAAAGGAAGGTCAGTAATGCAATGGACGGACACAATAACAGCAGCTATGGACGCCACTCTATCAATTCGCCACCTGACTGAAGATCGAACACAGTTTAGAACAGCCATGAGTCGGCACAGATTTGACAGCTCTTAAAAACAATATGGTTCCTAGTGTCTAGTAGGAAAAGGAGTGATCTCCAGTTGCTCCTACTCCTTCAGCTTTGGATTCCAAAATGGCGCTCATGATTCCTAGGGGTAATCTCACCCTTATTTGGCAGCTTGACCCCTAGTGATAATATTGCAATATTACCAGTACGGGTCATGAGCGCCATTTTGGAACCCCTTACCTATGGAGCAGAAGGGACTGGGAACTACTCTTGCTCCCACTAAACACCAGGGACCACGTGACTCCGGTAAGAGCTGGGACAGGGTATCGGTGGAGGGGGGGGGGGGAAGGATTCTTTATCCCAGGCGAGGGAGAATTGGGAGCAAGGTTACTGATGCCAGGGGATCAGATGTTATGGGGTTTTTTTGTTCTTTGTTTTTATTTTATTGTAAACCGCTAGGATATGGCTTGTGATTGGCGGTATATCAAATAAATAAAGTGTAAACCATAACCGTATTGTGCCATTGGCTATTGGGAGGGAGTGATCTGATGCCTAGGGGGATGGGGAATTGCAACAGGAGCAGGGGGTGGGAATCGGGGAGGGACTAGTGCTGCAGGATCAAGGTATATATACAGATAAGGGAGCAGCAAATTTAAAAAGTTACTGCTACCAGCTGTTTAAAAGTGCGGCTCCCACTGGATGTGGGTGCTTGTCCCATGCTTTCTTGAATTCAGATACCGTTTCTGTCTCCATCACCTCCAATAAGCTGTTGCATGCATAGAGCATCATTTCTGTAAAGAACTATTTCCTTAAATTATTCCTGAGTCTACCCCATTCACCCTCATCTTATGACACCCCCGCCCCCACCCTCCCCCCAGATACCAGAGCCTCCTGTCTCCTAGGCCTTCATACTTTGAAGTATTTAAATTATTAGTAATGACATATAAGGCTATAATAAATGGGAAACCTTGAGATTATGTCCTGAAAAGCTAACTATGCCCCTCCCAAGGTAATTTTATTAGAAATACCTGATATTACTTTTTTTTCTCTTTATTTTTGAAGGTTTTCATAACAGGATTGTCAGTTTCCACATGTGGCCAAACATTCCACAATGTACAAAAGAATCAAAGAGTTACAAAGTATCCCCGTGAATGTCACATCACTTCTGACAATTTTCTCATATTTGCCAATCATTAACATTAAAATCAAAACCAAACATGCTGTGTGCTGGATCCAGGGCCAGAGGGGGGAAAGCAAGGAGGGGGGGGGGGGACCAGAAAGAAAGAAAAAAAAAAGTGGAGAGAGAAAAGGAAAGAGGACAAAGAAGGAGGTTAGAGAGAGAGAGAAGAAGAAGGGACAGTAGGCGTCGCGGGTCATGCAAACCAGGGGGTAGGGGGTGCACCTACAACCTCCTCTGCAGTACACCATTACTCCCTGCTATTTTCCTGGGTGGATCTGTAAAACCAGATGCTGTGCATATTATCACCTGTTCAGCCCACCCCTTACAAAAGCTTCTACCGGTGCCCACATCTTATCAAAGTCCTCCTTCGTTCCCTGTGTGAGTGCGACTACCCGTTCGAGCTCCATGATCTGCGCAAGGCTTGTGGTCCAATCCAGCAGAGTGGGGGCCAGTGTGTCCTTCCACTTGCGTGCGATAGCTAGTAGAGCAGCTAAAAAGAGAAAATTAGGCATCTTCTTGTGCTTCAACCATAGCGGGAGGGGGTCCCTACTGATAACCCAACATCATGATCACAGGATCAGAGGGCTACTTCTGAGAGTTGCCCACTAGGGGAGGAGTAGCCTAGTGGTTGGGGCAAGGTACTTCAGGCCGGAAGGTCGAAGGTTCAAATCCCACTAGAGGACAGCAACCTTGGGCCGGAAGGACTGGGGTTTCTAGTCCCACAGATGCTCCTTGTGGTCTTGGGCAAGCCACTTAACCCTCCATTGCCCATGTTCCCTGTAAGTATTAGTGTATGTGTCTCATATCCCCGTGTGTTAAATATATCCCCCAATTGTGTTGTGACCGCTTTGATTGAAGGATAAGGCGGTATACAAAACTGTCTAAATAAATAAATAAATAAATAAAATATCTCCCCTATCTCCTTCCAAAAGTGTTTCGCTCTGTCACATTCCCAAAGGATGTGATACATTGTTCCTCGCTGCCCACATCCTCTCCAACACCTGTCCTCCGGCAGAGGGGTTTATGGCATGCAGTTTCACAGGTGTGAAATACATTCTAAATAGCACTTTGTACTGAGAGTCTAAATGAGTTTGAGAAATGGATATTTTCCTATTATTCTTGTATAACTCCACCCATTGATCCTCTGTCCAGTCTTTCCCTAGATCTCTCATCCAGTTCTGTTGATAGTGATGTAGGCCGGGGGGGCTCTGCAGAATGGTGTACAGCTGAACTAAGTGCCCCCTACCCTTCTGAGGTTTTATGATAAAAGATTATCGGGTGGGCCGGTTTCCTATAGTGGTCCCTATGAGTCTGGAGGAAGTGTTGGAGCTGAATAAGACAGAAAAAGTGAGGAGTAAACTGCGCATTTTTCCAAGATGGCCTCTCTCTCCAAAACAGCTCCACCTCCAGATAAACTACCACCCTTTCCAACCAGTTCTGTTCCATCCACTTAAACCTCGCTGGGTCCTCCTTGCTCGGTGGAAAAAGATCTCCATAAGTTAGATAAGCTAGCCGGGATATAGGTGGATGTAATTTTAAACGACGAGTAACTTTATACCATACCGCCAGCTTGGGCCCAACCAGTGGGTGTTGAAGCAGCTCATCCCCCAGTCGAGACCGGTCAAAGAATGGAACTGCTCCTATATGAGGTACACCTATTTGAGCTTCTTCTAGGGAGATCCAATGTTGTGCAGGGTTCGCCGCCCACCAATGAAATATGACTCTTGCTTATGCCGCCCAATAGTATATCTTAAAACTGGGGAGAGTGAGTTCTCCTGCTCGCCAGGGTGTCATCAAGAGACCGATTCTCACCCTCGCTCTCTGTCCACCCATAGAAAGTGAAATATTATTAGATGAAGCTCACAAAAATATGTGTCTGGGATATGACAAGGTAGCATCCTAAAAAGATGAATGTCCTACCAAGGTACATTTATCTTAATGACATTAATCCTGGTTAATAATGATGGGGATAGGAATAGGAATTTCCGCCTATAAAGGTCCTCCAATGTTCGCTTAAGCAAGGGCAGAAAGTGTAGGTGGAACAGTCTTTCTAGTCTTATTAGGATCCGGACTCCCAAATACAATAAGTGGTCTCTCTCCCATTGGTGCACATAGCATGCTCTGATCATCCCTTCAAGGTCTTTATCTACATGGAAAAGGAACAGCACTGACTTGGAGGTGTTTAGTTTCTACCCCAAGATGTCTGCAAATGCCTCAAGTTCTATACAAAATGCCTCCAGGGAACGCTCTGGATGTGATAAAAACAGCAAAGTATCATAAGAACATAAGATATGCCATACTGGGTCAGACCAAGGTCCATCAAGCTCAGTATCCTGTTTCCAACAGTGGCCAATCTAGGACATAAGTACTGTAACACCGAAAATCTGCCCTGTAACTTTAAGACACAAAAAGCTGAAGAGTACGGCACAGACTCTGACAGAAAGGGAGAGAAAAAGCTTCCTAGTTGCTATAGGCAACCAGAGCAGGCTGAGTCACGAGGCCTGAAGGCACGCCCAGCCAACAGACACTCCCCAAACACTGAGGGAAACACTCTGCACATGTGCAGGAAAACGCCCATAACTCTGCATAAGAAAGCAGGCAGGCAAGCAGAGTTAGTTGAGGAACGGGCCACAGCTCAGGAACAGGCCAGAGCTCGGGAGCAGGCCAGAGTTCAGGAACGGGCCACAGTTCAGAAGCAGGCCAGAGAGGAGAATCCTTATTATGCTCGAGTCCAGGAGAGAGAGAATCCAGGAAGAGAGGCTGAATGTGATTCCTGTATGATTTCTGACGAAGGTTTTGAGGACACAGAAGCAGCAAGCATTTGTGAAACCTGGCAGGTTAGAGAGAACCTAAAACCCTTCAGCAAAAGGTCAGAATATTTTCAGCCTAACCCTGTGTATTGTGAGGCCTGGAATAAGAAGCCACGAAGGGCTGGGAGACAGAACAGGCAGCCATTCTCCAACCGTGAGTTTAACCACAGAAAACCCTTTGCTAATGAAAGCCAGAAGCTTTTAAGGTATTCACATCCTTGTGAAAGAGATAGTGAACTGCTTCAGGATATTTGTATGAATGAAGAGCCTGAATGTTTGTATGTAAAGCCTGGCAGCAAACTGACAAGAGCAAGGTTCAACAGAAAGACTGCAAAACAGTTTTATCAAGGCTCAGATAATTATCTCCCTGACCGTGAGGAGAGTAGTGAAGAGAGACCAGTCACTGGCTGGAGGAAGATACAAACTCTCTGCCAGAGGGAAGACGAGGCAGTTGAGGAGCCCATGTGTATTGACCAAAATGAATGTTTATCTTATGAGGAAAAGATGGACTGTTCTTTATTGATTACTGAAGAGACCTCTCTACGCTGAGAGCAGATAAGCCTGCTAGAGAGAACAGGTCTGCACAGAGGAAACTGCCCAGGTGTTTACCTTGATGATATATTTTGCTTTGTCATTTAATTTGTTAAGCAAGAAGCTATTTTTCTTTAACCATTTGTTTATACCAGAAGTATGGTTATCTTTTGAGTTTGGAAGTTGTATCATTTTTGAAAATCCAGCAAAACCCCGGGAGGGGAATAAATCCTTGTTTAAACCTGACCCTCGACTTGCAACTACACTTTCTTTTTATAGAAAGGTCAGGGCCAGTAGTGCACTAAGCTAAATAACACTAGTTTAGCCTCTGCTGGTGACAGTACCTAGCAGTTTCCCCAAAAGACACAAGTTCCACAATGCTTGTACTGGGTCAAGCAGTGACATCCCGGGTCCCTTTTAATAATAGTTTATGGACCTTTCCTCCAGGAACTTGTCCAAACCTTTTTTAAACCCAGCTACACTAACAGCTTTTACTACATCCTCCGGTAACAAATTCCAGCATTTGATTACACGTTGAGTGAAAAAATATTTTCTATTATTAGTCTTAAATAGTTTACCCTGTAGCTTCATTGCATAGATCGATTGTTTACGTCATCACAATATAGAAAGACTAGGGAACATGCAATGAAGCTACAGGGTAAGCTATTCAAGACTAATAAGAGAAATTTTTTTTTTGCTACGAATGAACTTGAAAAAGTCTTTTGTCATGGGGTAGAGCAGAATCTGCCTATGGAAATAGGAAAAACAGAGCTGAGCAGGTCTAAATGTGACAGCTCAGAGCACATGGATCAGGGTTGCTATGAGCAACCAGCAAAAACAAAAGCACCAGGTGTAGGAGCACGCCCTAGTAGGGGATTACATCATAGCATATTAGCTGATGAGAGGCAGCTGAGGGCAGGGCAGGCTCACCGGAACACTAGGAGTGACGCAGATAAAACTCACTCAGAGTTTGTCAGTAGTGGAGCTAACCAGGATCCTAGGAGGGCTAACCAGGATTCTAGGAGAGCTAACCAGGAGCTTAAGAAGAGAGCTGTTTTGGAAACTAAAGGAAAAAACTTCACACGGAGGTTCAAGCAGTGTTCCACAGGAGATAGCTGAGAGAATACCAGAGGCTGGTTACAGGGTGCTGGGCAGCACTGAACAAGAACCAGGTGGTTGGTGCCACGGAGGTATTCAAACAGGCAGATGGAAGGAACCTGTGAGAGGAAGTCTCCCTGAGAACAGGTACCGGGAGGGCAGTAACTATTATCAAAGGGATACTTACCTGCCCAAAGAGAAGCCTACTGTAAAAGGGAGTAGAAGGCTTGCCTGGGGAAAAAGCCACGCTAAGTTTCCGTGCTCAGAAAGCTCCAGGGGAACCGAGCCAAAGGACAGGCTAATTCCTTGTAATAGAGGGAACTGTGAAAGGGAGAGTTTCATATACACACAGCTAGGAGTGTGTGGCCCTCTGGAGGAAAATTCCACTATATACGGTAACCTTCCAATTCACCCTGATAGAGAGGGGGAGAGAAGCCTTTGGAAAGGAGAGGAGGGTTTTTGCAACAATGATATGATTTACAACCATTCTGAAGATAGCTACGGGGAAAACGCTGAGGACATGGAATGTAACTTTTGTGGGGAAAGTCCTGATGAGTTCCAAATGGACTGTGCATTAATGTTCTCAGATAACATTTCCTCTCTCTGCTGAGCTGTTTAAAAGACAGAAATCCGTTTAGGGAAACGGATTTTGAAAAACTCACTTGTGTAAAGTACAAGGACTGTGTTACCTTTTTGGATTGGCTGAAGATAAGCACCTTTTTGTTAACAGTAGTTCATTTTCATTTGTACCAGAAAAATATGGTTTATTTCTTTTGATTCTTCTGTGCAAAATTTCACCCGGAAGAGAAATAAAATACCTCTTTGAAAAAAGCCTGGCTACTCGTTCACAACTACCTTTTTTGATTGGCTAGTGGGACTACAGATCCCAGGGGGCATTGTAAAGTCCCAGCTACATTAAGAAGAGGCCCCACTGAAGCTCCCTAGGCTTCCGCCTATAAGAGTGAGTAGGTGGGTGACACTTTATTACGCGTTTTTGCATCCACAGCAAGCTTCTTCTCAAATTCTCTCTTTGCCTGCCTTATCAATGCCTTGCATTTAACTTGCCAGTGCTTGGCTGTTTCCAGTTTTCGTCATTTGGCTCTTTTTTCCATTTCCATATCGTCTGCATACATTGCAACCTTGTGCTCTGTTTCATCTACTGCCATCCCTTTCACTTGAGTGTTTTCCCGGAGGGCCTGAGCGAAAGGTTTCAACGAAAGTGCAAAAAGGAGGAGTGACAGGGGCAGCATTCGGCTCAGGGAGAAGCGTGAGGAAACAAAGTAACATAGTAACAAAGTAAATGACGGCAGATAAAGACCAGCATGGTCCATCTAGTCTGCCCAGTAAGACGGCAAGAGTAGGTGCACCTGCCGCTGTGTGCAGGCCACCCTTCCCCATGTCTTTCTTTAGGGGTGAACCCACCGCTCCATGTAGGACACCCCTATTTGTTGAGAAATTAGATGGTTCAGTTTATTTTGATTTTATCCTGTTGCTGTAAAGGGATCCACTGTGTCTGTCCCATGCCATTTTGAATTCTGTCACTGTATTTGCCCCCAACACTTCCATCGGGAGGGCATTCCAAGCATCCACCACCCTTTCAGTGAAAAAGTATTTCCTGACATTGCCTTTCAATTTACCCCCTTGCAGCTTCATGTTATGCCCTCTAATTTTATAGCTTCCCCGTCTTTGGAAGAGGTTTGTTTGTTCATTATTTCCCTTTAAGTATTTAAAGGTCTGAATCATATCTCCCCTATCCCTCCTCTCCTCCAAAGTGTACATATGTAGGTCTTCAAGTCTCTTCTCATAAGGCTTCTGACGCAGGATCCAAATCATTTTGGTCGCCTTCCTCTGAACACTTTCCAGTCTTTTTACATCCTTTTCAAGATATGGTCTCCAAAACTGAACACAGTATTCCAAGTGAGGCCTCACCAGTGACTTGTACAGTGGCATAAGCACCTCTTCCTTTCTGCTGGTAATTCCTCTTTCTATGCAGCCCAACATCCTCCTGACTTTTGCCAACGCCTTGTCGCATTGTTTTGCCACCTTGAGATCTTCAGAAATAATCACACCAAGGTCTTTCTCCTGATCTGTGCACACCAACCTCTCGCCCCCTATCGCATATATTTCCCTTTGATTTCTGCTACCCAAGTGCATGACACTGCACGTCTTCGCATTAAATCTTAATTGCCAAGCATTAAACCATTCTTCCAGCTTTTGTAGATCTTTCCTCATGTTAATGACTCCCTCGGAGGAGTCCACTCTGTTGCAAATTTTTGTGTCATCTGCAAAAAGACAGACTTTTGCATTCGGTCCTTCAGCAATATCACTCACAAATACATTAAACAGTGCCGGGCCCAGGACCGAACCCTGGGGCACCCCGCTTATCACCTTCCTTTCATCCGAGTGAGCTCCATTTACCATCACCTGCTGTCGTCTGTCAGTCAACCAATTTCTGATCCAGTTTACCACCCTGGGACCCATCCCCAAACTACTGAGTTTATTGATAAGCCTCCTATGAGGAACAGTATCAAAGGCTTTGCTGAAATCCAGGTAGATGACATCCATCAGATGCCCCTGATCTAGTTCTCTAGTCACCCAGTCAAAGAACTCAATCAGATTTATTTGGCAAGATCGTCCTTCGGTAAAACCATGTTGCCTCGGATCTTGCAACCTGTTGGTTTTGAGAAAGTCCACTATTCGCTCTTTCAGGATCACCTCCATTACTTTTCCCGCCACTGAGGTAAAGCTCACAGGCCTGTAGTTTGTCACTTCTTCCCTGTCACCACTTTTGTGAAGAGGTACCACATCAGCCATTCTCCAGTCATGAGGAACTTCTCCTGTTTCCAAGGATCTGTTGAAAACATCCTTTAACGGCCCTGCAAGAACCTCTCTGAGCTCTTTCAGTATCCTGGGATGTATCCCATCCAGTCACATGGCCTTGTCCACTTTCAGTTTTGCAAGTTGTTCTAACACATCATCTTCTGTGAATGGTGTGGTATCTACTTCATTCCCATTTTTATATTTGGGAGTCACAGGTGGTTCTTCTCCAGGATTTTCTATAGTAAAAACAGAGCAGAAATATTGGTTTAGCAATTTCGCTTTTTCAATGTCACTTTCCACGAGTCCGTTCCCAGCACTTTTGAGTCCTGCAATTCCACCTCTGTTTATACATAAAGAAGCCATGGGGTTACTATATAAATTTTTAACTACTCGTAGGAAATTAGGTCCAAAGTTGAAGTGTTCGAGTGTAGCAAACAAAAAGGGCCACTCCACACGGTCAAATGGCTTTTCGGCATCCAGGGCCAGAAAGACCATTGCTGCTCGAGCCTCGTAGTGCACTAGTGTACCAATCCCATCATCCTTCTAACATTATCCGCAGAGTTACGCCCGGAGATAAGAACATAAGAACATAAGAAATGCCATACTGGGTCAGACCAAGGTCCATCAAGCCCAGTATCCTGTTTCCAACAGTGGCCAATCTAGGTTATACGTACCTAGCAGTTTCCCCAAAAGACACAGGTTCCACAATGCTTGGAGTGGAGGAGTGGCCTAGTGGTTAGGGCAAGATACTTCAGGCCGGAAGGTCGGGGGTTCAAATCCCACTAGAGGACAGCAACCTTGTGGTCTTGGGCAAGCCACTTAACCCTCCATAGCCCATGTTCCCTGTAAAAATAGTTATCTCCAAGTTATAATGCCCTGTTCAATGTAATTTCAGTTTGTTCAATGTAAACCGCACTGATGCAGAATAGCGCGGTATATAAGAGAATGTAAATAAATAAATAAATAAATAAAAAGCATTGATATCCTGGTCCCGTCTTAATAATGGTTTATGGACATTTCCTCCAGGAACTTGTCCAACCCCTTTTTTAAACCCAGCTACACTAACAGCCTTTACTACATCCTCCGGTAACAAATTCCAGAGTTTGATTACACGTTGAGTGAAAAAATATTTTCTTTTATTAGTCTTAAATAGTTTACCCTGTAGCTTCATTGCATGTCCCCTAGTCTTTCTATATTCTGATAATGTAAACAATTGATCTACCTTTACCTGTTCCACTCCATTTATTAATTTATAGACTTCTATCATATCTCCCCTCAGCCGTCTCTTTTCCAGGTTAAAGAGCCCTAACCTTTTTAGCCTTTCTTCGTAGGGTTATCCTTCCATCCCCTTTACCATTTTGGTGGCTCTTCTCTGAACCTTTTCTAATAACTCCATATCCTTTTTAAGATTTGGCGACCAGAATTGCACACAATATTCAAGGTGTGGTCTCACCATGGAATGATATAGAGGCATTATAATATCCTTTGTTTTATTTTCCATTCCTTTCCTTATGATACCTAGCATTCTATTTGCTCTCTTGTCTGCCGCTGCACACTGGGCCGAGGGTTTTAACATGGTATCCACAATGATGCCTAAATCTTTTTCTTTGTACCAATGACATAGCGTGGGAGGGAGGTTTTGGAAGCCAAATGTAGGCTTTCAGTAGAAAGCTAGAATCCAGAACTTCCAGAATAGTGTTCTCAGAAATGTTTCCCATATCACTGGCAAGACCCAAGTAACAGGCAGAGCTCCATAGCCTCAAAGCATGAATGAGACAAATGGTGCAAGGAAGAGGGTTTTAGATTTCTTACAACCTGGCCATCATTCTGGGGAAGGGGAAGGCTTTTCTTAAAGTTTGGGCTCCACCTTAACCAGGGTGGAACTGGGCTGCTGGCATTAACCTTTAAAAATGAGATAGAGAAGCTTTTAAACTAAATCAGAGGTCTCCAATTCTGGTCCTGGAGGGCCCCAAACGACTCAGATTTTCAAGATGTCCCTAATTATTAGGCATTTACAACAAAAGCAACGTTGGATTTTTTACCTTAACACTATGGAGCCAGAAGGGTTGAATAACCAGATTGATTGGGTGATCTTCCTTTAATGGTTACTGAAGAGATTTCGTACTGCTATTGTGGCTCTGCTGCGTTTTGCTGTGTAGTTCCTGGGTATTCCCTCTCTGTGCTTGATCAGGTGTTAGCTGTTTTCTGGATTAGTTGGTTTACCGGTATAATACTGTTGTCGTCAGACGCCTCCTTCGCACAGACTGTTTGTCTGGCTGTCCAGTTTGCCCCTGAAGAAGCAGTCAGGCGAAATGAAGATTTTGTTAGGCAAAAGGGAAAAGATTTGTATGGCTGGCTAGTGGATTATTGGCGCAAAGTCTTTAGCCGGCACTTGTAGCTTTTTGGAGCCGCTTCACGGTCTGGCGCCTGCCGCCCTCAGGTAGGTGAATGTATGGGGTCTGCTCATTAGCTGTATTTCAGTGTTTGAAGGTTCCCGGGATTCTGATTGAGCTTCTAAGGGATTGGGATTGTGCTTCTAACAAAATTATAGGATAAAATTTAATAAAAGTTTGAGTGTGAGGGTGTTAAGGCACTTCAACAATAGCCCTTTGTTATTGTATTTGAATATAGAGGGAGTTTTTTGAGCCTGTGATATGAAGCTCACTGGATCCCCTGGGGCCTATGTGCTGCCATATAGCGGGACAAGTTATTTCCTGAGGCTTTTTCTTTCTTTGTTGATTATTCTACAAACTTTTGTATTTAAAAATGTAAAAAACATATTGATAATATTTTAGAGGGTTATGTGCTACCAGAGGTGTGGCAGTATCGCTGGTCTTTCATTGTTTAGAGGGTTTAAGTCTGAGTAGCTTTTCATTATATAAATATTGGGAATATTTCAATAAGTTGCTCTACTGAGTTGGTCGGTTCTGGGAGTTGGTTTTGTTGATAGTGTTTTACTCTCAGTGTTTGTGGTAATTTGTATCTTGTAATTATTATGCATGAGATAAATTTAAATATAATGGGGCAATGCATGCAAATATATAAGAACATAAGATTATCTCATCCATATCCATTAAGGACAGCCTGAAAACCTGACTGGTTTGTGGCCCTCCAGGACCGGAATTGGAGACCCCTGAACTAGATAATGTGGGAAAGCCGACAGTTTCCCAAGAGCGCATGGTTCGGAATAGTGTATCCTTGAAGGATACTAGGAAAAGAAGGATGTTAAGGCATTCCAATAAAGGTTTCAATAAAGGAAAAAGTAACCCAGTAAAGATTCCAAATTACTCTTGTCGACTGATAACCAAAATACAAACTTTGAAGTGCTATATGGAAATGCTAGAAGTCTATAAAATAAGATAGGAGAGTTAGAATATATAGTACTGAATGAAAGGTTAGATATAATTGCCATCTCAGAGATCTGGTAAAAAGAGGACTACCCATGGGACACAATGATACCTGGTTAAAAATTATATCACAATGAAAAGGTAGATCAAATTGGTTGAGGGGTTGCGTTATATGTTAAAGAGGGCATTGATTCAAACAGAATAAAAGTTTTGCAAGAAACAAAATACATTCTACAATCTCTATGGATAGAAATTCCATGTAAAAAGGGAAAGGCTATGGCAATGGGTGTATACTACCGTCCGCCAGGCCACAATGAACGGATGGCGAAATGTTAAAAAAATTAGGGAAGTTAACAAAAGTTACAACACAGTAATAATGAGGGATTTCAATTACTCCAGTATCGATTGGGTCAATATCACGTCAGGTCATGCTATGGTGAATAAGTTTATGGATTAAATAAATGAATGCTTCATAGTAACATAGTATATGACAGCAGATAAAGACCAGTATGGTCATAAGAACATAAGATATGCCATACTGGGTCAGACCAAAGTACATCAAGCCCAGTATCCTGTTTCCAACAGTGGCCAATCTAGATCATAAGTACCCAGATTGGCCATCTAGTCCGCCCAATAAGGTGGCTAGCATGGTTGTAACTGTCGCTCCATGCAGGTCACCCTCCTGTGGTCTTCATTTTAAAGCATATAGGGACAGACTTAAAGATCTCGTATACGTTAGAGGAAAGGCAGAACTGAGGAGATATGATAAAGACACTTAAATACCTCCGTGGCATAAATGCATAAGAGGAGAGACACTTTCGATTGAAAACAAGCTATGCTATGAGGGGACATGGGATGAGGGTGAAAGGGGATAGACTCAGGAGTAATATGTTGAAATATTTCTTTATGGAAAAAGTGGTAGATGCGTGGAATAGTCTCCCAGTGAAGATTATAGAGACAAGGACAGTATCTGAATTCAAGAAAGTATGGGACAAACACAGAAGATCTCTAAAGGAAAAAAGGGGACGATAGTAATTGATATGGGAGGGCAGACTAGATAGGACATATGGTCTTTTTCTGCCGTCATGTTTCTATATGCCTGTGATTAGTGTTCTACATGCCGCTGTATGCGGGTCAGCCCCCTTCTATTTAATGAAGTATAAAAGATATTTAAGTTTGCATGTCTGTCCCATGTCATTTTGAATTCTGCCACTGTATTTTCCACCACCAGCTCTATTGGGACGGCCTTCCAAGCATCTGCCACCCTCCCTTTCAGTGAAAATATATTTCCTGTTGCTTTTAAGTTTACTGCCTTGCAGCTTCATTGTATGCCCTCTAGTTTTACAGCTTCTCCTTCTTTGTAAAAGGTTTGTTTGTTCCTTAATACCCTTTAAGTATTTAAACGTCTGTATTCTATCTCCCCTGTCCCTCCTCTCCTCCAGGGTATATATTTTTAGTCCTTCAAGTCTCTTCTCATACATCTTCTGGTATAGGTTCCAAACCATTTTGGATGTTTCACGTCTTTTTATATCCTTTCTGAGATATGGTCGCCAAAATCAAACATAATACTCCAAATGAGGTCTCACCAATAACTTGTGCAGGGGCATTAATACCTCCTCCTTTCTGCTGGTTATTCCTCTTTGTATGTATCCCAGCACCTTTCTGGGCTGCATACAGAGAGGAATACACAGGATCATGAGCATCGGTTACAACTACTTGAGTAATCCTGGATTTATAAATTAGGGACTGTCAAACCTTTTGGTTTGAATTTGGAATTGGACTGGTGGAGTCTTCCTTAATCACATCATTTTGGGGAATTTTTTCAAATCCCCACTGATGTGAGTGAACATCTGCCGTAAGAGACCCACCTCTTCTGGTAGTTTTTTTTTCAAGCACCATTCAATTTTTTTCTCTACGGCACTTTGCATCGGAACCCTTCCTGAAGATTGCGCTTGAGGCAGAGCTCGTCTAGTTGATTTATGAGCTCGAAATACAGTTCTGTGTCTACTTGACTTTCGTGGGATTTCCTGGACTAAGCTTGTGCACATTACTGACGCACTCATTACGGATTTCCCCAGCTTGAGTCTTTTGAGAAGAACACATCATGGGTGGCTTGAAGTTTGGGTGACTGGCGTTTGCCTTTTCAGAGCTAAGTTCATCAATCTATTATATTTTTATTCTAGTGTCACACTTGTATGGTGTTTGAACACTTGTTTAGGTGATATTTTCACTTTTATAAAAACGATTAAATAGGAAAGTTTGTTATAGGAGATTTTTTTCTCTTTCCTCTCAAGACAAACATTCCAACAAAAATATATTTTTTGAAGGCATGAATTAACAGGTAGATGGAGAGCCAGTTGATACAGTGTTAGAAACATAGAAAGATGATGACAGAAAGAGACCACAAGGCCTATCTAGTCTGTCCTTCCATATCAACAACTACAACAGTCCCCTTTTTTCCTTTAGAGATCCTCTGTGCTTATCCCATTCTTTTTTGAATTCAGATACTGTCCTCATCTCTACCACCTCCACTGGGAGACTATTCCACGGATCCACCACTCTTTCCGTAAAGAAATATTTCTGCATATCACTCCTGAATCTATCCCCCTTCACCCTCATCCCATGTCCCCTCGTAGAAGAACTTGCTTTCAATTGAAAGAGGCTCTCTCCCTGAACATTTATGCCATGGAGGTATTTAAACATCTCAATCATATCACCTCTATCCCGCCTTTCCTCTAAGGTGTACATATTAAGATCCTTAAGTCTGTCCTCATATGCTTTATAATGAAGACCACTAACCATTTTAGTAGCCACCCTCTGTACTGAATCCATCCTGTTTATATCCCTTTGAAGGTGCGGTCTCCAGAATTGCACACAATACTCCAAATGAGGTCGCGCCAAAGACTTATACAGAGGCACTATCACCTCCTTTTTTCTGCTAGCCATTCCTCTCTGTATGCACCCAAGCATCCTTCTAGCTTTTGCTGTCGCCTTTTCTACCTGTTTAGCCACTTTAAGATCATCAGACACAACCACATGTTATCAGAAAGCCTTTGACAAGGTCCTTCATGAGAGAATCTTGAGGAAATTAAAAACGTATGGGATAGGAGGCAATGTACTACTGTGGACTGGGAACTGATTAAAAAGATGGAAAACAGAGAATATGGCTAAATGGTAAATTTTCTCAATGGAGAAAAGAGAATAGTGGAGTACCCCGGGGATCTGTATTGAGCCTGCTGCTTTTTAACATATTCATAAAAGATTTAGGAATGAGTGAGGTGATCAAATTTGTATATTACATAAAATTAATGAGTCCAAAGGAGGGCAAAAACACCTACAGAGAACCAAAGGAGCCAGTGTGGATGAGCGGTCACAAAACTTTATTGTAGAAACCCCTACACATTTCGGCTGGAGGCCTTCATCAGGGGGGAACAGCCTCATAAAATTAAAAATAAAAACAAAAAACATATATTAAAAACAATAAATATAAAAGTATAAAAACAATCAGAACATATATATACAAATCTTAAAACAAAAGCTGGTGCACTTAAAAAGGTACATAAAATGCCCAAATGTTGGTAGAGCCAAAATCATTAAAAAATAATAAGGCATTTATGTCAATTTTCTTTTATTAGGCATACTCCTTATCCAATAACATTGTCACTGTATCATATCATAATATGCATAGTAAACTAAAAGCAAGAGAGGACATATAAAGTAAAAAAGGCACAATGATGAGGTAAACTTTAAAAATAATACATGAATTATGATTAATGTTATAAAACCACATATAAAATAAACAACATGAACCAAAATAGAAACACACAAAAGTAAAATAAACAGGATAGGACATCTGAATTCACAATATCTAAATATGCTTATGGAAAACCTGCCTATGCAATATAATAAATAACATGAGGGATGAGGATAAATGGAAACAAACTCTGAATCCAGAAAGTGTATCCGTATACAAAATGTATTAAACCACCTATGTGTAGAGACCGCAATGGCGAACAAGGCAGTTTAAAAATCAACACTGAAGGACACCAATAAAAAAACCACACCTGGCCAAACATAAAGATGCTATAAAAGACAAAAGAAATGGGTGAAAAATACCAGCAGAGGAGACTATAAACCAAAAACAAAGCAAACCGCCAAGCGCACTTGCCTGCGAGCAACGTAAATACAGCGTGCTGCTGCTTGGTAAAAGGGTCCTGCTGAGAGTGACGGACCTTTAAATGCCGTCTTGGTTTCACGACAAAAAGGTCAAAGGTCAACCAGAAATAAAAAATGTATTTATTTCCAAAGTTTGGATATATTTCTACTTTGAAAATTATCTGAGGGAATTTATGTGCTTGCATGTCTATCTGTTCTTTAGCATGCATAAATATTCTGGCTTAAATACATGCAAAATTTTAAAATTCTGCAAATAAATGCAAATCTCTCCAACCACACCCCTAGAACACATCTGCTCTGTCCAAGTAAAAATGCATGTATGCAATCAGTAAATGCTTAACTTTATGTGCCTATTTTGGGCTCAATTTGTCTTTTATAAAATTTCGTGCCTATAGCACTACTTTACCTGCAGAAATGAAAATTACCCTCATAAAACGTTAGTTGCAAGTTAAAGTAATTTTTGTAAATTGCAATATTCTTAACATTTTTTTATACGTATCTATGAATGAAGAAATGAGAGAGAGGGAGGTTTTCTGTATACATGTGATGTCTATGCAGAGGAACTGCTCTGGATTTCTCAAGAATTTTCTTATAATGCCTGGTTTACATACATCGCTTTCATGAAATAAATTCAGGACAATCACTGCACCTTTAGTATACCAACATTCACTGATGTGTACAACAACTAGCAGCGCAGCATATGAATAAGTAAATCAATTAGTACAGCTACCCCCTTCTCTTAACATATTAGTAAAACAGTTAATAATTATCTATAAGGTTCAGAATAAGGCTTTCCACAGCTCATATAACATGTCTGTAAGATATAGCTATTGGAAAATAATGTAATACTGAAACTGGCCTCTGAATTTATAGTCTAACAGTGTATACTGTGAATAATCAAAACTGTTTTTTTCACATTTCCATGTCAACTAATAGCACACAGGTTTTGTATCACAGCAAATTAAATATGGCGTACATTAATCACAATTTGATTGTTTTATTTCTCAATTAAAGGAAGATACAGGTAGCCCTAAGATTTGAAAAACTATGATACAATCAGTGAGCTTTAATATTTGAACTACCGTAGTTTATAGCTTGCAGCTAAACCCTGGGATTTATTCAGAAGTGAGATTTAGAGAGGCAATGATAGGCTAAATTTACTGTGTAATTCTTTGAGAAGTGTCTTCTTTGACATACTCCTTTATCAGTCACTGTAATGTTCTGCAGTCATTTGTAACCTAACAAATCAAAGAAAGTCCTATTCTTAGTATCTTAGAGGGTATAATCCATTCTGCAGGTCTTTTACAAGAGCTGTCCTGAAGCTACACACTGCACACTTTGCTCTATGGCCTAAATGGTTCATCAGCTACTAATTAGGTAGCATGTTCTGTCATCACTTTCATGCTCCTCTTCTATTAATTGATCACTCTGCCAAATTAATGACACCGCCTGCACTGGCTCTGAATTCCCTGAGCTACTTTACCTGCGAGATACAAGGAGGAAAAAGGTAAAGGTCATAAATAAACTTTACATCTCTGAGATTTGAAAAAAAAACCACCATGCTGAAAGGTTAATTTTATATATATACTTTGCGTCTACTAATATTCTGCTAATTCCACAATGTACTCAATTTGCAAAGACTAGATATACAGTGTACTTTAAGAACTGTGGATTAAATGGATCTATCCTCCCCTAGTTTAGTAGAAAAATGCTCTATCTGAAGAGTAAAAAGTTACTAAGAAAATAAAAATCAGGAATACTGGCAGTATGCATCATGTGTGTAGAGCAGATGGGAAAAAGCACTTTTCAGTGCTGAGAGTCCAGGGTGCAAGACTACATTTAATAAGATGTCATGGTTTACTGTATGCGAGCGGGGAGGATCCAGCAATTTCCTCTGGCTCATTTATACTTCCACCTCAGCTGGGATCAGGACTGCAGTCTGGCGCCATGACCCTTCAATCTGCAACTATTCAGGGATTCTTTTCCCCAATTTTATATTGCCTCCCGCTTCACTTAGCCATGTCATTGCAACCACAGTCTTTGGTCAAGGGCTATGCACAGGTTTCCTTCCAGAACATGATCATTCAGTGACTATGATCCCTCCCTCTAAACCCTTCAGTCTCAGCCAGCCTGCAAAGCAGAAGACCCGAGGTGGTCTTCTGCATCATTCTTGGGCTGGCCCTTGTAAGTAGGGCTCTATTGAAAAATACTAGCTTTAAAAACAAAAGGCAAGAAACAAAGTGATTACTGGTTACAAAGTATAGAGTAATTATGCTCTGGCTAATATAAGAAAATGAATCCAGATAAAGTGGTGCACTTCCAATTAACAAGACACCTGTACTTTTTTGGTTACCTAATAATAAGACTTTACACCTTGAGAAGTATAAAAGGGAATTTTGCATTTGTGCCCCAGGCAGCAGATAAAAAGCACTAAAGTTACTAAATCAGGGAGAAGAGGATCAGGGAGCTTCTGAGGGAGGCCACCTACGAATGCAAATCACTGGTATTATGCAGCACCAAATATGAAGAAAGATCATTGCTACAGTGTTATCATAACGCTACAGAAATGCTAAATTTTCACCATAGAAAGGTGACTCTTAAAACACTTTGAGCTCTGCAGCACACAAAATCCCATAGAAAGAAGTACAACCGCATCATTAATCACTGTATTATAAAGCAAAAAGAAACTGTGCTAGAATAATGTTTTATTTCTCTTATGATACTATTTCCAATATGAAATCTGCAAAACAAACGGCGAGGCACTGACAAACTCTAAGGCACTACTGCCACCTAATGGTAAATCCTCCTCAGCCAGCCGACTCCGGGAAGGCAAACTGGCACCCAGAAAAGGTTTTCTTTGCTAATTCCAAGCACAGGTCTGATAAACCTGGCCAGTTCTATTTTCAGTATACTGTGGAAGTGGCTAGCTGCCTTCATCTGTGCTTGTCTACTCAAACACTGCAATCTCGGCAATCCTGGACAGAGCCGTCCATCGATGATTCATGTCAGCGATGAGGTTACGAATACAGGCCAGTTCTTAAATGGAATACTTTTCCGCAGAGGTCACATTCAAACAAAGAACCTGTTTTGTGCTGCTGACCTTTTCCCCGGAGTAGGGAGGAGATACTAAGTTATTCAAAGAATAGCTCTATGCAAGTTTATTTTCTTCGGTTCGGCCTATCTATCTCAAGGAACACAGAAAATAATTCTCACTCAGTCTTTGCTGTACGTCATTTTCTATGTAGTTCAGTGAACTGAACTGTAATATTTCTATTGTATCAGCACTAACACCTTACAAGCTACAGACCAATTTCATTTACAAATGTGCACACCTTGAGAGATCCTACGCCAACAAGATGACCCACACATTCTATTGCTTATTGATTTATTTAACACGTTTTCTATAGATTCAAAGCAGTTTACAATAAAACAAATAGACTATTACATAGAACAGGGGAGTTAAACTGGGATGTTAACAAGGTAAACAAGCAGTTATTTGATTTACATGGTAAATTTACATCTAAAATATCAGTATTTCATTATCATAGAGTTAGATAGGGATGGAATTTAATATAAACAGCAGAGATGCAGGTGGTCCTTTTCCACAGGAAACCACCTCTGAAACTCATTCTCCCAAGGAGACCCTGGTTTCCAAAACTAAGCTCACAATCTTTTTACTTGAAGAGAAATCATGTTGTTTTCTATTTGTGTCCTTTCTGTACATGATAGTTACCTCAGGGACTAATTTATCCATTTTAACAACTCAGTCTAATAGCTGTACATATTCTGATGCTGGATTTGGGTAACACATGATAAGTATTTGGTAAAGAAACTACATGAATCAGACAAACGCAAAATCTGAATCTTTAGTTGTTTCATTCATTTTGGGGAAGTAAATGAAAACAAAATAAAGCGTTACACCAATGATAAGTATATCTAAAGCGAGGCAGGTCCCTACCTTATGGGTTTACAGTGCATCAAGGTAAGAGATTAAGAAAATGCAGAAGTGGCTTGTGGGCGCACCTGAGATTGGGTGAAAGCTTCTAAACCTCTTTTCTATTCTCATACTTCACTGAAGAGTCATAATCCTTAGTAGAACAGAAACAGAGAAAAATGATCCTCTGTGCTTTGTTTCATTCCTTCCTGAACTCAGCTCCACCCCCTCCACTGCGAGTCTGTTCCCCACATCCACCACCCCTTTCCATACACAAATCTTTCCTCAGATTACTTCGGAGTCTATCCCCTTTCGTCTTCATCCGAGGCCCCCTCATTCCAGAGCTTCTTTTCAAATGGCTCTCCCTGTGTCTTTATACCCTACTCTCTCATCTTTCTGCCAAACAATATGTATTTAATCTTTAAGTCTGCCCCATTTGCATTATGGCAAAGTCACTGACAATTTTAGTAGCTACTACCTGGACTAACTCCATCCTGTTTATATCCTCTTAAATGTGCAGTTCCCAGAACTCAGTACTCCAAATAAGCTCACCAGAGTCTTATATAGACGCATTCTCAGCTCTTCTTTTCCTACTGGCCATTCCTCTACCTACGCATCCAAGTATCCTTTTTCGAATACCAATACTGCATCATATCCATTTCTCTTTGCTTCTCATAGATGCAGTATTTACATCTGTGGTTAACATTATTGGCATCCTTGCATTTTAGGTATGTTGTGTACAATATCTTGAGAAATATTGGAAATATTCCAACTGTATGTCATCATAAATATTTGAATAGTATGTTCATACAACAACAAAAAAAAAAAGTGGTGTCTGTGCGACAAAGACATAGTAATTTCTGAGAAAAAAAAATATGGATCTGGACAGGATTAATGGCACCCTTAACTAATATTTGCATGCACAACCCTTGGCAATGATGATAGCTTCCAAACGTTTCATGTAGCCATCTATAAGTTTTGTACATTTGCCTGCTGGGAGTTTCTCCCACTTTTCAACTGCAATTTGTTCCAGCTCATGAATGTTTCCAGGATTCTTTTTATCAATGACAGATTTCAGCTCTTTCCAAAGGCTCTCGATTGGATTGAGATCAGGACTCATTGCTGGCCAGTTTAAAACAGTCCATTTGTTCCTTTGCAACCATTGTTTTATACTTAGGTCTTAGGTCATTGTTCTGCTGGAGAACCCATTATCTTCGACCCAGACCTAGCTTTCTGACACTAGGAAACACATTTTGCTCCGAAATACCTCGGTAGTCCTCTGACTTCATGATTCCTTTAATACAATCCAGGCCTCCAGTTAACTGATGCAGCAAAACAGCACCACAACATTATAGAAACTCCACCATATTTAATTGTAGGAAGGGTGTTATTTTCCTTATAAGCTTCATTTCTTTGTCTTTAAATGTATCGCTGGCCTGCATTGCCAAAGAGCTCAAGTTTGGTTTCATCTGCCCACAGAACATTTTCCCAGAAGAATTGTGGTTTCTCAAGGTGGGTTTGGGCAAAGATCAGGCATGCCTTTTCATGTCTTTGAGCAGTGGGGTCCTCCTTGACCTTCGCCTATGAAGTCCTTCTTTGTTTAATGTGCAGCGTATGGTGCGGGTTGAAACCAGCACTCCAGATTGCTCCAGGTCAGCCTTAAGCTCTTTGGATGTTGTACGTGGTGCTTTTCCAACAGTTCGCACTAATAACCTTTGAAAACTTCCTGAATTAAATTTTCCTCTTCTTGACAGTTCTATTAGCAGAAAGCTTCTTAATAAGATTGAGAAAGCGTAGTTACTCACCTGTAACAGGTGTTCTCCAGGAGCAGCAGGAATCAGTCCTCACTTATGGGTGACGTCGGCGCCGACGGAGCCCTCGCGGAGCAATTTTCCCCAGCTTTCAAAGAAAGCCTTTGGGAATTGCAGCGCGCATGCGCGGTCGTCTTCCCGCCCGAGGGTGCCATCTTAGCCAGTCAGATGACATAGCTAAAAAAGACAGCATAAAAATTTGCAAAAAGAACATAAGCAGACGATTGCAACTCCAAGGGGAGGAGGGAGGGTAGTGAGGACTGATTCCTGCTGCTCCTGGAGAACACCTGTTACAGGTGAGTAACTACGCTTTCTCCAGGACCAAGCAGGAAGTCAGTCCTCACTTATGGGACTCCCAAGCTCAAGGCTACCGGAGACCCTAAGCACAAAAATGAGCTCCCTCTAGCTCAGCAGCACAGAAGGATAGAATCTTCGCTGAATTATCACCCACCGGTAGCCCACATCCGGGATGGAGGGTAGGAGTTGCTCAGACCTCAAAGAGATTACGGAGGACTGCCTGTCCGAAAGCACTGTCCCTACGGGACTCCCTCTCGAGACAGTAATGGACCGCAAAAGTCTGGCTCGAAGACCAAGTAGCGGCCCGGCAGATGTCTGCCAGCGGAACAGAGCGGAGGTAAGCCACTGACGTGGCCTTTGCCCGAACGCAATGAGCCGTGACTTGACCGTCCAAGGAGAGTCCGGCTGCCCCATAAGCCCAAGAGATAGAGTCCGCAACCCAGATGGACAGAGTACGCTTGGAGACCGGGAGCCCCAATTTATTGGGGTCAAAAGACACAAAAAGCTGAGCAGCTTTACGGTGCTCCCGCGTACGGTCAAGGTAGAAGTTCAATGCCCTTCTACAGTCCAGGGTATGGAGGACCGTCTCAGCTCGGCTGGAGTGTGGTCTGGGAAAGAAGGTTGGAAGTACCACCTCCTGATTGATGTGAAAAGGGGAGACCACTTTAGGCAGAAATTTTGGGTGAGTCCGTAGGACTACCCTATTCTTGTAGAACCTAGTGTAAGGGGGATCAGACACGAGGGCCTGCAATTCACTCACGCGTCTAGCGGAAGTGAGGGCTATCAAGAACAGTGTTTTCCAAGACAGAAAACGGAGAGAACAGGTAGCCATAGGTTCAAAAGGCGGACAGGTGATCCGCTGCAAAACCACATTCAGGTCCCAGTCAGGCGCTGGCGGGCGCAGAGGTGGTTTAAGTAGAAGGAGACCTCGGAGAAACCTCGCTACGAGAGGGTCATTGGAGAGAGGTCTGCCGTCCACCGGCACATGATGTGCTGAAAGAGCACTGAGGTGAACTTTGACGGAGTTGGACTTAAGTCCCAGATTAGAGAGGTGGAGCAAGTACTGCAAGATCACCGACACCGGGCAGGAGAAGGGATCCTGAGACTGTTGGGTACACCAGACTGCAAAGCGACGCCATTTAAGGGCGTAGCATTTGCGGGTAGAAGGCCGTCGCGAAGCCAAGACGACCTCCTCCACCTCCGCCGGCAGGAGAAGGGGAGCAAGGACTACCCTCTCAGCAGCCAGGCCATGAGGTTGAGAGACCTGAGGTTGGGGTGCAGGAGGGACCCCTGATCCTGAGTGAGGAGATCCGGTTGTACCCCCAGAGGGATTGGATCCTCCACCGCCAGTTGCAGCAGGAGCGGAAACCACGGCTGCCTGGGCCAGCGAGGGGCCACCAGGATCATGAAGGCTTTGTCTCGGAGAACCTTGAAAAGAGTCCGAGAGACCAGCGGGATGGGAGGGAAAGCGTACAGAAGGCTCCCCGACCACGAGATCAGAAAGGCGTCCGCCGCCACCCGAAGGGGGTGTGGCCGACGAGAGCAGAAGCGAGGAAGCTGCCGGTTGTGAGGACTGGCAAAGAGATCCACCGTGGGGAGACCCCACTTGAGGAAGAGCTTCTGAACTACCAAGGGATCCAGACGCCACTCGTGCGGCTGGAGGACCCTGCTGAGTTTGTCTGCAAGGCAATTTTCTTGGCCCGGGAGATAAACTGCCTTGAGGAGAATGCCGTGACTGACGGCCCAAGAGCAGAGCTTCTGTGCCTCCCGGCAGAGGAGGAAGGAGCCCGTGCCCCCCTGCTTGTTCACGTAGAACATGGCAACTTGATTGTCCGTCTGGACAAGGACGGACTGTTGGGAAGTCAGGTGGGAGAAGGCCTTGAGAGCCAGGCGGATCGCCCTGAGCTCCAGGAAGTTGATCTGCTGAGCAGACTCCCACGTGGTCCAGAGGCCCTGAGTACGTGCCTCTTGGCAATGTGCTCCCCAGCCCAGGAGGGATGCATCGGTGGTCAGCACCCGGGTCGGCTGAGGTGACTGGAAAGGCATTCCGAATATCAGGTTCGGCTGCCGGAGCCACCACCGGAGAGACGAGACCAGCGGCTCGGAAACGCGCACTAGGTCCGCTAGGCCGCCCGTGGCTTGTCGCCACTGCTGGCGGAGACACCATTGAGCAGACCGCATATTCAGGCGGGCATTGGGGGTCACATGGACGGTGGAAGCCATATGGCCGAGCAGTCTCAGGAAGCGCCTGGCGGAGACCAGGGGCTGGCTGCGAAAGCGGTCGGCTAGGTCCATGAGCCGTTGAGCCCTGTCGAGCGGTAGGAATGCTCGCGCCTGAGGAGTGTGCAGCCTTGCGCCGATGAACTCGAGATCCTGTGAGGGGAGCAAAGTGGACTTTGCGAAGTTTATGACAAAGCCCAAGTGCTGCAGCAGAGTCACCGTGCGGCACGTGGCGTTGGTGACCTCCTGAGCGGACGCTGCTCTGATGAGCCAGTCGTCGAGGTACGGAAAGACATAGAGGCCGTGAAGCCGGAGATGGGCCGCCACGACCGCGAGACATTTTGTGAAGACTCGCGGTGCGGAGGACAGGCCAAAGGGCAGTACTCTGTACTGGTAATGATTTCCTGCCACCACAAACCTTAGGTATTGGCGGTGGCTTGGGTGGATGAGGATGTGCGTGTAGGCATCCTTTAGATCCAAGGAGCATAGCCAATCTCCCTGCTGGAGGTAGGGCAGAAGGATTCCAAGGGTAAGCATTTTGAACTTCTCCCGCACAAGGAACTTGTTGAGGTTGCGCAAGTCCAGGATGGGTCTGAGGCCCCCTGTTCTCTTTGGTATCAGAAAATACCTTGAATAAAAGCCTTGACCTCTCAGGTGGTGTGGCACCGGTTCCACCGCCTGTTCCTGCAGAAGACCTGCTAACTCCTGAAGGAGCAACTCCCTGTGCAGAGGGGGGCGCGGAGGTTCTCCCGGAAAATAGGAGGGAGGGACCTGATGGAAGTGGAGAAGATAGCCTTCTCGCACGACCTGAAGCACCCAGGCATCTGCGGTGATGCTGGACCACCTGTGGGCGAAGTGAACCAGCCGGCCTCCGGTGCTGGAGGGAACCAGCGGGGGGGGAGAGGCTATGCTTAGCGAGTCAAAAGCCCCCACCCTGCTGAGCAGGGGCTGGTGGTGCAGGCTTGGGGGCTTGCTGCCTACGGGACCCGTTACCCCGTCCCTTGGCCTGCTGGCCCTGTTGGGGAGCTGCAGGGGCCTGATAATGGGGGTATTGTTTGTAGGCAGCCGCCTTCCTCGGGTAAAAGGACTTTTTCCCCGAGCCCTTCTTTTTCTGGGAAGGGGCGGAGGTCTTCCTAGAAAGCCTGGTCCTGGTGAGAGTCTCAGTCTCAATTTGCGCAGCCTTTTCCGCCATGGGCTTGCCAAAGAGGTTTTCGCCTCGGCAGGGGACATCGACCAACTTGTCCTGCACCCAGGGCTCAAGGTCTGACGACTGAAGCCAAGCCTGTCGGCGGGCACCGATGCCGGCTGCGGCCACTCGAGCCGAGGCTTCAAAGCCATCATAGGCTGCTCGGGACATGAACTTTGAGCATTCCCGAATGCCAGTGGACAAGGCTAGGAACCTCCGCAAGGGCTCCTCGGAGAGACCAGCGGAGAATCCGGCTAGCTCTTTAGCCAGATCCCGGAGATACATGCCCATGTATAGCTGGTAAGTCTGGACACGACATGCGAGCATAGAGCCCTGGAAGCACTTCTTGCCAAGGCCATCCAGGTTACGGGCCTCCCTGCCAGGAGGAGGCACCGAGGAGTGCATCTTCTGGCTCTTAAGACGGTGCATGGCCGATTCCACTACCATGGAATGGTGTGGCAGCTGTGCCTTTTGAAAGCCAGGGCTCTTGCGGACTCGATAGATAGAATCGACCCGCTTGCTCAGGACCGGCGAGGAGGCCGGACTCTCCCACATGCGGAAGAGTAGTCGTTCCAGCATAGGAGGAACCGGCACAGTAAAGTGTTCCCTCGCGGGAGAGTCATACTGGAGGGCGTCGAGCTCTTCGGCTCGAGGCTCCTCCTCGGGATCCGCAGGGAAGGCCAAAGCCTTGGCCATATCCCTAACGAAGTCCGAGAACCGGGCATCCTCCGGGGGGGACTGCTTCCGAGGCTCGGACTCCGGTGAGTCCGATGGGACACACCAAGTCCGGAAAGAATCAGGTGACTCCTCCTCCTCAGACTCCCAGACCGACTCCGACGAGGACTCGGTGGGGTCGGCCCGGGCAGGGTGCGGCGCCAGCCGCCCCGACGCCGAGGGAGTCGGCGTCGGCGACCTCGGTCCCGAACGGGAGGCCGAGGGCGACCTCAACCGAGGATCGACTCGAGTTCTCATCGACTCGAGGATCGGCTCGGTCTCCGGGGTCGACTTGGACGTCGACGTCCCGGCAGTCGGGGCAGCGACGCCAGCGAAGCCAGCGAGCAGTGCCCTCTGCTGGTCCATGAAGGCAGACAGTCTGCTCTCCAAGGCCGTCAACCTGAGTCCGAGGCTCAGGCGACCCAGCAGCCCCCGACTCGGGCCCCGACGGCGTCGGGCCCGACGTCGGCTGTCGCGGAGGCGAGTCCAGAAGGACCACAGGACTTACCCGGGCAGGCATCTCCGACTCCAGGCGAGGTCGCTTCGGGACGTGTTCCTTCTCCAAGGACCCGGGGCGGCTGTCGGGGCTATGCGACCTGGCCCTCGCGGAACCAGGAGCGTCCACCGACGCCGCCCTCGCGGGTTTTTCCTTCCGACGATGGTCCCCGGAGGGAGAACCCCGGTCGGAGGAGCTCCGGCGACGGTCCGAGCTGGAGCCTTTCGACACGGAGGCCTCCGACGAGGTCCGGGTACGGCTGGGGTCAGCGAAGATTCTCTCACGCTGATGCCGCCGACTCCTCAACGCCTTTGAGGACAGTTTGCTGCAGGGCCCACAGATCAGTTCCTCATGATCCGGGCCCAGGCAGCGGAGGCAAAAGTCGTGTGTGTCGGTTAGTGACATATTTCAGTCACACCGACCACACCGCTTAAACCCACTGGCAGCCATCGGGGGAAAAAGGGCCCCTGCGAGGTCAAAGGACCGGGCTGCCAGGGAAAACGAAAACGAAAGCTGACTAAGTCAGAAAAACCGAAAAAAGTAAGAGGACTCGAGACCGGCGTCGCGAGTCCGGGCGGGAAAACGATCGGCGTCGAACCGAAAGAAAAAAGGATAAAATAAAGAAGAAAATCAACTTTTTCGCGGGGACAAGACGGGGACGTCTGTAGGGCTCCGCGGAAAAAAGAAGACTGGCTAAGATGGCACCCTCGGGCGGGAAGACGACCGCGCATGCGCGCTGCAATTCCCAAAGGCTTTCTTTGAAAGCTGGGGAAAATTGCTCCGCGAGGGCTCCGTCGGCGCCGACGTCACCCATAAGTGAGGACTGACTTCCTGCTTGGTCCTGGAGAACTGTAGACACAGGAATCCCAAGGTCTTTGGAGATGGCCTTGTACTCCTTTGAAAATTGATATTTTGCGATAAAGGCTTTTCTGATGGTCTCAGGCAGCTCTCTTGTCTTCACCACTGAAAATGGAACAGGGAGTGAATGTGGCTATTTTAAATATTAGAGTCATCATTAATTGGTTGATTCAAGTCATATGAGTACTGACAATTGATCACAGGGGGGTCTAATTTTATTGCAATGGGAATGTGGTTCTTCTGTTCAAACTGATCTGGTTTATAAGGGTGCCAATAATCATGTCCTCCACCAAATCAAAAAATCCCAAAAGGGCTAAAGGAAAGGTCTAGCCCATAAAATACAATCAAAAAAGACCAATTCCCACAAGTGTTCATACCGACAACTCTAAATATAAATACACTTTTTGTTGGATTGATGTCAGAGGACTGAACCTCTACCTCAGACCATATCCATTTTAATCAATTTGTGCAGTAAATTTAAAATGTCAAAAAATACATATCTTATAAATTTGTCAAATCGAATGTCAAAACTATGTCCACATCTGCTGAGAAAAGGAAAACAACGGGGTATGACACAACACTGCATTTCGGATCTGTAACAATTCAAAAAAGACCCTGCTTCAGGCAAACTTCCCAAAAGATTCAAAAAAGTGTGGAAAAGCGAAAAACAAGCCAGCAGGACACATTTTAAAATAGACAGATGTCTGACATCTCACCTCCAGATTGGATACTGCCCGAGCCAATAGTAAGGCGAAAGCAACAAGGCAGATGCCTAACCAATGCTCATTCACAAAAGATTATGCCAATCAAGTTCCAGATTCAATCCTGACAGAACCACAGAGTTTAATCTAAAAATCCATTATTGTTCGTGTAATGGTAAAACTGCCTCCCCAACCCCACCTCCTGAATGGGGGTGGAATCCAATCCAAAATAGCCACTGAAGTTGGGAAAAGGCATGATTAAGCTGTGGATTATTTTGAACCATTGGTGCAGACAATGTTTTAGTACGTAATCGAGATGGCAACAAAGATGCCAACTGCAATGGTATCTCCTTGGCAATCTCTGCAAACTCCCCTTTAGATATGCCCAGAAGAGGACAACCTCTTTCAAAGCACATGTTCAGTCCTGCCTGTTGGCCTGTAGGGCTGCCACAGCCATCCTCCCTTTCTGAATGGAATCTGAATCTGGACCCCATTGCACTGCAGTGTATAAAGTTATGGCCTTAGCTACAGAGTCAAATCAACAATTCCCTTTTTTAAATTATACTAGCAACACATTTATTCAGAGGCAATTTCTTCAAATGGGTTAGTTTTGTGCATTCCATGACTGCCATCTCTACAGGAAATGAATTCCAAAGTTTGGGAGTTTCCATAGAAAATATCCTCTGCGTTAATTTGCAAAAATGTACCTCACAAAACAAAGATGTTTTCAATCGAAGGGTAGCCTGATAGCACAGGGCACACAGAGGACAATAAACTATCAAAACCTCAGCTAAGCATTGTGGCGCAACATGATTAAGAGATTTACATAGTAACATAGTATATGACGGCAGATAAAGACCAGTACGGTCCATCTAGTCTGCCCAACAAGGTGACAAGAGTAGGTGTACTTGCCGATCCTTGCAGGTCACCGCTCCCCATGCCTTTGTTTAGAGGTGTACAAAAACAATAATCAGGATCTTATAAAAAATATGTCACTTAACGGGCAACCAATGTAACTTTTGCAATACTGGCACAAAATGTTCAACATGACTTACTCGAGCAATGACACAAGCATTGTAAGAAATGAACCACTCATGTAAGTAAACATAAGAATAAAGTGCCGCAGTAATGCTCGAAAGCATGTCCAGTTTGAAGGACACAGTGCCTGCTTTAATGCACAGAGCCCAAGACTTTAAAATGATTATTATTCATCAGGTGGATTATTAACCTAAACTTTATCTGTCTTAGCTCACAAAGCTCTGCTTATTCTTCATGGTCTTTACTGCATCCCCTGTTCTAAATGAAGTCCCTTTTTAACTCAATAACTCTTTAGATTTATCTGTTCATGGTTATATAAGGGTCTCTGAATGTAGACTGGCACACAAAGTAATGTAGTACAGCCCTCCTATATGAAGAAAATACCCCTGCAACACACTGCATCTACTGCCTGCAGATCCTTTAAATAAGGTCGCATGGAAGATGAGCATATCATTTCCTCACTAATAATTCTTTTGCATTTGAAAAGCATCCTATAATATCAGCATCAACAGACAGCAAATTGCTTTTAACTAGACAAAGCATTTTTTTCCTTTCATTTTGTAGGTTTAGCCTCTGTAATTTCCATATATGCAACAGCTGCAGACAAATTTGAAGACAAATTTGCAATGACCCTAAAATACAAGCAAATATAAAATGAAAGAACACAATTTCATAGTGATGGAAATTAACAATGGTGTTGAATTAGTGTCATAGGTTTTTTTTTCTGCCACTATAGTTTTAGCATTCATTACATTGAATGTTGTAAATTCATATCCGTTTTATAACCAGTAATGCTTTCATAAAATGGAACAATTAGATTCTTGGTAAAATGCCAGTGGAATCCAGTCCCTACTTTTTTTTTTCCTTACTTCCATGCTGGCACACATTTCAGACCGTGAAACAAGTTGCAAAAGGGCTCTATTTCTTTGGAGTACCCAGAAGTTTCAAAGTACTTTCAAGTACTTTGTGAACAAGTAGTACGAGTGCCTTTCTGTTTTGCACCCATGTCTGCGTGGTTCCTGCAGTTTGCTGGCGGATTCTGCACCACTGAGTCCTGCATGATTTGGCGCAGAGCCCGACAGTGCCATAAGAGATACAGGGAAGTAAACCTTTTTCAAAAGGACATTGTAGAACTAGGGGACAGACAAAGGAGCATCAAGAAATATATTTTGCTTGGAAAGAGTAACACAACGCCTGGGTGGAAACCTGCAATGGAGACGACTGGATGGCACAATTTGTCTTTTTCTGCAATCACAGCACTATTAGTAATATGTAAAATGAATGAAATAGGTAGTTAAGCTGACAAAGTATATTGGCAAGGACTGAAAAAGAAGCATGGACCATCACTGGTGGTAGACACAGTGTTTTCTGTTTGTTAGAGTGAAACTGCAGATTCTCACCATCATGTTCTCAGTAATAAAGAACTTACTCCTACGACTAGCTGTACAGCAGCTCAGGACACAGCCCTTCCCTTATATCAAGATTTTACTTTTTACCCAGCAGATCCCAAAATGTAGATCAAATTTCTTACAGCTCATTTCAAAAGGGTAAGCAATGGCTTTCTCACGTTTACCTAGCCAGCAATTTTTTTCTGCATGTTTCTTCCAGAACTTGTCCAAATCTCTTTTGAAACCCACTATGTCAGTCATCTTAGCCACATCCTCCGGCAACAGATATGAATGCTAGACATAAAAATGCCTTCTATTTAGTTAGGGATATAGCAGATGGGCTGTCAGGTGTGATAAGGAAGCTTATCAGGACCTAGAAGAGAGGGGAAAAAGAAGGAATTTACCTTAATAAAGGGACCCATTTTAAAAGGTCCAGGACTTAAAACTCCATTTACTCCTAGAAAGCCAGTAATACCTGGCTACAATGAGGAACAGAGTGCCCCTAGTGGTGGAAAGGAGAGGGAATACAGGCCCAGGGTAAGGAACCCTTACGTCACTGCATCCCCTAATCACACAGCTGCCACAAGGGAGTTTGATTTTTCTCACCTGAGAGGGGAGAGGGTGGAGCAGGAGCCTGAGGGGTTTAAGTTTAGCTCAGTTAGGTCAGAGAGGAGAGCAAAAGGAGCAAGGCGAGGAGCAAGAGGACAAGGAGGGACAAGCAGGACTCGTGGAGAGAAACTGGAAGGACTCCTGAGACCAGAGAGTGCTGCAACTGCTAACCAGAGGGATAGAGAGAGCAGAAGTTTTGCCTACTCAAGAAATGGAGCAGTGAGAGCCAGAAGCACTAATTGGAGAACAGGACGTGCTAGATGGTGGACAGAGCATGTAAGGAGTGAAGCTACTACAGGCTTTGATCAAGGTATGAGCCCCAGAAGCTTAGCTAATAAGGAGCAATACGTATTTGCCAGTGACAGCCTTAATTATAGCAGAAGGCAGTCAAGTAAGCTATCTGAATCTGAGCTAGAGTGTGAACCAATGGAATTGGGGGTGCCAGATTTACCTTGTGAGGAAGAGGTCTCATACATGGACTGCTCTGCATGCCAGTCTGCCAATTAAGAATGGTTGCAAGGGGATGTCAACCATAAAGAGAAGCCTCCAGTGTCCAAAGCTCTGAAAGCTGTGTTTGCTTGTTAATGCTCTAAGCTCAGGAAAAGTGTGACGCAGTGCAAAGCTGAATCTTCCTGATTGTCTTTTGAGAAACAGCTGTGAGCAGTGCAGAGCTCAGTTTGGTTGCCGTTTCAATTGAAGGAAGTAAGAACTGCTTTCGTTTGTCTAAACTGCTGAGAAAACCTGGAAAAGAGTTTTTATCTGCTTGTATGAAGTGCTGAGTTTAAGCATACAAGATAGCCAGGTATTTGTTCTGGACTGGAAAGGGAAAAGGAACCTGGTTTAAAGTTTCTTTCTGTATGTTTTGGACTGCACGGCAAAGCTCTGCTGAAAGCAGATGCAGTTAATTAAGCTTAGAAAAGCTGTTTGTGTCAGTTCAAGTTATCCTGTAATGAGTTACAAGAATTCCTGGTGAAAATATCTTAAAAAGGTGGTTCTGTGAACCTAGTGTGTCTTTTTGTGCTAATGAATAAATTGCACTCACTCAAACCCAACTACAAATGAAGGTGTTTTCTTTCATCTGAGCCCAAATGATATCTAATGGAACTACCTTTCCGAGAATGCATTTAAAGGCATCCAGTTAGAAAAGGCCAGAAAGTTGAAGCACCCCAGTGACAAAAATAAATCCACGCCCCTCCATACTAATGTAAGGGGTTAAGGGCGTGACACAGGTAAGTTTTGCTTCTTTGTGGATAATACCAAAATCTAAAATAGTGTCGACACCCAGGAAGGAGTAGATAACAAGAGGAAGGATATAATGAAGCTTGAAGAATGATCAAGAATTTGGCAGCTGAGATTTAATGCTAAAAAAAGGCAGGGTAATGCATTTGGGCTGCAGAAATCCAAGGTAGCAGTACAGTATAGGGGAGTGAAGTACTTCTGTCCACGAAAGAACAGTGGGACCTGGGCATGATCATTCCAAATGATCTTAAAGTGGCTAAACAGAAAAGGTGACAGCAAAAGCCAGAAGGATGCTTGGGTGCATAGGGAGAAGAGTGACCAGCAGGAAGGAGGAGGTGATAGTGCCCTTGTGAGTCTTTGGTGAGACCTCAATTGGAGTATTGTGTGCATTTCTGGAGACTGTTCCTTCAAAAGGATATAAACAGGATGGAGTCAGTGCAGAGGGTGGCTACCGAAATGGTCAGAATATGGGGACAGACTTAAAGATCTCAATATGTATGCTTTGGAGAAAAGGAGGGATAGAGAAGATACGATAGAGACATTAAAATACCTCTCTGTAATAAATGCACAGGAGAGCCTCTTTCAATTGAAAGTAAGCTCTGCAACGAGGAGACACAGGATAAAGGTGAAAGGGGACAGACTCGGGAGTAATGTGTGGAAATATTTCTTTACGGAAAGAGTGGCAGATGCATGGAATAGTCTCCCAGTGGCAGTTGTAGAGACCAGGACAGTATTTGAATTCAAGAAAGCATGGGACAAATACAGAAGACCTCTAGAGGAAAATAGAGACTGCAGTAGTTGGTATGGAAGGGCAGAGTGGACAGGCTGCATGGTCTTTATCTGCTGTCATGTTTCTATGATTTGCTTTCACTCTGTGGACTGTTAGTTTCATGGAATGCCTTATCTACCTATTTAACCTTACTCATGACTTTATAAACTTCTAGCATATAGCCTCTCAGTTATTTCTTTCCCTAGATGAAAAACCGGAGACTTTCCATACCCCTTTATCATTTTCACCACCCTTCTCAATTGTTTCTAGTTCTGTTATGTTCTTTTTGAGATGGGGCAACAAGAACTTTACAAAAGCATAATGATATTCTTAGTTTTATTCTCCATTCCTTTTTGAATTATCCCCAACATTCTATTTGCTTGTTTAGCAGCACCATACATTAGGATAAAAACGTCAAAGCATTGTCCACAATTCCTTTTCTTGAGTAGTGACTACTAACTTAGGCTCAAACATTTAGTACGAGTAGTTGGGATTATTTTTCCCTATGTGCATCGCTTTGCACTTGCCCACATTAAAGGGCATGTTTACTAAGGGGTGTGCCGCTAGCACGCCATTGTACTGACAAATTGGCGTGGAAGGGCATGCTCATTTTGGGGGTTGCCTGCATCCACCCCCCCTGCCGATAGCGCAATGCTAACGCACAGCACCTTACTAACTGGAATACAGGTGTACTTAACACCACCCATTGAGAAGGTGTTAATTGCATCCATGCTAATGAGAACAGGTATGGTTAGCGGATGCCCAAAACGCCCGTGCTAACCGCGATGCACCATCAATGCCCACATTATACCCCTAAACCGCTCCGTCCCCACCCACTGCATGCTAAAGGTTAGCTTGGGACTTTTAGCACAGAGCCCCATGTTGTTAGCTTTGCACCTTCAGCACACATCAAACCCCAAGCTAACAGCACACTTTAGCAAACATGCTCCTAAATTTCAGTTGTCAGCTCCTATTGTGGATCATTTTATAAATTTTAATCATACCGTTGAACAGCTCTATGGGAGTATTATGGAGAAACTATAGAGAATGGCAGACACATTTACTTAATAATAAAGAACAGAGCTGGATTTTTAGGCTTAATATGGTAGTCCCACATGGGCTTAACAATGAATTCGAATAGACTACTTGGAGTTGATTGGAACTTGAAATCATGTGACTGCTTTATAACTGATTGATGTCTGGTTCTCTCGCAATAGAAACATACAAACATGATGACAAAAAAAGACCACAAGGCCCATCTAGTCTGTCCTTCCATAACAACAACTACAATAGTCTACTTTCTACCTTTAGAGATCCTCTGTGTTGGTCCCATGCTTTTTTGAATTCAGTTACTGTCCTCATCTCTACCACCTCCACTGGGAGACTATTCCACGGATCCACTACTCTTTCCGTAAAGAAATATTTCCGCATATCACTCCTGAATCTATCTCCCTTCACCCTCATCCCATGTCCCCTCGTAGCAGAACTTGCTTTCAATTGAAAGAGGCTCTCTCCCTGAACATTTATGCCACGGAGGTATTTAAACATCTCAATCATATCACCTCTATCCCGCCTTTCCTCTAAGGTGTACATATTAAGATCCTTAAGTCTGTCCTCATATGCTTTATAATGAAGCCCATTAATAACACAGGTACACTACCAAAAAACTGCCTCCAGTTTTGCAACTGATTCCTATAGATTTTGGGGTGCTGAATCCAGGAAAAATAGCCAAAATGTTCCACCACGTCACGTTTTCTTGCAAAATTAGATTTCTTACCCATATAAGGAATGTTCACATAATTTCTTTTTAGCCGACTGCAGTTTATTTTCTTGGCCCAAAATAGAGGTTGTAATGGTTAACTAACTAGAAACACTCCCTCATGATATTTTAGAGTGTTTTGTATTCATTTTATACATTAACAGGACAACTGGGAGGCGGGGGGCTAAATCCAGTACTCGCGCTGGCGCATGTTTTTTCCTGTTCGCCTCGCCTCGTTCGCTCGCTCAAACACGGTGGTTGCGACATGAACGTTCCTGTCAAATTTCAGTTTCATGCAAGTTCATTATTACCTTTTGTTTGCTCAGTCGTAATCCAGCTTTATTCCGAAGTGGTTCACTACAGTTGTAGTTTGCAGTGCTGTGTATTTGTGATGGCTCACAGAGCCAGAGGTTGCGTCAACTCTCCGGACAGTTTTTGTTTTATTTGTGGGGAATATACCGTGAAAAAGCGGCAGAGGAACATTTCTGCATTTATTAAAAAAGTATATTTCGCCTATTTCGGTTTGAAGTTAGGCGATCAAGACAAACCGTGGGCTCCTCACAAAGTGTGCAAGACATGTGAGGAAGATCTACGCTTATGGATGAAAGGTAAAAAACAAGCATTTCGTTTCGGAATACCTATGATGTGGCGTGAACAAAGAGACCACAGCAGTGACTGCTATTTTTGCTCTTGCATTGTGAAGGGATACAACTTAAAAAATAAGAACGTAATAAGTTACCCCAACCTTCCCTCAGCAATTAGGCCTATGCCTCATAGCAACGAAGTACCTGTGCCTGAACCACCAAAATCTTTGGATCATATTTGTGTGGACGGTTCTGATCATGATGAGACTCATCAGATGGCTTTTCCCGATGAGTCCAGTACTTCCGAGTTTGAAACTGAACCAGATCCGAAACCTGAACTTTTCTCTCAAGCTGAATTGAATGATTTAGTCCGGGATTTAGGACTCCCAAAAGATGCTGCCCAACTGCTAGGTTCTCGGCTTAAACAGAAAAATCTATTGTCACCAGGAACAACTTTTTATTGGTACCGCAACCGCGAGACACAATTTTTGAAGTATTTCAGCAAAGAGGAAGATTTGGTATTTTGCAACGATATATACGGAGTGATGGAAAAGTTTAAACTCAAGTATGATTCTGCTGAATGGCGGCTGTTCATTGATTCGTCAAAAGACAGCATAAAAGGTGTTCTTCTTCATAATGGCAACACATTCGCTTCAGTTCCTATTGCTCACTCTGTTATTCTCCAAGAAAAATACGAGAATTTGGCCCTGATTCTTCAGAAGATTCGTTATGATGAGCATAAGTGGATGATTTGTGGAGACTTTAAAATTCTATCCATGCTATTAGGGCAGCAATCCGGTTTCACCAAATATCCCTGCTTCCTTTGCTTGTGGGATAGCCGGGCCCGCGACCTACACTGGGGGAAAAAAGACTGGCCAATTCGGGAGTATTTGAGACCCGGTGAGAAAAATGTTCTTCATGAGAGCTTGGTACCTCGTGATAAAATTCTATTACCACCTCTCCACATTAAGTTGGGTCTCATTAAGCAATTCATCAAGTCCCTTCCAAAAGATGGTGAGTGCTTTCGGTACCTTTGCTCAAAGTTCCCCCGACTTTCTGAAGCAAAGCTAAAGGAAGGAGTGTTTGTTGGCCCTGATATAAGGAAACTCATTTCAGATGGAGCATTCGCTGAAACGATGTCTGAGAAGGAAAAAGAAGCCTGGGATTCCTTCAAGGATGTTGTTCTCAAATTCTTGGGGAACAGGCGGGATGAGAACTATAAGGATATTGTTGCCAGGATGCTCAATGCCTTCAAAGAACAAGGCTGTAACATGAGCCTGAAAGTCCATTTCTTGCACTCCCATGTGAACTACTTTCCCGAAAACTTGGGAGCGTACAGTGAAGAACAAGTTGAAAGGTTTCACTAGGACATCAAGGACGCAGAGAGAAGGTACCAAGGAAGATGGAACACCACTATGATGGCTGATTTCTGCTGGTTGCTGCTGTGGGAAACCCCAGATGAAAAATACGCCAAGCAGCGCACCAAGAGAAGCATTCGGGGGAAGAAGAAACGGGCCCACCAGGAGATTGATTGACCCAAGAATGACTTTAAAATCTAAACTGTGTTGACAAATATCGTGTTTTTACTAAACTTTGAAATAAAAATTTGCTAGTTATTACCACAGTGTCGGATCTCATTTATTAGAATTTTATTTTCACACCATCGGGTGTTTGTCTTCATGTATTGCAATGGTGCGGTTTGCGTTTTCTATTCTTACATACATACCTGTACAACCTTTTTTGCACATTTCTTTGCTTTGCTTTGTGTCTAACCTCGCTCTTATATGCTCAATGTTTGTGCACATGTATGTGGCTGTTTTAAGTGCAGACAATTTTGCTACCATCAGAGTGTGTTTTGTTGACATTACTCTATTCTTATGTGCTGCCTTGTTACAATTTTCTTTATTCTTATTTGAATAACTACTAAACAATTAGTATAAAGAATTCATCCAAGAAACTTTTATCTCGATCGCACTCAATCTGAAACGTTCAACTCAAACTGCTAACCCAATGTAGCAAAAAATCTGTACGTGATGGAGCAAATTGGTTACCAGATTTGGATTCAGCGCACCAAAAAACGTAAAAATCAATCGAAACATTAGAGGCAGTTTAAAAAAAAATTTTTTTAGTGTACCTGTGTAATTTTAGTAGCAACCCTCTGCACCGACTCCATCCTGTTCACATCCTTTTGAAGGTGCGGTCTCCAGAATTGCACACCATACTCCAAATGAGGTCGCACCAAAGACTTATACAGAGGTATTATCACCTCCTTTTTTCTGCTAGCCATTCCTCTCCGTATGCACCCAAGCATCCTTCTAGCTTTTGCCGTCGCCTTTTCTACCTGTTTAGCTACTTTAAGATCATCAGACACAACCACGCCTAGGTCCCGCTCTTCTTTAGTGGACAAAAGTAGTTCACCTCCTATACTGTATTGCTCCCTTGGATTGCTGCAGCCCAAATGCATGACCTTACATTTTTTAACATTAAATCCCAGCTGCCAAATTCTAGACCATTCTTCAAGCTTAGCTAGATCCCTCCCCATGTTATCTACACCTTCCTGGGTGTCTACTCTATTACAGATTTTGGTATCATCCGCAAAGAGGCAAACCTTACCCGACAGCCCTTCCGCTATATCACTAACAAAGATGTTAAAAAGAATCGGACCAAGGACAGATCCCTGGGGCACACCACTGGTAACATCCTTCTCCTCAGAGTGAGCTCCATTTACTTGTACTCTTTGTCGCCTCCCACCCAACCAATTTCTAACCCAAGCAGTAACTTTAGGGTCCATCCCTAGGGTGCTCAGTTTGTTTATAAGTCGCCTGTGAGGAACAGTGTCAAAGGCTTTACTGAAATCTAAATACACCACATCTAGAGCTCTCCCTCGGTCCAACTCCCTGGTCACCCAGTCAAAGAAATCGATCAGATTTGTCTGACAAGACCTGCCTCTGGTGAATCCATGCTGCCTCGGATCCTGTAATCCGCCGGACTCCAGAAACCTCACTATTTTCTCTTTCAGCAGCGTTTCCAATAATTTACTCACCACTGAAGTTAAACTAACCGGCCTGTAGTTTTCAACCACATCCTTACTTCCGCTTTTGTGTAAAGGCACCACATGAGCCTCTCTCCAGTCCTTTGGCACCACTCCCGACTCCAACGAGGCATTGAAAAGGTCAGTCAGTGGAGTTGCTAGAACGTCCCCAAGTTCCCTCAGTATTCTAGGGTGTATCCCATCCAGTCCCATCGCTTTGTCTACTTTAAGTTGAGCTAGTTTCTCACGAAAAGTCTTCTGAAAATTGTTCAAGATGTCCCTCGCTTCTGTTCTTATTTGTGGGTGTTTTCTGAGGTCCTGCTCCTGGTTCTTCATCTGTGAACACAGAACAAAAATATTTGTTAAGCAATTCCGCTTTATCCTTATCAGCTTCTACATATTCCCCCCCTGCACCCTTGAGTCTGACAATACCACTTTTGCCCTTCCTCTTCTCACTAATATATCTGAAAAATGTCTTATCCCCCCATTTTATTGCATTGGCTATTTCCTCCTCCTTTTGAATCTTTGCCTTCTTGACTACTTTGCTAGCTTCTCTAAGTTTTTCCAAATACAGATGCCTGTCTTCCTCTCTCTGTGATCTCTTGTATTTCATGAAGGCCTCCCTCTTTTTCTTCACTTTTTCAGCTACTTCCTTCGAAAACCATAGCGGTCTCCTGTTCCTTTTGCCTTTATTTACCATTTTAACAAAAAAGGTTGGTTGCCTTTAAAATATCCCCTTTCAGTTTTGCCCACTGTTTTTCTACATCCCCCAGCTGTTCCCATCCCACTAACGACTCCCTGAGGTATTGGCCCATCTTCGCAAAGTTAGTCTTCCTAAAGTCTAAGATCTTCACCTTGGAATGGATTCTAACAGCCCTAGTCCTAATACTGAACCACACCATCTGGTGATCACTGGATGCAAAATGATCTCCCACTACAACATCAGAAACACTCTCACCATTGGTAAGCACCAAGTCCAGTATGGCCCCTTCACGTGTGGGGTCTGTTACCAATTGCCTGAATAGTTCTCCCTGTAGAGAATCCAGGATCTCCTTACTTCTAGATGATACTGCAGCAGGAATGTGCCAAACAACATCTGGCATATTGAAATCTCCTATCAGTAGCACTTCCCCTTTCCTAGCAATGCTGCGTATGTCTTCAATTAACTCTCTGTCCACCTCTTCCTCTTGTGAGGGAGGTCTGTATATCACACCAATGCAAATAGATTTCTCTTTCCCTCTTTCTAGTTTAACCCACAATGCCTCCTCTCTCCCTTTTAAGCTCTGTAATTCCAAAGCTTTAATAGTAGTTTTTACATATAGTGCCACTCCTCCTCCCCTTCTTCCTACCCTGTCCTTTCTGAATAAAGTATAGCCAGGTATAGTTACATCCCAGTCATGGTTTTCTGTGAACCATGTTTCTGTAACTGCCACTAAATCCAAGTCAGCCACTCCCACCAAAGCTTCAACTTCAGGGATCTTATTTCCCATGCTACGGGCATTAATACACACTGCTTTCCATGTGTTACCCCTGTTACCCATTTCCATAAAGGTATTTAATGTATCACCTACCTGGGGGCTTTCACTTACCTGGGGGCTTTCTTCACCCATCCCCAACGAATCTAGTTTAAAGCCCTCTTCAGTAGATTAGCCAGTCTACTACCAAAGATGCGTTGACCTTTCTTGGACAGATGGATGCCATCTCTGCTCTGCAACCCTTGGAACAGCATCCCATGGTCTAGGAAACCAAAATGCTCTCGAAGACACCATCCACGCAGCCATGCATTCATCTCCAGGATGCGAGCCTCTCTGCCTTGGCCTTTACCCTCAACAGGGAGGATTGAAGAGAACACCACCTGTGCACCTACCTGCTTCACCTTCTGTCCCAGAGCCATGAAGTCACTTTTGATACGTTCCGAGGTATACCTGACAGTATCATTTGTTCCAACATGGATTAGCAACATTGGGTAATAGTCAGTGGGCTTGATGAGTCTCGGCAAACTCTCCGTAACATCTTGGATCTTGGCACCAGGCAGACAGCACACCTCTCTGGACATCAAGTCTGGTCGGCAGATGGACGCCTCAGTACCCCTGAGGCGTCAATAGCATTTTTTTTGAGTTAGTGATAGCTGCGTAAAATTGATTCCTTGAAGCAAAGGAGAGTAATGTTTTATCTCCTTGAAACACAAATTAGTGTCGGATATTGGTTGTGCCTACATACTGCATTCAGGTAAGTTTTTAAAAATAATTATTGAAATAAATATTGTTGTTTTGACATGGGTTTTTTTGGAACAGATGATGAAACTCAATGGGATATAAAACAATGTCACTGGAATTAATATAGACTAGTACCGGTGTTGATGGTTCCCTCTTTTTCATAATAATTTTTCAAAAGTATTGTATTGCTGTTTGAGACTGCCTGAGAAATTAAATTTGTTTTATATATTGGATATCCTCATGTATCAGAACTTTTACTTTTGAGTTATTCCATTAAGCCATATCTTGACTAGTGATGGCATCCTTTGTAAGGAATCAACAAATGGAAGGTTTTGGAGGCGGGGTTGTACCTGGAGAGTCATGTTTTACAGGTGGTTAGAAAAGCTCCTATTAAAGTTGCACATGACAAGAGAACTACAAATATTTTGGATTTGAATGTATTAAAGAAGGTGAAATTAGATCTTACTTGCTAATTGATGTTCCTTCAGGAACTTGCTCTTTGGGAAAAAAAAACAAAAAATACAGAGAAAGGCACCCCTGGCATCTGTTTTGCTAAATTAGCCCCCCAGAGAGCAAAAAACAAAAAAATCACGGCTCTAACAGTCTTTCGGCGGGAAAGAAGCCACCTCTCACATATGCGATTAGAGCTAGGCCTCTTTTATCCACAGCCTGCGCTAACCTCCAGTACTACAGAACTGTGTTTAAACAGAAGAAAAAATGTTACCTCACTGTCTGAACAGTTGTTCCCACTCCGCCCACCCTTCACGGCTTTTGCACTGACCGACAAACTGAGAGGTCACTCTCTCCCCAAACGGCTCCTCATTCTCCTTCTGAGCTCCAGAGCCGCCAAACTTCAGATCTGCTGCAGGTAAGCCCCACCCCCTCCCCCTCATCTTACCGACAAGGCTCCCGGGCACTGCCTGCCTGTCCTCAGCCTGAAGATTAAAAGCTTTTGAGGAATCGGAGCACTTTTTTTTTTTCAAGCAACTTTAGCTAACTAGCACTAACCTACACTAACTAAAAACAACTCTTGAATCATTCCCTTAAATTTAGTGAGACTAGGAAAAAACAAAAAAATTCTTAATTGTCCCTTCAGTGAGTCCAAAGGAACCAAACCCTCCAGCTGCTTGGAGACTGAGATACAGGAGGCTGGAGGGAGGTGCCAGCTGCTTATCCAGGGTGAAGTTATGAAAATATGACATACTCAGCCTCCAAGTTGCTGGAGAGGAGCGACAACCCACAGGAGTCAAGATTGAACTGGAGAGACTATAAGGAAGTTGACTTGGCCTATGCCGATTGCTCAGACTATTGCAATTTCCACTTTGATGGTCTTCCCGTTCAGTTATTGAAAAAGAATTAGATTATACAAAATGCTTTGGCCCACTTAATTTTGACAAACTCACATACAGAAAAGGTTTCCTCACTTAGAAGGAGCGGCACTGTTTACCGATTGCCATTGGGTGAAGTTTAAGACCCATCATATTTGCAGGATTAGATTTCCTGCTATATTCCTCTTCAGACATTGAGACCTAACCATGTAAACTAATGGTATCATCCTGCAAGGTACTTCGTCACAGTAATATTAGAGGGAGTGAATTTTGCTCTATTGATCCACTTTTGTAGAATGAATTATCCTTTGAACTGCGGGAAGAATTAAATTATGTTCAATTCTACGGAGGATTAAAATCATGATTGTTTAATAGATAATAGGAGGTGGCTTAAAGCTCTACATTAATACTGAAGGTTTACATTTTTTGGAGGATGATAGATGAGTGAATATGTGGGTCAGTCTTAATCTTGTTTATGATTAGTCATGCATTAATTCTTAATTTTTTGTATTTTTGTAGAATGTCTTGATGGCATTTTTCCAAAGGGTAATTTGTAAGTCAATAAATTATTATTGTGGATTTTTCATTGGGAGACATTTTTGATGGACGCTTTGGATTTGTTGTAAAACCAAATCAAGAACACTAGCTGTAACTACATAAAAAGAATTCAGAAAATTCTAAACTAAAAACTCAATGGTGGAATTGTTATTAAGGCTATAAACACCTGGGCAGTACCTGTCGTAAGATACACTGCAGGAGAAATAGACTAGATTCAATCAATTGTTATTATTTTGTGATAGTTACTCCCAGAAACCTTACATTGTAATAGAGGGAACACCTGAGGACACAAACTGGACAACAGACAGGAACATATGTGTCTAAGTTTCAAGGAACTACACTGCCGTCTTTAGCACTGAACACTCACGGTATATATGCTTGTGCCCTGCTGCCACATTCAAAGATGGCGCCAGTCCAATTACTAAACAAACTAGGAAGTCACTTAGAGCAGCAGCTTGTTGGAGGCAGCAAAAAGGAGCTTCCATCAAAGCAAAATTCTGGGTCCTAAGAGCCACACAAACTTAGAAGACTCATCAATATATATATACGTTACCTAAAGGAAGAATAAAGCATTTACCCTTGTAAGTGGATGTTGGAAATCTCCACATTAAATATATATTTACAAAACAAAAGTTTAATATTTAAAAGTACGAGGAGTCGTTTTAGAAACTTTGGACATCTGAAAACAGGCATAGAGGCGCCTCCAGAGCCATTTTAGAAGCCGGATCTAGGGACATACCCAGAGTGAGGACATCCAAGTCTGGACAGTAGTGGAGGCATGGTGTGGAGGGGAGAAGGGAGAGAGGGTTCGAAGGAACCTGGACATCCCTACCCAATTTCAAAAATGTCATGGACGTCCGGCTTCACATCCAGGTTTAGACCTGCTCCAGGCATGAGCAGGCATCTGAAAAGAGCCAGAGAAGGCGGCCCACCATCATCCCCAGCACTCAGCACAATGTCAACCATAGCAGCTGCTCTGTTCCTAGCCCACTACTCTAACCATTAGGCTATTCCTAGATGTCCCGGCTCTGAAATACGGTTCTAAGGACATCTATGTGGATGCCCACATAGACGTCCATATCAGGGGCACGACTTTTGTGAAATCACGCTTACATCTGGACTTGCCTGCGTTCTGGCTTAGAGGTCCCAGACTGCACTTGGACATCGCTTCTAAAATTCCCCTCATGATGTCCAAATACGTGTTTTTATAGGATTGTTTTGGGAAGGATGGTGTTGGGATGATTATGACTGAGTTTAATTATCAAAATCTTGGGGGGGGATCTAAAAGTTCATTGAAAGGGGGCACAAGGCTGAAGATTCACCTAAGGTGCCTAATATCCTTGATCCAGCCTTGCCTATATGCTCTGAAAACACCATTTTTGGATGACTCTTATGGTAGACGAACAGAAAGAATTACAGTTTTGAAAGAATTCATGTAAGTTAAATGAGCATCAAATCTATAGTTCATATAATTTAGGTTCAAGTTAACATGTTCAAATCACTATCCTCCATCCATACATGAGTCTATGTACATTAGAATCAAAGTTCGCTCCAGGCCTCACATTTTAGGGTGATACTTTAATTTACATCCATTCACACTAATGGCCTTTGATTTTACATTGTACCTAAATACTTATGCAAATATTTTAAATATTAGACACAAAGTATTTATTAATATTTTGTACTAAAACCATAACAAGCAGGAGATAACACAAGGTTATATTTATAAGTAGAGACAGAATACACTACTGAACTGATCAGTTCATTTGCCATTATGCAAGTAAAAGGTGAAACATAACATATACAAAAGGCACACATTCAGAACATTTAAACTGTTTTTTAATAACCAAATGATTTATAAGAATGTTATTGATGAAATAAACATACAATATTTTTAAAAAATTAGTGAGACTAACATATGGCGTAGAGCTAACATTTCAACTGGCCTTAGGATTATTTAAATACGGGCAACAGGATAGTATGTTTTATGTTTTTGTTTTATTAAAACTTGATATACAGCCCTTCAATACAGATCAAGGTGGTTTACAATAAAAAGTAAAATACTTAGTAGAGGGAGAAACATAAATCCATGGCATAAAAAAGGAAAGATTAGGTCATATTCACATTTGACAGGAGAGAGGAGGGGGAGGGAACTAGATGTCTGTAGGCAATGGTATGCTATGTGATGGGAGCGTCAAAAGCTTCACTGAACAAGAGTGTTTTGAGATTGAATTTGAATTTGGCAAATGAAGATTCAAGATGAAGATAAGGGGAGGCTGTTCCAGAGAGTAGGACCAAGGAAGTAAAAAAAAACTGAGTGGCAGGTTGATTGATAAAACTAAGTAAAACTTTATGGACCCCATCCACATTTTTTGATTCATTCTTAAGACCACTTTGAGAGCACTTTAAACAAACCTATTCAGCTCAGCTGCACTAAGACCCTTTCAGAAGCTGAAGTAGCGAGTTTCACTGAAGAGGAGGTTAAACCTATTCAGACAAGCCACTCAAAAGTAATTAGCACTGAAGCGGTTTAGTTAAAATCACTCAGCAGGTCTTCAAAACAATTCACTAGAACTGTTTTAGTGGCTCTGTAATATGGACACAAACTAATTCAGTGGCTACTAAAACACCTTTTCAAGTTGAAAAGTCCGTCAGCAGAACACAGTAACAAAGGGGTCAGTTTTCTCTTATTTACTAACAGACAGCATCTGTTACCTGATGCAGGGCCCAAAGGAATAAAATGTGACCTGCAGTAGCCAACTGCTAGAAAATGGCCCTTTGTGCTGATGACTACACTTTGATCAGGACCCAACAATCAATTATGGAACACAAATGAAAAAAATGAAGAATTAAGGCTATTTTTTGTTTGTTTCTTTTGCATTGTCTCAATCGATGCCTTTCTGCTCACTCTTGTCTCTCCTCTTTTTTTTTTTTTAAATCAGGCCAAATTCCTGCTACTGCCACCCCTAGGGGTATTAAGCCAAACCAGCCTTCTCCAATTCCTGAAGTGCAGCCCAGACGCACAGAAGTCAAATACCTGCTACAGAATGAGCAATACTGACAATCCTGCTGATGCACAGAGCCCTTACAGGACGGCATCGCAAAACTGTCCTGCTCAGTCTCCACCTGCTGGTTGGGGGGCACAACACCCATGGTGTCTGGACTGGACTGGAGGGATGATTTGGAATAAAAAATTAAGGCTACATGATTATTATATCTGAAATACATATTTCAAAAAAAGGAAAAAAATACAAAAGTTACTGTAAGGTTAATCTTCACTTACTGTATAAGAGGCAAAAAAAAATAACACTCCACTTTCCCCCCAGACAGATATGTAAAATTTTTTAGAAAAGAATTTAGGTGCCGGGGACAAATTTTCCTTACTTTTTTCTTGCTTTTCACTCTTTTTTGTTGTTTTTAATTAGCTTACATAGTTTTGCTTTGTTTGTATTTTGCTCTTATTTGCAAGGAGTGAAAAAGGAATATCGAGCATCATTGGCGGCAGCCACAGTGTTTTATACTAGTCAGATTCTCATAGTTATATGTTCTCAGTAACAAAGAACTTACTCCTACACCCAGCTGTACAGCAGCTCAGGACACAGCCCTTCCCTTATAATATCAGGATTTTACGTTTTACCTACCAAATCACATTTCTGCCTGAATTACATTAAATTAATTTTGTAGCCTTCCTATCATGGCTGTGTATTCAACAGGCATTCAGTTCTTTAGTGCACCTTAAAAAAAATGAGTGCATTCAAAATGGATCAAGGGCATGTTAATACATACGTTGTTGATTTGCGCACATTAAAATGCTCTAGGGTGTTCATTTTCTTTTTAAATTAAAACAAATGTATAAAATGAACCAAAAAAAAATCAATACAAAATTTTAGATAAGGGATCAAACAAACCTACCTCCTACCTATTGTTATATTACTAGATACCGGTCATTCACTGCACTAGATGCACACCTGAGCAGTTCCAGTTTCTCAAAGAGAGCTCAATGAATTCAAACTGACGTGGAAGCAGATTGTGTTCACAAAATGATCAAGTGCTTTAGTGGAGTGCTGTTGCCCTACAGATCATTTGTTGTATTCATTTATAAATACCCCTTAATTATCAGTTTCTAGCTCACCTTGAAGTTGGGCAATTTTACATATATTGTACAAGATATATGGTAAAGGCTATAGAGCAGCGGTTCTCAACCTGTGGGTCGCGACCCCCACGGGGGTCGCCACAGGATTTGGCGGGGGTCGCTTAGCCTCCACCAAGTTTTAAAAAAACGCGCACAAGTTGCTGCCGCTGCCGAGTCCGCTTCTCGGCAGCGGCAAACTCCTTTAAACTCACTGCCTTCTTCTGCAGCCGCGGCTCCCTGCCTCATAGGGAACCGCGGCTGTACCTGTAAAATCGTTGCGGAGCCCTTCCTGTCTCGACGGGCTCCGTGCAGCATTGTCCCGCCTCCAAAGGAAGTGGCAAACAACTTCCTTTGGAGGCGGGACAATGCTGCACGGAGCCCGTCGAGACAGGAAGGGCTCCGCAACGATTTTACAGGTACAGCCGCGGTTCCGTCAGTGGCTGGGAGCCGCGGCTGAATTAATAGCGTGGCAGACTTGTGGAGCGGGGTGGGGGGGGCTGGGACCCTGCACAACGGCTGACCTCGGCTGCGGGGGGCTGCCATGGAGGGCTGGGGGGGGCTGACATGGACATGGAAAGCTGGGGGATGACTTGGAGGGCGGAGGGCGGACATGGACAGATGGAAGTAGGGGGGCTGACATGGATGGAGGGAGGGAGGACGGGGGCTGATATGGATGGAGGGAGGGGGCTGACATGGACAGATGGAAGAATGGGGGCAGGGATGGAGGGGGGCTGACATGGACAGATGGAAGGATGGGGGCTGCCATGGAGGGATGGAGGTGGGCTGACATGGACAGATGGAAGGATGGGGGCTGACATGGATGGAGGGAGGGTGGAAGGAGGCTGATATGGATGGATGGATGGAGGGAGGAGGGCTGACATGGACAGATGGAAGGATGGGGGCTGACATGGATGGAGGGAGGGAGGAAGGGGGCTGATATGGATGGAGGGAGGGAGGGAGGAAGGGGGCTGATATGGATGGATGGATGGAGGGAGGAGGGCTGACATGGACAGATGGAAGGATGGGGGCTGACATGGATGGAGGGAGGGGGGCTGACATGGACAGATGGAAGGATGGGGCTGACATGGAGGGAGGGGGCTGGAATGGACAAAGGGGAGAGACAGGGGGACATACTGGACAGACGGGATAAATGCTGGACAGAGGCGAGAGACAGTGCAGGTTAGGATTATAATGGGCTGATGAGGGAGCTAGCACTGGTAATGGGCAGATGGGGGGGGGCTAGGACTGGTAATGGGTTGATTAGGGAAGGCTAGGACTGGGAATGGACTTATCAAGGGGGGGGGTAGGACTGGTAATGGACTGATGGGGGTCTAGCATTGGAAATGAACTGATCGGTGAGGTTAGGACTGGAAATGGGCTGATTATGGGAGCCTGGCACTGGTAATGGGGTTGAGGGGGGACCAGCACTGGAAATGAGCTGATTAGGGGAGGCTAGGACTGGTAATGAGCTGATGGGGGGGTAGGATTGGTATTGGGCTGATTAGGGGAGGCTAGCACTGGTAATGGGGTTGAGGGGGGATTAGCACTAGAAGTGAGCTGATTGGGGGGCTTTGACTGGGAATGGGCTGATTGTGGGGAGGGGAGGATAGAGCTGCTGGCCCTGGAAGAAAACTGGGGGCTAAGGCTACAAGTGGGCTGATACAAGGGGATGGGAGAATGGAACTGGAAGGGAGTGGATCTGAGAGGGGCTGCCATGGTATTTGTACTAGAAGGGACTGGTCAGTGGGGAAGGAGGGGGACTGGAAGGCAATGGACACCAGTGGCAGTCATGGGAATGCAAGTTGACATTGGAAGGTACTGGGAGTGAGGACTGGAAAGGGGCTGATACTGGGGAGGGTTACTGGGACTGGAAATAGGCTGATGGAAAGAAGTGAAGAAAACGAAAGAAGAGATAAGAAATGGCAGATGGACCATAGACCACAGAAAGAGAGCTAAGAGAAGACAGGAAAGCAGAAGCCTCAGATCGGGACCAGCATGATCAGAGAATAAATTGGTCAGACAACAAAGGTAGAAAAAATAATTTTATTTCATATTAGTGATTTGACTACAAAATCATCATAATTTTGAAATCAAATATTGTTACTTGTGATTAATTATTGTGGTTTAAATAAGTGTTTTATAAATAAAAACATATTGCAAAGGCCTATAATATATTAATAATTCAACAAATGATTACAGCGACAATGCGTTAACAGTAAAGGAAGAGAGACGCATTTGATTTTATCATTGGGGGTCATCACAAGTTGACCAACGGTAAAAGGGGTCACGGTACAAAAAAGGTTGAGAACCACTGCTATAGAGGAATTTGAAAGGTCCAGAGAAGAGCCACCAAAATGGTAAAGTGGAAGGAAGGATAACCCTATGAGGAGAGACTTAGAAGGTTAGGGCTTCAACGTGGAAGAGAAAGCTGAGGGGAGATATGACAGAAGTCTATAAATTAATGAATGGAGTGAAACGGGTAAACGCAGATCGGTTGTTTACGCCATCAAAGAAGTAAAACAAAATAGGGAACATGCAATGAAGCTACAATGTAACCCATTTAAGAGTGATAAGACAAAATAGTTTTTTACTCAATGCGTAATCAAACTCTGGAATTCGTTACGGTAGGATGTAGTAAAAGTTGTTAGTGTTGTTGTTGTTGTTGTTAAGTGCCGTCGACTCATGGCGACCCTCTGGATAGTTGTCCTAAATTGTGTTCGGTCTTCAGTCAGGCAGTTCATTTTTGACAGACTGGCACCTGTAGCTGCTGTTATTGTATCAATCCAGCTCATTGCTGGCCTTCCTCTTTTGCACTGACCTTCTACCTTGCCAAGCATGATGTCTTTCTCTAATGTTCTCTCTCTTCGCATAATGTGTCCAAAGTATGAAAGTCAAAGTCTTGTCATCTGAGCTTCTAAAGAAAGCTTAGGTTTGATCTCTAGTACTGACTGGTTTGTTCTTCAGGCAGTCCATGGTATACCCAGTATTCGTCACCAGCACCATAATTCAAAAGCATCAATTTTCTTCCTGTCTATCTTTTTCATTGTCCAGCTTTTGCATTCATATGACATTATTGAAAATGCCATGGCTTGAACAAGTCGAATCTTTGTATGGAGAGAAACATCTCTGCTCTTGAGAATCTTGACTAGGTCCTTCATAGCCATTCTACCAAGAGCAATGCGTCGTCAGATTTCTTGACTGCTAGTCCTTTCTTTATTGATTGTTGATCCAAGTAGGTTAAAATTGTTAACTATTTCAATTTCTTCTCCATCAACGATGAACTTATTGATTTTGCTGGTTGTAAGGATCTTTGATTTCTTAAAGTTAAGGTGCAGACCCATTTTAAGACTATGTTCCTTGATCTTGAAAAGCAAATGTTTCAGATCGTCTTCACTTTCAGCCAGTAATGTGGTATCATCAGCATAGCTAAAGTTGTTGATGAGTCTTCCATCAATCTTCACACCTCAGTTGTCGTCATACAATCCTGCTTCTCTGATGATGTGTTCTGCATATAAATTAAACAGGTAGAGGGAAAGTATGCAGCCTTGTCGTACACCCTTGCTGATTTTAAACCATTCTTTTTCTCGTGTTCCATTCAAATTGTTGCTTCTTGATCAATGTAAAGGTTGCGCAAGAGAATAATCAGGTGCTCTGGTATACCCATGCTTCTTAATGTGGCCTAGAGTTTCTCATGGTTTAGACAGTCAAAAGCTTTGCTGTAGTCAATAAAGCACAAATAGATATCCTTTTGGTATTCTTTAGTCTTTTCAAGGATCCATCTCACATCTGCGATGATGTCTCTCGTTCCTTGCCCTTTCCTGAACCCTGCTTGTACTTCAGGTAGTTCTCATTTCAGGTATGGTTGTAGTCTGTTGAATAATCTTCAGTAGAATCTTGCTGGCATGTGGGATCTGAGGTATTGTGTGATAATTTCCACAGACAGTTGGTATAAACACAGATCTTTTCCAATCAGTTGGCCATGATGTCATCTTCCTAATTTCCTGGCAGAACCTTATAAAGTATGGTAACAGCTGCATCAGATTGCTGTAATACCTCTATGGAATGCTATCAATGCCTGGTGCTGTCTTCTTTGATAAGGATTTCAATGCTGCTTTGACTTCTTCTTTCATCACCAATGGTTCCGGATCATAAGGTACAGGTTGAAACAGCTGTTGGTCCACTTCATCTTTATCATATAAAAACTCTGTATATTCCTTCCATCTTTTCTTGATCTTTTCAGCATCATTTAACATGGATCCTTGAGCATCTTGTAACATTCCAATTTGAGGCTGGAATTTTTTCTTTAACTCTGGTAGCTTTAGGAAAGCCAATCTTGTTCTTCCTCTAATAATTTCTGCTTCTATTTCCTTGCATGCATCATTGTAGTACTTCTCCTTGACTTGTCTTGCTGCACATTGGAAATCTCTGTTGAGTTCTGCGATTGCCTCTCTTTCTCCTCTAGCTTTAGCTTCTCTGCATTTCTGGGCAATTTTTAGAATTTCTTCGGTCATCCATTTTGGTCTTTCACTTTTTGTAGAGATTTCTCGCTTTCTTCCAACACAACCTTCTTTATGTCATCCCATAACTCTTCTGGAGCTCTGTCATTTGTATCTAAAGCAGCAAATCAATTTTGCAGGCAGTCTTTAAATTCCAGTGGTGTATTCTCAAGGTCATATTTTGCTACATTCATGAGTGGCTTACTCTTTTTCAACTTTAGCTTGAGTTTTCATACTAGTAGTTGGTGATCTGTACCACAGTCAGCTCCAGGTTTCGTCTTTGTTGATGTTATAGAGCTTTTCCATCATTGACTTCCATAGATGTAGTCAATTTGATTTTTGTACAATCCATTGGGTGAAGTCCATATGTACAGTTGCCACTTGTGTTGCTGGAAGAAGGTATTTGAAATGAATAGATTGTTGGCCTTACAGAATTCTTTCAGTCTTTCTCCAGCTTCATATATTTTCCAACCATTGTGCCTTCTTCTTTGTTGCCAACTTTTGCATTCCAGTCACCCATGACTATCAGGATATCCTATTTGCATGTTCTGTCAATTTCAGCTTGTACTTGTTCATAGAACTCATTAATTTCATCCTCTTCTGCAGCTGTTGTTGGGGTATATACTTTAATTATAGTTGTGTTGATAGGCATTCCTCGTAGACGAAGAGAAATTAAGCGTTCACTGACTGCATTGTATTTCATTACAGTTCTTGAAAGTTTCTTCTTAATTATAAATGCAACACCATTTTTTCTTTGTTTTTCATTTCCAGCATAGTAGACCATGTGATTATCTGATGCAAAGTGCCCGATGCCAGTCCATTTCAGTTCCCTGGCACACAACAGATCAAGTTGTACACATTCCATTTCATTCTTGACTACCTCCAGCTTCCCGGGTTTAAAAAAGGTTTGGACAAGCTCCTGGAGAAAAGGTCAATAAACCATTACTAAAGAGTACCCAGGAAATCCACTGCTTACCCTAGGACAAGCTTTGTGGAACCCATGTACCTTTTTGGGTACCTGTGATCTTGATCGGCCTCTGCTGTTAACAAGATAAAGGCCTTGATGGGCTTTGGTCTGACCCAGTTTGGCATTTCTTATGTTCTTAGTTACATGTGGGGCATAAATTGAATGTTATTTCTCGAAATTGCTTAGCATTTTTAAGTCTCATTTTGTAAAGTTTAAATCAAATTAAATTTCACTTACCAGTAATACTAGCTTTTGATATTTCTGTTTTATTTCAGTTAGGCTGTCTGTAGATTTTGCACCCAAAACGCTATACCAGTCCTTGTGTGGCAGATCTTCAGAAGCCATTGTCTGACCACCATTCAACATACATCACAGAAGATCTAGGACAAGGAAATGGAATTCTTTAATATAACAAATAAAATTTAATAAAATCTAATTGATAAAACAGCACTCTGCCATACTTAATATATGTATAGTAAGATGGAATAAATTATTGCATTATATATCAAATGATTTATATACATTGATGTACTCACAAATTCATTGCCGAACTATATAAATCACTAAGGGGCCAATTTATTAAACTGTGCTAGCTGTTAATAGAGCAGTTAACACGGAATAGAGTGGAGAACGGTAAGGTATTGCATCTTACAAGTAACACAAAGTTAATACATGTTAACCATTAACAAAGCAGCTAATGTGGTATGGTTTATGTAAAAGAAGATGCTGGGAAAACCCTTAATAGTTAGCAGCTGCCACACCTGAGTTGCACTTTAGTACAGGCTCCTAATGGTTCTGAAGTGTTATATGGGCTTTTATTGAATTTTAAGAACTTCAGCTCTTCAAGATCACTATGTCTGATAAAACCAAGTGCCTATGTGTCTTCACAAAACAGGCACCAAATATCATCCCCAGGAGTACAAAGAACGTCAAGCACATGTACACCTGCTCCAAAAGGTGTAAACTTGTACTCATGTAGTTTATAAAATACATGTGTAGATTACAACGTTCCACCACATAATACCACAGAAGCACCTGCAGACAGGTTGCATAAAAGCAGGCGCACACTTTCCAAGTGCCTACTTTTTTTAACAAGTATACATGCAAATTTCCTAAGAACGTTTTGCCATGTGCAAATATTGATTTAAATGCAGAAAATACTTTATAAAATGACTCCCTTGAAAATCATGATGTTGACCCTAGAAGAAAACTGCCTTGAAACTGGATGAGAACATTAGAAAGGTCAGAGCTTGTGCGGGCAGAGAGCTGGCTCCTCCGGGAAAGAGCGAGGTGAGGAGCTTCCATTGCCACTGCCTCTTTCGTGGACAGGCTACGTCTGTTTGAGGGAAGGCTGCATTGCTCTTCTGTTTTCTGTGTGTTCAATAATGGGGCACTGTGTGGGAATGTTTGAAGAAAATTTGCAGGCTGTACCTGTTCTTGCATAAACAAAGACGTTTGGTTTGCTGTGCTATTAATCCATCACCTTACCTAAGCACTGAGGACCCCTTTTATTGACACTTAGCCCATACTCAAGTTGATGCAGAAACACTGTGCTAGAACACAATGATAGGACTCTAGCACAGGACTTCCCATCACAAGTTTAACAGAGACATTTTGTTAACTGCGCACAAAACATCTGCACTAACCAGGCTGAACAAGCCCAACAAAGCACACAGGGGCTTGCGTTATATTGACACCTGTGTACATGTGCTAGTAACCTGGTAAACATCTCAGGGACTGACCCATGCACTGTCAGGAAGGGAGATAAAAAAGAAAAAACCACACACACACACACCGGTCTCCATCTCCCACCCATTCTCCTACCCCCACTGAAAACAAAAAATCATTGCTGATGCTAGTGGACTCCAACAACCCCCCCCCCCCCAAATAGATTAATCATCGGTGGCCCTAGTGGTCCCCAACCCCATCCACATCCCCAAATGCCCAGGCCTACCCCCACTTCCCGGTACCTCCCAGGTTAGAAAGCAGGAGGATAGCGCATCCCAGCACCTTTGCAAAAGATGGCACCTGACCCCACATGCTACATCCTGGATCGCACCGGGTGCGGTGATTCTGCTCAGTGTTTGCCTAAGGGAAGGAGGCCGTGTTGGGGGCTCACTAAGGCCACCAGCAATTTATCTTTTAGGCAGGGAGCAAGGGGCCCCACCAGAGATTGTGGCTCATCTAAGGTGATGTGTGACATTTCACCTCAGGTGACTATTTTGCTCTTAACTGCATCTTTCGACCAACATGAGGCTTGTGTAAACATTTTGTGCTACATCTTAGTGCATTTTTTTTACAATCAGTAGTCATTTAAATATGCAGCAACTGCATGCCCACAGCACTACCCTTTAGCATAGTGGTTTTACGCTTATTTTCTCAGGCTAATTTTTCTTTCTGCATTGGGGAGTAAAGATTAGGGCAGGAAAATTACATCTTAATTGTTGCACTGAGCCTGCTATCTGCCACAGAACCCATAAGAATAAAAAGAGCCATGCAGCAAATAGCAAGCACTAAAGTTAGTAAAAGGGTCCCTAAGTTTGCAAAAATATTCTCTTTAAAAACAAACAGCAGAAAATCTTTTCAGAAATGTTTCGCCTGACCTCGAGGATAGAGAATCATATAAAAAGTGCTGTCTACCTCCATTTTTAGGGAGCAGGGTAGGAATCTTTTTTTCAACCCATGCCTTCTCCTCAACCTAGAATGTAGTGCTTGCAATGAAGTTATAGTCTAACGTACTTGCAGCATTAAAAGAAGAATATATGCTCAAAATGTGGCACTTTTGGCAACATTCACCAACACCATGTTCCTACACAGACTCTAAACAAAAGGCCTCTTTACAATTAGGATATTAAAAGAGTAAGATCCAACAAAGTTCTGCTCTCAAACAGGAAATGTCAATGAAAATATTTTTTTAACCTTTTCAGCATTCCAGAGACTACAATGGTGATGTGGCATTCATATACAGCTGCAGGCATGCTCTTTCCTCCATAACGAGTCCTTTTTCAAAACCAGGCCAGCAAAACATCAGAGAAGTACCTAGCATGCTTGAACACGCCAGTCTATAGCTGAAGTGGAAAATGCAATCCCTATGGTGGCTACTGGACTCTACTGTATGAGTGCCACCAATCAACTGAAAATAAAAAAATAAAAACAAACAAACAATACAGCAGTTTCAAGCAAGACAAATATAACATTCTAGTTAGCTGTATCATTGTTATGATACACTACATTTCTATACTACTTTCCTTGGAGACAATCCAACCCAAAGTGGTTTACAACATACAAAAATAATGCAAAAAATACATCATAAAATACACCAAGACGACAAATACAAAAAAAGCACACATCATGTATATAACCGCATCTAAAAGTATTACTGTGACAGCCGGTATCATAAACAAAGCTCGCCTAACAGATCATATCACCCTTATCTTACAGAACCTCCACTGGCTCCCGATTCCAAGCAGGATAAAATACAAAACATTGTCAATAACATCTCTCCCTCCTTTCTTGCATCTCAGTTACAGACCCAAGCTGATTCCAGGAGCAGAAGAAAAAGCAACCAAAATCTCCTCGTAGTTCCATCATCCATCCGCAAGACCAAACAACCAACCAGCAACAGAACCTTCACATACACAGCAGACCAGACTCCCTCAGAGCAACTACACACCACCAAACCTTCCGAAAAGAACTAAAAACCCTGCTCTTCACCGAGTACTATATGAACACCACCTACACCGATAACCAATACACTCCCTTCCCCCCACCTCAGAACCAGTAAATACCCACTGCCACTAAGCATCTATATTTATCTATTTGTTTTTACCCTAAGTGACTTACAAATATTTACATGATAATTCTTGAATTATTTACATCTCAATCAACTACTACATTATTTTATGTTAAAAGTTACTATGTATATCATTAAATGTCCTATGTAACTGTTTAGTTCGATGTAAACCGCCCCTGATCTTTTGGAAGGGGTGGTATAGAAAAGACATTCAAATAAATAAATTACCTTTTTTTGTGTACATAAGTAGGCATGGGGGCAAGGGGTAAACTACACAGAACCTAAACCACCTTATGAGAGAACTGAAAGTGCCATTTTGGTATTTAACTGCCCATCCTCTACTATGCTACCAGTTTTCCTAAGTCTCTCTGTGCCCACAGACAGTTTATATGCCACTAATATTGCACAGCTGTGCCAGGCCACAGCATGTACTGTTAGCTCATTGAAGGATCAACCAATAAAAAATATCAAAACAGAGCAGCACCTTGCGCACAGCCCAAAAAGACAGATCAGGAAAAGGCATAGGCCCTAAAGTGACTAGGTTCAGAGATAGCAAATATCTCACACAGTGTGAGAGATACATGCAATGGGAGGGTCTTATGCAATCTGGCAGACCGCCAAAGCAGCATGGTTGGCAGGATTCCCCAGACTCTGATAGCCAAAGAACAGAAATGGAACCAGGCCAAAGCTGCAACAGACAGATCCATCTCCAGGAAAAGGTGACAAACTCAAAAAAAAGGGGAAAATGGTATAATTTTGCATATGCAAATATACTGACATAGATGCAACATTACAAATTGTCTGGGTACTTGTGTTTTATGACTCCATGGCCTGCATGTATATCTCTTAATTGCTTATGGACGGATGAATGTGTATGTGAACACTGGACTGTGGGGTAGGGTTTATAGATCATTTTAGTGATTTTCATCATAGAGCATTCCACATTCTTTTGCACCCTCTTCACCCCAATGGAAAGTTGTTATAAGAGACTGTTTAAGTTTTTGAAGTGTGATGTTATTGTTTACAACTGAAAGTTCTTTGTAAAAGTTGAAGTTAATGTAAACCGCCTTGGTATAGAAAAAATGTTAAATAAATAAAATCATGATCTCTCCCTCAAGTTTGCACTCTTCTTCTTCCTCACCCCCTCCCAGACTCCCCTAAAGGTTCTTTCAACCACCTTACTTCACTCTGACTCACTCATTTACCAGCAGCTCTATTTCCCCAATCCATTCCCGTGCCCTCCATCACATCCCCTTCTGCACTCACTCCACATTCTCTCAGCTCTTCTACCCCATTCCACCCAAGACTCTCTCCCATGTTCTCACACCATTCTTCTCCTCTCCTCCCTCCCCACTCACTCATATGCCTTCTTTCTTGACTGCAAGAGCCCATACACCTCCAAGAATGTCTATTTTACATTTTCGTAAAAGTTTGAAATCATAGCTGTATGACTCTTAACAGATTTACTTTTTGCTAAAGTGTTTCTTTATTTCTTTTCTAATGTAATATTTCTTGCTGCTAACTGCACTGAACCACAAAGTGTAGTGGTATACAAGTACATGTTAGAATTAGAATACCACATCCTCAAATGCGAGCAAAGAAATCCAGACCAATGATTTGCTGCACCAATGGTTACTTGCCAGACATCTGGAAAGTCCACCCAGTGGCAGGAAGCGAACCAGTATTCATGCTTCTCCCAGACATTCCAAAGGTACCTCTCCAGAGCTGTCAGGTCTATGCAGGCAGCACTGGTGTCCTGTCACCTGTACTCATGGAAGAACAGCATAAGGCGTGCATTGGAACGGCATCAGGGCATGGTATTTCACCTTCAGGGGTCCAGAGAGAAGCATAGGCCAAGCTGTGCTGCAGGAAAAAGTGCCCTTGCAGCGGCATTGTTTAGACCCCAGTCCAGATTTGCATTAGGAACCCCATGATTCAGTCTATCAAGCTTTTCTTCCTAAGTTGAGAGTGGCTCTACTGTAGCAGCTCAGGGTGGCAAGGGCTGCATTGCAAGGGAAGCTGTGGCTCTTCTGGGATCTTCAGCCATGGGGTCTAGGGATCCTTGCCAAACTTCTATTTTCTGGTTAATTTATTTTATTTTTTTTATTTAACTCACACCTTTCCAGTAGTAGTTCAAGGAAAATTATAATCAGGTACTGCAGGTATTGCCTTGTCCACAGTGGGCTTATGATAATTACACTTACCTGGTAATTGTAGTTCCTTGAGTGATGACAGTTCAGTCCTCCACCTCTGGGTTGTGCACCTCCTCCTGCAGCTTGGAGACTGGACATGTCAAAATCATGACCTCACAGGATGTAGTCTGCTGCTCTCTCCCATCAGCCCCGGTGAACTATTTATTTAGTGTACACTTATATCCCGCTACTTCCAGCGATCAGCAGCGGTTTTCCAATACAGAAAAAGAGTGGCTGTACTGGCCATAATTTACAATACACAGGATGATTAGTGGAAGAGGTACAGTTCACAGCACACAGTATGATTAGTGGGAATAGTACAGTTCACAGCACACAGGGATAAGGTTTAGACACATTGATAAGGGAATATTTACAATTAGTATTTACAAAAGAAGTTACAATTTACACAAGCAGATACATATTCACACATCAGTGAGTCTATTGGTGGCGATCTCATTGCTGACATGATTCATACAATTTGCTTTCTGGATTGAGATTATGTAGTGTTGAAGTGTGACTGGAATAGGTACGTCTTGAGTTGTTTTCTGAAGACCATTAAGTCACTGCACGCTCTTAGATCTACTGGTAGCTTGTTCCAGAGTTGAGGTGCTATGAACGAGAATGCTCGGTTGCTGGTCTGGACATTGACGTGCCTCAAGCGGCCGGGGACCAGTAGGGTGTTGAGGCTCGGGGAACGTCTGCTCCTGTTATTTGTTTGGGCTGACACAAGTGAGCCGAGGTAAGAGGGCGCGATGTTATGGAGGAGCTTGAATGTGGTGACTATGATTTTATACTGTATTCGGGCACTGATTGGGAGCCAATGCAGGTCAATTAAAGTAGGTGTGATGTGATCCTTTAGTCTTGTTCCCGTTATGATTCTAGCTGCCACATTCTGCGCCAACTGGAGGATACTGATGGTCTTTTTAGGGAGCCCTTGAAGTATGGCGTTGCAATAGTCTATGTGAGGAATGATGAGGGCTTGCGCTACGTTGCGGAAGTCCGCATGATCTAAGATAGAACGGAGAGGTTGTAAAATCCTTAACTTATGGAAAATGACCCGATTTGTAATTCTAAGATGCTTCTCCATCTTTAAGTTGCAGTCCAGCGTCACTCCAAGGTATTTAATTTCTTTTTTTGTTGCGTATACATTGCCGTTCATGGTTATTGTTGGTGGTGGGTTGAAGTCCGTTTTCCTGGATATGCACATCACTTCAGTTTTTTTGTGATTTATGGACATATTGTTGCGTCTCAACCAGGTTTGTAGCTCGTCAAGGCATTTCTCGAGCTGGCTGATGTTTGGGTGATCTATATCCAATTGGGTATAGAGCATAATGTCATCAGCATATATATGGTAACTGATGTCGTTGTTCTTGAAGATTTCACAGGCTGGTCTCAGATAAAGGTTGAACAGGAGCGAAGATAGTGCTGAGCCCTGCGGGATGCCTTGTGTTTGTGGGAATGGCGTCGCTGTTTCATCGCCAAAGTGAACTTGCTGCATTCGGTCTGTAATGTATGAGGCGAACCATTTCAGGGGGATTCCTCTGATGCCTAATGCATCGAGTCTTTTCAAGAGAGTGGGATGATGCACTGTGTCGAAAGCGGCAGATATATCTATGAATATGAGCATGAACATTTTGGTTCTGTTCTCAAGACCTATTAGAAGTTTGTCCATCAGGGCTAATAGGAGGGTTTCGACACCATGATGTTGTCGGAAACCATATTGGTGGATATCCAATGAGTTGGTGTCATCTATGTGGTCTTGAAGTTGTTGCTGCACTGCCTTTTCAGTGATCTTGGCAAGGAATGATATGCTTGATACCGGGCGGTATGATGTTGGATCATTCTTGTTGAGTGATTTGTTTTTCAGTATGGGTCTGATGACTGATTTTTTGAGGTGTGTTGGCATTAGTCCTTGTTGTAAAGATTGGTTCACTATGATGGTGATGATTTGTGTAAGATCCTGTTTTGCACCCTTGACCCATGCCGCTGGGCAGGGGTCCAGTGGGGAGGTAGTGGTCCTTAATGCAGTGATTACGCCTAGAATTTGCTTTTCATCTAGTTTAGTGAATGCAGCCCACTCGTGGTAGAGTGTAGGGCTTCCAGTGGGGTTAGTTGCTTGTAGCATGGTGCCCGTATTTAGATCTTGTGAGGGATCTTCAGGAGTCAGTGTTGTTGTGCTTCTGGTTTGAGGGTTGAGTTTAGTTGCATAATGGTCTGCCAGGATTTGTGCAGACATCTCCCCAAAAGTATTAGATTCTTGTGTATTCTTCGTGAGTGATTTGACCAGCGCAAAGAGTTCCCTGGGTCGATTGAGAGCTTTATTAAGCGTGTTGGTGTGGTGAGTTCTTTTCGCAAGATTGATTGCATTCTTGTATTCAGCCAGAGTTTTGTTGTATGCAACCTTATGGTCCTCGGTTGCATGGCGTCTCCACTTCCTTTCTTGTTTCCGTAGTAATTTCTTGAGCTCGCGGAGTGCTGGGGAGAACCATGGTTCGCTCTTGTTTCTGGGTGGGTTTCTTGGGTGCGTCTGTGTTGCGACAGATACTGCTTCAATGGCTTCATTCCATTGGCTTACTAGCGTGTCCATGTCTCTGAGATCCGTATTTATGTGCGTTGTTATGGATGACACCAGTGTTGGTTTGTCGTACTTCTGGAATCTCCTTTTTTGGCTTGCAGTTGGATTGTGTGATGTATGTTCATGGATGGTGGAAAGGAGTAATGTGAACTCAATTTGGTGATGGTCAGACCATGGTACTGGGGTTATGTGTACATTGGGTTTTCGCACCCCGTGGTGCTTGGTGGGTAAAAACACCATGTCCAATATGTTGCCTTTGGCGTGGGTGGCCCCGCAGATTATTTGTTCATAGCCGAGTTGGGTCATGGTTTCATGAAAGATTTCTGTTTGAGCTGTTGGGACCGATGCCATGTTTAGGTCACCGAGGATGATTTGCTGTTTCTTGATCGTAGTGGTGGTGATAACTTCCAGCGCATCTGCCAGGGTCTCATAGGGAGCTGATGGCGGTCTGTAAATAAGACATATCGCCATGGATTTATTTTCTACTCTGAGTATGTCAATACTGGTGTCTGTGCTTTGGGACGTGGTTGCTAGGGCAAAGGAGTCCTTAGCAAGGATGATTACTCCTCCTCCCCTTTTCCTGTCACGGGGACAATTGAAGATCCGGTATCCTGGCTTCACAATTTGATTGATGATGGCTGAGTCTGCATCAGTGATCCATGTTTCTGTGATACATAGAATATCGGGTTGTATATCTGTGAGGATGTTGTATATGATGTGTGTCTTGTTTCGGATGGATCTTGCGTTTATAAGCATAAAAGATATTGTGGTTGGTATGGGCTCGCTGGCATTAGAGCTGATTTTTAACTTAGGTCCTTGTTTAACGGTTCCCCTACGGCTCCTCCCCTTGTGTGATCTAGTATGTGGGCTCACTGGGACGTTTATGAGTGGTGCGTTCTCGTCTTGGTTGTGTGATGGCGTTGCTGGCCAGTGTGTAGTTGGTGGTGAGTTAGGTAAAATTTCAGGTGTGAGTATGACTGGGTAATAGAGGTGTACTGGCCTCCATAGTAACATAGCATGATATTGATAAACATGGTTGCAGTTACATGCGATTAGTAGGGCATAAATACACCATATGAGGCAGGCGCTGATGTGGGCCATTTTTAGTGGGCAGCTCGCCTCAAAATACAGGGCGGTCAGCTTCGCCTTGGGGTATGGTTTATTCCACTACGTTCAGGTATCTTTATAGCACCTGTCTTGGCAAGTTACGTTTAGGCAGAATATACAGTGATGGGTGCTATTAGCAGTACTCTTGGGACACAAGATGCTGATTCAGAGTCTATGCAAGTCAGTTAGGCATGAGAATATCAATACTCAGCAAGATTTGCCGCTAACTGTGTGAGGTATCTAGATAATGTAGCTAACTGCAATACGTGAATTAAGCAATGCAACAGTCACTATACATGTATTATCAAAAATTGTACAAGTTATTTAGGTGCTTGAAATCAAAGGAGCATCGAGCTTCCGGTAATGCAGTTATCGTTTTACATAACTATTACAGTTGACAAAGCATACTCAAAAGGAGCAACAGATAAGTAGCTAACAAATAAATTTTAACTGCATAGCTAAACTTATCCTTCTGACAGAACAACACTTCGTCCCGTACCATTCCCGCCTGGCCTCTACAGAGATGAAGGACAGAAAGAATAGAAAGGGAGTAATAGACAGAGCCAAACTGAAACAAGGCAACCTCTGGAAAATCCATACCTACCTGTAACTGTACCGGTTTACATACCGAAAAACCACCAGCAACACTATCACCCCGGGTGGGATTGAGGACTGAACTGTCGTCACTCAAGGAACTACAATTACCAGGTAAGTGTAATTATCATTTCCTTATCATTCCTACAGTTCAGTCCTCCACCTCTGGGATGTAACAGAGCAGTGTTCAATGGGAGGGACCCTCTAAACCGGCTCTCAAAACCGCTGAACCGAACGAGGCATCCTTCGCCACCAGCACATCCAGACGATAGTGCTTACTGAAGGTATGGAGCGACGACCAAGTAGCTGCTCTACAGATGTCCCCTGGTGGGACCAGGCTGTATTCCCCCAAGCAGCCGCCTGTGCTCTAGTGGAGTGCGCCCCGCAACCCCGCTGGAACCGAACGACCCTGCACTAGATACGCTGAGGCAATCGATTCTCTAATCCATCTAGAAATGGATGCTTTCGCTGCCGCTTCACCCTTGCGAGATCCTCCAAACAATACGAACAACTGATCAGATTTGCGAAAAGGCTTGTAAACTTGCAAATAACGCCGCAGCACTCGCTTAATGTCCAACAGACGCAAATTGCAATCGGACGCGGACTACCCCCAGGATGAAAGAACCGGGAGCGACACCATCTGATTTAGGTGAAACAGAGAGACGACCTCAGGTAAAAAAGATGACACTAGCCACAGCACTATCTTCTCCTTAGAAAACAACAGGAAGGGTTCTCTGCAAGACAACGCCTGTAATTCCGAAATGCCCCTTGCCGAACAAATGGCCACTAGAAACACTGTCTTTAAGGTCAAATCCTTTACCGTTGCCTTACTCAATGGCTCAAAAGGTTCCTTCACTAATGCTCCCAAGACCAAATTAAGATCCCATGGGGGAACGATGACCCGACGAGAAAGCCTCAGGCTCAACACCACCTTCAAAAAGCACAACACATCCGTATGCGAGCCTAAGGGCACATCATGCACCTTGCCCCTATAGCAGGCTAGAGCTGCCAACTGTACTCTCAATGAGCTGGCTGCCAATCCTTTGTCGAAGCCATCCTGAAGGAAACTCAACACCACAGGCACTGACGCTGTAGCCGCACGAACTTGCCGCCTTGAACACCAATCCTCAAAGATGCGCCACACATGAATGTATGCTAAAGAAGTCGACCTCTTCCTAGCCCACAACAAGGTCGCCACTACCGATCCTGAATATCCTTTTTTCTTCAGCCTCGCCCTTTCAATGGCCAAACTGTAAGCGAGAACCGATTCACTTGAGGCATTCGAAGCGGGCCTTGGAGTAGCAGATCCTCCGCCACTGGAAGCCGCCAAGGATCCCCGTCCAGAAGGCGATCGAGATCCGCATACCACGGGCGTCTGAGCCAGTCTGGAGCAAACAGCACTCTGCCGCGATGAACCTCGATCTGCTGCACCATGCGACCTACCAACGCCCAGAGTGGAAAAACATAGAGAAGACCGAACGCCGGCCACGGCTGCATCAGGGCGTCAATCCCTTCCGACATTATTTCTCACCTTCTGCTGAAGAAGCGATTCGCCTTTGCGGACTGAAAGGTCACCATGAGATCCATCACCGGTGGCCCCCATCTGCAGACAATCAGAGCAAACACTTGCGGATTCAGCTCCCATTCCCCAGCATCCACTTGCACCCTACTGAGGAAATCCGCCGGCACATTGTCCTTTCCTGCAATGTGCGCCGCCAACAATGCTGGCAGACACTTTTCCACCCAAGAGAACAGAATCTCCGCCTCCTCTTCCATGGCCACACTGCCTGTGCCTCCCTGCCTGTTGATGTGGGCTACCGTCGCGGAGTTGTCTGACAGCACTCTCACCGCTCGCCCGGTCACTGCCGCCTCGAAGGACTGGAGCGTAAAATACACCGCCCTCAGCTCCAGCCAGTTGATGGACCAACTGCGCTGTTGGGCGGACCACACACCTTGGGCAAACAGATCTCCGCAGTGTGCTCCCCACCCCGCGAGACTTGCATCTGTTAGTAATGGAAGCCAGACTGGTTGCTCCAAGGGCATCCCTGCTTGCAGGGTTCCGGGCAGTAGCCACCACCGCAGAGCCCGCTTGACCTGCGAGGGACAAGGAAGACGCTTGCTCAATGAGTCGTTCTGATGTGACCAGCGGCGAAGGAGAGCCCGTTGTAACGGCCACATATAGAACCTGGCCCAGGGTACCACCTTCAGAGTCGCCGCCATCGTGCCTAGCACGCGAAGATACTCCCATGCCGAAGGCGCCGGAGCGGATCTGAATCTGCAGAGCAAGCAACTCAGGCCTAGCGCCCGCTGGTGGGGTAGAAACACCGCCCCTAGCTTAGTGTCGAACCAAACTCCCAGATATTTGAGCTCCTGGGACGGCACCAGTCGGTTCTTGGCTGGATTGACCACCCACGAGGTGCTGCAAAACATTTACCACCTTGTCTGTCACTCGAACGCTTTCGGCCTCGGACTTCGCCCGAATCAACCAGTCGTCGAGATAGGGGTGAACCTGGATTCCTTCCTTCCGCAACGCCGCCGCCACCACCACCATAATCTTGGTGAAGGTCCGCGGCGCCGTGGCCAATCCGAAAGGTAATGCTTGGAAATGATAGTGCCCCCATGGAAGGGCGAACCGCAGAAACCTTTGGTGGGCCTCTCTGATCGGGATATGGAGATACACCTCTGTGAGGTCCAGGGAGGTCAAATACTCCCCCTTGCGTACTGCCACAATAACGGAATGCAAGGTCTCCTTCCTGAAGTGCGGTACCCGCAAACACCGATTTACGCCCTTTAGATCTAAAATAGGGCAAAGAGAACCGTCCTTTTTGGGCACCACGAAATAAACTGAGTACCGACCCATAACGTAATCTGCTAACGGGACCGGTCTGATGGCCCTCAAGAGTAAAATACGATCGAGGGTTTTGCGAATTGCCAGGGCTTTTTGGGAACTTCGGCAGGGAGACATCACAAAGGAATCCCGGACCGGTCTTGCCAATTCCAGCGCGTACCCCTCGCGAATAATCTCCAAAACCCACTGATCCGTTGTAATCTGGGTCCAGGCAGAAAAAAAACTCCCGGAGCCTCCCGCCAACTGTGAGACTTTCTGCCGGGACCCGCCAGTTTTCATTGTGGCTTCCGAGGGGTCGAGAAGGAGGATCCTGCAAAACCTCTACTTGCTCCCTGAAAGCTCCGAAACCCCTGGGCTCTCGACGCAAATTGTCCCCTCTAGAACCCGCCTAGCCGAGAAGACTGGAATCTTCTAAAGTCCCGATACTGACCCCAGTAAGCCGGAACAGACTTATCCGGCTTAGGCTTATCTTCCGGAAGCCTACCACCCTTTGATTCCCCTAAGTCCTTAACCAACCTGTCCAGATCATCACCAAACTGTAACCTACCCTTAAAAGGGAGCTTACTAAGACGCGACTTAGAGGATCCATCAGCCGCCCAACTCCTTAACCTCAAGGATCGGCGTGCGGCCACCAAGGAAGCCATGCTATTAGCCAGGGCTCTAATCAGGTCATAATGCACATCCGCCAAATACGCGGTTCCTGACTCCAACCAATCTAATTCAGCAGTCCCCTCTTGATCCAGCTGTGAGGACTGCAGCAATCGCTGAGTCCACCGGAGACAAGCTCTTGCCACCCAAGCTCCGCAAATAGAAGCCTGCAAGGACACGGCATCTGCCTCAAAGGACTGCTTCAACAGCCCATCTACTTTCCTATCCTGCGCATCCTTTAATGCCGGAATTGTGGTCTTCTTGGTGACCACCGACACAGCTCTATCAATCCGAGGAGACCTAACCTGAACCGCTCCTTGTCCTTATCCGCTAAACGATAGAGCTTGTTCATTGTCCTAATGCCTCTGAGACCTGCCTCTGGCTGGTCCCACTCGTCCTGTATCATCTTGTCCACCACCTGGTGGACAGGAAACACCACCTCCGCTTGCCTCCCCGCTTGGATGATAGGGTCCTCCACACTCTCTTCCTCAGCCGGTGGTGCAGCCGCCAGGTTCAGCATCTGAAGGGATTCCGTAATAAGAGCTATGAGCTCCTCCTTTCGGAACATTCGGATGATCTTTGACTGATCCTTCGGTTCCTGAATCTCACCCTCGTCTAAGTCTTCCATTTCCACCTCCAGATCTAGCTCCACCTCATCCGTGTCATTCCCTTCCACGTCTGAAGGGGACCTCTCGCGAGGCCGCGATCTCTTCAAGGGCCTTGGGGAAACGCCGCTCCTGATGATCAACTTCGTCTGTTGAGTAGCCGCAGGCCGGGACAAGGCTTCTGGTAAAATCCCCTGCCGCTGGCTGCAAAACGCCTGATGCATAATCAACACAAAATCGGGACAAAAATCTCCAAACTGGGCACTGGCTTCCAGAACCGGCAAGGCCACTGGCAGCCCAACGTTAGGCTACTGGGTACCCCCCCCCCCCGAGATAGAAACCAAGGCTACCTCCTCTTCCGGACCTGCTGCCGCCAGCTGCAGCTCCTGTCCAGCCTTGGCATCTAACTGCCACTCAACGCTGGTGGATCCCACAGTGCAACCTCTGCAGACCCCTGAATCTGCAACCATACCCCTGGGGATGCCGCAGAGCAAGCACTGGGGGCAGGATACCATCCTCTGGGCACCCACACCCTACGGGGAGTCTCTCTGCTGTGTTTTGATTCTTTTTTTTTTAAGAAAAATCCAAACCAACCCAGGCTAGGGAGATAAACCACACACAAAATCACTCCCCCCCTCCCCCCGCGCTTTTTTAAATTTTTTGTTATTGCTTCCCTCCTATGAAGAAGAACATAAGATATGCCATACTGGGTCAGACCAAGGTCCATCAAGCCCAGTATCCTGTTTCCAACAGTGGCCAATCTAGGTCAAACGTACCTAGCAGTTTCCCCAAAAGACACAGGTTCCACAATGCTTGTACTGGGTCAAGCATTGATATCCTGGGTCCCTTCTTAATAATCGTTTATGGACCTTTCCTCCAGGAACTTGTCCAAACCTTTTTTAAACCCAGCTACATTAACAGCCTTTACTACATCCTCTGGTAACAAATTCCAGAGTTTGATTACACGTTGAGTGAAAAAATATTTTCTTTTATTAGTCTGAAATAGTTTACCCTGCAGCTTCATTGTATGTCCCCTAGTCTTTCTATATGCTGATAACGTAAACAATCGATCTACGTTTACCCGTTCCACTCCGTTCATTAATTTATAGACTTCTATCATATCTCCCCTCAGCCTTCTCTTTTCCAGGTTAAAGAGCCCTAACCTTTTTAGCCTTTCTTCACAGGAGTATCCTTCCAACCCCTTTACCATTTTGGTGGCTCTTCTCTGAACCTTTTCTAATAACGCTATATCCTTTTTAAGATACGGCGACCAGAATTGCACACAATATTCAAGGTGCTGTCTCACCATGGAACGGTATAGAGGCATTATAATATCTTTTGTTTTATTTTCCATTCCTTTCCTTATGATACCTAGCATTCTATTTGCTCTCTTGGCTGCCGCAGCACACTGGGCCGAGGGTTTTAACAGGTTATCCACAATGACGCCTAAATCTTTTTCCTGGGTGGTGGTTCCTAATGTGGAACCTTGCATCGTGTAACCATAGTTTGGGTTGTTCTCCCCTAGGTGCATAACTTTGCACTTGTCCACATTAAATTTTGTCTGCCATTTTGATGCCCAGTCTTCCAATTTATCAAGATCCTCTTGCAATTTTCCACAATCCTCTTCGGTTTTAACAACTTTAAATAGTTTTGTGTCATCTGCAAATTTGATAACCTCACTCGTTATTCCTCTTTCCAGGTCATTTATGAATATGTCAAAAAGCAGCGGACCCAGCACAGATCCCTGGGGTACACCACTATTCACTTTTCTCCATTGGGAAAATTGGCCATTTAGCCCAACCCTCTGCTTTCTATCTTTTAACCAGTTCCTGATCCACAGTAGTACACTGCCTCCTATCCCATGACTCTTTAGTTTTGCCAAAAGTCTCTGATGAGGGACCTTGTCAAAGGTTTTCTGAAAGTCTAGATACACTATATCAACTGACTCACCTTTGTCCACACTTTCAAAAAAACATAACAGATTAGTAAGACAAGATCTTCCTTGTCTAAAGCCATGTTGGCTGTCTCCCATTAGGCCATGACTATCTACATGCTGAGTCATTTTATTCTTTATGATGGTTTCTACCATTTTTCCCGGTACTGACGTGAGGCTCACCGGTCTGTAGTTTCCCGGATCACCCCTGGAACCCTTTTTAAAAATTGGTGTTACATTGGCGATCCTCCAATCTTCAGGTATTAGAGATGATTTTAATGATAGTTCACAGATTACTAATAGCAGGTCTGCAATCTCATATTTCAGTTCTTTCAACACCCTTGGCTGTATACCATCCTGCCCAGGTGATTTGCTACTCTTCAGTTTATCTAATAGTTGTAATACATCTTCCCGATGTATCGATATTTCCTTCAATTCTTCCGCACCTTTAAATACCACTTCAGTCATGGGTAACATCCCTACGTCTTCCTCAGTAAAGACCGAAGCAAAGAATTCATTCAGTCTCTCCGCAATCGCCTTGTCACCTCTTAGTGCCCCTTTAACTCCTCTATCATCTAATGGACCAAATGACTCTCTCACAGGTTTTTTGCTACGAATGTACTTGAAAAAAATCTTTATTTCGCGTTTTTGCTTCCGCAGCAAGCTTCTTCTCAAATTCTCCCTTTGCCTGCTTTATCAATGCCTTGCATTTGACCTGCCAGTGCTTGTGCTATTTCCAGGTTTCGTCATTTGGCTCTTTTTTCCATTTCCTGAAAGATGCTTTTTTGGCAACAGCCTCTCTGACCTTACCTTTAAACCATGCTGGCAGTTTTTTGGACTTCCTTCCACTTTTCTTAAAGCGTGGAATACAGCTGGTCTGGGCTTACAAGATAGTATTTTTCAACAACACCCAAGCTTGATGTAAGTCTTTAACCTTTGCAACTGCTCCTTTTAGTTTTTTCTTAACTATTTTCCTCATTTTATCATAGTCTCCCTTTCGAAAGTTAAAAGGTAGTACTGTGGATTTCCTTACTATCCCTCCTCCACTAATTAAATCAAAGGCGATCATGCTATGATCACTATTGTCAAGTGGTCCCAACACTTATTAAAAGAGGGCTGCTACACAGTACCCTGTCCTGTGCTGCTGAGGTAAGCTATATTCTTATTTGATTTAAATTATAGCTATTTGCTGCTGCTAGGCTTTAACTTATTATGAAATTTAAACTACAATCTCTCTGCTGGGTTCTAAATTTAACCAGAAAGCTCTCTTCTGTGTTTTAAAATTTAAACTAAAATTACTTTGCTGATGCTAGGCCCTGAGTGACTATTAAATTAAAACTACAAGCTCTCTGCTGGGTATTTAATGTAACCAGAAAGTTCTCTTCTGTGTTTTAAATTTAAACTTAAACTACTGCTACTAGGCCCTGACTGATTTAACAAAAAATAGTGGGTTCACAGATTAAATAGCTTTAATAGAAAGAATTCCTTTCAGAAAATTCCCAGAAATATATACTTACAATTTCAGATCTCTCTCCAGAAGTAACAGTTCCCTTTTCTAGTCTTTCAAGAAGTTATATCTCAGACTACCCCAGGATCTGTAAAGGCTCCGAGGGAAAAAAACACGGTTTTAAGACTTGAAGGAAACCCTTTCCCCGCGCAGAAAAAACCAGCGCAGAGTCCCCCTGCAATCAGTTCTGTATTGAAAACAGTCCCGGAGCTGTGGCCATGCGGCGCCCATGCAGTTAAAATGGCCGCCGCCACCGGCGCGAAAAGGAAAAAGGCGCCAAATGCGACGCGGGGCCCAGGCTCTGTGTCGGCTCTCTTCCCTGCTGTCGGAGACCGTCTGAGCCCCGAACTAACCACTGTTCAGCTCCCCGACGAAGAAAACTTACGGCTCTTCAACAGGGCTCCAACCCGCGGTTCTGCTGCCGTCAAAGCAGAAACCACCGGTGAGCCTCCCGTCTGAGTGTTACATCGCCAGGGAGGGGGTCTCGGCTGCTTGCCAACAGCAGATGCTGTCTTGGTCCTGCCTCAGAGCTCTCCCCCGTCCTGTCTAGGGGGAGAGAGCTGACAGATGAGCCCACAGCCTCACACACACACGAGGCAGGCAGGTACCAGCACAAGAGAAAAGCTTGCTCTGCTTCTACCTTTTTTTTTTTAAAAGACAGTCAGCAATAAATTTAAAAGTAATGCAAAGGAAATTTAAAATACCAAATTTGAGTCTAAGACCTATGCTAAGGTATCCTAAGTGCTCCTTATGTGTTCCTCAAGTGAGCCCAGCACCTAGGCTCACCACGTCCTCCTGCTGCATGGAGACTGGACACACTGGGGCTGATGGGAGAGAGCAGCAGACTACATCCAGTGAGGTCATGATTTTGACATGTTCAGTCTCCAAGCTGCAGGAGGAGGTGCACAACCCAGAGGTGGAGGACTGAACTGTAGGAACGATAAGGAACCTAAGTTTATATCCGACACACTAGAGGGTTAAATAACTTGCCTAGGCCATAAGGAGTGTCAGTGAGATTCAAATCCTAGTCTCTTTGGTCACCAGGCTGTTGCTCTAAGCATTCAGTTACTCCTTCGCTCCTCTGTGCTTCAGCAACTGGCTCTGGAAAAGGAGGTGTGGTAGTCAAAAGACCACGAAGAGAGGGAAAGAGAGGCAGTCAGTGATAATTAAAAAGATGCAGGAAGGGACAATACCAAGCATGCAGGGCAGGCTGCCTCCACAGCCATCCTTTGGCCAGGCATGGGAGACGTTGAGCTCCTGGGCAGGGGGGAGAAAAAATAGGCGTCTCACTTAAATTCTGAGACCTGAGCACTCCATCCCCATGTGTTGCTGGCCAAAGATGAGAGGAAGACCTGAATTGGAGCTGTGAGGCTGGTGGGGCCACGTGAACCAAACTGATATGGACTCTGCACCTAAGGCTTCAGGACTCAACTTTGCAGAAATTTCAAAAGTACCTGAATATACAGACTGAAAGGGAATTCATTCATTGTTTTTCCTGTGGTGCATGTGCACTGAAGGAGCTCCAGTATACCAAGCCCTGGGAATCACTCTGAGAACCTTTAAGATGCTGCAATGTTACAGCCACTGTGGAACCAGTGATGGAAGAACAAATGTCACCCTGTGCACCTGTCTCTCATCGTACAAAACAGACACATGATAAAAGGACTCTGGATTCATCAGCAGGTACCACTGAGCTCTGGACCAATCAATTGGAGCCCACCTGAGGAGCTGATAAGGTCAGAGAAGGGGCTTTTGGTTTTTTGCTTTTCCTTCTGTCTTGGCTTTGTGCCACAAACTGCCCTAAGGTTTAGCAAAGGAATTATCTGAACTAACTGAACCATGCACTGACCTACCCCTGACTTTCAGACTTGTGCCAGCTCAGAACTGAATCTGGCAGAATAGCCATTCCCATCCTGACTACAAAGTCCTCCATCTGCCTTTATGGGCTGGGGAACTGGCACTTTCTTCAGCGTGACAAGTTGTACAACTAGTTATTTATATTTTGGCATCTTGGAGTCAGTCATCAGGGTTGTTACTCTTACATATAAAATGAAAAAAGAGTCATAAAAAAGTTGATATGAGGGAATATACCCATTATAAAAGTTCAACAAAAATGTAATGTGATCTAGGCACAATAAAGTTCAAAATGTGCATTTTTATGATGCTTTATAAAAAGACAGAATGATCTGTTTCTATATTGAGCCCATTTGGCATCAAAGTATTCCAGCTATATATAAATCGCTGTTCCATTTGCAACAAAAGCTTTTAAAAGTCTCCTCCTCTGCAATGAGATTAGATTTTTTTGTTTTTAAAGTTATTAAAAACAATTGGTCCAGTTTTATTATTTTTCATAGCTTCATTTTAAAAAAGGCAGACGTGAAGTTCTTCTAATTTCCCACGTTTTCTGGTCTTTAAAATGGCATCGTTCTGATGCATTTCATTTCTAGCTAGAATATTTTGGGTGTGATTAGCTATGCAGTGCAATTTTCTCTTATGTTGGCATATTAAGAAAAAAAAGGGGGTGGAACCTAAGATGTTGGTACCGCGGGAGTTCCTCGCTTGAGTTGCTCTGCAATTTACCTTCTGAAATTTTCCTGTGGCTCACAAGCAGAAAGGAAAGGGTCCAGCCAAATCCGCTAAGGCTCCTTCTCAAACGGACCAGCAAAATATTGAGACTTTGCTCCTCAAGGCCCTTGCTACAGAGAAAGCAGCAAAGGGCTCGGCTGAGCAGGCCCTCGAGGGGGAGACGCCCGTCTTCGACAGGACGTACCACCTGAACTGTGGTTGCACCTTTTGGGATATTCGGAAAGTGTGGAGCAGGGCGTTCCGAGCTCCCTTCTTGACAACTACTCATCTGCCTGGCTTAGAGAATACATGTTTGAGCTCCACGGACCCCCCCACATCATATTCAACTCCATTAGCCCTTTACACAGAATGAGTGCCCGATGTTGACTCCGATGTGATGGGGAGTGGTGCTGGAGGCTGGAGTTCCCACCTTGGAAAGATCATTCGAAAGCTATGCCTACAACTGAGGCAAGCAAAGATCCTCCGGAGGTAATCGTTGAATTCTATTTGGGCTATGCTGGTTAAATTAGAGGGAACGGTTTCTAAATGTTCTTCAGATTAACATATTAGTTCAATCTGTTGGTCAATTATCACTACAGCAAGATACTATATGCAAGGAAGCCCAAGAGTTTACCATGCTGGGAAAGGATGTCAAGGAATCCAGAGAAATTATCGATCAATTGGTTAAAGACAAAGTCCTGATACATCAAAAGTTATAATAGTTTGAAAACAAGATACAGGGTCTAAATCTTTGTTTGTTAAATTTTCCCACTGTATCTAACATGTCATTGATGGAACATTTTAAGAAGTACCTACGGGAAGTATTGCAAGTACTGGATAGTGCTTTGCCTCCGGTTAATAAAGTTTATTATCTACAACGTGGGAAGAAAATGCAACATTCACCAGGAGACTGTAGGACTTAAGTAACTTTTTGGAAACTTCTGAAAATGAGATTAAAGATAGATCAGATTCAAAGACAAAATTCACTAGCAAGGTTGCTCTATCTAGAGGTTTTGTCCCTCTTCTTTAAAAAGATGGAGGTGCTCTTCTTAGGTCAGACAATCCAGATATATCCCAATGTGAGCCATTCTACCCAATAAAGAAGACAGTTATTGTCTATGAGACAAGAGACTCTGGCATTGGGAGCTAGCTTCCATCTGAGAGATCCTTACAAATGCTTTGTTTTCTATTTAAATGTTAAGTATATATTTTTTCTCACTGAATCAGATTTGCTCCTTTCTAGATATGAAGAAGATAGCGGGGTAACTGTTTTTTGGGTACAAGAGTGGAGTGGTTCGGGGTGGAAGGTGCATGATGAAGATATGCAGGGTTAGTGCCTAAACCTTTGTTTCTATAATAGTTAGGTTAATGATGCAGCCTTAGATGCCATTTACATGGCACATGGTCACATTTGATAGGGAAAACAAGATGTAAAGGATTAGAACCATGGAGTTAATCTGAGAAAGGAAGCGTCTCCTCTAACATATATTAGAAACATGAGGGCAGAAAAAGACATGGCCTATCTAGTCTACCCTTCCATATCAACTACAATAGTCCTCTTTTTACCTTTAGAGATCCACTGTGTTTGTACCATGCTTTTTTGAATTCAGGTAATGTTCTTGTGTCCACCACCTCCACTAGGAAACTATTCCAAACATCTACCACTCTTTCCATAAAGAAATATTTCTGCATATTATTCCTGAGTTTATCCGCTTTCACGCTCATGTTATGTCTATGCCTTCAATTGAAAGGGATCCTCCTGTGCATTTATGCCACTGAGGTATTTAAATATCTCTATCATGTCGTCCCATCCCACCTTTCCTCTAAAGTATACATATTAAGATCTTTAAGCCTGTCCTCATATGCTTCATAACGAAGACCATTAACCATTTTAATAGTCACCTTCTGCATCGACTCCAACCTGTTTACATCCTTTTGAAGATGCGGTCTCCAGATTTGCACACAATTCTCCAAATGAGGTCGCACCAAAAGACTTAAATAGAGCCATTATCACCTCTTTTTTTCTGCTGGCCATTCCTCTCCCTATACACCCAAACATCCTTCTAGCTTTCGCAGTCACCTTTTCAACCTGTTTAGCTACTTTAAGATCGTCAGACACAATTATGCCCAGGTCCTGCTCCTTTTTTGTGGACAGAAGTACCTCACCCCCTACACTGTTCTGCTCATTTGGATTTTTGCAGCCCAAATGTATGACCCTGCATTTTTAGCATTAAATTTCAGCTGCCAAGTTCTAGACCATTATTCAAGCTTAGCTAGAGCCCTCCTCATGTTATCTATTCCTTCCTGGGTGTCTACTCTATTACAGATTTTGGTATCATCTGCAAAGAAGCAAACCTTACCTAACAGACCTTCCGCAATATCACCAACAAAGATGTTAAAAAGAAACGGAACAAGGACAGATCCCTGTGGCACACCACTGGTAACCTCCTTCTCCTCAGAGCTGATCTCCATTTACTTGTACCCTTTGTCATCTCCCACTCAACCAATTTCTAACCCAATCAGTAACTTCTAATTTTTTTTATTTGGAGCATATATCCACCCTTTTTACAGATACTATTTCAATGTGAAAAGGAGTGAATGTTTGCCATTGTGCACACCCTTCAGTAAGTATATTTCTATTTTGACTGTGTCTTTCTAATTTTTAAAATAACTTAATTTATGGTGTTTGTTTCTATTTATTTATTTAAACATTCATTTATATACCGCACCTTCCATAGATCAGTTGCGGTTTACAGAGAACAAGAACTGTACAGATTGGGTCTGTTTTACATGGAACATCGAATTACAGGGAACAATATAAGTGATGACATGATAACTGTATAATAGTAACGATAACAATAGCAATAACAACAACAGTATGATAACTATATACAATAATAACTATGTACAATTGAGGTTTCATAGGAGTTAGGGATTAAGAGGGGGTTATATTTTCATAATTGTAATGTCCTGGTATAAACCTGTTGGTTGTGTGAACGGGGTTACGTTATTAGCCATTATCTAATAGGTTTTGTGAAGTTGATTATGATGGTACATTTTTATAAATGAGAACTTTTTCTGTTTTAGTTGGTTTTCTTGAATTTATCTTTTCTGCTTGTTTATGATATTTAATTATTTCATTATACTTTGTTAAATTATGTATATTTACTCTTATGAGTGTTATCATTTTTTGTTTGATATTTTAACTCAATGTATTTATGTCTATATCATTTGATGTTTTCTTATATTATGTTTTTTAATTTTGTATGTAAGAACACCACCCCTGATGTTATCTTTTAGACAAAACAAAATTGTGTAGGGTGTCTGGAAGTGGTTATAAAGAAATAAATCATCTCTCTACCTGTTGTGTGGTATCAAACCTTTATTGCACCTCGCTCTTTGATGAACTCTTGTTGTGTTCGAGAGTGTGTGTACTACTACTTTTGGGACTATATCAACCATTAAGCAAAACCAGGCGGTCATCTAGGGCAGCAGTTGCTGAAGGGCAGCCAAGAGCCACATCAATCATATCAAAACAATAGATACCGATAGCCACACAAAATCAAAAGAGCTACCAGCACATTATTTTACTCAGAGGGACAGTGTACGCACGCACACATACAAACTAGGGTTGCCAACTGACTTCAGATGCACCCGACAGGCTTGATCCATTCCTGGGTTTACTCCAGAATTACATGTCCCGGCATACAATGATTTCTCCATTGCACGCTATAAGAAAAGCAAGACTACATGTCCCTGCATGCAATGGGGTAGACCCAGGACTGGATCAAGCCTGTTGGGCACATCTGGAGCCATTTGGCAACCCTAATATTATAAACCTGATTTATAATAAATAAATAATACAAACAGAAATATGATGTTCAATTATGCATTTTTACAGGATTGTTTTTAGAGGGACTGTGCTGGCATGAAGGCGATTCTGAAGTTCAATTATCAAAATCTCCGGGGGGGGGGGGGAGTATAAGGCTGAAGGTTCGCCTAAGGCCTAAATGCCCTTAACATTGACCCTGCTTAGCTCCGTTTTAGACAGCAAGGCAGGAGGTCTGCTCGCTAGGATTGCCAACTGGCTCCAGATGCATGCAGGGACATGTAGTTCTGATTCCTCTATTGCACTCCATAAGAAATGCGAGACCACATGTCCCTGCATGCAATGGGGTAAACCCAGGCCTGGATCAAGCCTGTCGGGCGCATCTGGAGCCAGTTGGCAACCCCACTGTTCGCCCAGTAACTCACAGGCCAACCTCAACTTCTCTTCCCTTGTCCCGTCTCGCTCTCATTTCTCCGGGTGCTTTTGTGTTCTTTCCACCTCATGTGTGTGTGTCTCTCCTACTCAAAGCTCCCTCGCTTCCCCAGCCTTTTGCTACTTCCTTCGCTCATCTCACTCTTTCCTTCCACGTGCTCGAGCACGCCTCCTTCTCCTCCTGTCCGTGCCATGCCCGCCCTTCCCTGATTTGCACATTTCCTCTTTTTGCTGCTAGTATAATAATTTCTCCCTTCCCTGCATCTTTTCTTCCTCACCTTCTTGTTCCACTTTGCGTTTGCGTCAGTAAGGTTTGAGCCTTTCAGCTGCCGTATTCTCATCCTGTTCTCGCGAGCAGAACGCGATACTACTGAGCACGATACTGGGTGATAGTGCTCGCCGGATCCGAAGACGCAACGCAGCGTTTCTATCCGGAAGTGCGACATTAGCGGAAGGACTCTATGTTCACGGTAACTAGGGAGCAGCGCGCCATGGTAACCAAAGAGGCCCGCGCTCCGCTGCGTAACTCACGCCCCGGGCTCTTTCTTTCAGTGTCGAAGGGTTTCCGAATTTATAACGGAAAAGAGATGCTGTTACCTTGGATAGAAAGTGGTAGGTGGATTTACCTCGCTCTCGAAAACCAGGCGCTATAATACGAACAGAATCTGTGGATTTTGGATGTACGCTAGAGACCTTTCTGGACGTGGAGGAGCAGTGGCTGTGAGTTAGGGGTGCCAGCGTTCAAATCTCACCACCGCTCCTTAGGTCCTTGAGCAAATCACATAGCTACTCCTGTAACTCGCCTTGAGCTACTTCCAAAGAACAGGCCACAGTCGCGAGGCTTCAAGCCTGCCTGGGGTGCCAGCACCTTAAAGCAACTGTGGGGCTGGCCCTGACTACTACTCAAAGAAACGGGAGCAAATTCTGAAGTCCCTTTCCTTACAGGCAATGCAGACTAAAATTTAGCACACGTTTTCGTTACTAGCTCACTGAAAATTGTTTTACTGATGATGAACTAACTGAATTCAAGGCTGTTTTATCATTAGGCCAGATTAAGCAGTCGCATAGGACGGCAGCAAAGACAGCTGCAGTCAAAGCAAAACAATAGGGTCTGATGGCCACACAGAATGAATCATCAACATGTATACTTACCAAAGGGTGGGTGTGGTCGGTGTTTTTAAATAGCAGTTTGCCCAGGTTAATAGCTTTTTGATATTTGACATAATTGGTTTCTTTATATGGTCCAATTATGTTTTTTTCACAGGATTGTTGTAGAAGAAGTGATATTTGGGGGGGTGTCTAGGAGCCTGAAAATTAATTGGAGAAGGCACAAGACTGAAGATTCACCTAAGGTGCCTAATATCCTTGCACCAGCCCTAACTTAATATTTGCAAATTGCTAAACAGTGCAGTTTATTATAACTTCAATGCTTAGAGATAAAAGTTAAATTTAACTCGCATCACCAACCACTAAATTAAAACAAAACAAAAAAAATAAGACACTGTGGTTCAGCTCAAGACCTCAGAGCCAAACACTCTGTCATGGGTGTCCCAGATCAGAGGGTCTCTATCCCAGGATTCGGGTGTGAGGATCCGATACCCAAGGCCAGCCCAATCAGGCAGATTAGGTAAGCAGCAAAGAACAGATACAGTCAAAGCAAACCATAGGTCCTAACAGTCACATAAAGCTAAAAGTCATTAGTGGATACTTTTACCTACAGGAATAATGGACAATTTTACAATAATCCATTTATCTTGTTAATCGCTTTTGACAGTCTCCCCTGGTTGTATATATATTTACAACACAAAGTACTATTTAAATCTCTGATGTCCAAATATGTGTTATAGGATTGTTCTGGGAGGGATGATGAGATCATTATGGTTGAGTTTAATTATCAAAATCTTGGGGGTTGGGAGGGGTTACTTCACGTCTAGACTATTGCAACCTCCTCCTTGCTGCTGGCCCTCTAAATAATCTCTCTCCCCTTCAATCTGTTCAATACTTAGCTGCGCGGCTAATCTTTACTAGCTTCGATATGCTCATACAATCCTTCTTCTCAAGTCGCTTCATTGGCTCCCCTTCTCCTACTGCCCTATAAGTGCACTCATTCTGCCGCTCCTCCCTACCTTTCATCTCTTATTTCTCCCTACACTGCTCCTCGGGTGCCCCGCACTTCTGGCAGATCCCTTCTATCTGCACCCTTGTACTACCAACTCCAGACTTCAATCCTTCCACCTTGATGCTCCTTATACCTGGAACAAAATAGCTGAGTCTGTACGTCAGGCTTCATCTGTGGCCCATTTCAAGTCCAGGTTGAAAATTCACCTCTTTGAGGCTGCTTTTGTATCCTGATCCGTTTAGTCTCTTATGTGTTTCCTTACCATTCCAGATCATACTGCTAGACCAGTCCAGACAAGCGGGTTATGTTCCCCTGCCAGCAGATGTTGGAGACAGAGAAAAAACTCCAGAGCTGTGATTGGTCAGGCTCTGGGTGATATAGGTGCACCCCTAGGGGTCCTATTCAGTATTTTCTCTGTCTCCAGCAGATGAAGGTGCTAGACGAGCTTGTCCTAGTTTAGTTTATTTCTCTTTCTTTCTGAGTCTCCTGGATGCACCCAGAACACACAAGAGGTGATGTTCTGGGTTTCCCAGGCCCTGTCTAGTTTAAAAAACAGCAGTCTTTGCCATTAAAACCATAGGTGAGCTCCTAATATGTGAATCGGTAGAGCTCCCGGTTTCAGTCGGTCCACAGTCTCTGCCACAAGGGCTTAGACGGCTGGAGGAGGATCAGATGTCAGTTTGAAGTTTCTTCAAGACTGTAAGTAGTTAGCTTTCACTTGCCTGACAGTTTTTCAGACGCCTCCGTGTTGTTTCGGCGGCTCTGCATTTGTACTGGGAGTGACAGCCTGATTCTCCTTCACTTCTGTTTTCGCCAGTATTGAGCTCGTCAGGTTTAAGTCCCTTTGCAGCCAGCAGCACTGCTATCCATCCTCCGGGCAAAATTGCCGCGTTTTACAGCTCCTTTTGAAGCGGGAAATCTACTTTCTTCGGCTTTTTGAGTGCTAGCGGCCATTTTGGAAACCGCGGGATCGCAATTTCTTCTTTATTTTTGGCAGGAGCAGTGTGTAGCAGACATTTTAACTGCCTTTTCAAGTCTGAGCAGACCCGGAGCAGGGCAGAAACGCCGGGTTATTGTGACCCTAGTTTCCTACTTCTACAGCAAGTTCTGATATTAAAAAAAAAAAAAAAAAAAAATAGACCATGCCTGTTTCTCAGCACAGGTGTGTAGTCTGCAACAAAAAACAAAGATTTGAGTAATCGCCTGTGTTCAGCTTGTAGATCACATCCGGGAGAATCGTCTACTACTACTCCCTGTTTCTTCTGCTTGCAACCTTGGGGTCATCTTTGACTCCTCCCTCTCCTCCTCCAATGGATAACTAAAACCTCTTGCTTCTTTCTCTATAGCACTGTCAAAATGTGTCCCTTCCTTTCTGAACACACTGCTAAGACCTTTATCCATTCTCTTGTCACCTCCCATCTAGACAATTGCAATCTCTTCTTCACTGGTCTTCCTCTGAATCATCTCTCCTCACTTCAATCTGTTCAAAACTCAGCTGCATGGCTAAACCTCCACTAGTGTCACTATGGTCATGTCACCCCTCTTCTCAATTTGCTTCATTGACTCCCTATCCGTTTCCGCATCCAGAACAACCTACTACTGACCTGTAAGTGCCTTCATTCAACTGCTCCTCACTACCTTTCCTATCTTATCTCTCCCTACATTCCTCCTTGGGAACTCTGCTGTTCTGGCAGATCCTTTCTATCTGTGCTTTTTTCTTTCACTGCCAACTTCAGACTTCGGTCTTTCTACCTTTCTGCTCTTTATGCCTGGAACCAAATACCTGTATTAGTATTCTCAGGCTCCATCTGTGGCCCTGTTCAAATCCAGGCTAAAAACTCGCTTCTTTGAAATTGCTTTTGAATCCTGATCCCCTAGTCTCCTGTTCATCTCCTATATGTTTCCTTACTATTCCCTAAATATATCCTAGTCCCCAGCTGTGTTATCTGTCTTGACTAGACTGTTAAGCTCATATGAGCAGGGACTGTCTCTTACATGTCTTTGTACAGCGCTGCACATGCCTTGTAGCACTATACAAATGATGATTAGTAGTAGTTGTTTTGGACACCAGGTCTCTCCTTTTCATGAGATCTTTTGGGTCTCTCTTTGCAATGGTCAGGTGAGGGTGCTTCTCACCTCCTGGACTTCGCCATAGCATTTATCGTTTTCCCATTGTGCACAGCATTAACGGTTTGTCTGTTTCTTTGTTTTAGTCTGCCTCTTTTCAGTTTCAAGCCTTGCCTTTGACCTATGACTCCCCATACCCTTTTAAAGGTGGTAGCGGTGTTGCCCTGAGTGGCCCATTTCTGGATGTTGGGCTGGCTTGCTCAGGCTCTTTGGTGAAGAGCAGATATGACGCACACCTGGTGAATTCTGGCTGGGAAGGCTGGGGTTGGTAATCGCTTGTCCTTAGAACAGCCTGGTTCTCTCCCAGGATTTTGTGTACCTGGGATTGGTTTCATACTCTTCAAAGCCAGGTTCTTCACAATGGATAGCTCATTCAAGCTTCATCCAGCTCAGAGCATGTGACAATCAGTCAGCTCCATGGGCCTGGGACTTCTGAGACTCCCGGGTCCTGATATTGGCTTGCAGCCAGTTCCTTGAACCAGGGTATATTTTTATATTCACTGCAGAGGCACTCGCTAACCTTCTGGGTTCCATGTTTCCTATCATTTGACCATTCCCTCCCTCTCCTGGGATATCAAAATGCAGTGGAAGTGTTGCTTGCAGCTCTGCCATCTGATAACAGGGTACCTTTTGGAAGCACCAGATGAAGTGTCTCTCATCTCAGATCCAAACCTGTAGGGCTGAGGCTGCAGTGCTTGGCCTTGTAGCTCCCTCAGGTGGTTTCTATTGCAAACTTCCTCCGGGAAACTAGAGGAAACAGTTTGGTCCAGGAGAGGTTTCGGCCTTTTCTCATGGACAAATTGGGCTGTGCATTTTTGGTGGCTGTCCTGCCCTAGCAATGATGTGTATCCATCAATGAGGTAGAACTTGTGGTGCTGGAATGGAACTAGAGGTCATGGAACAGTAATTTTGGGCAGAGAAGCATCTGCTTACGCTGTCTGCAGCGTATATAGTAAGCTTTGAGAACCTGCAAGATGCCTTTCGGTTTCAGAACACCGTGAGTCTGGGTGAAGTGAGAGCCCCACTCTCCTGTATGTGACCTCCTAATATGAAGATGGGGCCTTCTAGTGCTCCACTGATGGCCACTCAGGTGAATGCTAATAGTTGAAGCTAGTTCAGCTGTGAGAAGGATTTGCGAATGGCGGGCTTGGTTGTCCTGTGTCAGATATGGCTTCAGATGTCCCTCCCTGACTTTTGATGAACTGTCCTTTACCATCCAGGCCTGCAGATCCTAATGGTCTTCACAAATCGGGGAAACAGATTTTTGATCCAGGGAGCATGGCCCTCTATCTTTTGCTACCTTATGAACTGGGCCAACCATGGCAGGGTTTCCTAGTAATGCAGGTTCCCGGTGCCTTCTTGCTTATGACTTGGCCCTTGTGTAGTGTAGGCTTCAAGAAGGGCTGCTCTGAAGCAGTTGTAGTCTCCCTACATATGGTCCTGTGAGCCTCTATATTCTTAGCTTTTCAAGGCCCCATTGGCAGTCCAAACTGAACCAAGGCTTAGCCCGCAACTCTCATGATTCGCAGTGCGCCCTGTGATTCTATAGGAGTCTCATCCATGGGATTCCTTGACAGTGTGTCTCTGTATTATCTGTTTCCTCAGGAGTAAAGTAGTTCTGTCTGCCTGGGTGTCCGATTGGGCCTCAGTGGCTCTCTCTGAAGTAAATGGCACTGAAGGGGCCCTTTGGACTCGTGCGAGAGGTTTGGCTCCTTTGGTGGCTTTCCGAGGACTCCAATGTCCACCAAGTAGTGTCCATTCTGAAGCCCTTGTCTCTAAGAGAATCATTCTGGTATTTGATGGCATCTTGCCCTTTGAGGTCTATGCCATTCTTCTCTCAAGTGTGCTGCCCCTTTTTTCTCATTATGATCAGACTGTTTCTTCCTTCTCAGATAAAGATCTTTGAAAGGATCCCTCACTGCATCTGCTGGAGATGTGGAGGGTGTTGCACAATCATGTAACATAGTAAATGACGGCAGATAAAGACCAGTATGGTCCATCTAGTCTGCCCAGAAAGATGGCAAGAGTAGGTGCACCTGCCGCTCCATGCAGGCCACCCCTCCCCATGTCTTTGTTTTAGGGGTGAACCCTCCCCATGTCTTTGTTTTAGGGGTGAATCCACCACTCCGTGTAGGACACCCCTGTATGTTGAGAAATTAGTTAAGTTTATTTCCTTATCGTTCCTCCAGCTTAGTCCTCCACGTATGGGTTGTGCACCTCCTCCTGCAGCATGAAGACTGGACCAATCAAATTTCAGTATCACTGGAAACAGCATCCTGGCCATCTCATCCACCCCAGTGTGTCCAGTCTTCATGCAGCAGGAAGACGTTAGTGAGCCGGGCTGGGCTCACTAGTTGGTCAGTTAGACCTTTAGGCTATAGCTAACCTTTTTGTTGGTTCTTTTTAGTCCTATTAGGGCTTATTTTGATTTGATATATTAGGGGATACCTGTTTCTTTAAATTTTAGATTTCTAATCGGCACTCCGTAGGGGGGGGGGGGGGGACCCGAGGGAGGTCTCTCTACTGCCCAGCCTAAGCCGCTTATTTTAATTGCTCTGTCCTAGTTATCTTTTAGGATCTCTGCCCCAGGGCTATTCGGGGCAGAGCTCCTGCGGCGGCTGTACAGCAGCACACCACCGAGAGAGGTAAGGAGTGCGCTGAGGAAGTGCCGGTGTGTTCGGGCGGCAGAGTGCAGTGCAAACGCTGTGTCTGTGCGGAGCTTCCTCACCTCTGCTCGTTCGTCGGTATTCTTTTATTTTCTTTGTGCTGGTCCCGGGTCACTCGAGCTGTGGGTGTGGGGGAGGCCGGCTGCGGTGTTGGTTCTTCAGCCGGGCGGTCTTCCCGGCGCCGAGCAAAGCGCGCCAAAATTTCTTCCCTGCCGTGGCCATTTTGTGAGCCGCGGTGCCTTCAGTGTGCTGCACACGCGGCTGTTTCTTTTTCCCCGTAGACGGGATCAGCGCAGAAAGTATCTCCCTCCAGTTATTTTGCTTTGTTTACTCTTAGTTTCCTTTATTTCTTTATTTTGTTTTCCTCGGAGTTTGGCGGTTCCTTGGGGGGGGGGGGGGGTCGCTGTTACTTCCCTGTCTTCCTTCTTGTGGAGAGGGCTGTCTTCAACTCCGCTGCTATTTTTGGCTATATGCAGCATATGGGCAAGCCATTCTTGGCAAAGGCATAATAAATTGCCATAATAAAAACAAAACAAAAAAAAAAGGGCTGCATTGCAGAGCAGAGCCACAGCACAATGGTTAAGACTCTGACCAATGGTGCAAGGATCAGGGGTTCAATTCTCCACAGTGCCCAATAAAAACAGCTGGCTGAGGCATTATTTAGACTAAGGCATTATCCTCTGTCTCCTGGTAGCTGCCCACATCCCAACTTGTGTACTGGTTCTTCTGGGACAGTGCCAGCCTTTCCTTCTGATTTCAGGGGTCCCTTGCTTACGCTTGCGGATCTGCGGGGTGCGGTTCCATGCCAGCGGGATCTCTCTGTGTTATTTGTGGGTCTCGGAGGGGCGCTGCAACGGAGACAGGCGTCTGTCACCGCTGTGCCTCTGTATCCCTCACTATGGAGCAGCGCCTGGAGAGTTCCTTGGCTGCTGCTTCTCAGCCAGGTTCTGACCCTGTGGAGTTGGAATCCCCCCTGGAGGGACCATCGGGGGTGGCTTCTGCGGTGCCTTTGGGCGCAGGGGAGCAGGCAGATCTCGGCGGTGCTTTGCCCTTGGAGGATTTTTCTCCCGATTTCATTTTGCTGATGCATCAGGCGTTCTGTCGTAGGCGCCAGAGCATGGGCGTTGGTTCCCTTCCTGTTCCAGTGGCGGCTGCGCAGTCTTCTGCAACGGTGAGTGCGTTATCCAGTGCCAAAGCGCCCAAACGACAGCGTTTGCACGAACCCTTTCAGTCTGAGGTGGATTGGCCAGAGGGCGAGGATCCGGAGTTGGACCTGGAAGCGGATGGGGAGGCCTTAGAGGAAGGCGAACTCCCTGAGCCAGAGGATCAGGCTAAGATTATTCGTGTGTTTCGCCGGGAGGAGTTGCCCGTGCTCGTTGCTGAAGCGCTTCAAACTCTCGGCTTGGCTCCTGCGCCGCCGGCCGAGGAATCTGACGGTGCCGACCCTATCATTCAAGCGGTGCGTCAAACTCAGGTGGTTTTCCCCATTCACAGGGTAATCGATCAGATGATTCAAGCAGAGTGGGATACCCCTGAATCTGGTCTCAAGGGGGTGAAAGTCATGTGCAAGCTGTATCCCATGGCAGACAAAGACCTCGAGCGGTTCCGCTCTCCTAAAGTAGACGCAGCGGTTTCGGCTGTGACTAAGAAGACCACGATCCCTGTGGACGGTAGTGCGGCGTTGAGGGAGCCGCAGGACAGGAAAATGGATGGTCTCTTGAAACAGTCCTTTGAGGCGGACGCGGTTGCGTTGCAGGCCTCCGTTTGTGGAGCATGGGTTGCTCGGGCCTGCCTTCGCTGGGTTCAGCGGCTCCGTCAGGCGCTGGCCTTGGAAGCCGAGGACTTAAGTGAGCTCCAGCGCTTGGAATCAGGTTCGGCGTATTTGGCGGATGTACACTATGACCTTATCAGGGCGCTATCCTTGGTAGCTCCGCGCAGAGCCCTTTGGTTAAAGAATTGGGCGGCGGATGGTTCTTCCAAATCGCGGCTAGGCAAGTTGCCTTTTAAGGGTAAGCTGCTGTTCGGTGAAGATCTTGACAGGTTGGTCAAGGATTTGGGGGAATCCAAGGGCGGTCGCTTGCCGGAGGATCGTCCCAAGAGAGGGAAGTTCCTTTCTGCCCCTCGGGGTCAGTCTCGGGACTTTCGTAGGTTTCGGTCACCCCGCTCTGGGGGGTTTCAGCGAGGTAGGTATGTCTCGAGGACTTCGAGCTTTCGGGGCTTTCGAGGAGCCAGTAGAGGATTCGCAGCCGCAGCCCCTACAACCGCCCGCAAGTCCCAATGAAGGGCAGCGGGTCCAGGCGGAGATCCCAGTGATCGGAGGGCGTCTTCGACACTCTCTCTCTGCTTGGGCCCAGATAACTTCCGATCAATGGGTTTTGGAGATCGTTCGGGACGGGTATGACCTAGACTTGGCCAGACCCGTGCTCGATTCCTTTGTGGCGTCTCCCTGCCGAGGAGCTCGGAAGACTGCTCAAGTCCGACAAACCCTCGATCGCCTGCTTCGGCTGGGAGCGGTGGTTCCCGTGCCTCCGGCGGAATATGGTCTCGGAAGGTATTCCATTTATTTCGTGGTGCCAAAGAAGGATGGGGCTCTTCGTCCCATTTTAGATCTCAAAGGGGTGAATCGCTGCCTGCGGGTGCCGCACTTTCGAATGGAAACCCTACGATCCGTGCTTGTTGCCGTCCGCAGGGGCGAGTTTCTCACCTCGCTCGACCTCACGGAGGCTTATCTCCATATTCCTATTCGGGAGGCACATCAGCGGTATCTCCGATTCGCTCTGCCGTGGGGTCAATTCCAGTTCCAAGCTTTGCCCTTCGGCCTCGCAACCGCTCCTCGAGTGTTCACCAAAATCATGGTGGTCGTGGCAGCAGCGTTGCGCAAGAAAGGGGTACTGGTTCATCCCTATCTGGACGATTGGTTGATTCGAGGAAAATCTCGCTCGGAGAGCTTGTCGGCGACAGCGCAAGTTGTAGGCCTACTGCAGTCTCTCGGCTGGGTAGTCAACCCGCACAAGAGCCATTTGGTTCCGATGCAGTCTCTTGAATATTTGGGGGTGCTCTTCGATACTCATAGGGGTTTCGTTTTTCTTCCCGACTGCAGGGTGGTGGGTCTCCGGACTCTCGTACACCGGTTTCGTCAAGTCCCAGCTCCGTCGGCTTGGCACTACCTTCAGTTGCTGGGAACGATGGCGGCATCCTTAGAGGTAGTACCTTGGGCTCGGTTCCACATGCGGTCGCTCCAGAGGGCCTTGCTACGTCGCTGGTCCAATCAGGCCGATTCCCTGAACAAACGTCTTCGCTGCCCGCCGGGAGTGCGTCGGGACTTGAAATGGTGGCTTCGGCCGGCCTCGCTCCGCGCAGGGATGCCCTTGGAGCAGCCGGACTGGATTCCGCTCTTGACGGATGCCTGTCTGATGGGCTGGGGCGCGCACTGCGGCGCTCAAGTGACTCAGGGTCTCTGGTCTCCGGAGGAGAGCGGTTGGTCGATCAACCGCTTGGAGCTTCGGGCCGTCCGGTTGGCATTGCAAAGCTTCGAGACCCAATTATCGCACCGAGCGGTGTGGGTTCTCTCCGACAACGCTGCGACCGTGGCGTACATAAATCGGCAGGGCGGCACCGGAAGCTTGGGCATGGAGATGGAAGCCCGGACGCTGTTCAAATGGGTAGAGCCCAGGCTACAGACCATATCGGCAGCGCACATTGCCGGGAAGGACAACCTGACGGCGGATTTTCTCAGCAGAGTTCAGGTGGACGCCGGCGAATGGGAGCTCAATCCCAAAGTGTTCGAGCAGGTGGTTCTGCGTTGGGGTCAGCCAGTTATGGATCTGATGGCCATGTTCCGGTCTGCGAAGGCGGCTCGGTTCTTCAGTCGTCGGAGGGAACCGATGTCGGAAGGCATCGATGCTCTGTTGCAGGTCTGGCCCTCGAGGGGCCTTCTTTACGTCTTTCCACTGTGGCCGCTTCTCGGGCGCGTGATTCAGCGTATCGAGTCTCACCGGGGTCGGGTGCTGTTGATAGCACCGGATTGGCCCCGTCGTCCCTGGTATGCCGATCTGATGCGGTTGGTGGACGGATCCCCGTGGCGCCTTCCCCTGGCTCCGGATCTGTTGTGTCAGGGTCCTCTTCGCATGCAGCAAGTGGGGAGATTCTCTCTTACGGCCTGGCTATTGAAAGGGCGCGGCTAAGGAAGAAGGGTTATTCGAAAGCGGTCGTAGCGACTTTGCTTCAAGCACGTAAGAGGTCCACTTCGCTAGCTTATGTCCGAGTATGGCGCATTTTTGAGGATTGGTGTTCCCGGCGTCAGGTTCGAGCGGCTACGGCTTCTCTCCCGGTGCTGTTGGATTTTTTGCAAGACTGGTTTGCCAAAGGATTGGCCGCCAGTTCCTTACGGGTGCAGTTGGCGGCGCTTTCCTGCTACAGAGGTAAAATTCAGGGCATAGCGCTCGGTGCCCATGCTGATGTGGTACGTTTCTTGAGGGCCGTTTCTCGGCTGCGTCCGGCTCGCCGGATTTCTGTCCCTTCGTGGGATCTCAACTTAGTCTTGCATGCTCTCAGTGCGGCTCCCTTTGAGCCTCTCTCTCGGAGTTCGTGAAGGATCTGACCCTTAAGACGGTGTTCTTAGTGGCGATTTGCTCGGCTCGACGCATTTCTGAGCTTCAGGCTCTTTCTTGCAGGGAGCCCTTCCTTTCTTTCTCCAATCAAAAGGTGGTGCTCCGCCCAGTGCCTTCATTTTTGCCTAAGGTGTCTTCTTCCTTTCATTTGAATCAGGTGGTGTCGCTCCCAGTGTTTCCCGCGTCGGGGGAGCAGGGTTCCGATCATGGTCTTAGTCGCTTGGACCTTAAGAGAGTTTTGCGTCGCTATTTGAACGTCACCAGCGCTTTCCGCAAATCGGATCGTTTGTTTGTTCTCTTTGGGGGGCCTCAGAAAGGTGAGGCGGCGGCAAAAGCTTCCATTGCTCGGTGGATTAAAGAAACGATTGGCTCGGCCTATCTGTTGCACGGTCGGGTGCCGCCCGTCGGTCTGCGGGCTCACTCTACCAGAGCACATGCGGCGTCTTGGGCGGAGTTTAGCTTGGTTTCGCCGGTGGAGATCTGTAAGGCGGCCACGTGGTCTTCTCTGCACACTTTCAGTAAGCACTATCGCCTTGATGTTTTGGCGGCGGGCGATGCCGGGTTTGGTTCCGCGGTGTTGCTTGCCGGCTGGAATAATCCCGCCCGTTAGTCTGCTTTGTTACATCCCATACGTGGAGGACTAAGCTGGAGGAACGATAAGGAAATAGTAATTACACTTACCTGGTAATTGTAGTTCCTTGAGAGACGACAGCTTAGTCCTCCTGCCCTCCCTCTGGTGTTTTGGCTCGGCACGCCTTTGGTTCAGATGTCGCTATTCACAGGTGAGTGTGTCCATTGTTTCCTTTTCTTTTTCTTTCTCTGGCTGCTTATGCTGCGGCAGGCGCGGGGCCTTCTCTTTATGTCACTATTCTACTAATGCTTTCTCTGCTTAAAGGTTAGCTATTTCTTTGAGTTTGCTTTGACAGTAGTTCACTGGGGTGGATGAGATGGCCAGGATGCTGTTTCCAGTGATACTGAAATTTGATTGGTCCAGTCTTCATGCTGCAGGAGGAGGTGCACAACCCATACGTGGAGGACTAAGCTGTCGTCTCTCAAGGAACTACAATTACCAGGTAAGTGTAATTACTATTTTGATTTTATCCTGTTTCTGTAAAGGGATCTACTGTGTCTGTCCCATGTCATTTTGAATTCTGTCTCTGTATTTGCCCCCACCACTTCCATTGGGAGGGCACTCCAAGCATCCACTACCCTTTCAGTGAAAAAGTATTTCCTGACATTGCCTTTCAATTTACCCCCTTGCAGCTTCATGTTATGCCCTCTAGTTTTACATATGTGACACATGCAAGTTCATCCCGCTGACCAGATCCCTTTCTGTCTTCAGTGGTGTGAGGAAAGAGCTGGTAGAGGTCAATCCTATATTCTCTGCTGACCTAAGAAGGCTATTGGGAGGCAGGTAAATATGTGCCAGAGTGATTGAGCGTACACTCCACTGAGCGCAGGCCTCCCAAGTGGAGTCAGCTCTGCTGTCTCCAGGAGACATTCCTAAAGAGACTTCCTTATCTTCGTGAATGTTTTTGTGAAGCCCTAGAAGGTGCTCTCGGGGTTGGTAAAGATAAAGCTCAGCACAGACTACTCTGCCAAAAGACATTATCTTCTTTCCACCCTGGGTCCTCACTGCTTGGGTAAGTCCCACTCATTTGGGCTGGTCTAGCTGGATATGGAAGGATTCATTTTACTTCCCTGCTAGATCAGTCCAGGAAGATTCCTGTGGCAGATTAGGAATCCTACTGCCTTTTTGGTCACCTTTGTAGATTATCAGTGCCTTGGAGACTCTTTCTGCGGGTCTTGGGAACAGACTGTTATAAAAAGCCTAATCAGTCCTATGGTCTGATTCCAGCTTCTTTGTGGTAAAAGAGCCAAAGGTTTGCTCATAATTGTCTTGGCAAAGTTGTTTAACATAGTATACGATGGCAGATAAAGACCAATATGATCCATCTAGTCTGCCCGGTAAGGTGGCTAAAGTAGGTGTACCCTCCGCTCCGTGCATCTCACACCCCTCTGTCTTAGTTTAGGGTTGTACCCGCTGCTCCATGCAGGTCACCTCTTTCTATATGAGGTATAAGAAATAGTTATGTTTTATTTTGATTTTATCCTCTTGCTATAAAGGGATCTACTGTATTTGTCTTTAATAATGTTTTCTGAGTTTTTCAGTCTTGCTTACTGCTTGGGAAGTGTCCGATTGGCTTCCCTTGTTGCTGCACCAGATGATATACCAAGTGATGACATCAGTGAAAGTTGCTCAAGTCTGCTTCCACCTGCTGGCAAGGGAGCATAACCCACTCGTCTTGACCGATCTAGCAGGATTCAAGGAAAGTAAATTATCCGGTATGGAAAATGTGTCCATACATCAGCTGAAACAATTGGTAGATCCATTGCCATTCATCTGCTCCTTGAAGATCCAGGAAAAAGCCACAGTTTAATAGTCTCTTTATATTTTAGACCACAACTCAATTCTAAAACAACCAGGCAAACAATTTCACAAAATAGAAGCCAAGTAGAAAAAGGCTGAACTTCATGTACATTTCAGTTGAATTCTGGAAGGAGATGGTACAAACAAGGGCAGGGCTCAAGTAAGCTGGTATGTCTACTCTGGCTGGCAGGAGGTAGCATGGCGGCTTTGTTAAAAGTAAGTAGTGTCTGCCACTCTCTACCTCTGTCTGCACAGTGCTCATTGAGTCCCCATATTGATTGGGGGGCTGCTTGGGTGGAATTTATACCACTGATGACTTTTTTTGATTTTTCTATATTATATAAAATTTGACCATCAATGACTTCAAAGATTTTGATGAAACATACACATCAATAATGATTAAAGATTAAGAGGAAAATCTGTGGAAAGCACCCAAAAAGTTAGGAGGCGGGTGTTAAATATAATCCTTCCTGCACCAGGAAGCCCGTATTTTCTTTAGTTAATACAGAAGTGACTCAATCAGAGCTTTACAACTGTATTTTGCACCAGGTACAAGATGCCCAAGGTTTGTAGAAATGCCTCCATATATCATATTGAAATAGTCTGATCTATTGGTCACAAAAGCATGGATAAAGAGTATGGATGGAAGGTTTGTCAAGATAAGATGTACTTGCGCAAATAATTCTAAGATACCACAGAATCTTTTTGGTAAGACAAGTAGTGAAGTCAAATTTAATTTTTCTAGAAGACTAAGACATATAGCAGGTTAATTAAACACATTTCAATGTCATACATTATACAAATCTTACTGTTTTGGAGGTAGTGTAGCAGGAGTACATGTCGTGTGGCAGTTTTTATAACTTTTTTTGTTGATCAGAAGAATAAATATAGGTTGGATAAAAAGCATAACAATTTAACATTTTTGCTTTTGTCTTATTTCTTTTTCCAATACACTTAATGTGACCATGTTGTGCCATTGCTCATAGCCAAACATGGTTACCAGTCTCCTTTCAGATCAAATTTAAAATCCTGTTGCTTACTTACAAAGTCCTAATAAAGGGAACCTCAGACTACTTAGCAAATTTACTTATCCCTTTGTCCCATCTCGATCTGGTTGTTCTGCACACAAAAATTTATTTATCCATCCCCACTCCATTTTTTATCCATTTTGAATTTACTTGTCAATCGGCTTCTTTCTGCACTGCACCCACTCTAGAACAGCCTCCCTCACAATTTTGAGAATGGAAATCTCCATTGAGAAATTTAAAAACCTTTTTCGAACTGGTGGACTTCTAGATTGAGGATGATTCTTTCCCACCTTCCCTGATAACTTAAGTATCCTTCTTACTTTCCTATCTAATAATGGATTTCCAACTGTATTAGCCTGTTACAACAATAAAATAGGAGGATCCCACTGATTTTTTGAAAGACAGTTAAGCAAGTGAAATAGACATCAAAGGCCCATTTTACATAGAATGTTGATATCAGAATTGAGATATCCAGGTCAGCATGTGCTCAGTTCTGGTGGTATTTTACAAGAGGCCCTGCTGAACATGGAGTATTTTTTGTAAAATATGCATAAGAATGTACAGGAATACACCTCTCTTTGCCAGCACGCAGAGTGAGGTTAGTCATTTTATAAATACACACATGAAAAAATGAACAGCCAAATTCAGCAGCTTCCATGTTGAAGTGGCACTGCTTCACATGTAGCTGAACATGTAAGTGCCACCAATTAAGTACTAAGATGGCAATTTTTTTTATTATTATTTTGGAGATAGAAATAAACAAAAGAGAATTAAGGAGCATTACAATGAGATGGATTGAGAGAGTGGCATCCATAGTTGCTGTTGTTTTATCAAGAATGAACTGCCTGACTGAAGACTGAACACAGTTTAGCACAGCTGTCCAGAGGATCGCCATGAGTTGACACTGACTTGACGGCACTTAAAAACAACAACAATAATAATAATTCCTTTAATCCCTCATTTAAATTCCTGGCTGAAATGAACACTTTAAAAAAAAGAAATCTGTGCATACCTCTGTACTTACCCAATGAAGACTTTTTTTCCCCTTCCTACCTATATTCCCATTGTAAAATGGGTAATGTTTATTTTTTTTGGTCCACCCAAGCCGTGCCCAAACCACATCCCCACCACGCCTCCTTGGTGTGTATCTGTACTTGTAAAATAGTGGCTTCCTCAAACCACCATTTATTTTTTTTAAGATTATAGCCCTCACAATAACAAGGCAGATAACGAAAAACATGCACAGTCCATCAAGACAAACCAGAAAACTCATGCAAAGTAAATTAAAAACAAATAATTTTTTGTTTAGATTATAATATTTATTTTAATTAGACCACCATTTGAAACATCATCTGGATCGTATTGCACCAAAAACATAATTGCCTGATGTACTTCACCCATCCATCAAACAAAACCAAAAAAGGCTTTCAACTTTCGCTGGAAAACCATTAGCTCTGCTTCAGCACGTAACTCATTAGGAAGAATTCTAGATCATTGGAGCACTCATAAGGAAGATTCTCATACATAATGACTGAAGATGAATCTTTTTAAAAGAAGGAACAACTAATAACTGCCTCCTGAGATCGTAAAACACGGGAAGGACAATAAGGTCTGAGCAAAGTTGATAGATTAATAGGAGCCATATTATGTAAACATTTAAAAGTAATCGTAATCACCTTATATAAACTTGAAATCTGAAGGGAAGCCAATGCAGAACAAATTTGTTGCAAAATATCAGAATGTTTGCAACCAGTTAAGGAGACATGGTAGCTTTAGAAAGGCTTAGAAAAAGGCAATGAAGTCCAACAGGGAGCAAGAATACATCTGCAGGGTAGTAGAAGAGACAAATGGAGCCAGTGCAGTAGATGGCGGTCAACAGACTTTATTAAAACCCCAATGTGTTTCGGCTGTCTCTGCCTTCCTCAGGGTGTGCAAGCCTCTAAACGAAAACAAATTCAAAATAAGTGATAAAAGCTAAGTAAAACATTAAATCATACGGATGCATACATGCAAAGTAAAACCAACATGTTATGCATTATCACATAAAATAGTTAAAGTATATCAGAAAATATAGTAAAAATGGATGCATAAAAACAAGACACTGAACAGAATGTAAATATGGAAAGTGTGTACAAGCAAAGAGAACATTGTTTCTGTATGTTTAAATCATAAAAATATCCATCTGTGTGCAGAAACCATATCTACGGTTTAACACCACATGAGTGTCACTAAGAATATTTATTTATTTATTTATTTAGTGTACACTTATAGCCCGCTACTTGCAGCGATCAGCAGCGGTTTGCTATACATAACAGTATGGTTGTACAGGCCATGGATTAAAACATACATAATAATCAGTACAGGACACAAACATTCAGATTACAGGTTTACACTTGATTGCAAGACATTGATTACACATGTATGTACATATTTACAGGTTGTCGGAGTCTATAGGTGTTTGACGTGTAGTGCTCTTTCCTTGTCCTTATTTGAACCTGTCTCTCGGGAAGCATTAGGGATGAGGGGGGCATAAGGATGAAAAACAGCCTATTGATAACGCAATATATTTAATCTGAAAATCAGAGGCCCAATTATATGTCTGCTTATAAAAGGTACCTGTTAGCTAGAACCTTGTAAATAATGCTAGAGTGAGAAGTCTAAAAACTCAATACACTCCTGTGCAGAAAAAATAATAAGAGCCCAATTATAAACTCACTGCCTACTATATTGTATAAAAGAAAGAAAGGCAAGAAAATAGAGGAAAGAGACAATAATCCCACAAGGCTGCAAACGTTGAAAGGAAACCACAGGGAACTGACGGGTCCTTTTGACCCTGTGCTGAACTTCGCCCCAAAACCTGAGGTCAAAGTTTACTATTGAAACCCACTCAACATAAAAACGTAGTATCCTCTTTTAAAATATTGTCAATTAAATTGTAATTTATTTATTTATTTAGACAGTTTTGTATACCACCTTATCCTTCAATCAAAGTGGTCACAAAACAATTGGGGGATACGTTTAACACGAGGGGTTATGAGACACACTAATACTTACAGGGAACATGGGCAATGGAGGGTTAAGTGGCTTGCCCAAGACCACAAGGAGCACCTGTGGGACTAGAAACCCCAGTCCTTCCAGTCCAAGGTTGCTGTCCTCTAGTGGGATTTGAACCCCCCCGACCTTCCGGCCTGAGGTAACTTGTCCCAACCAATAGGCCACTCTGTGTAATCATTAAGAATCCGCACTCATAAGCCGTATGGTTAAGAAATGTATACCGCAACACAGTGCACCGACTAGCAGTGTGCCATTCCTAAGCTTAAAAGTGTGCAGTAAGTTCAAAACTGGTAATAGAAACAGGTTTTTTACTTCATACATATATAGGTGATTAGAGGCTGTTGGGTTCCAATGGTATAATTCTACATAATATCCTCTTCTTTTTTTCCTTTTTAGGCACACTATTTTATACAGACGGTGCTCAAGGTTGTTTGTCACAATTCTCACAGTCTTATTATTACACTAACAGAGACACCCATATATATTTTTTACCTTTTTACTTTTTATTTATTAATAGTCTTCTGCAGTAGTATTCGATTGACTATTTTAGTTGCCTCCTTGATGTGGTCCTTTGGTTTTATTTATTTTTGCATGTACAGTTTTATTGTTTTTTTTAAGCCCCTAAATGCTAAATTGATTTTAAAGAAGTATATGGTTTTAACTATGTATTTATTTATTTATTTATTTTGTGCTTTGACCCCCCCCCCCCCCATATTTAGTTTCCTATAATACATGTAACATTTGGTTGGTTCCATTTTAATTGTTTCCTCGAGGGTCCTTTTGGTTCTACTTTTATTTATATTTATATATTGTATTACTCATTGCCACTCATTCAAGACCATTGTCAGCTTGTCTTATGCTTACTCATTCAGGTTGTTCCCCTCCACACATTTTTTTTCATTCTTGGTTTCTTAATTGTCTTTTTATACTTTGTTTGCAGGGTCTAGCATTATTTTATTCATTTACTTATGTGTGCTTTTATATTGTTGGTTAGGTGCCAGTTCAGTCCTAGGATAGCGCAAGTAGTATTTTTATTTTGGTATTGGTTCTTCCTCTTCTTTTTCATGCACTAGTTTAGGAAGGGGGATTGCCATCATCCATATGATTTTAATTATGGCAACATTTACTATGTTCAGCTTACTGTTTCATTAAGGTGCTTTTATCAGACCAGGTTTTTGCTCTCGCAGTTCTGTTGTGGGCTAACACTAGTTTACACTATACAGTGTCCCTTCTAGCCTATTTAACATTATATATATCATTTTTCTTTTATCCTTTTTAGTAGTACATTACCAGTGAGGGTTTTTATGCACTGTTTTTAAGGTCAGGTGCTATTTTATTTCTTTATATGTATATTTATATACATGCGTTCCTTAGCGTCCCTCTAGTCCAGTCCCGGAACCATAGAGTTGTGAACCTCCACCAGCAGCTTTGGAGACTGAACATCTTCATCTCTTTGATCATCCAGCTATATGCAGCCCCAAGGACCGCCCACACATCAGTATCTCAGTCTCCAAGCAGCTTGGAAGTCAGAGCCCAGAACTGAGCTCCTTAGGAACAAATAAGCAGAGCTTTAGTGTTTTATTATTTTCTAGATTTAGGTGCTGGGCTGCTGCTGTGGAGGAAATCTTTGACTGTGTCCCTTCTGTCTTTCTCTAATCTGTTTTTTTCTATCTGTCTCTCTCTGTCAGTCTCCCCATAGGTCAAACAAGCAGGGGAGCTGCACAGGACACAGGTCTCCTTTCTACCGAACCCCCTTGGTGGGTGAGGAGAAGGTTGAAGACAATTACAGGCAGCAATTGAATACAGCAGTAGGCTCTGAGGGTCCCCTGATTGATTTAGGGGTTCCCTGAGCGGTTATTACTCTGTTATTGACTCTGATAACTGCTACTCAGAGCTTGTGACAGGCACGCTGGACAGCACTCTGTGTTTTGACCCCCCCTTCACTCCTGTGTGTGGGTGAGTAGAGTTTGAAGCTTTTTCTTTCTAAAGGCAGTGGTGGAGGCCTTGGGGTGGCCTGGAATCAGCTCTGGGGAGTGTTTTTAGACCTTTTGGGTATTTTTTCTGGTCCTTTTTTTGGCGGGATTGGGTCCGGCGGCCATTTTGGATTTTTTTCAAAGTTGTTTTTCTTCGTGTTTTTTTTAGGGATAGGAGCTTCGTTTTTGCATTTCTTGGTCAGATATCAGCTAATTGACTCCAGCTCTATCTAATCCTGCAATTTGGAGCGTTTTTGAGCACTTTTAAAATCGCGATTGTTTTTTGCTGCTCTGTTTGCTTCAGCGAGGTGTTCCTGCTTTGCTGTCAAAGGGCTGTGTGCATAGCCATGCCTCCTAGTCCTCGGTGTCTGGTCTGTGGCATTCGTAGAAGTAGTAATTTGGAAGCCCGAGTCTGTGCCACTTGTTCTGCTGTGGGTGCTGGCATGGAGGATCCTCTGGAGGGCTCCAGTGCAGATCTCCCACCTGTATCTACAGAAGGGACATCAGAGCAGGCAGAGACGGTCCTTGGTCCGGGGATTTCTGCGGTGCCGGAGCGCCTGTTGGCGGGGGGCGTCCAGGAGGGATCCCTGGGAGTTCCACCCGCCTTTTTTCTCTCTCATGCAGGAGGCTCTGGCTCTCTTGCAGCCGGCGGGGGGAGGCTCGGTCCTGCCCCGCCGTGGGCTGAAGCGTCCACTTTCAGTGGATGGAGACACTGGTCCACAAAAGAAGAGCCGGCCCCCCAGTGTTGCGGATTCTGCGCCTCCTGGGGACGAGTTCCACGAGGGGCTGGGGGAGGCTCTCGAGCTGGAGTCTGCGGAGGATTTAGAAGACGGCGAGTTGTTGGACGACGAGCAGAGTAGTAGAATAGTGCGTGTATTTCGTAAAGAGGAACTTCCGGCACTGATTGCCGAAACCCTCAAGGTATTGAACATACCCGTGGAAGATGCCACTGCGGAGGACAAGTTGGAGGATCCCTTGATGCAGGCGGTGCGCACTTCCCACAGAGTCTTTCCGCTCCATAGGGTTTTTTAAAGCTATGATCCAGGAGGAGTGGAACAGTCCAGAGTCCGCTTTGCGCGGGGCTAGACTGTTGCCTAAGTTGTATCCTCTGTCGGAGGCTGATAGAGAGCTCTTTCGTTCACCGAAGGTGGACCCGGCAGTTTCCGCGGTTACTAAACTGACTACTATCCCGGTGGAAGGTGCTGCGGCATTGAAGGACCCGCAGGATCTGAAAGTTGACAGCTTGCTGAGACAGGCGTTTGATGTTGCTGCCCTGTCGATGCAGGCGGCGGTGGCCGGGGCCTGGGTGGCGCGCGGCTTCCTCCGCTGGTCTCAACAGTTCCAGGGGCCCCAGTCGGCGGAACAAGAGGCGTCCAGATTGGAGGCGTCCAGATTGGAGTCGGGTACCGCTTATTTGGCGGATATCCACTATGACCTCATTAGGGGGTTAGCTAACGGCATGGCGTCGGTGGTAGCGGCGCGTCGTTCTCTTTGGTTACGCAATTGGGCGGCTGATGGCTCTTCTAAAGCTCGCCTTAGTAAGCTGCTGTTTAAGGGCAGGCAGTTATTTGGAGAGGACTTGGATAAGTTGGTAAAAGATCTCGGGGATTCTAAGGGGGGTCGGCTTCCGGAGGATAAGCCCAAGCAGGGGAAGCCGACCTTCACCTTCTGGGGGTCTCAGCAGTCCTTTCGGAGGTTTCGTGCCTCCCGCTTTGGTCAGTCCCAGCGTTCCAGATATCTGGGGCGCGGACAGAGTTTCCGCGGATTTCGGGGGGCAGGTAGAGGTTTTGGCTCCTTCCAGGCGCAGATCCCCAAAAGGTCGCAATGAAGCGAGGCCGGCTCTGGTGGCGGTGATTCCCGTAGGGGGCAGACTGTGGGATTTCTACCCTGCCTGGGCCGCTATCACATCCGATCGGTGGGTGTTAGAAGTGATGTGAGAGGGATATGCGCTTGAGCTACATCGACCAGTGCTCGATTCCTTCGTTATGTCCCCGTGCAGCGCTCCCTGGAAACGACGAGTCGTATCCGATACACTTTCCTGGCTGCTTCGGCTCCGGGTGGTCGCTCCCGTGCCGGAGGGGCAGTTAGGGTCCGGTCGATACTCCATCTACTTCGTCGTGCCGAAAAAGGAGGGCACCTTTCGACCAATCCTGGATTTAAAGAGAGTGAATCGGTGCCTCCGTGTGTCGCATTTTCGCATGGAAACGCTGCGCTCGGTCATAGCGGCGGTCCGCGAGGGGGAATTCCTAACGTCCCTAGACCTTACGGAGGCCTATTCGCACATTCCCATTCGCCGGGAACATCAAAGATTTCTGCGGTTTGCGCTGCTGATGGGCCATTTTCAGTTTCAAGCCATGCCCTTCGGCCTAGCGACGGCGCCACGGGTCTTCACGAAGAATCATGGTGGTGGTAGCGGCGTTCCTGCGGAAGGAGGGATGCACGAGGACACCCTATCTCGACAACTGGTTGATCCGGGCGAAGTCGAGGGAGGAGAGTCTCCGGGCGACGGCGCGTCGTACAGGTTTTGCAGTCATTAGGTTGGGTGGTCAATCGGGCGAAGAGCAGCCTTCTTCCCTCGCAGACCTTGGAATATTTGGGGGCGCGTTTCGAGACCGGCAACGGGAAGGTTTTCCTCCCAGTGCACAGAGCGTGGGCCCTGAGGCGGCTGGTGGAGCAGTTTCTAGCGAGACGGGCGTCCTCGGCTTGGCAATACCTTCAGCTTCTCGGCACGATGGCGTCGACCATCGAGGTAGTTCCGTGGGCAAGGGCGCACATGCGGCCTCTGCAGCGAGCGCTGCTGCGTCAGTGGTGTCATCGGTCCGACTCGCTAGCTCGTCAGTTAGTTTGCCCCTTGGAGGTTCGGCGCAGCCTTCGCTGGTGGTTGCGTCGGCGCTCTCTGGCGAACAGTATGCCCTTGGAGTCTCCCGTCTGGCGTCTGCTGATGACGGATGCCAGTTTGAGCGGCTGGGGGGCTCATTGCGAGGGCCAGATTGCTCAGGGCCAGTGGTCCTCGCGGGAGAGCTGGTGGTCCATCAACCGACTGGAAATGAGAGCCGTGTGGTTGGCTCTGACAGCGTTTCAGCCTTGGCTGCAGGGAGCGGCAGTCAGGGTGCTATCCGACAATGCCTCCTCGGTAGCCTACATAAATCGCCAGGGAGGCACAGGCAGCGCGGCGTTGGAGGCGGATCTGCTTCTGGATTGGGCAGAGTGGCATCTTCAGTGTCTGTCGGCCCAGCATATAGCGGGGGTTCACAATGTGGAGGCGGACTTTCTGAGTCGTCGCAGGGTAGACCCCGGAGAGTGGTCTCTACATCCCAAGGTATTTGCGTTGCTGGTCCGTCGTTGGGGTCTGCCGATAATGGACCTCATGGCGACCTTCGAGTCCGCGCAGGTCGAAAGGTTCTTCAGCAGGCGTCTGGAACGCATGTCGGAAGGCCTCAATGCATTGGCACAAAGGTGGCCAAGGTACGGGCTGCTCTATGTCTTTCCTCCGTGGGCTCTGCTGGGTTGCCTGGTACAGCAGATTTCCCGTGGTTCTGATTGCCCCGGACTGGCCTCGTCGGCCTTGGTATGCGGATCTGGTGCGGTTGAGTGTGGCCGATCCGTGGCTCCTTCCTCCTCGGCAGGGGCCGCTGCAGATGCCTCAGGTGGCTCGATTCTCGCTTACGGCATGGCTATTGAGAGGGCGTGAATGAGAGCCAAAGGTTATTCTCCGGAGGTCATTGCTACCTTGTTGTGGGCGCGGCGTCGGTCTACGTCGCTAGCGTATGTCTGGGTCTGGCGTATTTTTGAGAGCTGGTGTGCGGCTCGCGAGTTGTGGCCTTTGCGGACCTCCGTTCCTCAGATCCTCTCCTTCTTGCAAGCAGGGGTGGACAAGGGCCTGGCGGCCAGTTCGTTGAGGGTACAACTTGCAGCTTTTGCGTGTTTTCGAGGCAAGGTTCAGGGCCAGTTATTGGGGTCCCATGCGGACGTGAAGCGCTTCTTGCGAGCGGTGTTGCTTATGCGTCCTCCGTGCAGGGCTTTAGTGCCCTCGTGGGACTTGAATTTGGTGTTGAGGTCTCTGGTGGCTTCGCCGTTTGAACCCTTGGCGCAAGCTTCGTTGAAGCCCCTCCCCATTTGTATGAGTCCTTTTCAATTGTATCTTTTTGCCTTTTGTATCTTGTCCTGTGTTCCCCTGCTTTCACTCTTCTGTCCTTTATACAAATATGTATCTTTCCTTTCTTTTTCTGGCCTTGGCCACAGTTTTTATGTATTGTTTTTACGTACCATGTTTTTTTATTTGCTTTTATGACCCTTTTATGTATTTTATTATTGTACACCGCCTTGATTGTTTTGAAAGGCGGTTTTTATCAAATAAATAAACCTTAAACCTTAAGGACTTGACGTTGAAAACGGTGTTTCTGGTAGCGATCTCGTCAGCTCGCAGGATCTCGGAGTTGCAGGCTCTTTCGTGTAGGGAACCCTATCTGTCTTTCTCTGCCGACAAGGTGGTATTGCTACCGGTTCCCGCGTTTTTGCCTAAGGTAATTTCGGCGTTTCACATGAATCAGGTGGTGTCTCTCCCGGTGTTTGCCAAGGAACGGGGCAAGCATGCGGATAACTCCTTACACGAGTTGGATGTCCGTCGAGCTCTTCGTCGGTATTTGAGGGAAACGGCGGCCTTCCGTAAGTCCGATCGCCTATTTGTCGCATTTGGCGGTCCGTGCAAGGGGGAAGCGGCGTCTGTCTTCCATTTCCCGCTGGTTGAAAGAGGCGATTTCGTCGGCATACCTTTTACACGGCAGGATGGTTCCTGCCGGGCTTCGGGCTCACTCGACTAGGGCGCAGGCAGTGTCTTGGGCAGAAGTTAGCTTGGTACCGGCGGTGGATATTTGTCGGGCGGCGACGTGGTCGTCCTTGCACACCTTTGCTAAGCACTATCGTCTGGATGTGCAGGCGGCGTCGGATGCGCGGTTTGGGTCTCGGGTGCTTCAGGCTGGACTAGCGAGGCCCTCCCGTTGAGATTTACTGCTCTGTTACATCCTCTATGGTTCCGGGACTGGACTAGAGGGACGCTAAGGAAGAGTAAATTAGACTTACCTGCTAATTGTTGTTCCTTGCGGAACTCTAGTCCAGTCCCGGATCCCTCCCTGTCTGTCTGTTCTCGCTGCCAGCCAAGAAGGTACATTCATTATAGGAGTCTGCCAGGGTTTTTGTTCTCTATACTTTCGGTCAGAGCTCCTCTGCTTGCAGCACGCCTTAGTTTCCTTTCGGGGTCAAATCTTGGGGGTGAGCGGTGGCGTCTCTTGTTGCATGCGTTTTGCACAAGGGTCGCCACGGCCGTTCTGGTCCGCCTTCCCGTAGGCGGGAGGTTGTTCTTACGCAATTGGAAAAAGAAAAAAAAATTTTTGCTAGTAGTGGGAACTTTAGGGTCAGGATCCTTTTTTCCACTGTGTTGTTATATCTACTTATTTGTTGCTCTGCTTAGTATGCTTTGTCAATAGGTACTGATGTGTGGGCGGTCCTTGGGGCTGCATATAGCTGGATGATCAAAGAGATGAAGATGTTCAGTCTCCAAAGCTGCTGGTGGAGGTTCACAACTCTATGGTTCCGGGACTGGACTAGAGTTCCGCAAGGAACAACAATTAGCAGGTAAGTCTAATTTACTCTTTTTGCTGGTTTTTAAGCTTATATGTTGAATTGTTTTTAAGGTATTACATGGTTCTATTTATTCATTTGTTTTATCCCCTACCTGTACACAATTGATTAGACAAATAGGTTGCTACGTTCTATTAGATTAATACAATCTCAAGTGTGTGTACTCATGAGCCATATCATACCTGGATTTATTGCAGGTTTTGAACTTACTGCACACTTTTAAGCTTAGGAACGGCGCACTGCTAGTTGGTGCACAGTAATGCGGTATACATTTCTTAACCATACGGCTTATGAGTGCAGATTCTTAATGGTTACACACGCTTGTTTTTACAGTATTACAATTTAATTGAAAGTATTTTAAAAGAGGATACTATGTTTTTATGTTGCGTAGGTTTCAATAGTGAACTTTGATTCTATTTTTGGCGTGAAGTTCAGCGCAGGGTTAAAAGGACCTGTCAGTTCCCTGTGGTTTCTTTTCTGCATTTTCAGACTTGTAAGACTGTATTTTCGAAGGCAAGTTGTCTCTTTCATATGTTTTCTTGCCTTTCTTTCTATTATACAATACAGTAGGCAGTGAGAGTTTATAATTAGGTTTTCATTTTTTTCTGCACTAGAGTGCATTGAGTTTTTAGAGTTCTCACTCTCTAGCATTATTTACAAGGCTCTAACGAACAAGTACCTTTTAGATTTATCTCTTTCCTATGATAGCAGTACTCTTTTGTATAATTGAGCCTCTGATTTTCAGATTGTGTTATCAATAGGCTGTTTTTCATCCTTATGTCCCCCTCATCCTTTATCAGCACTTTTCTGTTTTGATAACCATAAATATGCCACACGAGAAGTTCATTAACAGTGCTTCCCGAGAGATGGGTTCAAATATTCTTAGTGACACTCGTCATGTGGTGTTAACAGTAGATATGGTTTCTGCACACTGATGGGTATTTTATGATTTTCTGTATGTTTAAATGTTCTCTTTGCTTGTACACACATTCCATATTTACATTCTTTTAAATGTCTTGTTTTTATACATCCATTTTTACTATATTTTCTAATATACTTTTAGTATTTTATGTGATAATGCATAACATGTTGGTTTTACTTTACACACATACATTAGAATGATTTAATGTTTTACTTATTTTTTACTACTTATTTTTGGATTTATTTTAGTTTTGAGGCTTGTACAACCTGAGGAAGGCTGAGACGGCCGAAACGTGTTGGGGTTTTAATAAAGTCTGTTGACTGCCATCTATTGCACTGGCTGAGTTTGTTTCTCCTAGAAAAAGACTATTACAATAGTCCAAGGGTGCAAGGACTAAAGTCTAATATGGAACGAAAATTGCTACTGGATAAGTATGGCTTTAATCTTAGAAGATTCAATTTATAGTAAGGAGCTTTAACTAATCTGTGTATATAATCATGCAGGTTTAATTGTGTATCTAACCATACCCCGATCTCCTGACATAGCTAAGTATAAAAGAAAAAGAATCCCTCACAGAAGTCAAACTTAAGGAATTTGGGAGATCCGAAGACAGATACAAAATTTCTTTCTTCTTCTTATTCGATTTCAGCCTATTCTGAAATATCCACGACCAAACTTAGTTAAGGCAAGGTTCCAGATAATTTTAAAAAATCATCTAATGAAGCAGATATAGGGACATTGAACTGTACGTTATTTGCATACACTTGAAATTTAACATCTAAAGTTTCAAAGATTCTCTGAATTTGGAGCGATATTAAATAGTATCACTGACAACGTAGAACCCTATGTCACCCCTGCGTCAATACATTTCCAGAATGATACTTGTCCTAATGATTGACTTGAATAAATCTATCCCACAGAAATGATGTAAACCAAGAAAGTACCTCACCTTGTATTCCCAACTCACAGTCTCGTTAAAAGTAAAGTATGATCCATGGTGTCAAACGCGGCAGATACATCAAACATCACTAATAGGAAAGATTTGCCATGATCAAAACCAGTGAGAAACTCTCCAGTGAGGGTCAGCAAAAGTCTCAGTCCTATGTTTGGGACAAAATTTCAAACTGTGATCCAGACAACAAATTTTATTTATCAATAAAACTGTAATTGTAAAAGCACCAATTTCTCTAAAACCTTAGCTAAACATGTAAGAGAATAGGGCGATAATTCAAGGGATCCAGTTTATCCAAAGATGATCCTTTAAGCAAGGGAAATACTTGAGCTTTCTTCAACATTGTGGGAACTATTTTCCCTGAAAAAAGCCATTAACTATAGCAACAATAGAATGCCCAATCGATTCTTTTAAGTTTTTAAACAATTGAATCACACAGCCATCAAGGGGATTGAAAGTGTTATTCAAAGATGAAACAACGTCAAGAACCTGGGACAGTGAGGCAGATTGAAAGGAGATCCACAACTGTGAATTTGTCTCAATACAAAAAATAGAATTACAGCAAGGTTGCTCTGAAGTAGATTCAACAGTGAAAAAATTTTGAATAGCTGAAATTTTTGAGCAAAAAAATCCAAAAATAGCTGCGGTTTAATAGAATTAGGAGGAGAGAAACCTAATCTACACATGCAAATGGCACTATATACACGTAGAGCTTCTTCTAAAATAACCTCCTTAATTATTGCATTAATGAAAAACCTCCCTTTTCACGTCTGAAAATATTCAAGTTAGTTAATTGTTATAAAGATATGGAAACCGAAACTCTTGACAAGATGCAGTAAATTATACTTATGAAAATGTTAGTCAATGATCTAAGTTCAAATGAGGGGTTCCCAAGCAAATTTTTGTTGAAGGACCCCTTTACAGCCTCATGGTTTTTAGGAGGCAAAAAGTAGCAAGCATTATCTACTTTAAAAAAAATTGCTATGTCGCCTCTCGCTAGCTTTCTTTAATTAAATTACTTGAGGCTGCTCAGCAGTAGAAGTGCTTAAACGCCTCACCTGCTGTTGGGCGGAAGTCTTGAAGTACAGCAGTGAAATACAACTATTAGTATGAGACTTCAGCCCATCATTGAGAGATAAAGCACTTAACCCCCTAACAGATCCAGAAGATCGGGAACGGTCTAACTGGTAGTCCCAAAGACAATAACCCAATGCACCCAGGCAACAGCAAACAGGGCGTTCAAATTCTGTGCACCCAGATGCTGGAACACCCTACCTCCCAGCATCCGGGCAATCCCTGACCTAGCCCAGTTTAGGAAGGCCTTGAAGCACCATCTTTTCCTCCTGTACTACCCGGCAGATAGTGCTACAATAGCCCCTCCCACTACCTAGTCTATGCAGTTCAATTGAACCTTATCACATAAAACACCCATGACTACGACTAGTGAAATACGACTTGTCGCCTAAATGTAAATAGTTACCCCTAGTTATCCTAGTACCTGTTCCTTGTAAACACAGATCAGCCAATGAAATGTGTAAGTTTCTATGTTCCGTGTAAACCGCACTGATGTTGAATAGCGCGGTATAAAAGAGACTGTAAATACATAAATAAATTAAGTGCTTCTTTGGCTACCATGGGGCAGTAAGCTGGTATGCCAGCTCTGGCTGGTGGGAGGTAAGCTTTGTTACGTACAAATAAGTAGTGTCTGCCACTCTCTACCTCCATCTCCACAGTGGGCGCTAATCCTATTGACTAGGCCTCCCATACTGCCGGGGCTGCTTGTATGGAATTTACACCATTGATATCTCTTTTCATGGATTTTTCTGTATTATATAAAATCTGACCATCAATTTAACATTCCTTATCGTTCCTCCAGTTCAGTCCTTCACCTCTGGGTAGTGTACCTCCTCCTGCAGCATGGAGACTGTGCATGTCAGAATTGTGACCTCACTGGATGTACTCTGCTGGTCTCTCCCATCAGCCCCAGTGTGTCCAGTCTCCATGCAGCAGGAGGAGGTGGTGAGCCAAGGTGCTGGGCTCACTAGAGGAACAGAAAAGGAGCATTTATTATTGTAGATAGGTTAAGGTTTTCTTTTATGCCCTATAATTTCATTTTATTTTAAGAAGAGATTTGTCAAACTACTTGGGGGAAAAAAAAGGCTGGAGGGGGGATCGAACCGGCTTCTCTTCGTTCTCTCTCCCCCCTGTCTTGCCCTGGTCATCCGTGCTGCTGTCCCCAACTAGTTCGGACGGAGGGGAGTTGTGCAGCAGTTCTGCCTGTCAGCAGCGTGTTCGTCGGGGCACTTCATTTGCAGGCTCAGCTGGTGCCGGATCGCCCTCTCTGCGGTAGCTGCTCTGCACGATCTCCAAGAGCAGCACCGCAGATCGCAGGGCTGCCGTATCGAACGGCAAAGAAAAAGTTGAGCAATTTGAGGCCCGAAGCGGGGTAAGTGCTCTGGCGGGGGCTCTAGCAACCGGGAAGGTGTGCAGGCCATAGTCTGGGCGTTTTGGCGGTAAAGCAGGCCTGTTGAATCGCGGACCGTTGATTCCCGCGCCTTTCGAGCGCGAGGCAGCTTCAACTTTTATATTACCTCAGGGCGTGGTTTTTAGACTGATTGGTTTATGGATTTAAATTGGTGGAATTTAATTTAATTCAATTTAGTTCTGTTATTCTTTTTGGTTTTTATATGATTCTAGTTCCTTTAAAAAAAAATTTAATTAATTCAGAAGAGTTTCCTTAATGTTTGTTTATTTATTTGATATACCGCCCTACTTTAACAATCAGAGGGGTTCACAGTTTACAATAAATCAGATAGTGGGCACAAGGCCAGAAAGCGAAAGGAAATTACAATCAATAATAGGACAGTGGTAGTAAATAGACATACAAGACAGAGAGCAGAGTAACAATTGTAGTTTGGGGGGGGGGGTCAAACAAAAGGGGAGGGAAGGTCAAAGGCTAAGGAAAAAATGTGGGGTTTTAGGTTCTGTTTGAAGGTGATGTGATGGGGATCTAACCTGAGGGAAGTGGGCAGTGAGTTCCAGAGTGCAGGGCCAATGAAAAAGAACACAGATGAGCGGGTGGACTGGAGGTGAGCGAGAGAGGGAGAAGGGAGATGAAGGCGGTTCAGATGGAATGAGCGGGGGGTATGTCTGGGGGTGTGAAATGTGATAAGATTTGCCAGGTATTGAGGGTGCTAGTGTGGAGGGCGCTATGAACCAAAGTTAGTAGTTTGAACTGAGAGCGAAAGGAGATGGGCAACCAGTGGAGGCGAAGGAGAGGTGTTACATGGTCACGATGGGAGGAGTGTGTGATGAGATGGGTAGCAGTATTCTGAATTTGTTGTAGTCTACCTAGTTGTGACTTTTTAGGGCTGATGAGAACAGAGTTAGAGAAGTCTACATGGGACATAACCAGTGATAGTAGAAGAGTAGTGAGAGCAGGTGATGTGAGAAAAGGGCGAATTGCACGAATTTGGCAAAGGAAGAAAAAGGAGGTTTTGGTGATATGAGAAATGTGGGCCTGAAAAGAGAGATCAGAATTGAAAAGAACACCCAGATAGCGGAAGCAAGAAACTATGGGTATGGAGGATCCTGAGAAAGAGAGGGGGCCAGTGGTGGGGAAGGACTGCCATGGGTGAACCAGATTGCAACGGTTTTAGTTAGGTTAAGATGAAGACTGCTTATATATTTTCCATACCGTTAACAGTAGACACATCAGTGATAATCTTCATTATACTGTTGCCAGTAATTTATCACTGCGTTTGAATTAATAATATTATTTCTAGCCTATCACCCTAACATGGCTATTTCCTTATTTGCTATCTTTAGCTTTTATCTCTTAGCAGACATCATCCAAAACACATCAGCCTTATCACCTACACATAGCTACATCCCTATCCTTCATAGCTTGGGATGGAGAAACAGTAGCAGCTCCCATCATACTCAATCACACACACATCATATCAGGCAGTCGCACTTACTATACATTTCTATTAACAATTCCCTGAATCCGGAATCTAAGAATATCCCTCTCCAAGACAAATTAAAATATGCTCTCATCAACTCACGATCAATCCGGAAAAAATGGCCAGCTGTCACAGATCTTATCACCACTCAGAACCTCGATATCCTCATGGTCACAGAAACCTGGCTATCAGACTCTGATACCGTCATCATGAATCAGCTCATTCCCCATGGCTATGTGATACACGCCTGTCATAGAAGCAACCGGAAAGGAGGAGGAGTCCTAATTCTCTCAAAAAGTAATCTCCAGCTCCAATTACTAGCCTCAATGAGTATCCTGCACATGGACACAATATCTATCGCCAACAAATATATTAACATAAACCTTATTTACAGAGCTCCTTCTTCACCCCCAGATGACCTATCCAACATCATAGACCTTGCATGTAACCCTGGCAGTCCAAATAAACCTAACTGGCTGTTTGGAGATTTTAACCTCGCCTCAATGCAGCCTAACTACTCCGATATATTCCTTGACACCTTGAAAAGCCTTGGTTACACCCAGCTGGTGAACTCTCCAACTCATCTTAAGGGTAATGCTCTCGATCTCATCTTTGCCCCTCAGTCTGATTTAATTAAGGATATTTGCCTATCATCCACACCAGTCCCATGGTCAGACCATAATGTGATCTCATTCCAAATCCCATACCAGAATAACCAAACTTCAACCAACCAAGCAAAGTCAATCTCCATAGGACAAAAAACTCGTTTCAAATCCTTGGACAGAGATGATTTCCTCAACAATACCCTCCCAGCAATCCTTCAACCAGCGCACAACCTCGATGAGATGATTCATAGATGGAACTCCACTCTTGCCTCTTGTTCACAACTACCTTCAGACAAAAGGGAATCAGCATCCAACAAACAACCACGATATAGAAAACCAGCCCCTTGGTTCTCTGCTGAACTACGTACATCGCTTCAGCTCTTAAGAAGGCAAGAAAGAAAATGGCGCAAATCTCGCTCTACGTCTGACAAATCAGAGTATGAGAACACCCTGAAAGAACACCGTGAAAAAGTCTACAAAAAAATTAGAGAGCACCACACTGATACCCTCCTTAGATCATTGAATAAACCGCGAGACCTCTTTAGCATAGCTAAAGCACTAATCAAGACACCATCCATCAACGAAACAGTGTCTATCCAACCTCAGTCATTCGCTGAGTACTTACAATCTAAAGTGATAAAAACAAATCTTACGCAAAGCACTACACCATGCCTCCTCCTCCCCCAGATACTTCAACCACTGACAAAATTCACACCCCCTTCAGAGAAGTACATTGCTGAAATTATTGCCAACCTCAACACCACTACTGCGCCAAATGATCCTTGTCCTTCACATTGGATAAGATCGATGCGTGGGGAACTTAGCCCAGCGCTAGTCTACATCATGGAACTCTCATTTTCAACGGGAACATTCCCTGAAATACTGAAACATACCTCCATACGACCTCTCTTGAAAAACAATAAACTTGACCCAGCAAAGACAGACTCATACCGCCCGATTTCAAGTATACCCTATCTAGCCAAACTCATAGAGAAGGTGGTTCAAATGCAACTACAACAACATATTGACATATCAGCCCCTCTTGACCCTTCCCAACATGGATTCCGTGAGTCACATGGTGTTGAGACTCTACTCACAGTTCTCATCAATACATTATCCAGAGGGATTGACAAAATTGAGAATGGATATGCGCTCATATTTCTTGACATAGCAGCGGCATTCGATTCTGTTAACCATGTACAACTTCTCGCCCGCCTACAGGAAAAGGGGATTCACGGCCTTGCCTTGAAATGGTGCAAATCCTATCTCATGAACCGCTCGCAACAAGTACGGATAGGTCCCTCAACATCGGAACCTTTCCAGCAGCAACAAGGAGTACCCCAAGGATCATCTCTGTCGGCTCTACTATTTAACATTTATATGCAGCCCATCTGTGATATCATCCATTCTTTTAACATCTCTAGCCTTATCTATGCGGATGATGTATTGATCTTCGCTCCAATTAAAATCAAGCAACCAAACCTTACTCCACTTATTGATTGCTTCAACGCAATTACTGATTGGCTCCTGTCCCAAAATCTTCGTATAAACTTTAAAAAAACTGAAGTCCTTTTCATAACCAGGAATAAAGACTTCTCCCCACCCACTTCACTAAAGGTCCGCGATGCTGAGCTCCCCTGCAAGCCGGTAATACGATATTTGGGGATTACAATGGACCAGCAACTTAACTTTAAAGAGCATATAAAGAATACCACTAAGTCCATTTACAACAAAATAAGGACTCTAAGACATTTAAGACCTCTACTTGCCCCCGACGACTTCAGAACAGTATTTCAAACACTAGTGATGCCACACTTTGATTACGCCAACATCATCCTACATGGACTCCCTAAGAGCTCTATAAATCCTCTTCAAATTGCAATGAACACAGCAGCCCGCGTTCTCTACGGCATCTCTAGAAAAGACCACATAACTCCCATACTTATGGAACTACATTGGTTGCCAGTACAATCCAGAATCATCTACAAGGCATTAATACTGACATTCAAAGCAATTAACTGGATATCTTCCACATCCCTATCATCACTCCTGATCAGTATATCCACTAACAGACTGAGGAGATCAACAACCAATAATACTCTATCTATACCACCTGAGTCCATCAAATGTACTCAAACAACAAGAAACAGAGCATTTACTCTATATGCTCCTAAGTGCTGGAATAATCTCCCACCCCATATAAGATCAATTACTGACCTCTCGCAATTCAGAAAGGCCATTAAACATCACCTGTTCTGCCTTCACTTTACCCACACTGACTCAGTCCATCCACTTCAAACACCTCTTATCACTCACACAGCATCTGACATACCAACAACATAACCCCACTGACTTAAAAGAATACACCATCAAGATCTTACATAGTCTCCATGAACACTTTACAATTCGATTACACAATATAGTTTAAATAACCTACATGTGTCTCTTATGTATATAGTTACCCTGTTACTTCCAAGTTAATATCCCTGTTTAATGTAAGCAAAAGATTTTGTTCTATTGCAAATGTTGTTACAATGTAAACCGCGCTGATTCTAAATAGCGCGGTATATAAGAATTTGTAATAAATAAATAATAAATAAATAAATTAGAGGTGAGCCAGTCAGTGATGTCTGCAAGACAAGAGTTGAGAGTAGAGAGATCAGGGGGAAGTGTGGTGAAGAAGTATTAGATCGTCTGCATAATAGAAGGCGGAGATCCCGGATTGCTGTATCAGTAGAGCAAGTGGAGCTAGAAAGAGATTAAAGAGAAGGGGTGCCAGAACAGAACCCTGGGGGGGACCCTACAGGGCAGCGGGAAGCGGTCAGAAGGTGGAACGGAGAAGGATGAGGAAAGAACCGCACAGGACCGAGAGGAGAGGAAGGAGTGGAACCACCGCTAGACTGCTGCAGAGGCCGGCCTCACGCAGACGAAGGAGAAGGCGAGAGTGATCGACTAGGTCCAAAGATACCGCCACCGAAAAATCACCGCGATCGTGTGCTGCATGCAGAGAGTTGGTGAAAGCAAGAAGAACAGTCTCAACACTGTGACCTTGTCGGAACCCTGACTGACGGGGGTGAAGAAAGTTGGTGGAATCGAGATGGTGGGACAGCTGTGCAAAGACAGCTTTTTCAAGAAGCTTGGAGAGAAAGGGTAGGTTAGAGACGGGGCGGTAATGAGCCGGAACTAGGGCGTCGAGTGAGGGTTTCTTGATAATGGGGCGAATGAGAGCATGCTTCCAAGAGTGAGGAAAAGTTCCTGTGGAAAGACTGGTATTAATCATGGTGAGGATGGAGGGGATGAGTGCAAGAGAGGGACTGAGTAGCCAGGTGGCGGGGATAGGTTTAAGGAGGCAGTATGTCTTGTTGGAAGAGGTAATCAGTTGGAGAAGTTCAGCTGTGGTGAGTAGATAGAATGAGGCCCATGTGTGTGAGAATTGGGAGATGGGAGGGGGAGATAGGAGGGGGACAATAGGGTAGCGAAGCCCTGAGGGATGAAATCCTTGTTGCTGAAGAATGACACAAGGTGTGGTGGGGGAGGGATCGGCTGAGCAGGGGCGACAGCAGAGTCGGAGCAAAGAGATTTGAGAGTGGAATAGAGGTGGCGGGTCTGGTTAGGAGCAGAAGAGATGGCATTAGAGAAGAATGTCTGTCTGTTTAGCGAGGTGGACTTTGGAGCAATAGTATAAGTGATGTGTTTTGAAAGAGGAGAGAGTAGCTGGAGAGGGAGCCTTCTGCCATAGCAGTTCAGCTCGACAGAGGTGAGTGCGTAAGAGAATGACCTGCGGTATGAGTGGGAAAAGAGAAGTGTTGCGTGAGAGAGAAGTCGTGCAAGAGAGACAAAGGAGTGATCTCTAGAGGAAGAGGGGGAGTCAAGGTGGAGGTTGAAATCTCCTGCAATAAGAAGATGGGGGAAGGCCAAGGAAAGGTCAGAGACGGTTAGTAAAAGGGAGTCCCAGAGATATTTATTTTAGGGGTTATTCCTTCAATCTCCAGGAACAAGCAGGAATAAGTCCTCACATATGGGTATGTCGGTACCGACGGAGCCCGAGCGGGAAAGCTCCCCAGCTTCCCAGAAGGAAAGCTTTTTGGGCCTCCCACTGCGCATGCGCGCTGCCTTCCCGCCTTCCTGACCAACTCTCCTCAGTTCTTCTTTTTCCGCGGAGCCAGCAGGTCGTGTTCCTGTCACTGCTGAAGAAGTTGTTATTTTAATTTATTTCTTTGGCCGCGTGTCTGCCTTCCCCGATTCCAGACCGATACCGCCGGTCTTTTTTCCTTTACTTCTTAAAAAAAAAAAAAAAAAATCTTTTTTTTTCCTCACTTGGTGTGTTTGTTCTGTGAGGCCTTTAGGCCTTCACAAATTCTCCCTCATGGAGAAACAAGCCTCTGGTTTTAAAAAATGCACCAAGTGCAGCGGTACTATTTCAGTCACAGACACCCATGAATGGTGTCTTAAATGTTTGGGGCCTGACCATTCCATTCCGGATTGCCCATCCTGTTCTTTGATGTCTAAACGTGGCTTACAGAACCGGGCAGCCACGTTTCACATGCTGTTTTCTACAGATACTCCAGCATCGACATCTTCCAGGTCTTCCTCTCCTGATGGATCTCAGGTAACCAAACATTCCTCTGGCAGGTCCTCAAGGGGCAAATCTCCCTCTAAGTATCGAGATACCCCTGGGCTTGACCCTGAGGACCCTGCCCCAGCCAAACAACCCCGGCGGGAAGCTCCGGCTTCCAAAGCTCCTATGGGGTTACAGGTTGACATCGATGGCATGGCCTCGACCGATCACCTGTTAGACTGTTCTGGGGTACCGGCTCATTCATCCGGTACCGACATCCAGACAGTCGAGGCGTCCATGGATCATACAGTTCAATCCATGCAGCAGGCCATTTTCGCTTTCATTAAGGCTGCGACGCCCTCGGTACCGCACCCTGCGGTACCGACCCCGGTTCCGGTTCAAAAACCGATACCGGTACCCAGGCCATCCACATCGACCAGGATCCCGGTTCCGGGGTTTTTCCCGATACCGATCCGGTTCCGGGTACCCCCGATGTCGATACCGGTCGATACGCTTATCGATCCTTGGAAGCAAACAGACGATACTTTGAGTCTTCTGATGATTCTGATTCATCAGATGACTCTGCTGAAATATCCCTTACTCTACCTGAGGAGCCCTCTTCTCCAAAGAGGAGAATGTCTCCTCCAGAGGATTTATCCTTTCAAGACTTCATCATTGAATTAGCTAAAGGTCTTTCTATTTCTGTATCCTCTGAAAAAGAACCTAGAGCAAAAAGACATTTTAGGATACTCTAAGGTTCCCAAAGAGGCAGTCACCTTGCCCATCCATGAAATTCTTCAAGAACACATGATGGATTTAGGGTGAGAGGAGTCTCCCATATCTCCACATTCTCGTCGTCTGGACACCATGTATCGTATCCCCCCTTCTCCTGGGTTTCAAAAAACTCAGCTCCCTCACCACTCCATCGTGGTGCAGTTAGCTATGAAAAGGATCAAGAGTACTAAAAGACACTCTTCTTCTCCCCCAGGAAGAGAATGTAGGACTCTGGATGCTTTTGGAAGAAAACTCTTCCAACCAAGTAATGATAGAGCTGATCAAATTGGTGGAGGGGTTGCGCTCTATGTTAGAGAGGGCATTGAGTCAGAAAGGATTAAAGTTTTGCAGGGAACAAAATTTGCTGTAGAATCTCTATGGATTGAAATTCCACTTATGAAGGGGAAGGTGATGGCAGTGGGGGTGTACTATCGACCGCCTGGCCAGAATGAACAAATGGATGATGAAATGCTCAAAGAAATCACAGAAGCTAACAAAAGTCACAACAGAGTAGTAATAATGGGTGATTTCAATTACCCCGGTATCGACTGGGTCAGTGTCACGGCAGGACAAACTAAAGAGATAAAGTTTCTAGATGGAATAAATGACTGCTTCTTGGAGCAGCTGGTTCATGAACCGACCAGAGGGGAAGCCATACTGTACCTAGTCCTTAGTGGAACGCCAGATCTGGTGCAAGAAATAAGGGTGTTGGGACCACTTGGCAATAGTGACCATAATATGATCATGTTTGATTTAATTATTGGAGAACAAATAGTAAAGAAATCCACAGTACTACCTTTTAACTTTCAAAAGGGAGACTATGATAGAATGAGGAATATAGTTAGGAAAAACTAAAAGGAGCGGTTCCAAAGGTTAAAGACTTACAGCAAGCTTGGGCGTTATTTAAAACTACTATCCTCGAAGCCCAGACCAGCTGTATTCCACGCATTAAGAAGAGTGGGAGAAAGTCCAAAAAACTGCCAGCATGGTTTAAAGGTGAGGTCAGAGAGGCTGTTGCTGCCAAAAAAGCAACCTTCAGGAAATGGAAAAAAGAGCCAAATGATGAAAACTGGAAACAGCACAAGCACTGGCAAGTTAAATGCAAAGCATTGATAAGGCAGGCAAAGCGAGAATTTGAAAAGAAACTTGCTGCGGAAGCAAAAACACGAAATAAAGACTTTTTCAAGTACATTCGTAGCAAAAGGCCTGTGAGAGAGTCAATTGGACCGTTAGATGATAGAGGGGTAAAAGGGGCAGTAAGAGGAGACAAGGCTATAGCGGAGAGACTGAATGAATTCTTTGCTTCGGTCTTTACTGAGGAAGATGTAGGGATGTTACCCAAGACTGAAGTGGTATTTAAAGGTGATACTGCAGAGGAATTGAGAGAAATATCGCTACACCGGGAAGATATATTACAACTATTTGATAAACTGAATAGTAGCAAATCACCTGGACCGGATGGTATACATCCCAGAGTGTTGAAAGAACTGAAATATGAGATTGCAGACCTGCTATTGGTAATCTGTGAACTTTCATTAAAATCATCTGTAATACCTGAAGATTGGAGGGTCGCCAACGTAACACCAATTTTTAAAAAGGGTTCCAGGGGTGACCCAGGAAATTACAGACCGGTGAGCCTGACGTCAGTACCAGGGAAAATGGTAGAAACCATCATAAAGAACAAAATTACGCAGCATGTAGATAGTCATGGCCTAATGGGAGACAGCCAACATGGCTTTAGACAAGGAAGATCTTGTCTTACTAATCTGATATGTTTTTTTGAAGGTGTGCATAAACAGGTAGACAAAGGTGAGTCGGTTGATATAGTGTATCTGGATTTTCAGAAAGCTTTTGACAAGGTCCCCCATCAGAGACTTTTGGCAAAGCTAAAAAGTCATGGGATAGGAGGCAGTGTACTATTGTGGATCGGGAACTGGTTAAAAGATAGAAAGCAGAGAGTAGGGCTAAATGGCCAATATTCCCAATGGAAAAAGGTGAATAGTGGAGTACCCCAGGGATCTGTACTGGGTCCGCTGCTTTTTGACATATTCATAAATGACCTGGAAAAGGGAATAACGAGTGAGGTTATCAAATTTGCAGATGACACAAAACTGTTTAAAGCTGTTAAACCCAAGAGGAAAGTGGAAAACTGCAGGAGGACCTGGATAAATTGGAAGACTGGGCATCCAAATGGCAAATGAAATTTAATGTGGACAAGTGCAAAGTCATGCACCTAGGAAAGAACAACCCACACTATAGTTACTCGATGCAAGGCTCCACATTAGAAGCCACCACCCAGGAAAAAGATTTAGGAGTCATCGTGGATAACATGTTAAAACCCTCCACCCAGTGTGCAGCGGCGGCCAAGAAAGCAAACAGAATGCTAGGTATTATAAGGAAAGGGATGGAGAATAAAACAAAGGATATTATAATGCCTCTGTATCGCTCCATGGTACGACCGCACCTTGAATATTGTGTGCAATTCTGGTCACCGTATCTTAAAAAGGACATAGCGTTATTAGAAAAAAGTACAGAGAAGAGCCACCAAATTGGTGAAGGGGATGGAAGGCTACTCCTATGAAGAGAGGCTAAAAAGGTTAGGGCTCTTTAGCCTGGAAAAGAGACGGCTGAGGGGAGATATGATAGAGGTCTATAAATTAATGAATGGAGTGGAACAGATAAACGTGGATCAATTGTTTACGCTATCAGAATATAGAAAGACTAGGGGACATGTAATGAAGCTACAGGGTAAACTATTTAAGACAAATAAGAGAAAATATTTTTTCACTCAACGTGTAATCAAACTCTGGAATCTGTTACCGGAGGATGTGGTAAGGGCTGTTAGTATAGCTGGGTTTAAAAAAGGTTTGGACAAGTTCCTGGAGGAAAGGTCCATAAATCACTATTAAAAAGGGACCCAGGATATCAATGCTTGACCCAGTACAAGCATTGTGGAACTTGTGTCTTTTGGGGAAACTGCTAGGTACATATGACCTAGATTGGCCACTGTTGGAAACAGGATACTGGGCTTGATGGACCTCGGTCTGACCCAGTATGGCATGTCTTATGTTCTTATAAGTATGCTTATTGGCAGAATCAACTCATACAGCCTCTATATGGGCATGTTTCTGAAGGAAATTGTATTAAAGATACGCCATTTTCTCCCCTTTATCCCAGAGGATAGAAAGGAGGAGTTCCTTCTTTTGCTGAAGCATACCCAAGATATTTCAAAGTTCTCCAACAGAGCAGCCTTTGACTCCTTTGAGGGTGCTAGCAGAGCCTCAGGTATTGCCATAGCGGCTCGCAGAATTGCTTGGCTCCAGGCCTCTGACCTAGAACCCTGGGTCCAAGATGGGTTGGGAAATTTGCCCTGTACAGGTGGGAATCTGTTTGGTAAGGAGTGGCAAATCAAAGCCACTCAAATGGATGCAGAAAATGCTGCGTTAGATAGACTTTCTAAGTCTACCTCTACCCCTGTTAAGAAAAAATCTTTCAAAAAGCCTTTCTACAAGAAGACCAGATTTGCCACAAATACTGGACAACAATCTTCTGCAGCTCGCTTTGCTCCTAAGCATCAGCAGCCTAAACAGGCCAGGGCAAAACCTGCAGGGGCTGCTACAGCCCAACAGTCCCAACCCCCTCAGGGTTTTTGACTTAAATCTAGAGAACTTAACTTTTCTGGCTCTAAAACCAGAACCTCTCACCATCCTAGGAAGGTTAACTCATTTTGCTCCCAGATGGGAGCAAATCACATCAGAACAATGGACCCTCTCTATCATCAGAGAGGGCTACAAACTACATTTCTCCAACCTTCCTCCCCATACCATGGTGAGAAGTTTCAATTCTCCCCCATCTCTCCTAGACCTGTTGAGTCAGGAGGTGACCACCCTTCTTGCCCAAAAGGCAATAGAAGAGGTTCCTCTTCCTCAACAGGGATCAGGATTTTACTCCCCTTATTTTCTCATTCCCAAGAAAACAGGGGGGTACAGACTCATTCTGGATCTCAGAGAATTGAACAAATTTCTATACAAGGAGAAATTCAAGATGCTTTCTCTAGGTACTCTCCTTCCATACCTACAGAGTCAGGATTGGCTTTGTTCTCTAGATCTCAAGGATGCGTACACACATATACTCATCCATCCATCCCACAGAAAATTCCTACGGTTTCTGTTCCAGGGAAAACATTTCCAGTACAGAGTACTTCCCTTCGGTCTAGCTCCTGCTCCAAGGGTATTTACCAAATGCATGGCAATAGTAGCTGCATTTCTACGTGCCCTGGGAATTTTTGTCTTCCCATACCTGGACGACTGGCTCATCCGAGCTCCATCCCAGCCCGAGGCTCAGACTTCCCTGGATCGCACCAGACGCATCCTGCAGTATCTGGCTTGACTGCCAGAGAGATTCTAAAACTATTAGGCCACATGGCCTCCACAGTGCATGTGGTGCCTTATGCTCGCCTACATATGAGAGCAGCTCAATGGACTTTATCCACCCAGTGGACTCAAGCATCAGGAGCTCTCTCAGACCAAATAGCAAACTCCAATCGTCTCTTTTGGTCTCTCCAATGGTGGATATCCACTCAAAATCTGTTGTTGGGGGCCCCCTTTCAGCCATTGTTGCCCCAAGCAACCCTCACAACAGATGCCTCCCAAACAGTTTGGGGAGCTCATCTTCAAGATCTCTCCACTCAGGGCACTTGGTCTCCACAGGAGACCATCCTTCATATCAACCACTTGGAACTTCGAGCAATCTTTCTAGCTCTCAGAGTTTTTCATACCCTCCTCAGCAACATGACAGTCCTTATTCATACGGACAATCAAGTAGCCATGTTTTACATAAACAAACAAGGAGGGACTGGCTCTCTGTCGCTTTGCAGCGAAGCTCTTAAGATTATGGGCCTTCGCCAGAGAGCATCAAATCCATCTCCTGGCAGTATATCTTCCAGGAATTCAAAACTCTTGGGCAGACAGACTCAATCTTTGAGTTCTGCTTCCACACGAATGGTCCCTGCACATGGATCAGGTACTCAGAATCTTCCAGAAATGGGGAACCCCGGACATAGACCTCTTTGCAAGTCCGTGGAATGCCAAACTTCCCCGGTTCTGTTCCAGAATTCCGTGTCAGGGAGTTCAGGCCAAGGATGCCTTCCTCCTGCATTGGGGTCAGGGCTTCCTGTATGCCTTTCCACTCATTCCTTTGATTCCCAAGACTCTGTTCAAACTTCAAAGGGATCAAGGGTCCATGATCCTCATAGCTCCACGCTGGCCACGCCAAGTGTGGTACCCTCTACTTCTGCATCTTTCCCAAGCCCCCTCCCTGGACTTGGGTGCGGCTCCAGACCTTCTGTCTCAGGAGGAGGGGACTTTGTGGCACCCAAACCCCAAGTCCCTTCACCTCAGAGCTTGGTTACTGAAGGCCTAGACCTTCAACACTTCAATCTTTCGCAACAAGTGAAGGATATCCTACATACCTCTAGGAAACCTTCCACTAGGCGTTCTTACGCTTTTAAATGGAAAAGATTTTCCATTTGGTGTGCTCAAAAGGGTCTTAACCCTCTGGCACTCCCATTGAATTCTCTTTTGGAATATCTCCTGCACCTCTCCAATGCAGGACTCAAAACGAATTCAGTAAGAGTCCATTTGAGTGCTATTGCGGCATCACTTAAGCCCATCAATGGACAACCTGTTTCCTCTCATCCTCTTATTGCAAGATTCATGAGAGGCCTAACCTTAACTAAACCTCCCATTCAACCTCCTCCAGTGGCATGGGACTTAAACTTGTTTCTTGGTCAGCTTATGAAGCCACCCTTTGAACCCTTAGCCACTACCTCCTTGAAATTCCTTTCCTGGAAGGTTATTTTTCTTATTGCAGTCACCTCAGCTCGCCGTATCAGTGAACTGCAAGCTCTAGTGGCTAATCCACCTTATACAAGGTTCCATCATGATAAGGTGGTCCTTAGGACCAATCCCCACTTATGCCTAAAGTGGTCTCCCCTTTTCATCTTAATCAAGAGGTATATTTACCTGTCTTTTTTCCAGCTCCTCATGCATCTAGTGCAGAGAGGAACCTTCATACTCTAGATTGTAAAAGAGCTCTTGCCTTTTACCTCCACAGGACATAGCAACATCGAAAGTCTTAGCTTTTTGTTGCTTTTGATCCTTCTCATTTAGGACTTCCAGTCTCCAAAAGAACACTTTCCAATTGGATTGCTCAGTGTATCTCTTTTGCTTACCAGAGTAAGAACCTTTCTCTGGAGGGCCATGTCACTGCTCACAACGTGAGGGCCATGGCCACCTCTATGGCTCATCTAAACTCTGTGTCCATTGACCAGATCTGTCGAGCAGCCACCTGGGCCTCGGTTCATACCTTTACAGCCCATTACTGTTTGGACAAGGACTCCCGCCGGGATGCCTTGTTTGGTCAGGCTGTCCTCAGACACCTGTTCCATTCTTGAACAACTCCAGCCCACCTTCCCTGAATGGATGCCTGAGATCCATAGGAAGATGAGGAACCTTTCAGGGTCTCATACCCTTCAGGGGATCTCCCGGGCATCTTAGCTAGGGAGTCCCCATATGTGAGGACTTATTCCTGCTTGTTCCTGGAGATAGCACAGTTACTTACCTGTAACAGGTGATCTCTGGGAACAGCAGGAATTAGTCCTCACAACCCGCCCACCTCCCCTAAGAGTTGTATCTCTCTCTCTCTTCCTTTCCTCTCTCTATTGTCTCAGCTATAAACTCGAACTGAGGAGAGTTGGTCAGGAAGGCGGGAAGGCAGCGCGCATGCGCAGTGGGAGGCCCCAAAAGCTTTCCTTCTGGGAAGCTGGGGAGCTTTCCCGCTCGGGCTCCGTCGGTACCGACGTACCAGTATGTGAGGACTAATTCCTGCTGTTCCCAGAGATCACCTGTTACAGGTAAGTAACTGTGCTTTGCTGGGGGATATTAATTTTATATGGAGCTAATGCTGTCATGCCGACAGTGTTTGGTGTGCAGCTCACACAGGGGCGCAGTTTCGGATGCTGGGATCTGCCGGGACTGCGCAGCTGCTGCTTCCACTATAGAGCAAGAAATTCAGGATAAGGTGGGTGAGGGGGCTCCAAGTCCGTCTGCGTTGCGGGAAGGGGAGTCCCTTCCGCAAGGCCCGTCTGTGCCTCTTATGGAATCCCAAGCGGGGTCATCTAGTTCGGTGGCGCGTAGAGATTTTTCCACAGATTTTGTACTAATAATGCATCAAGCGTATTGCTTGTGACAAAAGGGGGCTATTGCGGATCCGGCGCCACTTGGGGCTACAGTAGCGCAATCAACCTCCGAAAGGATTGGAAATAGTGTGGTGAGACCACTTAAGAGAACTCGTTCTCTAGAGGATCAGCCTTTAGAGGCGGATTGGCCGGACGCGGAAGATTTAGATTTAGAGCCAGAAGCAGGTATGGAAGAGCTTGAGGAAGGTGAGATTCTGGAGCCTGAGGATCAGGCGAGGATTATAAGGGGTTTTCGAAAGGAAGAGCTTACCACTTTCATCATGGAGTCCCTTCTGGCGCTCAACCTTTCCTTGGCCCAGGCATTGGAGGATGAGAGACTAGAGGACCCTCTCATTCAGGCGGTGCGACACTCAGGCGGTGTTTCCGGTTCACCAAGTGGTTGACCGGATGATTCAAGATGAATGGGATGTACCAGAAGCCGGTTTACGAGGCGTTAGAGCTATAATAGACTCTATCCTTTGGCGGATAAATAAAAGGAGAAGTTTCGTTCCCCGTGTATAGACGCAGCAGTGTCAGCGGTCACAAAAAAGATGACCATTCCGGTAGAAGGCAGTGCAGCCTTGAAAGATGTGCAAGATAGAAAGGTTGACGGTTTATTGAAGCAAGCCTTTGAGGTTAATGCTCTCCCTTTGCAAGCTTCTATTTGCGGGGCTTGGGTAGCGAGAGCTTGCCTTAGGTGGTCTCAGCACTTGCAGCAGCCGGTTCAGCAGGCACAACAGCGCTTGATGGATGTGACACGACTGGAATCAGGATTGGCTTATCTAGCGGATGTCCACTATGATTTGATCAGAGCATTGGCAAATAGTATGGCTTCCTTGGTAGCCGCTCGCCGTTATCTGTGGTTAAACTGGGCAGCGGATGGCTCCTCCAAGTCGTGTCTTAGTAAACTTCCGTTTTAAGGGTAAGTTGCTATTTGGTGAGGATCTTGACAAGTTGGTCAAGGATTTGAGGGAGTCTAAAGGCGGCAGGTTGCCGGAAGATACGCCTAAGCAGGGCAGGCCTCTTCTGGCCTCACAAGGACAGTTTAGAGACTTTAGGCATTTTCGTACCTCATGGTTGGGAAGTTTCCAAAGAGGAAGATTGGCCTCGTGAGGTCAAGGGTTTCGAGGTTTTCAAGGAGCGGGTAGAGGGTTTGGATCCTTCTCCTCCACGACAGTTAGAAAACCACAATGAAGTGAGGAGGGCCCAGTTAGGAATTCAGCCGGTGGGAGGTCGGCTTTGAAAGTTTCTTCCTGCCTGGACCCAGATAACATCCGACCAGTGGGTGTTGGAGGTATTACGCGAAGGTTATGCTCTCAAATTTGCTCGTCCGGTACTAGATTCATTTGTTCTTTCTCCATGCAAGGGACAGCAGAAGATGCTAGCTGTTGCAGTTGGGAGCAGTGGTACCGGTTCCGCAGGAGCTCTGCTGCATCTGTCGTTACTCTATTTATTTCGTAGTACCAAAGAAAGATGGGTCCCTTCATCCTATTCTGGATCTCAAGGGGGTAAACCACTGTCTTCGAGTTCCTCATTTTCGGATGGAAACATTGTGGTCGGTAATAGTGGTGGTGCGACGGGGAATTCTTGATATCCCTCTATCTTACCGAGGCATACTTACACATTCCCATCAGATCAGGTCATCAGAAATTTCTAAGATTCGTGCTTCCGTGGGGGCGCTTTCAGTTTCAAGCATTGCCCTTCGGTTTGGCAACGGCTCTGCGCACCTTCACCAAGGTTGTGTTGGTGGTAGCAGTGGCATTGCGAAAAGAGGGAATATTAATTCACCCTTATCTCCAGGAACAAGCAGGAATGAGTCTTCACATATGGGAGACGTCGCCGACGGAGCCCGCACGGGAATGCTCCCCAGCATCCAATCAGAAAGCCTTTGGGAGCATCCTCCGCGCCTGCGCGGCGGCTTCCCGCCCTTCCTACTGCCTCTCCCCAGTTTTTCGTTTTCCGCGCAGCAGGCAGGACGTCCCTTCTGCCACCGCAGAACTTTTTCCTTGTTTCTGTAGTCGCGGCTTTTCCCGCCGACAGCGGCACCTCTGTGCCCCTTTTTGTTTTTTGTTTTCTTATTTTTCTTATTTTTTCGTCGCCCAGCGGGACCTTTTTTCCCCCTCTGGGCGTCGAGGCCTACCGGGCTTACAGCATGGAGCCCCAGAAGTGCCCTCACTGCGGGGACTTAGTTTTCCACATGGACTCCAATGCCTGGTGCCTCTCTTGTTTGGGGCCTGACCCTTCCCTCCCGGGTCCTCCGGGCTACGGTGTCGGGAGAAGACCGTCCCTTTTTCGGGAATCCCTCGATGACGTTTTCGCGCCCAAGGCGCGGTCCTCGGGTTTCTCCTCTCTCCAGGATCAGGTAACCACACAACAGTCTGTTAAGACTAGCCAAGTCTTGAGGGGGCGAGTCTCATGCGCGGCATGACGATGGCCCCGGCCAACCCCTCAAGTCCCCCTTGGCTACTATACCCTGGCGGGAGTCCTCGGGCTCCAAAGCATCTATGGGGTTTCGGGATGTTCTGGGGTTCGTTCCTCACAGAACATTCCCGAGCCGTGCTCGAGGGAGGTACCCGCTTCGAGCGGTGCCGATTCCCCGGCATCGGCGCCGGTGTCGAGTGTTCCACTCTTCGCCAGGGATCGTCAGCTGGTGTCCTCGGCGCCTCCGGGGCTGATCGACTCGACCGAGTCTGACCTCCCTATATCCAAGCCACGCTCGGGTGTGGTATCCGCTCTGGGCGGTGCAGACCCCCCCCGGCGTCAGTGTCGGTGTCGAGCGTTCCGCTCCTCACCGAGGATCGTCCGAGGCCGATCAAATCGGTCCAGTCTGGCGTTCCTTCATCCCTGCCATACGCGGCAGTGGTATCCACTATGGGCAGTGCCGACCCCTCGACGTCGGCATTGGTGTCGAGCGTTCCGCTCCTCACCGGGGGTTGTCAGCCGCAGTCCTCTGTGCCTCCAGGGCCGACCGACTCCTGTCGGTATGGCGTTCCTACGAGGGTGCCGCTCCCCACCGGGGATCGCCTGCCGCTGCCCTCGGCAACTCTAGGGCCGACCGACTCAACACGGTTTGGCGGCTCTACGTTCAGGCCATGCGCGGTGGTGGTACCCGCTTCGGGCGCGTCGGAGTGGATGGTTCCACTCTTTGCCGAGGATGGTCCTCTGGCCTCGCTCCCTTCGGGACCGGTCGCTTCGACCCGCGCTGGGTCGCTGGTATCCCAGCCCTGCACGAGGGTGGTACCGGGTTTGAGCAGCACCGCTCCGCCGGAAACGGCAGGGGCGTCGAGCGCCAGGAACCGCCGTCAGCATTCCCCGGGACCCTCGGGATGTGTCGATCAGCCCCAGACGGGCGACCCCCCCCGGAATCGTCGCGGCCGTCGAGGGCCCTGCCCTTTCCTAGAAAGGGGGCCCTGGGGTCTTCGATCGCTTCGATCCAGCCTGGATCCGTGCCGTCCCGCAATGGTACCCCGTCGTCGGGGAAGGAGTTTTGCTCTTTCCCCCCCGCAGGGGCTTGTCGTCAGGCGACCTGGGTACCCTCGGGGACGGGTCGTATGCCCCGGAAGGATTTCCCTCCGGGCCAGACGGGCTCTAGAAGGGGCCCAGCATCTGGCAGTGCCCGCCGCCCGACATCGGCGCCGGCGTCGGATGACCCCCTCTCCACCGAGCTTCATCCTCGGGGGCCCTTGATGCTCGCGACGCCGATCGACACGGTTCCGATCCGCTCACCGGGCTCAGCACCGTCGGCGCGGCCGCCCCCACCGGGGCCCTCTAGAAGGGAGTCGATCTCATCGCTCAGTTCGATGCCCAGCCTGGAATCACTTTCCAAGCCTCGAAGGCTCGGCCACGACACGTCTCGGGATCGGCCCCTGTCTCCCCCCGCGACGCGGAGCGGAGATCGTTGGCCACTGCCCTCCGGCTGCTGTGGAACCGCTTCAGTTGCCGGGGGCGGCGCTGCCCCCGGGTTCGGGGCCGAGGCCGATTTCCGGCGGCTCCGTCGGTGCCATCGACCCCCCCCTCGATGCCTAGCTTGGAATCAATTCCAGGAGCCGACGACGCCATGTTGACTGCCCCGATCCGGGGCTCTTGGTCCCCTCCTCTGCCCAGCGGGCATCAGCCCAAGAGGCTTCTCGGTGCCCTGACGGCCTCTCCCGCCACAGCCTCCCACGGCATAGCCCCTCCGGGGGAGCCATCTTTTCAGAATTTCCTCCTTGACATGGCGGACCTGCTGGCCATCCCTATCCCCGGACCTAACTCCAGGCCCTGCGGAAGGGGCCGCCGTGATGCTTCCTCTGCCCCCCTCCCTGCAGGATCTCCTGCTGGGGGCTTGGCGGTCGCCTCTGAGGGTTCCGGCACCGTCGACTGCGATGCATGCTCTATATCGGGTGCCCCCCTCCCTGGGGTTTCGGCAGCACCAGCTTCCACATCGTTCCATTGTGGTGGAATCGGCGCTGAGGAAGGCCGGAAGCAAGGAAAAGCATTCTTCTCGCCCTCCAGGCCGCGCCTCGAAGACGCTAGATACCCTAGGACGTCAAACCTTCCAAACGTCTATGCTGGCGTCCAGAATTATTTCATATATTTTTTTATGAGTCTGTCGCTCCGGGAGGTCACCGAGAGATTATCTCTGTTGTCTCCCTTCTTATCTGCAACCAAGGCCTTTGAATATTCCTTGCTTCTTTATCACTGCAGGAATATCTCTGTGTTCCTTTCTCGTGCTTCTCTAGACTCCTTCCTGTCGGTCAGCAGATGCTCTGCTGTTGCCATTAGAGCACGCCGTACAGCATGGTTGCAGGCGTCTGAGTTGTGTAGACGGGCACAGCATAGCCTGGGTAATTCTCCTTGTGACGGAGATCACCTCTTCAATAGCGAAGCCTTACGTCAGGTCGCGCAGTCCTTCGCTAACCTTCCCAGCGTTAGAGGCCATCCTAGGGCCCGGCTTCCCTCCGGTGGTGGTACACGCCTGTCCAGATCCTCCTTCCCTAGGAAGAGGAAATGTCACTCCTCGGCCCACCCGCCAGGTGCGCCCAAGCAAGGGACCTCTCATCCTGGGTTGAAGGTCCCGGGCCCACGTCGGAACTCTCATACGAAGCAGTCTTAAGCTCCAGTGGGCGGCTGCCTGCAGTGTTTTCCCTTCTTACCAGAAGTTTACAATTGAGATGGGGCTCGTTCAGTAGGGCAAATGGTTCGGGGGCTTATCCAGGGGTTCAGGTATTCTCCTTCCGTTGGTAGAGGGAGACCACCTCTACTCCCTGACAGCTCTGGCCCACGGTCAATTGGCTTACCCTTAGGTACGGCCCCGAACCCTTCTCGGCCAGTATTCCCCTGCTGATTGCTTCCGTACCGGAAATTTTCCCTTCCAGCCGCTATAGTCCCCCAATGATTACCAAGGACTATGCCCTCATGTTCCCCGATTAGTGCGGGGGGCGAGTTCTGCGTGCAGGTCCTGGGGACACCTATAGGGCCTCAAGCCCCCTGATGTGTTCTTCCGGACGGATACTATCCTCTGTCCTTCACGCTACCGTGCTGTTAGTTCGCCGATCTGCCCTTGTTCCACCGGAGTAGATCCCTCTCCCGGACGGATCTTGACGCCACCTCCCCGGATGGAAGTTCTGTGGATCAATGGCAGGTTTCCTCGGCGTGCCTGCGTTAGTGCCGGGGTGGGGCGTTCTACATGCCCGACAGCCTAGATATACCAGATATCACCTGCTCGATAGGCACACTTTTTTGGGGATGCCCACAGTGCCTGTGTTCTGCCGCCCATTTTTTTCCCAATGGCCGGTACTTACGCACCCCCCCCCCCCTCCGGGGTCCCTACTGCTGTGAAGTCAACAGCTTCTATTTTCAGTTATGCCCTCCTCCCGGAGGTTCAGAACCTTGTCTCCCTATCTCTTCGCTAGGGCAAACTGTGTACCCCTTCTGCTCCGGGGTACTCCCCTACTCTCCTCCGGAATAGGCTATCCAGATCGGCAAGTCTTCTACTGTTAGTCCTTTGGGTTATGGACTCTGCTCCTAAGGGAGTGCTCAGCTTGCATGAAGGTTTCTTGAAGACCTGCCGTCCTTCTCCTGACCCAGCTGACTCCTGGATCTCCTGGCCTTCCGGATTGGAACTTCCTCCTCGCTGTGGTGAAGTTCCCTTGAAGACCTCGCTACTGTGTCTACAGTACCTTCATCACAGTTCTACTTCCTACAACTCAGTAGGTAAGCTCTACATGGTACTAAGCCATTAATTCATTAAAGCTTAATGATGCTTCCATGCTTTCTAATGACTACTCTGCCGGTAGTCTTTGGGTTGTTGTTCCTCTCTCTCTCAACTCCTACCCCCCATCCCTCAGGGGATGACGGGGATTCAGGTTGGGCAAATGCCATCCCGTCCTGGGCCGGGCTTACGGGATCTCCCCCGGGCATCCTCAGCTAGGGAGTCCCCATATGTGAAGACTCATTCCTGCTTGTTCCTGGAGATAGCACAGTTACTTACCTGTAACAGGTGATCTCCGGAACAGCAGGAATTAGTCTTCACAACCCGCCCGCCTCCCCTAGGAGTTGTATCTCTTTCTCTCTATTCCTTCCTCTCCTCTCCTTCTGGCTCAGCTATGAAACTCAACTGGGGAGAGGCAGTAGGAAGGGCGGGAAGCCGCCGCGCAGGCGCGGAGGATGCTCCCAAAGGCTTTCTGATTGGATGCTGGGGAGCATTCCCATGCGGGCTCCGTCGGCGACGTCTCCCATATGTGAAGACTAATTCCTGCTGTTCCGGAGATCACCTGTTACAGGTGTAAGTAACTGTGCTATCTCGACGATTGGTTGATTCGGGCAAAGTCTAGGGCCGAGAGTGTGCAGGTCACAAGCCGAGTGGTGCAGTTCCTTCAGAGTCTTGGCTGGGTAGTCAATGCGTCCAAGAGCCGTTTGGTTCCATCTCAGGTTCTGGAGTACTTGGGAATGTGATTTGATACTCGAGTGGGAGCAGTATTTCTGCCGGATCGGAGGGTGCAAGCTCTTCAGCTTATGGTACGCAAGTTTGTAAAGATGCCAGCTCCATCAGCTTGGAACTATCTTCGCGTGCTAGGGATTATGGCAGTGACCCTGGAGGTAGTACCATGGGCCAGAGCGCACATGTGGCCCTTACAAAGGTCGTTGCTCCGGCGGTGGTCAGACCAAAATGATTCTCTGAGCAAACGTCTCCCCTGTCCCTTCCGAGTCAGGCAGTCCCTTCAGTGGTGGCTTTGCCCGAAAAACTTGGCGGCGGGCATGCCATTGGAGCAGCCGCAGTGGCTTCCAGTCTTGACGGATGCAAGTCTCGCAGGTTGGGGAGCTCATCGCACAAGGAAGTTGGAACGAGGAGGAGGCCAAATGGTCGATCAGCCATCTGGAACTTCAGGCGGTGGGGTTAGCACTGCGGGCGTTCGAATCCTCGGTGTGAGATCGAGCGGTACGGGTGCTGTTGGACAATGCCGAGACAGGAGGGCACGGGAAGTGCGGCCATGGAAGAAGAGGCAAGTGCTCTGTTCGCCTGGGTGAAGCCTCGACTGCAGGCGATCTCGGCGGTGCACATTGCGGGAACAGACAATGTGATGGCAGACTTTCTCAGCAGAGTTCGAGTGGATGCCGGAGAGTGGGAGCTTCATCCGGACGTATTTGCTCAGATGGTCTTCAGATGGGGTCCTCCGATAATGGATCTTGTGGCGACCTTTCGATCGGCCAAAGCGAATCGTTTTTACAGCAGAAGATGAGAGAGGATGTCGAAAGGTATCGATGCCCTGTTGCAGCAATGGCCATCGCATGGCCTTCTCTACATCTTCCCCCCGTGGACGCTCATAGGGCAAGTGGTGAAGCGCATCGGGGGCAAGTTCTGTTAGTGGTGCCAGACTGGCTGAGACATCCGTGGTATGCCGATCTGGTTTGGCTACTCGACGGGGATCCTTGGCAATTGCCCGTGACAGCGAATCTGCTGATTCAGGGTCCTCTACGAATGCCTCAGGTGGATTTGCCCTTGCTTACGGCTTGGCCCTTGCTTACGGCTTGGCCATTGAAAGGGTGAGGTTAATGAAGATAGGTTATTTTGGAGTGGTGATTGCGACCTTACTTCAAGCCAGAAAGACGTCCACCTCCTTAGCGTATGTACGAGTATGATGTATTTTTGAGGACTGGTGTGCACAACGTCAGATCTGCTCATCTACGGTTTCAGTGCCTATGGTGTTAAATTTCTTACAGGATGGTTTTGGTAAGGGGCTGGCAGCCAGCTCCTTAAGAGTACAGCTGGCAGCTATTTCTTGCTATCAGGGTAAAGTCCAGGGAATGTCCTTGGGCTCGCATATCAACGTGATACGTTTCCTGAAGGTGGTTTCTTGGTTACGACCTTCTTGCAGAATGGTTTCTCCCCCGTGGGATCTCAACTTGGTTCTCAGGGCTTTGACTAGGGAACCTTTTGATCCTCTGCATCAAGCTTCGATCAAAGATTTAACTTTAAAGACTGTTTTTGGTGGCCATTTGTTCGGCTCGCCGAATTTCTGAGTTACAGGTGTTGTCCTGTCGAGAGCTGTTTCTGTCTTTTTCTAGGGAAAAAGTGGTGTTGCGTCCAGTGCCGTGGTGTCTCCGTTTCACATGAATCAATCGGTTACGTTGCCAGTATTGTGTGTTGCAGGGGAGGACGTGTCAGACTGTAGTCTGCGCTGGTTGGACATAAAGAGGGTCTTACGTCAATACTTAAAGGTTTCAGAGTTCTTCCGCAAGTCTGAGCACTTGTTCGTTCTTTTTGGAGGTCCGCGCAAAGGAGAAGCGGCAGCCAAAGCCTCAATTTCCAGATGGTTCCAAGAAGCGATAGTGTCGGCATATCTTTTGCAAGGCCGTCAGGTACCTGCGGAGTTACGGGCTCACTCTACTAGGGCGCAAGCGACGTCGTGAGCAGAGCATAGTTTAGTTCTGCCAGTGGAAATTTGCAGAGCAGCCACTTGGTCGTTTCTCCATACTTTCAGCAAGGTCTATCACCTGGATGTTCAGGCGGCAAACTATGCCTGTTTTGGGTCTGTGGTTTTGCGATCCGGATGGACAGGTCCCTCCCAATAATTACTGCTGTTACATCCCAGAGGTGAAGGACTGAACTGGAGGATAAGGAAAGAGAAATTCCTTTGCGTCCCTCTAGTCCAGTCCCGGAACCATAGAGTTGTCAACCTCCACCAGCAGCTTTGGAGACTGAAAGATGTCATCGTTCTGATGTCACTGGTACAAATAGGCTAGATCCGCCCCCTTCCACCAGTACTTTGTCTCCAAGCAGCTTGGAGGTTCTGAGCCCGGGACTGGGCTCAGAAGGAACAAATAAGCAGAGCTTAATTCTTTTAGTAGCCCTGATTTGGGTTGTTTTTTGAGTTTTGATTTGTTTTTTCCTTAGGGGTGCCTTCTGCTGCTAACAGAGATCCTGTACTGCTGTTGCCGTTTCTCTCTTCTCTGCTCCTCTTTTGCTGAGCTCCCTTTCTCCTTCCTCCCCTCAAAGGAATATCTGAGTGCCCCACGATTTAAACGAGCACAGGGGTGTGTCTGGGGTACAGTAGCCTCCCTGCTCCCGAACCCGATTTGGAAGGGTGAGGAGCAGGTAGAAGGCCGAAGTGACTGGCAGCAGCAAGGCAGTACTACTGAGGTCTCAGTCAGTCCCGGGAGCTGACGCCGTGTGAAAGGCTGTGCTCCCGAGGGATTTAGCGCTGCCCTTCCTTCCTCTCCTCTCAGCATCGCGGTGAGTACCCCCGAGCTTTGGGACTCGTTGGGGGAGCGCTTTATTAGACTGTAGTGGGATCCGGCGGCTCCGGAGGATGGCTGGGGGCCTGGCCGTGTGATTTTTGGCGGCACGAACGTTGCGGCGGCCATTTTGGGTGCCGGTTTTTTCAGCGCCGGTTTTCTTCGTCTCTTTTTCACGGTCTAGGAGCTTCGTTTTTAGATCAGACTGGCAGGGGGCGGCTAGTTAGGGCTGCCTTGGTGGAATTCAACCAAAAAATAATAAATAAAAATAAAATAAAATTAAAAAAAGAGAGAGAGAGGACCCCTAACGGATATACGCTCCTGGGCTGCAAAGCTAGATAATATGCCTGCTAAGCCACGCTGCCTCGTCTGTGGAGTGAGGCGCGGAGAGCTTTTGGAATCTGGAGTGTGCAAGGCCTGTTCCTTAGAGGCCATGGGCATGGAGAAATCCTTGGGGGAAGGCTCTGGGGATCAGGCAGAGGCTTCCTTCGATGAAAGGGGGTCCGAGCCCCCCTCCTTGGCTGCTTCGGAGCCGGTGGCGGGTCCGTCCTCGGCTTGGAGCGCTCCTTTGTCGGGGGAGTGGTCCCAGGGTGCCGGAGTGGCGGGCATCCCTTCGGATTTCTTCACGCTACTGCAGAAGGCCTTTGCCGTGCTGCAGCCCGAGTTGGGAGCCTCAGTCTCAGAGCCCACCTGGCCAGAAACGACCGGGGTCGGGGAGTCTTCCGGAGGGGGAGATGTTCCCGCCTAAGAGACGTAGGGAGGTTCTGGACCCGGCCCCGGAGGCTGGGTTAGATGAGGAGGTAGGTGTGCATGACCTAGAGGTGGATGACGCCTCGGACGAGGAGTTGGAAGAAGGAGAATTGATGGACGCGGAGCAGCAGAGCAGAGTAGTCTGCGTGTTTAGGCGGGAAGAGCTGCCAGCATTGATTGCTGAGACGCTAAGGACTTTGAAGATGCCCGCCGGGTCCACGTCCTCTGAGGAAGTGTTGGAGGACCCGCTTTTGCAGGCCGTGCGCACGTCACAACGGGTGTTCCCCATACATAGTCTTTCGGAATATGATTCAGGAGGAATGGGACTCGCCGGAATCGGCGTTGCGGGGGACCAGGGCCTTGGCCCGTTTATACCCGCTCTCCGAACAGGATAGGGATTTTTTTCGTTCTCCAAAGGTAGATGCGGCGGTTTCGGCGGTCACGAAGAAGACCACCATCCCGGTTGAGGGAGCCGCAGCGTTAAAGGATGGGCAGGACAGGAAGTTGGATACCTTGCTGAAGCAGGTGTTTGATATGTGTGCCCTATCTCTGCAAGCCTCGATCGCGGGGGCGTGGGTGGCGAGAGGCTGTTTACGGTGGTCTCAACGACTTCAGGGTTCCCTCTCGGAAGAACAGGCCGGGGATGTTGCACGGCTGGAGTCGGGCACGGCCTACTTGTCTGACATTCACTACGATCTCATCCGCGGTCTGGCCAAAAGTATGGCCTCGGTGGTGGCGGCTCGCCGATATCTGTGGCTACGTAACTGGTCGGCTGATGGATCTTCCAAAGCGAGGCTCAGTAAGCTCCCATTTCGGGGAAAACTACTGTTTGGGGAAGATCTGGAAAAGTTGGTTAAGGACCTCGGGGAGTCCAAAGGGGGTCGCCTCCCGGAGGATAGGCCGAAGCAGGGTCGTACAACTTCGGGGTCCAGAGGCCTTCCAAGGGATTTTCGTAGGTTTCGGTCTTCTCGTTTTCATCAATCGCAGAGAGGCAGGTTTCCAGTACGTGGCCAGTCGTTTCGGGGGTTCAGAGGGGCAGGCAGAGGTTTTTGGCCCCTTTCAGTCCTCTGGTACTAAGAAGCCACAATGAGATAAGGCGGACCCAGGTGGAGGAGGTGCCCGTGGGAGGAAGGTTGCGGTATTTCTACCCTGCCTGGGTCCAAATTACCTCAGACCAGTGGGTGCTAGAGGTCATTCGGGAAGGCTATGCTCTGGAGTTCCAGCGGCCCGTCTTCGATTCCTTTGTTCTTTCCCCGTGCAGGGCTCCTCGGAAGCTTCAAGCGGTAGCAGACACCCTGCGGCGTCTCCAGCAGCTCGGAGCGGTGGTGCCAGTTCCGGAAGACCAGTGCGGTTCCAGTCGATACTCCATTTATTTCGTGGTCCCCAAGAAAGAGGGTACCTTTCGGCCGATTCTGGACCTAAAAAGGGTGAATCGTTGCCTTCGCGTGACCCACTTCCGGATGGAAACCTTGTGTTCCGTCATTGCAGCGGTTCGGTCAGGGGAATTTCTGACGTCTTTAGATCTTACGGAAGCTTATTTGCATATCCCCGTGCGGCAAGAACATCAACGCTTCCTACGTTTTGCGGTGCCGATGGGGCATTTTCAGTTCCGGGCGTTGCCTTTCGGCCTGGCGACGGCTACTCGGACGTTCACCAAAATTATGGTTGTGGTGGCGGCCGCTCTTCGCAAGGAGGGGATACTGGTGCATCCTTACTTGGACGATTGGTTGATTCGGGCGAAGTCGATGGAGGAGAGCTCGGCAGCCACCGCTCGGGTGGTCGGTTTGTTGGAAAGCCTTGGTTGTGTGGTCAACGTGGCAAAAACCGGCTGATTCCCTCTCAAATGCTGGAGTACTTGGGAGCGCGCTTCGAGACACGACAAGGAATGGTGTTTCTCCCCAGCAAGAGGGCGCAGGCTTTGAGAGAACTTGTGCAACGGTTTCTGGAGCGCAAAGCGCCGACAGCCTGGCAGTATCTGCAGTTGCTAGGCACCATGGCGGCTACGATCGACTTGGTGTGGTGGGCCAGGGCGCATATGCGGCCCTTGCAGAGTGCTCTCCTCCGGCGTTTGGTCTCACCAGCGAGATGCGTTGTTGCAACGTCTGCCGTGTCTGCCGGAAGTGCGTTCGGCCCTTCAATGGTGGTTGCGTCCCGACAGTCTAGTACAGGGCTTGCCTCTGGAGCCTCCTTCCTGGCGTTTGGTCACGACCGATGCGAGTCTCGCAGGATGGGGAGCGCATCACGAGGGAGCGTTTGCTCAGGGGACTTGGTCGCTGGAGGAGCGCCAATGGTCCATCAACAGGTTGGAAATGCGAGCGGTGTTTCGAGCTCTTCTGGAGTTCCAGGCGACTTTACGTCAGGAGGCGGTACACGTGCTTTCCGACAACGCGACGATGGTTGCCTATATAAATCGGCAAGGCGGCATGGGCAGTGCGTCCCTAGAGGAGGAGGCGAGTGTGCTGTTGGCCTGGGCAGAGCAGAATTTGAAGGCGTTGTCAGCTCAGCACGTCGCCGGCGTAAACAATGTCGAGGTGGATTTTCTGAGCCGTCGCAGGGTGGACCCGGGGGAGTGGGCTCTCCACCCGGAGGTCTTCTCATGGCGACCTTGGAGTCTGCGAAGGTGGAGCGGTTCTTCAGCAGGCGGAGAGAGTGGATGGCAGAAGGCCTCGATGCCTTGGCGCAGTGGTGGCCCGTAGAGGGTCTTCTTTATGTGTTCCCGCCCTGGGCGCTCATAGGCAGGGTGATCCAGCGCATAGAACGGCACCGGGGTCGGGTGGTGCTGGTGGCGCCGGATTGGCCAAGGAGACCGTGGTATGCGGATTTGTTTTGGATGTTGGCGGACGCTCCGTGGAGGCTCCCGCTCCGAGAGGATCTGTTGGTACAGGGGCCGCTGCGAATGCCGCAGGTGGGTCGATTCTCGCTTACGGCTTGGCTCTTGAGCGGGCTCGGTTGACGGCCAGGGGGTACTCGGCGGCAGTCATTGCTACCCTCCTGAGGGCGCGCCGACTGTCGACGTCGCTGGCGTATATCCGCGTATGGCGTGTCTTTGAAGCCTGGTGTTCCGAGCGAGCCCTTAATCCCTTAAGGACTTCTGTCCCCCATATCCTTTCTTTTTTGCAGGCTGGGATGGAGAAGGGGCTTGCGGCCAGCTCCTTACGGGTTCAAGGTCAGGTGATCGCAGCGCATAGTGATATTCGGCGTTTCCTGCGAGCAGTGTTGTTGCTGAGGCCGCCAAGGCGGACGATTATTCCTCCATGGGATCTCAATGTGGTGTTAGAGGCCTTGCTAGGGGAACCGTTCGGGCCCTTGGATAGGGCCTCGCTGAAGGATTTGACCCTGAAGACCATCTTCCTGGTAGCGATTTGTTCCGCCAGAAGAATTTCGGAGTTGCAGGCGTTGTCTTGTCAGGAACCCTATTTGTCCTTTTCGGATGACAGGGTTGTTTTGTGTACGGTTCCCGCCTTTTTGCCGAAGGTAGTGTCCGATTTTCATGTTAATCAGGTAGTGTCGCTGCCGGTGTGTTCCGCGGAACAGAAGACTCAGTCGGGTGGCTGCTTGCATCGGTTGGATGTGCGGCGGGTGCGCAAGAAATATCTCCGTAGGACGGTGTCGTTCAGGAAGTCCGACAGGCTCTTTATCGCCTTCGGGGGCCCGCGCAAGGGCGAGGCAGCGGCAAAGTCCTCCATTTCTAGATGGTTAAAGGAGGCTATTGTTTCGGCCTACATTTTGAAGGGCAAGGAGGTTCCAGTGGGCCTGCGGGCGTTCCACTAGAGCGCAGGCGGCGTCTTGGGCAGAAGTCAGCTTGGTGCCAGTGGCGGATATTTGTAGGGCGGCGACCTGGTCCTCGTTGCATTCTTTTGCCCGGCATTATCGCCTGGATGTGCAGGCGCGGGGAGATGGCTGGTTTGGTTCGTCTGTTCTTCAGGCTGGGATTTCTGGTCCCTCCCGTTGATATTCACTGCTCTGTTACATCCTCTATGGTTCCGGGACTGGACTAGAGGGACGCAAAGGAAGAGTAAATTAGACTTACCTGCTAATTGTTGTTCCTTAAGGAACTCTAGTCCAGTCCCGGATCCCTCCCAGTATTCGTATGGAGTGCAGCCTGAAGTTTCATGTGAGAGGAGAACAAGGAGGTGGACAGGTAGGGGCCATTAGTTGGATTTTTTCAGCGAGGTTGAGCGCGGAGAGGCGATGAAATGAGACGGGGTCTCAGAGACTCTATTTGTTGGCTGCAGCAGGTGCTAGTGGGCGCTACAGTGCGGTAGTCCTGTTTGTTCAGGGCGGTTATTTGTCTATTCGTAAGTTCACAGTTTCTGTATAAACCGCCGTCGGCAGGGGCAGTGGGTGTTCTTGTTTTTTCACTGCTACCCTGTCTTGTTTGATATTTTCATATAACTACTTGTTGCTCTGATGAGTCTGCTTTGTCAATAGGTGCTGGTGGAAGGGGGCGGATCTAGCCTATTTGTACCAGTGACATCAGAACGATGACATCTTTCAGTCTCCAAAGCTGCTGCTGGAGGTTGACAACTCTATGGTTCTGGGACTGGACTAGAGTTCCTTAAGGAACAACAATTAGCAGGTAAGTCTAATTTACTCTTAGACCTACCTGCTAATTGTACTGTAGTTCTTTGAGGAACTCTAGTTCAGTCCTGATTCCCACCCGGGGATGGTTAGTTCAGATGTCGGTTTGTGTCTGGGGGGAATATCAGTCATGATGGCTGTAAAACTTTTCAAAGTTTCAAGATCACTGTACTTCTTTTACTCTATCTTGTCTATCCTTTTTGGTTCCCAGAGGGAAGAGAGAGTGAGTGATGAAGCTTTCCCTCTTAGTTTAAGGGGATTTAGTTAGTTGTTAACAAAGTTAATATTATAGCTACTTATTTGTTGCTCCTTTGAGTCTGCTTTGTCAATAGTTCACTGGGGCTGATAGGAGAGACCAGCAGAGTACATCCAGTGAGGTCACGATTCTGACATGCCCAGTCTCCATGCTGCAGGAGGAGGTACATTACCCAGAGGTGAAGGACTGAACTGGAGTTCCTCAAGGAACTACAATTAGCAGGTAAGTCTAATTTCTCTCTTTTTCCCCCTTCAGATTGCAGAGCTATTAATTCATCCTGAGTCTGCAAACAAGCTGTTCAGACTGAAACCATATCAGTGCTCTTGTGTTATAAATTTTGGGAGACTGTATTTTTTCCATGTCTGACTACCAGCTACCTCATTTTTCATGGAGAAAAACCCTCTTATTTTAAAAGACACATTCTAGAAAAGCTGTGTAGGTAAATCTCTCCAGCATCTACGACTAATACCTCCAGTATGACAACTACAGATCAGTTTTGCAGGCCATTATCACCGCACTCTATTATGGCAACACACTCTACCAGGGCCTGCCAAAACAAGCATTTTATCCACTCCAATAAGTGCAAAACACTGTGGCCAGAATCTTGATGGGTACATCAAGGCACCAACACATCACCCCAATCCTCAGAAGCCTACACTGGCTTCCAGTTGCTCAAAGGATAAAACACAAGATCACAACTGCAATGCAATGCAATGTGTGCCTTCGAGTCAGTCCTGACTCCTTTCGACCCAGAAGCTCCTGGGTTTTCTTGGCAGTGTCACCCGGAAGTAGATTGCCAGGCCTTTCTTCCAAGGCAATGGAGGGTTAAGTGACTTGCCCAAGGCCACAAGGAGTGCTAGTGGGAATCGAACCTTGGTTGCTTGGTTACCAAGCCAGTGTTCTAACCACTAGGCTACTCCTCCACTCAAAGGATAAAACACAAGATCGCAACTACAATCTATAAAATCATCCACAGCCTATCGGCTCCCTGTCTTGAGGACCTTATCACAAGAACATCTACAACAAGACCCAGAAGATCAACAAACCAGAATCTCCTTTTCATCCCCCCGCTTCAAAACTAAATGTACCTAGCAAACAAACAATAGAGCCTTCACCCTTTTCGTCCCAATAATTTGGAACGAACTCCCTGAAGCCATCAGATCCGCACAAGTCCACACAAGACCTGAAGAAACTTCTAAAAACACAACATTAAACATTTTGGTCCCAATGATATCACTTAATGGTACACATCATAACTCATTCACCTACTGTTGATTTCTGTAAATCCTCCGTATTTAACTCCAAGTTTACATTCCCATGTTCAATGTAACACAACTCATGTGAGGTTGTATATTTGTTCTTTGTAAACCACCTTGGCTTAAAGGTATATAAAACCTTGAGATGTCCCAAGATTTTATTTAAGTCATAACATCCAAAATTTAGTGGGAGGGACAGCAGAGAAAGTGAGCACCTACAAATGCCTTGTAAAATTGGCTCACATCTGCCCTGAAAGATACACATGTCCACTTATATAAAAGTGGAAAGTGGTGATGTACAGAGTAAGGGATCAGAAATTTTCAGGTTTTTGCCTGATTTCAGTAGCTTGCATGTGTCAAATTTTGGATGATTGCCATCCCGAGTACATAGATGTGCCTGCTGTCCAGTTTCAGAATGCACCCATGTTTATCTGCTCCCCTGCCTCCCCACATCCCGGCCTGTCATTTTGCAAATAGCAATGTGTGGTGGTGTGGGAGCCAAGAGAAATGCCATTTCTATATCGTTCTGCTAGACCAGTCAGGTTGATTCCCTACCAGCAGATTGGTGGAGACAAAGAACCAATGAAAAGCCCAGGTTTCAATGACATCACTCCTGTGTCTCTATCCACCAGAGGTCCCGTCAGTATTTCTTTGTCTCTATCAGATGATGGATGGATTTTCTCCTCTCTGTAGAAAATCTGAGGATTGAGAGGAAAAGAGATTGATTAAATGCTCGTGAACGACCACCTCGAGCCCTAATGGGATGACTCTCTCACTTGAGTATGATGTGGGAGGCTCCACTAGACTGCGGTCTTTTTGGTAGCCATAGGAGGAGGGAAAATTGGTTTAATTCCATGCCCTTATGATAAGGGCTTGTTGAGCAGCCAGAAATTGGAAGGATCTGGAAGAGCACAGCAGCCTAACATAACCTTAGCGCCACCTCCCTCTTCCTGCTTTCCTTCCTGCTCTCTCCTGAAGACTGCAGAAGGCTCTCAGAGAGCTGCCTGCCAGCCATCTTTACACAGTGCTGTTAAAAATAAATCCAGCCAGTGAAGCAGTTCCAAGGGAGTAGAGCTGAGCCCGGCATGGAACCTACAACCAGGGCTTTCAGGGGGGGTGAGTACGAAGACTTCACCTTGACTTGTCATTGTCCTGGTTCAGTCTCTGAAGGATGTAATTCGGGGTGGACTGCTAGGAACCATTGGCACTGTGTGGAGGTTCCCCCTATTTTCTGCACGCATTAGTAATCTTTTTGCGTATTATACGCCAGGTGGTCGCATGGTCCTAATACACATTGCGCCCAAGCAGCTCCAATATGTGCTCCTTCCCTAGTGCCTTTTAACATGCATTCCGTAAAAGTGCCGTTAGCATGTGCCTGTGGGCCTACACAGCCTTAGCACGAGCTCTGGTGATATTTACCCTAACTCTCTGTATCTTTTTCCAGGAAACATAGTTGATCTGTGGCAAGTGAGGAGCCTCATCCTTGGATTCTGGACTCTGCCTCTCCTGTACTGCAGAGTCTGAGTTGCCCCTGGAGAGCATGATTTTCCCCTCAGCCGGGGGATACAATTAGTCTGCCCTTACCTGCCTCAGGGCAGGAGATGCAGGATGGCGCTAAGGGTAAGGATGCTCAGCTGCCCGGAGGCTCCAGTGGCCATGCTGTGAGCCGCTTTTTATCCACTAGTGGTGTCTGTAGAGTTATGCCCCCTGATGTCTGGGAGCCTTTTCCAAGAAGAGAGCTTCCAGAGTCCAGATTGCCCTCCCAAGAATTTGTTTTCCTTTTTATAATAGGCGTGGTCCTTCTGGCATGGAAATACAGGCCCTGCAGCCTCTAGGTGCCCCCGGATTCAGTCTCATACCAGGCAGGCTGAAGGCAGAAGCCGTGTTCAATTGCCATTGGCTAAGCATTCCCAGCGTGGGACACTCCCTGAAGATGAGAAACAGTTGGGAGCTGTCAGAGATGTTGACTATGACTTGGATCCAGATGAATTAGTATTGGGCTGTGATGTGGAGGAAGTCCTACTATCACCTTCAGCAGACTGCAGATGCTAGTGTGATCCACCTTTTCTGGTAGGAGGAGCTGGCGGCATTGATTTCCAGGGTCTCATCGCCTTAATCTTGACAGGTGCTTCCGGTATGGGGTAGGAGCCGAAAGTATACCTGCTTCTTCAAGGGGTACTGAAATCAACTACTATCTTCCCATTCTCAGAGGTAATCAAAGATATGATCCAGTCCAAATGAGACCCACCCGACTCCCTGCTTAAAAGGTTAAGGGTTTATAAGAAGATCTATGCTCTCCTGGAGGAGGAAAGTGGTGAGTGGTTTGATGTTCCCAAGGTGGATGCACAGGTCACAGCAGTTCCAAGATGGACCACCTTGGAGGAGAAGTTTCACCTAAAGGTGTTTTATTTATTTATTTAATGTTTTTTATATACCACCTTTCAGAATCTCAAGGCGGTTTACATGGAACAGTTTACAAGTATATGCAGGTTTACATATACAGCAATGTTTGCTGAGTTTACATTTAACTATTTACATAAAGTTTGTGCTCTGCTTGGAGCCTAGGGTTCGGAGTGCTGGGAGGTGGCGGTCCGTTACAAAGATGGTGGGGTATGGAAGTATTCTGTAAATTTGTGCGTGTTGATGCCCGTCCCCTAGATGAGCGGGGCAAGGGCAGATATTCCATTTACTTTGTGGTGCCAAAGAAGGACGGTTCCTTCTGGCCCATTCTGGACCTCAAAGGGACCCTGTGCTTTCGAATGTGAACTTTGCACACTGTGATTCAAGCAGTGCACTGATGAGAATTCGTAGCTTCTCTGGATTGGGCCAAGGTGTATTTTTATATGTCGATCAGGAGGACCAGTAGAAGTATCTGCGTTTTGCTGTCCTTGGCTCTCTCTATCAGTTCACAGCCCTTCCTTTCGGGGTCTCCACCTCCCCAAGGACATTCTCTAAGGTTATGGTGGTGGCGGCTGTAATGCTGCAGCACCAAGGGATCTATGTCCATTCCTATGAGCCTGTTTCCTGCCATAAGTGTTTCAGGTAATGACCTGGGTGGTGATCTTCTTGGAAAGCTTCAGCTGGGTGATCACTCCAGAAAAGAGCCAGCTTTTGCTTTCCCAGTCCTTGAAGTTTCCGGAAGCATGTTTCGACACTCAGAGTTTTCCTGCCAGAGGAGACAGTCAGAAGACTGTTGCATTGCCTGGCACTGTTCTGTGCACAGCAGGCCCCCAGAGTCTGGGATTATCTTCAGCTCCTTGGAATCATGGCAGTGACCATAGAGATGATCCCATGGGTGTGCGCTCATATGTGGCTGCTCCAGCAGTCCTTGACTCAATGGTTCCCGAGTTCTCAGGAGTTTGAGCACAGGCTCCTGCTCCCAGTGACATCCAGCCTTCATGGTGGGGACAGCCCTGTCATCTGAAGAACTTTCTGCTGGACAATTTCTCCTGGATCCTGCTGACAACAGATGCCAGTCTCTCAGGCTGGGGAGTCCATTGCCAAGACCAAATGGCCCAGGGCTCTTGAAACCACAAGGAAGCAGTGTGATCCATCAACTGCCTAGAGGTAAGGGCCATCAGGTTGGCTTTTCCGAGTTTCCGGCTCCTGGTCGAGGGCCAGGCGGATTGAGTGTTTTCAGACAACGCCACAGCAGTGGCTTATGTCAATTGTCAGGGTAGCATAAGAAGTGCCGGAGTGGCCCTGAAGATGAATCTCCTCTTTGATTTGGTGGAGAAGATCCTCCTAGTCTTGTCGGCTCAGCACAGTGCCAGAGTGACAATGTGGAAGTGTACTTCCTCAGCCGGTACTCTCTGAATCCTGGCGAGTGGGAGTTGAGTCAAGAAGCATTTCAGTTGATTCTGCGTCACTGGGATTGCCCCGAAATGGATCTGATGGCGACCCGCTCCAATGCCAAAATGTGCCGCTTCTTCAGTCACTGCATGGAGTTAGGGTCTGAGGGTGTCAATGCCCTGACCCAACCTTGGCCCAGTCATCGGCTGCTGTATGCGTTTCCTCTATGGCTCCTGGTGGGGCATATGATTTAGCATATAGAGCATTATCTGGGCAGGATTGGTCTGGTGGTTATCTGATTGATTGGCCATGGAGAGCATGGTTCATAGACCTGATATGGCTCCTTCAAGCACCTCCCCTTCAACTGCCTCTGTCTCGGGGACTATTGAGACAGGGCAAATCGTCCTGGAGGACCCCGCTCCCTTCTTACCTATGGCATGGCCCTTGAAAGGAGACAGCGTGTAAGGGCTACTCTCTAGCTGTAATCTCTGTTACTTGGTGCCTGGTGAAGGTTTACCAAGCTAGCATACATATGGATATGGTGCCTCTTTGAGCACTGGTGTGGCACTTGGCTCCTGAGACGGCCAAGATGTCCTCCCTGTTTACTTTTCTGCAGGATGGCCTAGAGATGGTCCTTTCTCTCTTAGTTCACTGAAGGTTCTAGTGGCAGCTTTGGCCTGTTTCCATGGTCTGGTGGTGGGCAAGTCCTTGGGCTTGCACCTAGATATCTCCTCCCTGTTTTTTCTCTAGGAGGTTTTATATCTGCGTCCTCTGCTTTGGTCTGTGATACCTTCCTGGGATCTGCCTCTGGTGCTCAAGGCCCTAATAGCATCCTCCTTTTGAGCCGTGGAAGTGTGCAACCTTGAAGGATTTGACGCTGAAGACTATCTTCTTGATCGCAATTTGTTCTGGAAGGCAGATCTTAGAGCTAGGCTCTATCTTGCTGAGATCCTTATCTGTCCTTTTCAACTGAGGCCATTTCCATTCGGCCTTTGCCTTCCTTCTTGCCTAAAATTCTGTTTCCCTTTCAAGTGAACCAGGTGGATAGCCTTCCCTCCTCCTCCAGGGAGCAGTGTCGGGGAAGGATAAAGATCTTTGCCCTCTCTTCCGGAGGATTTGCATGCCCTTTCTATCCAAGTGCAAGCGTCGTCCTGGACAGAGAGGAGCTCAGTAGCCCCAGCAGACATTTGTCAGGCAGCAATGTGGGCATCACTTTCCACTTTTATCAAGTATTACTGCTTGGATGTCCACATGCGGGCAGACGCAGCCTTCAGCTCGAGTTTTGTGAGCTGTTGTCATCTTCCCACCCAGTGGTGGTGTAGCTTTGGTACTTCCCACTTGTCTGGACTGGTCTAGCAGGATGATATGGAAGGTGGCATTTTACTTACTTTGAATGTTACTATGTTACTATATGGTAACATAGTATATAATGGCAGATAAAGACCAGTATGGTCCATCTAGTCTGCCCAGCAAGGCGGCAAGAGTAGGTGCACTTGCTGCTCTGTGCAGGTCACCCCTCCCCATGCCTTTGTTTAGGGGTGTCCTTTCCTTGAGTCCTGCTAGACCAGTCCAGGGCCCACCCCTGAAACTATATTTGCTCTGTTCTTCCGTTCCGGTACTATTGGATCCACCCTGATTTTTATACTTCACTCTGCAGGCTACTGACAGCCTTCTATTTCTACCTTCCTGTGCATAGTTCTCTGCTGTTTACTCATTGTTGCCCATATTAAAATTGTGTGAGGTTTACTCTGTATCTCCTATTTGCTTTGGTATGAATACTGAAGAGACCTCTTGTGGCTGAAAGAGATACAGGCACAGGAGTGATGTCATTGAAACCTGGGCTTTTCATTGGTTCTTTGTCTCCACCAATAGGCTGGGAGGGGAATACAACCTAGCTTGTCTGGTCTGCTCTAGCAGGACTCGAGGAAAGGTCATTATCTGGTAAGTAAAATGTCACCTTTACTTACTGACACGTTTTTTGGAAGAAGTAAAAAATCAGGGAAGTGAGGTGGCATTTTGCATTTCACCTTATAGTTATTGGTTTGCTGAAATGAGCACATTTCTGTGTCCTGTTCGTTCTCTGGAGCAGGTACAGCCGTGGACGTCTCCAATGTGAAGTGAGGCATGCGGTGCAGATCTAAAATCGCATGCACACCTTTCGGGCCCACTCCAAGCACCCTTCCATCATTCCCTCGTGTGACTTGGACATGATCTTGCCGGATACGTGAATTTTCGGGCCCTTCTAAAATGGCTCTGAGGATGACCATGTGATATCCATGACTGAAAGAGCATTTTCAGATGTGGAAATCATGAATAGGGCTTCTGAAATGACCATCTAAATGAAAAGCTACATGCTGTGACAGATGGTATATAAAGTGAATAAATTAAATCAAATATAGAGGTTCATTTGAAACAGCAATATCAGAACTATGAGCTCATTCAAAATCTAGCCCTTGTACCTAATGTTGCTTACTTTTTTAGAAAGACTTTGTAGATCCTGTAGTAATTCAGTATTTCTCACTACGTACATCTCATTTGAGATACTACCAGATACTGCTTTTGGAAACAGGACACTGGGCTTGATGGACCCTTGGTCTGATCCAGAATGGCCATTCTTATGTTCTTTTCCCTGGCTGTTAATTAGCATTTGATATGATTTTTCTTAAATTAATTGTTGATAAACGTTTTCTGGGTAACTCCTTATCTATCTTGACTGCAAATTAAACCTACAGTATAAAGTACATTCATTTCACTCAGTTATTTGTCTCATATTTGCAATCTGAATGAACAAGAGGTGATAATTGAAAGGTTAAAATGTGTTAAATAGTTGAGATGAGGTCTATTTAACTCAATTAGGCAGACTAATGACGGTGTTTTCACTGTGGCATATCATTTGGTCTTACTGTTCTATTGCATTTATACCTCATCTTATCAAACAAAATTTAAAATATATTTCATGGGATGCACTATATAATACACATTTCATAAAAATTCAATAAATACAAAATAAGTAATTGATGTGCTATGAAATAGAAAACCATGAACAGCTCTTGCAGTTGATTATAGATTGTGATTAAGGAAATGTAGCAATATAGAAAACGATGGCAGATAAAGACATGGCCTATCCATTTTGACCATTCATACCAACTACTGACGTTTTCAATCCTTTCCTTTCCCTTAGAGATCCACTATGCTTTTTTGAATTCAGATACAGTCCTCATCTCCGCCACGTCCACTGTGAGGCTATGCCATACATCCATCTTCCCTTTCAATAAAGAAACATTTCCTTAGATTGCTCCTGAGTCTACCCCATTTCATTCTCATTATATGCCCCCTCATTCCAGAGCCTCCTTTCAATTGAGAGGCCTGTCTCTTATGCCATGGAAATATTTAAATGTCTGCATCATATCTCTCATCTCCTGCCTGTCCCCAAAGTACAAATATTGAGATCTTTATATCGTCGCCATATATGTTATGATGACCACTAACCATTTTAGTAGCAGGTTTCTGGACCAACTCCACCCTGTTTTATATCTCTTTGAAGGTGCAGTCTCTATAACTGTACACCAAATGAGTTCTCACCAGAAAATTATACATAGAAACATGATGACAGAAAAAGACCACATGGCCTATCTAGTCTGTCCTTCCATATCAACAACTACAACAGTCCACTTTTTACCTTTAGAGATCCTCTGTGTTGGTCCCATGCTTTTTTGAATTCAGTTACTGTCCTCATCTCTACCACCTCCACTGGGAGACTATTCCACGGATCCACTACTCTTTCCGTAAAGAAATATTTCCGCATATCACTCCTGAATCTATCTCCCTTCACCCTCATCCCATGTCCCCCTCGTAGCAGAACTTGCTTTCAATTGAAAGAGGCTCTCTCCCTGAACATTTATGCCACGGAGGTATTTAAACATCTCAATCATATCACCTCTATCCCGCCTTTCCTCTAAGGTGTACATATTAAGATCCTTAAGTCTGTCCTTATATGCTTTATAATGAAGCCCACTAATCATTTTAGTAGCCACCCTCTGCACCGACTCCATCCTGTTCACATCCTTTTGAAGGTTGGGTCTCCAGAATTGCACACTATACTCCAAATGAGGTCGCACCAAAGACTTATACAGAGGCATTATCACCTCCTTTTTTCTGCTAGCCATTCCTCTCTGTATGCACCCAAGCATCCTAGCTTTTGCCATTCCCTTTTCTACCTGTTTAGCTACTTTAAGATCATCAGACACAACCACGCCTATGTCCCGCTCTTCTTTAGTGGACAAAAGTACTTCACCTCCTATACTGTATTGCTCCCTTGGATTGCTGCAGCCCAAATGCATGACCTTACATTTTTTAACATTAAATCCCAGCTGCCAAATTCTAGACCATTCTTCAAGCTTAGCTAGATCCCCCCTCATGTTATCTACACCTTCCTGGGTATCTACTCTTGCAGATTTTGGTATCATCTGCAAAGAGGCAAACCTTACCCGACAGCCCTTCCGCTATATCACTAACAAAGATGTTAAAAAGAATGGGACCAAGGACAGATCCCTGGGGCACACCACTGGTAACATCCTTCTCCTCAGAGTGAGCTCCATTTACTTGTACTCTTTGTCGCCTCCCACCCAACCAATTTCTAACCCAAGCAGTAACTTTAGGGTCCATCCCTAGGGTGCTCAGTTTGTTTATAAGTCGCCTGTGAGGAACAGTGTCAAAGGCTTTACTGAAATCTAAATACACCATATCTAGAGCTCTCCCTCGGTCCAACTCCCTGGTCACCCAGTCAAAGAAATCAATCAGATTTGTCTGACAAGACCTGCCTCTGGTGAATCCATGCTGCCTCGGATCCTGTAATCCGCTGGACTCCAGAAACCTCACTATTTTCTCTTTCAGCAGCGTTTCCAATAATTTACTCACCACTGAAGTTAAACTAACCGGCCTGTAGTTTTCAACCACATCCTTACTTCCACTTTTGTGTAAAGGCACCACATGAGCCTCTCTCCAGTCCTTTGGCACCACTCCCGACTCCGAGGCATTGAAAAGGTCAGTCAGTGGAGTTGCTGGAACGTCCCCAAGTTCCCTCAGTATTCTAGGGTGTATCCCATTCGGTCCCATCGCTTTGTCTACTTTAAGTTGAGCTAGTTTCTCACGAACACAGTCTTCTGAAAATTGTTCAAGATGTCCCTCGCTTCTGTTCTTATTTGTGGGTGTTTTCTGAGGTCCTGCTCCTGGTTCTTCATCTGTGAACACAGAACAAAAATATTTGTTAAGCAATTCCGCTTTATCCTTATCAGCTTCTACATATTCCCCCTGCACCCTTGAGTCTGACAATACCACTCTTGCCCTTCCTCTTCTCACTAATATATCTGAAAAATGTCTTATCCCCCCATTTTATTGCATTGGCTATTTCCTCCTCCTTTTGAATCTTTGCCTTCTTGACTACTTTGCTAGCTTCTCTAAGTTTTTCCAAATACAGATGCCTGTCTTCCTCTCTCCGTGATCTCTTGTATTTCATGAAGGTCTCCCTCTTTTTCTTCACTTTTTCAGCTACTTCCTTAGAAAACTATAGTGGTCTCCTTTTCCTATTGCCTTTATTTACCATTTTAACAAAAAGGTTGGTTGCCCTTAAAATATCCTCTTTAAGTTTTGCCCACTGTTTTTCCACATCCCCCAGTTGTTGCCATCCCACTAACGACTCCCTGAGGTATTGGCCCATCTTCGCAAAGTTAGTCTTTCTAAAGTCTAAGATCTTCACCTTGGAATGGATTCTAACAGCCGAAGTCCTAATACTGAACCACACCATCTGGTGATCACTGGATGCAAAATGATCTCCCGCTACAAGATCAGAAACACTTTCACCATTGGTAAGCACCAAGTCCAGTATGGCCCCTTCACGTGTGGGGTCTGTTACCAATTGCCTGAATAGTTCTCCCTGTAAAGAATCCAGGATCTCCTTCTAGATGATACTGCAGCAGGAATGTGCCAATCAACATCTGGCATATTGAAATCTCCTATCAGTAGCACTTCCCCTTTCCTAGCAATGCTGCGTATGTCTTCAATTAACTCTCTGTCCACCTCTTCCTCTTGTGAGGGAGGTCTGTATATCACACCAATGCAAATAGATTTCTCTTTCCCTCTTTCTAGTTTAACCCACAATGCCTCCTCTCTCTCCTTTAAGCTCTGTAATTCCATAGCTTTAATAGTAGTTTTTACATATAGTGCCACTCCTCCTCCCCTTCTTCCTACCCTGTCCTTTCTGAATAAAGTATAGCCAGGTATAGTTACATCCCAGTCATGGTTTTCTGTGAACCATGTTTCTGTAACTGCCACTAAATCCAAGTCAGCCACTCCCACCAAAGCTTCAACATCAGGGATCTTATTTCCCATGCTACGGGCATTTATACACACTGCTTTCCATATGTTACCCCTGTTACCCATTTCCATAAAGGTATTTAATATATCACCTACCTGGGGGCTTTCACTTACCTGGGGGCTTTCTTCACCTATCCCCAATGAATCTAGTTTAAAGCCCTCTTCAGTAGATTAGCCAGTCTACTACCGAAGATGCGTTGACCTTTCTTGGACAGATGGATGCCATCTCTGCTCTGCAACCCTTGGAACAGCATCCCACGGTCTAGGAAACCAAAACGCTCTCGATGACACCATCCACGCAGCCATGCATTCATCTCCAGGATGTGAGCCTCTCTGCCTTGGCCTTTACCCTCAACAAGGAGGATTGAAGAGAACACCACCTGTGCACCTAACTGCTTCACCCTCTGTCCCAGAGCCATGAAGTCACTTTTGATACGTTCCGAGGTATACCTGGCAGAATCATTTGTTCCAACATGGATTAGCAACATTTGGTAATAGTCAGTGGGCTTGATGAGTCTCGGCAAACTCTCAGTAACATCTTGGATTTTGGCACCAGGCAGACAGCATACCTCTCTGGACATCGTCTGGTCGGCAGATGGATGACTCAGTACCCCTCAGAAGAGAGTCTCCAACCACCACTACCCTTCGTTTCCTTCTGGTCACTGATTCTGCAACTTTGGGGTACTTGAACTCTGGTTCTTCCCTTTCCAGGGATGCTTTCACCTCATCCACTTCCAGGGCTGCATAACAGAGGCCTTATTTCCTTTTCCAGCTAGTCTGATCTCTGTCACCTTGTTCATGAAACATGGTACACTCCCCCAAGTTACAGATATCAACATTGGGCTCCGAAAGGTAGCCAATGGCAATTTACTTTCACCATTAGCTGTTTACATTCTGAAAATTATTAGGGATGATATTCAGAGCATCTAAGTATAATCACGGCAACTGGGATATTCAGCTGCACTAATAATTAATGAATATCCCTGAATGCAAAGCAGAGGCGGCACCCAGGGATAACCAGACAGTGGTGATAATCAGTCGTTGCCCGCTTATCCCTAAGCAGTGAAAGGAGTTAATCAGGCAGCGGCTGAATATCTGGGTCTTAAATTCAGCGGCAATGGCTAGCCGCTTTACAAGTGTTTGCTGCTGCTGCATATCTCCCCCCCCCCCCATTATTTTTTCCCCTGGATAAATATATACACACTTTTAAAATATGTGTATTTAACATATACAAAGAAAGTTTGTAAAACTAATACATAGGCATTTTCTGATCTCTTTATTATTTATTTCTTAACATTTAGAGGCACTTTTACCAAAGCGCGGTGAGTGTTTGCCTGGACCGCACCTTCACTGGCAAAGCGAAGGTGCAATAAATGCAGGGAGCATGCCCATCATCTGCCTTGCATTTACTGTGCAGGGCAGATCCTTACTGCACTCAGGGACTGAGGCAAAGAACGTGGCCTTGACACAAATATTTGCAGCTAAATGCCACAGCTGTGGCTCCTGATGTTAGAAGAATCCCCCAAATGTTGCCCACCCTTCCCTGATGTGATCCCTGACCTTTGGGTAAAGTACCTTTGCCAGTACGATTTGCTTCCCCCCACCATGTGGTGCACATGATACTGCCCCTGCCGATGGCCATTAACTCCTTAACAGAAGACGTCTTCTGGAAAAGGCTGCCCTTCCAAGAGCAGCCCTCCAGTTATGCCATTTCTCCCCCCACCTGATCTACCCTGGGAACTTATCTAGGGGATTACTGGTGTTTAGTGTGGCCAGAGCAGGAGCAACTCCTCTCCACCTCTTTCCCAGCTGCTTGGGATTCCAAAATGGCAGCTCTCCCAGTATTATTCTCGCGACTACTACTAAGAATCGAGACTTGACCACCAAAAAGTAGAGAACTACTCTGAGATATTATTCTTATCTATGTGGTTAATCCTTTTATAGAGGTTTGAACAAGATATCATGTGCTGTGATCGTTTTATTTCATTTTTATTACTTATAGCCCACCTATCCTAATGATTTCTAGGCAGCTCACAATAGTATACACATAACCATATGACATCACATACAAACAATAATGTAATAAAACAATCATTTAAAAAAGCAGTAAAATTAGATTTCAGCTTCTTCTGAAATGTAAGATATTCAGATCTTTGATGAAAGAGGTAAAGAATCCCAATATTTTGGGCCAGCAATTGAGAGAACCAGATTTATAATTCCTTGTTTTAATAAGCAAATTGGAAATAATCTCAACAAGCTTGCTCATTTGAGCACAGATTTCTCCTAGAAACGTAGAACTGCATTGGAAATTACAATCCCACTGATACAACATCCTAAAAAGCGGGCAAAATAATTTAAACCTAATGATACATAACTGGGAACCGATGCAGATCTGCCAGTACCGGGAACATATGATCATATAAGTGTAATCCAGCTATTGGCCTTGCAGTAGAGTTCTGCGCCATCCACGTTGCGCTAAGAATGTTGTTGGGCAGCCCAGAATATATCACATTACATCCATCACAGATAATGCTAAGCTGTATACAGCACTGAAGAAACAACCTGGCTCAAGTATATACTGGAGTTTCGATACCCCATGGTACACACTACCTTTCATGCCTGTTATTTAAATGTTAGGCTTCGGTCTATGATTATTCCAGGTAACGTATTTCGGGCGTAATATTTTAAAACAATCAACGTGGTTAGCAGACCTGTTAGCCACATTAATCATAGCGAACGGGATATTCAGTGGCACTAACATGGTTAGTCCCTATGAATATATGTGGGTGCTTCCGCTAGGTGCCCCAATGATAAATGGCCAGCATTCAGGTGCAGTAAAGGCTGGCCTAACATTTACCGCTAAAGCTAACCAGAGAGCAGCTGAATATCGCTGCTGCCCTGGTTAGCTTCCTGGATATTTAATGCTGGTGGCCGGATATGGCTCTGGCATTGAATATCCGGGTCTAGGGTTCAGTGGTGATGCTGCTGAATATTGGGTCCTTCTTCATTCCCAGTGAATTATACTACAAAGCACAGCAAATCAAGAAACCATTATCCACTCTAAACAGCGGTAGCAGCTTCCGTGCGATACCGCTGTTTAGTAAACATACCCCCTAAGATTTACTTTTAAAATCAAAGATTTGTACATGGTATCTGACATAAAAAAGATAGTATAAGAAAAGAAAATTATTCTCTGCATAAAATTTTAAAAGAATGTTCAATTCTCGCATCCTGTGACAGAGTATAATCATTTATACATTTAAACAGTGAAGCAGACAGAGAACTCCTGAGGAATACCAGAGTCTAGCTGAAACCACTTTGATAATTTATTTTTCATTCACACTTGCTGTCTACCAGTGAGATAGGAGCTAAACCATTTTAACACGGTGCCATCTGCACCCAGTTCAGCAAACATTTTTAACAATATACCTGAATGGACAGTAGCAAATGCTGTTTTTAAGATCAACAAAAACAGCAGGTAAGCTGTCCACACGTTATCAAGCTCATACAAAGCAGGCCAGAAAACTCTATATTCCATTTTTTTAAACACCTGTCACCAATCAACTCTCAACTTCCTCTGTTGTAAAAGATCATTTAATTGTTGGTGGACTACTGATTCTACCACTTTAGCCAAAAATGGCAAAATAGGAACAGGATGGCAGTTGGTACAATCTGCAACAGAACCAGTCAATTTTTTCATCACTAGTGGTACTGCTGCTTGCTTTAATGCACTGGTAAGATCCAATCCTGCAGTGAGCTACAGGCAAAGGCAGCAAGGCCACCGGCATTTAATACTAGATACTGAGACCTTGTCCAACACTTATGTGGCATCATTCAAACTCAACACTCATCTTGCCTTGAGCACCTAGAGACCCACTGTAAAACATAACTGTCTTAGACACAATTACTGGTTTTAAATTATGAAAGAAGAAACACTTGCTCATTAACGGCCTCTGAGTATGCTGCAGAAAAGGGAAAGACACCAATTTCGTCAGTATTGTAAATAGCTAGGCTGGTTTAGAGAGAGCTTTCTTTCTCAATTTTTTTCTCGGTCTTGTATGCAGAGAAGCGGGCAAACCCATTCTGCTCGGTTCAGATGGTACTCCAGTACCTACTTCACCTGTCTCAGATGGGACTAAAGTCCAACTCATATCACAGCGCATCACTATGCTATTCAGGGAAAACCCCTCTTGGCCCAGCCCCTTGTATCACGGTTCCCATGGGGCCTCATGTTATCCAAACCCCCATCTGCCCACCAACAGCAGAATGGGATCTCAACATGGTGCTCTCGCAGATTACTAAGTCGCCGTTTGAGCACCTGGCTACCTGCCACTTGCGGTACCTCTTCTGGAAGGTCTTCTTTCTCTTGGCACTTACATCAGTTTGCAGGCTCAGTGAGCTCTAGGCTCTGATGGCTGAGCCCCCCTACACAAGGTTCTACAAGAAGAGGGTGGTGCTCTGCACATACCCCAAGTTTCTGCCGAAGGTGGTGTCCCTATTCCAACTCAAGCAGGAGGTGGTGCTCCCCACCTTCTTTCCGAGGCCTCACGCTGACAAGGCGGAGACCGTCCTCTATACTTTGGATTGTAAAAGGGCCCAGTCCTACCTACAATGGACTCGGGGCCACTGCAAAGCACCTCCAGCTTTTTGTCTCCTATGATCCTAGCTGACTGGGGCTCACAGTGATTAAGTGTATTCTGTCCATTTGGGTGGCGGACTGCATTGCCCTCGCCTATGAGCAGGCTGGGATCCCATTAGATCAGCAAGTCACAGTGCACTGCGTCAGGGCCATGGCTACTTCTGTGGCAAATCTGTGTTCTGTACCTGTGATTGAAATCTGCTGGGCCGCCAACTAGTCTTTAGTCAGTGGGTGGCAGTAACTGTACCATCGATAATCACAGTAAATGGCTTAGCATGGGGTGGCACTTGTCACATGCTAACAGTATGAGGATATGCCATGTACACCCCCGTTAGTTAGTGTGAGTCTAGCACCACCATTATGCTAAGTTTTAGGCCTGATACGTGGTACACTACCACGTTTTAGTAAACATACCCCTAAGGGACCTATGTAATAAGCATTCCTTATCGTCCCTCCAGTCCAGTCCTGCACCTCTGGGTAGTGTATCTCTTCCAGCAGTTTTGAGACTGAGAATGTCATCTTTTTGATGACACCAGTGTACTTATGCAGCTGGTAGTGCCTACTAGCCCCAGCATGCTCAGTCTCCAAGCAGCTGGAGGAGGTAGTGAACCAGGGTGCTGGACGCGCTGAAGGGATACCTAAGGAGATAGATTTAATTAGAGTTTCCTTTTTATTTCCCCTGTTAAAGTGCTGGTTTCTTTGTTTTTAAAGGCAGGAAAAAAACCAGACAGATCAGAAAGAACCCAGGGGACAACCGGGTCGAGGGGCAGATATTCCTTCTCCCCTCCTCCCCCCCCCCCAGGATTTCAGGGAAGAGTTCTGTGGAGGCCTTCCTCAGTCCGAGACTTCTGGTGGCTTCTGAACCTGTTACCGGGTGAGGAGCCGCTGCGGGGGCAGCAGAGGATTGACGGGAGTGAAAGGCAACCCCGAGTCGCCTCCTCAGTGTCAAAGCTGGGATGGAAGGCTGAGCACGAGGGGTAGAAAAAACATGTGGCAAAAAGGCTCCAAGGTAAGAGCGGTGGGGGGAGGACAGCAGGAACCCCTAGCAATTGCCAGAACATGAAGAGACAGAGAGCGGCTTGCAGCCACATGTTTGGGAGCCTGCAGCAGCGAGGGAAACACCCCTTGCTGTGTTTAGGAGCGATTTCTTCTTCTTCAGGCCCATGTGCATTTTAACCCTCCCCCCCCCCCCACCCCCAGTGTTTTGGATGCCCGGGAGAGGCAGCCATTGGAGAATAAAGCAGTACAGAGCAGCTTCTTCCTAGGGGGCTATTTGCCGTTTCCTTTCAATCAATCCAATCAGCTCACACATCAATTATAAGACAGTCATAAACATATTCAAAATCAAACGATCATCAGCTGTCAGCTTACAACCACTCATACCATCTGACAGAAGCACAAGACCGAGGAGGAGGGGCACTTCCAACCGTGTTAACATACCAAAAGACTTCACCAAGGTCCGCAAGGACACCACAGACCGAACCCTTTCTCTGGCTGCACCATCAATTTGGAATGCCCTCCCAGATGACCTACGATTAACAACAGACATTAGATTTCGGTAAATTGGTTTTATTTTATTTTAGTTCAGGTACTCTAGTGCTCTGGGCATGAGTCCGTGGAGGTGCACTGTGCAAGGGATCCTTCTACCTATGCGGGTACAGATTGAGGGCGTTCCTGGGGAGTACCCGCAGACCTTCCCACCATGCTGGCCAGATCGCAATGCCTGGTATGTGATTGTATCAAGGGGGGCTGAACTCCATTTCATGACACATCCTTAAGCATTCCTTTTGTTATACAGCTCAAAACTTATTCAGTGCACAATGACTTGATTTAGACCTGTGGCAAAAGCCTAACTAAATGTGCCATTGTCTTGTTGGGCAGATTTCAGAGAGCTGTTGTGCCTAGTCAGGTGGGTCAGAAGATGTAAGTGACAGTTGTTTGAGACATTGTGACTTTTTCCTGAGAAGGATCAGGCAAAAACGTCAGAGACAGAAATAAATGAAAAATAAGCAGGAAAAAGTACTGAGTAGCTTATGTAGCTACAGTATTGTTCTGTGAAACAGGAAGCACCTGATTACAAAAATGTATATAATGTGACGCTCCTGCCTGTGCCCTAGAGCTTACAGGCAGGAGTGGCCTTATATTGTCCCTTGAAGAATTAGCTGGCATGGTTCCCAATGAATCCTGGGAACTGTAGTGCTCTTATATATTCCTTAGGGAAGAATTGTAGTCGTGACCAGATGTGGTTAGGCAAGCAAGAAAATTTATTTATCTTGGGGATCGTTTCTAGCGCATCAAAAGCTCAAAGCAACAAACGCAAAAAGTGGAACTTTTAGGATAAACAGAGGAAAACAGGAACTCAGGAAGCAGTGAAATCAAATTGGCTTTAACTCAGCTCTTCATAAACTTCAGCAGCTTAACAGCATTGCCTCATGTGGTTGTTAGAAAATATTGCAGCTTTATATCAATAGTTGTTCTCTTCACAGCGTGACTTGGAAACAGGTGAACACAATCAGGAACTCTTATGATTAAACAACAAGAAAAGCCAATGTTTTATATTCTCTTCATATAAAACTTATGTGCTTCTTTAAAACTGTTATTCAGTACAGCAGAAAGAGCAATCCATGGCACAAGGCTCAGAATTTAAGGTAGGCAAAGAACTTTCTACCTGCATGTATTCTTCTGAACTAACAGAATTACTGTCCGTATCAGGTTCTTTATTTTGCCCTGACTTCAGCTCCAGGAACTTCTGAAATTCCTTCAGTAGCAATTCAGCCTGTGTTTGCTTTTCATCTGGTGGATAGTTATTGGCAAAGGTTACGCCCTTCCCCCACTCACTATCTACGTCAGTAGCAAAGTTAGGTTTGCACAGTTCAGCACTATATGAAGGTTTCTTCAGCCAAGCATACAAATTAGGAAATTGTGCTTTACCTTGTTTGCAAATGCAATGTGTGCCTTCGAGTCAGTCCTGACTCCTGGCGACCCAGAAGCTCCTGGGTTTTCTTGGCAGTGTCACCGGAAGTAGATTGCCAGGCCTTTCTTCTGAGGCAACGGAGGGTTAAGTAACTTGCCCAAGGCCACAAGGAGTGCTAGTGGGAATTGAACTCTGGTTGCTTGGTTACCAAGCCAGTGTTCTAACCACTAGGCTACTCCTCCACTCCCTGTTCTAACCACTAGGCTACTCCTACCTTGTTTAGAGGCATTTATAAAAGAACTTCTCTTAGGAAAACTTTCTCCTGGCTGTAGTTCTCTGTCTTTATAGCACTGCTTGTTGGCATTAGAAGTACCTTTTCTCCATGTGCTGCTTTCTCGAGGCTGGCTAGGTCTAGGCTTTACCCGGCAGTAAGTTTCTTGCAGGGTACGTTGGACTCCCAAGCTGGATCTTCCGGGGGTTCTGTCTTCTCACAAGGTCCTAGTGCTCTTCCCCTTGCTTCTAGGGTTCCAGCACTCTACACGCCTCTCACAACGTTCTTTTGGACTTGGATATCCTTCCCCACGCTATCCTCTGGGATATTCTCTGTGGTCCTCTCTGCAACAACAACCTGTTCACCTTTCTCCTCCTTCCTCACCCCTCTTTCAGCTCTCTCTGAGGTTTTAAAAAGGGCTTCAATTCCCGGCACTCCCTGCCGTTCCCTTGGGTGTGCCCAATCAGAGCTGAAGCCTAACTCCTCCCCTGGACTGGGGTGTGTCTTCGGCTCAGCAGAGCACTGTGTTTTTTTTCAGGTCAGTTTTGGAAATCCTGTGTGAGTTAGCTCTGCTCTCAGGATTTTCCTCAACATCCATTTCTTCTGAAGGGCCATCTTCACCACAATAACTACAAAGATGGAGACAGTTAGTGGATAGGAGACAAATGAAATCCTTTCATCTGTCTATGGTCAGTGAGTAACCTGACATGATCATCTTTTCTCTCTTAGCCCAGACTCTGTACTACTAAATTTGTGATATTGCTTGTAAGGGAAGTTGTGATCCTTACAGTCATTGGTATTACTTATAATAAAAAAGTAAACTTTTACTCAGAGAAAATGTCAGTGTCTGATTGGATCAATGTGTGGTCCATTTCATATCTTTGAGGTTCAACACGGCAGCACAATCTAAAAATCCTCAAGATATGCGGGACCCAACAGAGTTGTCTTGGAGGCAGGCGTCTGCCTAGACTGCACGCAAGAGGCTAGGTCATTGGAGCAGGGTCTGCAGGATGAGATGAGGCAGGAGAGTTCCTCCCAGTCGCAAGAGACCCTGGAGGCAGGGGGCATCTTGTTACCTTCAACAGATCTGGCCCCCGGTCCCTGTACGATGCCCGGACCATCCACACCTCAAGCCCTGGGAGCAAAAGGGCTCCCGGGGGAGTTCTCACCTGAGTTTGTCTAACTTTTTTGCATAAGGCATTTTGCTACATCAACAGGGTTTGGCAAGCGGCTTCTCGGCCCCGGAACGCGGGGCTAAGAGGGTGTTGGATGCAAAAGAGCATGAGTCGGCAGTTGCGACTGAGTAGGCTAGAGGCTCGGAGGACGGGCAGCAATCACCATCGTTGGAGGGGCTGGATGGGGAAGACCTCGACACAGTGCTAGATCTGCAGGAGGAGTTTGGAAGAAGGAGAGATCCCAGAACAGGAGAATCGGGCCTGGATTGTTTGGGTGTTCCACCGGAAGGAGCTGTCGGCGCTCATTTTGGAGTCCCTCAAGGCTCTGAATATGCCTGCAAATCTCTCGGCAGAGGAAGAGGCGCTGGAGGATCTGCTGCTCCAGGTGGTGCGGAAATCTTGGAAAGCCTTCCTGGTACATAGAGAGTAGTGTGATAAATGATCCAGGATGAGTGGGATCTGCCGGAGGCCGGTCTTAAAGGGGTGTGATCCATGCCGCGCCTGTACCTGCTACCAGAGCAAGAACAAGAGCTTCTTTATAATTGCCCAAAGTGGATGCAGCGATGTTGGTGGCAATAGAGGAGACCTTGACTCATCTCCTGCAGCTAAGAGCCATGTAACCGGCTCCGTGAGACCAGTACGGCTGCAGTCGATACTCCATTTATTTCATGGTGCCCAAAAAGGAAGGTTCCTTTTGCCTGATTCTCACCCTCAAGGGTATGAACCGCTGTCACCTGGTATCACATTTCGATATGGAAACGCTGAGATCAGTAATAGTGGCAGTAATGAGCGGAGAGTTCTTGACATCTCTTGACCTCACGGTGGCTTATCTGCACATTCCCATCCATCCAAAACATCAGCAGTTTCTCTGTTTTGCAGTGTCAAGGGGTCATTTCCAGTTTAGAGCATTGCCCTTCAGTCTGGTGACCGGCCCCGTACCTTCACCAAGGTCATGGTGGTAGTGGCGGCAGCTCTCCGCAAGGAAGGGGTTTTCATCCATTCGTACCTAGATATTTGACTGATCCAGACATTGTCCAGGGACAACAGCGAAAGAGCAACAGTGCAGGTGGTGGAGTTCCTTCAAAGTCTCGGGTGGTCAGCCTGGCCAAGAACCAGTTATGGCCGGCCCAGGAGCTAGAGTATTTGGGAGCATGCTTTGATACCTGCATGGGCAGGGTTTTCTGGCAGGAACGCCGGGTCCTGGAGCTACAACAGTTGATACAGCAGTTCCTGAAGATGGTGAGACCGGTGGCGTGGCATTATCTGCAGGTTCTGGGGACCATGGTGGCACTATCGAGCTAGTTCCATGGGCAAGGACACACATTCGACCACTGCAGAGGGCTGTGCAACAGCGGTGGTCCCATCAGATTCCATCTCTGTCCCAAGTACTCCCCTGCCTGCAGAGCACCAGGAGAGCCCTCAGGAGGTGGCTGCATCCGGGAAACCTGGAAGGGGGCATGCCATTCGAGTCCCCGGTGTGGGTTTTGCTAATGACTGATGTCATTCTGTCAGGTTGGGGAGCCCTGTGCGAAGGATGCTTTGTTCAGGGACAGTGGAATCCATAGTAGGCCCTCTGGTCGATGAACAGGCTCGAGATGCGAGCAGTGACCTTGGCACTAAAACGTTTCGAGCCATGGTTGCAGGGGAAGGCGGATGGAATCCTCTTGGACAATGTGACTTCGGTGGCTTACATCAACCAGCAAGGAGGCATGGGCAGTGGAGCCCTGGAGGAGAAGGCTGAAATCTGTTCGGAAGGGCAGATACTCGTCTGCTATCACATTATTGACTCCCAGTACATGTGCCGCCGATAACGCCTGGAGACTACTTCATCCGAGGGCGCATGGACCCTGGAAAGTGGCATCTCAGCCAGGGGGTGTTTGAGCAGGTGGTCCGCTGATGGGGCACACCAGTTATGGACCTAATGGCAACGTTCAAGTCTGTCAAGGCCTGCCCGGTTTTCAGCAGAAGTTGAGAGAGAATGTCCGAAAGCCTGGTTGCTCTAATTCAGCAGTGGCCCGGAGAGGGTCTTTTCTGTTTTACCTCTGTGGATGCAGATAGGCTGGGTAGTGCAATGGATAGTGGCACACCGGGGATTAGTAATTCTGGTGGCGCCCGTGGTATGTTGAACTAATTCGGATACTGGCGGATCAACCATTGCGGTTTCCGGTTCAGAAGGACCTCTTGACATAGGGGCTGCTTCGCATGCTTCAGGTGGATCCATTCTTGCTTACAGCATGGCTCTGAAAAGGGCGAGGTTAAAGAAGGAAAGGATAGTCGGGCTCGGTGATAGTGACCTTGCTACAAGCCCGGAGGTCTACGAACCTGGTGTATGGCGCATCTGCGTGTGGCGCATCTTTGGATCTTGATGCGAAGAAAGGCAGGCGCGCCTTTCCACTGCTTCTGTCAGAAACATTTTGGCATCCTTGCAATCTGGGGAACTCTTTGAGCTATTGAATTGAGCTTCCCTGAAGGATTTGACTCTGAAAATGGTATTCCTGGTGGCAATTTTCTTGGCACACAGGATTTCGGAGCTTCAGACCCTGTTGTGCCAGAAGCCATTCCTTTCCTTCTCCAAGGAGAAAGTGGTCCTGTGCCCAGTACCTTACCTTGGGCAAAAATGAGTGTCAGCATTTCATGTAAATCAGGCTGTTTCCTTACCAGCTCTGGCGAGTGCGATGTGGGCTCTGCCACTCCGCAGCTGCACCGCCTGAATGTTTAAAGAGCCCTGCGAAGGTATGTGAAAAAGACGACATTCTTTCAGAGATCGGGCCGTCTGTTCTATTTGGCAGGCCACGTAAAGGTGTGGCGGCAGATAAGGCCTCCATTTCCAGATGGATCAAGGAGGCAATTGCATCGGCGTACATCTTGAAGTGCTGGTGGGGTTGCGGGCACATTCCACAAGGGCTTAGGCAGCCTTGTGGGCAGAGCGTAGTTTAGTTCTGCCAGTGGAGATCTGTAGGGTGGCAACATGGTCGTTGCTGCATACTTCCTCTCTAAGCATTATCGCCTGGATGTCCAGGTGGCTTGTTTCGCAATGGCAGTGCTTCAGGCCAGTTGTGCAGGTCCCTCCCATTAGTTTAACTGCTCTGATAAATCCCAGAGGTGTGGGACTGGACTGGAGGGACAATAAGGAAAAATAAATTAGACTTATCTGCTTATTGTTGTTCCTTGAGGAACTCCAGTCCAGTCCTGGAACTCTCCCTGAGTGCTTTCTGTAAAAATCTGTGTGCACCCAGTTCCTGAAGCTGGTTCCCTTGGTGGAGGAAGTGTCCAGGAGGAGCTGAGGAGTGGGGTGTAATCGTCGTTTGGAGAGGGGCAAACCAGAAGAGCTGTCGGTCGCTTTCTCCCCGCTGTTTGGAGTTGCTTGGGTGCTCAACGGGTAGGCCGCCTCATCCTGGAGAGGGGGTTGGGGGTATCCTCCTTAGGGGATGGAGGGGGGGTACTAGTTTATTTAGGCGTAGAAGTGTTTGTTGCATGTTTAACTACTTATTTGTTGCTCCTGTGAGTCTGCTTCGTCAATAGGTACTGGGGCTGGTAGGTGGTGCCAGCTGCATAAGTACACTGGTGTCATCTTATATGCTCAGTCTCCAAGCTACTGGAAGAGATACTCTACCCAGAGGTGAGGGACTGGACTGGAATTCCTCAAAGAACAACAATTAGCAGGTAAGTCTAATGTCTCTTTTTTCCCATTGACACAAAGAGGGTAACTTTTATAACAGAGTTACCTAGCTTTAGGCATCCAGAATGTGCCTATCTTAAGCCTGTTTTATATGGAAAAGTAGGCTTCTACCTTTCTTTATATTAAGAAGAAAAAAAGCTGTAAATGGCCAGAAACGCACTCTTAAAATGCAATCAGTTACACAGCCCTATGACTAGTGTAAATGCCTATTCCTAATTTTTTTTAAAGAATGCACTTAAATTATAATATTTTATAATTTATGCAGGTAACTTTGCACTCCAACCACGCTGTATCCAAACTACATTCCTTTACACGCCCATAGTGAAAATACACACAATTGACCCAACGCGCAAGTGTCCATTTATGTAAATAAATCACTAAAATACTATGATTTATGTGCACAACTTTGTGGACAAGAAGGAATGAAGTCCTCAAGTGTGGGTTATGTCATCTGATGGATCCTGCGCGGTAACACTCCCCAGCTACTAGTTGAACCTTTGGGAACTTCTTTTGTGCATGCGTGCCATCTTCTCACCTGTCACCGCGGTACCATCTTAGTTTAGTCTGTTTTTCCGCAGAGCTCAATGGACTTGTTTCACAGACTGTCATATTGGTCATTTTTTTTCCACAGAGAGGACTCTGTCTCCTTCAGTGGCACTTTTGTGTTTTCTTTTCCTGCCTGCTCGTTGTAGTTTTCTATTTCCCCTTTTAGTTAGTTTTGTTTTGTTCATTTTAAGTTTACTTTTGTTTTCCACAGCAACTCTGCCCCCGGTGCTACTACCACTACTATTAGTGTCTTGTGAAAGTATTCATCCCCTCAGTTTTTGTCCTGTTTTGTCGCATTACTGTACAACCTGGAATGAAAATGGAGGTTCATTTGGATGTTAGGTAATGGACCTAACAATATAGTCCAAATTGGTGAAGAGGAATGACAATAAAATACCTTGTGTATATACAAAAAAAAACAAGTAATAACTGAAAAGTTGTGAGTGTATATGTATTCATCCCTTTTGCTCTGAAACCCCTAAATACGATCTGGTCCAACCAATTAACCTCAGAAGTCACATAATTAGTTGATTAGAGTCCACCTGTGTGCAATCAGTGTCACATGATGCCTGTATAAATATATCTGTTCTGAAAGACCTCTGACTCTGCAATACCGCTAAGCAAGCAACATGAAGACCAAGGAGCACTCCAAGCAGGTCAGAGACAGTTGGGGAGAAGTATAGATCAGGGTTGGGTTATTTTTTAAAAAAAAATCCCAAATTCTGAATATCCCATGGAGCACCATTAAATCCATTATAACAAAATGGAAAGAATATGGCACCACTACGAACCTGACAAGAGAAGGCTGCCCACCAAAACTTAGACCAGGCAAGGAGGGTATTAATCAGAGATGCCACAAAGACACCAAGGATAACACTCAAGGAGCTGCAAAGATCCACAGTGGAGGTGGGAGTATCTGTCCATAGGATCACTTTAAGCCATACACTCCACAGAGCGGGGCTTTATGGAAGAGTGGTCAGTAAAAAGCCATTGCTTAAAGAAAGAAATAAGAAGACATATTTGGAGTTTGCACAACAGCATGTGGCGGACCCCTCCAAATACATGGAAGGTGGTTCTCTGGTCAGATGAGATGAAAACTGAATTTTTTGGCCATCATGGGAAATGCCATGTGTGGCATAAATCCAACACATTCCATCACCTCGAACACCATTCCCACAATGAAACATGGTGGTGGCAGCATCATGCTGTGGGAATGTTTTTCATCGACGGGGACAGGAAAACTGGTCAGGATTGAAGAAACGATAGATGGCACTAAATACAGGGCAATGCTCGAGGAAAACCTGTTTGCCAGAGATTTGAGACTGGGATGAAAGTTCACCTTCCAGCAGGACAATAACCCTAAACATACTGCTAAAGCTACACTGGATTGGTTTAAAGGGAAACATTTAAATGTCTTGGAATGGCCTAGTCAAAGCCCAGACTTCAATCCAATTGAGAATCTGTGGCATGACTTGATTGCTGTACACCAACACAACCCATCTAACTTGAAGGAGTTTTATCAGTTTTGCCTTGAGGAATGCGTGAAAATCCCAGTGGCTAGATGTGCTAAGCTAATAGAGACATACTCCAAGAGACTTGCAGCTGTACTGTAATTGCAGCAAAAGGTGGCTCTACAAAGTATTGACTGGGGGGGGGATAACTATGCACACTCCTGATTTCTGGGTTTTTTTTTCTTAATTATTATTTGTCACAATAAAGGATATTTTGCACCTTCAAAGTGGTAGGCGTGTTGTGTAAATCACATGGTGCTAACCCCCAAAACTCCATTATAATTATGTTAGAGAGGGCATTGAGTCAGAAAGGATTAAAGTTTTGCAGGAAACAAAATTTGCTGTAGAATCTCTATGGATTCAAATTCTATGTATGAAGGGGAAGGTGATGGCAGTGGGGGTGTACTATCAACCGCCTGGCCAGAATGAACAAATGGATGATGAAATGCCCAAAGAAATCAAGAAAGCTAACAAAAGTCACAGCACAATAATAACAATGGGTGATTTCAATTACCCCGGTATCGACTGGGTCAGTGTCACGGCAGGACATGCTAGGGAAATAAAGTTCCTAGATGAAATAAATGACTGCTTCTTGGAGCAGCTGGTTCATGAACCGACCAGAGGGGAAGCCATATTGGACCTGGTCCTTAGTGGAACACCAGATCTGGTGCAGAAGATAAGGGTGTTCGGGCCACTTGGCAATAGTGATCATAGCATGATCGCGTTTGATTTAATTAGTGGAGGAGGGATAGTAAGGAAATCCACAGTACTACCTTTTAACTTTCGAAAGGGAGACTATGATAAAATGAGGAAAATAGTTAAGAAAAAACTAAAAGGAGCAGTTGCAAAGGTTAAAGACTTACGTCAAGCTTGGGTGTTGTTTAAAAATATTATCCTGGAAGCCCAGACCAGCTGTATTCCGCGCATTAAGAAAAGTGGAAGAAAGTCCAAAAAAACTGCCAGCATGGTTTAAAGGTGAGGTCAGAGAGGCGGTTGCTGCCAAAAAAATCATCTTTCAGGAAATGCAAAAAAGAGCCAAACAACGAAAACTGGAAACGGCACAAGTACTGGCAAGTTAAATACAAAGCATTGATAAGGCAGGCAAAGTGAGAATTTGAGAAGAAACTTGCTATGGAAGCAAAAACGTGAAATAAAGACTTTTTCAAGTACATTCGTAGCAAAAAGCCTTTGAGAGAGTCAGTTGGACCGTTAGATAATAGAGTGGTTAAAGGGGCGGTAAGAGGAGACAAGGCTATAGTGGAGAGACTGAATGAATTCTTTGCTTCGGTCTTTACTGAGGAAAATGTAGGGATGTTACCCAAGACTGAAGTGGTATTTAAAAGTGATACTGCAGAGGAATTGAGAGAAATATCGCTACACTGGGAAGATGTATTACAACTATTTGATAAACTGAATAGTAGCAAATCACCTGGACCAGATGGTATACATCCAAGGGTGTTGAAAGAACTGAAATATGAGATTGCAGACCTGCTATTAGTAATTTGTGAACCTTCATTAAAATCATCTGTAATACCTGAAGATTGGAGGATCGCCAGTGTAACACCAATTTTTAAAAAGGGTTCCAGGGATTATCCGGGAAACTACAGACCGGTGAGCCTGATGTCAGTACTGGGAAAAATGGTAGGAACCATCATAAAAAACAAAATTATTCAGCATGTAGATAGTCATGGCCTAATGGGAGACAGCCAACATGGCTTTAGACAAGGAAGATCTTGTCTTACTAATCTGTTATGTTTTTTTGAAGGTGTGAATAAACAGGTAGACAAAGGTGAGTCGGCTGATATAGTGTATCTGGACTTTCAGAAAGCCTTTGACAAGGTCCCTCATCAGAGACTTTTGGCAAAACTAAAATGTCATGGGATAGGAGGCACTGTACTATTGTGGATCGGGAACTGATTAAAAGATAGAAAGCAGAGGGTAGGGCTAAATGGCCAATTTTCCCAATGGAGAAAGGTGAATAGTGGTGTACCCCAGGGATCTGTACTGGGTCCGCTGCTTTTTGACATATTCATAAATGACCTAGTGAGGTTATCAAATTTGCAGATGGCACAAAACTGTTTAAAGTTGTTAAAACCCAAGGGGATTGCAGGAAACTGCAGGAGGATCTGGATAAATTGGAAGACTGGGCGTCCAAATGGCAGATGAAATTTAATGTGGACAAGTGCAAAGTTATGCACCTCGGAAAGAACAATCCACACTATGGTTACACAATGCAAGGTTCCACATTAGGAACCACCACCCAGGAAAAAGATTTAGGCGTCTTAGTGAATAACATGTTAAAACCCTCCGCCCAGTGTGCAGCAGTGTGAAAGCAAATAGAATGCTAGGTATCATAAGGAAAGGAATGGAAAATAAAACAAAGGATATTATAATGCCTATGTATCGTTCCATGGTACGACCGCACCTTGAATATTGTGTGCAATTCTGGTCGCCGTATCTTAAAAAGGATATAGCGTTATTAGAAAAGGTACAGAGAAGAGTCACCAAAATGGTAAAGGGGGATGGAAGGCTACTCCTATGAAGAGAGGCTACAAAGGTTAGGTCTCTTCAACCTGGAAAAGAGACAGCTGAGGGGAGATATGATAGAGGTCTATAAATTAATGAATGGAGTGGAACAGGTAAACATAGATCAATTGTTTATGCTATCAGAATATAGAAAGACTAGGGAACATGTAATGAAACTACAGGGTAAACTATTTAAGACAAATAAGAGAAAATATTTTTTCACTCAACGTGTAATCAAACTCGAATTTGTTACCGGTGGATGTAGTAAAGGCTGTTAGTGTAGCTGGGTTTAAAAAAGGTTTGGACAAGTTCCTGGAGGAAAGGTCCATAAACCATTATTAAAAAGTGACCCAGGATATCAATGCTTGACCCAATACATGCATTGTGGAACCTGTGTCTCTTGGGGATACTGCTAGGTACGTATGACCTAGATTGGCCACTGTTGGAAATAGGATAGTGGGCTTGATGGACCTTGGTCTGACCGAGTTGGCATATCTTATGTTCTTATAATTCCAGGTTGTAAGACGACAAAACAGGACAAACACCGAGGGTATGAATACTTTCACAAGGCACTGTATCATTTATATAGTGCTATAAGGTGTACTCGGTGCTGTACAGAGACACGTAGGAGACAGTCCCTGCTCATAAGAGCCTACAGTCTACTCAAGACAGACAACCCAACAAGTGGGGACTAAGATATATCTAGGGAAATGGTAAGGAAACACATAGGAGGTGAACAGGAGACTAGGGGGATCAAGATCCAAAAGTTGTCTCAAAGTATGTTTTTAGCCTGTATTTTAATAGGGCCACAGATGGAGTCTGGCATACTAACTCAGTTTGTTTCAGGCATAAGGAGCAGCAAGGTAGAAAGACCGACGTCTGGAGTCGGCAGTGGAACAGAAGGGCACAGATAGAAGAGGTCCACCACAAGTTAAGAATCATTCACCGACTGAGCCCCCTGCTTGATTAATCAGATTTCAGGGACATATGTCAGGCACTGCTAACACCAACATGGGACTAATTTAACATAATATACCATGGATTTCCGCAGGCTATCCTTCACCCATTTCAAGTACAGTAGTACAAAATACAGCAGCCAGACTCTCATCAAATACACCAAGAAGGGACCACATCACCCCACCTTAACTAAGCTACACTGGCTTCCAGCAATTTTGCGGATCAGATACAAGGTGCTACTAACCACATTCAGGGGCGGCCCAAGGGGGGTGCGGGGCCATGCGCGGAGACTCGGTGTGGGGCCTCATTTGCATAAGTGGCCTTATTTGCATAAATATTTGCATAATGTTACCATACACTAACTTTTAGTAAACATGTCTCTTAATGAGTGTATGGATAAAGAAAGACTAAAAGATTTCTATATTACTATAATACAGTGCCAACCGCCAGGCACATTAGGAACTACTACAAACGCTGCCCATTTAGAACCCATAGCAAACCCGCCGTATCCTGACAGCATTACCAGGACTCACAAAGCACCATACCCTACCTATCAAAAGGCAACACTACAAATATTAAACCAATACATTTCAGAGAATACTGGGGAAAGAGAACAAGTGGCAATGCCCAAGACCACAGGTGCTCCTTGTGGTCTTGGGCAAGCCACTTAACCCTCCATAGCCCATGTTCCCTGTAAAATAGTTATCTCCAAGTTATAATGCCCTGTTCAATGTAATTTCAATTTGTTCAATGTAAACCGCACTGATGCAGAATAGCGCGGTATATAAGAAAATGTAAATAAATAAATAAATAAATAAATGTCAAATAGGAATTACATAAACGGAATACCTCAGCTCAGTTACACATGCAGAACATAGACCATCACCAAACAAGGAATCACAATTTAGAAACAGGAAGGCAATAATTAAACTGGGAACCCCAAAAGCCAAACTTGGAATGTACAACAACACTGTAGAAATAAAACTATAAATTAATTTCCTCTTGTACCAAACAAAGCACAGATGTTAATGATGCACATTTCCCAGAGCTTTCATATTCCAGTTAATCAATTCAAAATAAAGAGATATCTTTCTACCTTTTGTGCATTTTTTTTCAGTTGCAATTGGTCCAGCCACTTTCTTCTGGTTTCTTCATGTTTTCTGCTAACTCTCCATTCTCTGCTGTCCATTTGTCCTTTCTTCTCTCTTCTAGTTTTTTTTCCATTCTCTCTCTCTACATCTGCTTTAACATACTAATCTTTCTCATTTTGCTCTTTCCTCATTCCTATTTCATCCATACAAATTTTACCCCTCCATCCTCAATCTCCACTTATTCTCCAGGACCAAGCAGGAAGTCAGTCCTCACATATGGGTGACGTCGGCGCCGACGGAGCCCTCGCGGAGCAATTTTCCCCAGCTTTCAAAGAAAGCCTTTGGGAATTGCAGCGCGCATGCGCGGTCCTCTTCCCGCCCAAGGGTGCCATCTTGCTCAGTCTTCTTTTTTCCGCGGAGCCCTACAGACGTTGTTTGTAATTCCCCGCTAGAAAAGTTGATTTTATTTGTCTTTTTTCTCGAATTCGACGCCGGTTCTTTTCCCGCCATGACCCGCGACGCCGGGCGGGAACGTATCTTCTCTGACTCCGGCCGGGCCCGGACCTCGTCAGAGGCTTCGACGTCTTGGGACTCTGGTCCTGAGCATCGTCGGAGTTCCTCTGAACGGGGGTCTCCTACCCGGGAACATCATCGGAAGAAGAAACCCGCGAGGGCGGGGTCGGTGGACGCTCCTGGTTCCTCGAGGGCCAGGTCGCATAGCCCCGATTCCCGTCCCGGGTCCTCGGAGTTGGAGAGGCCTTCCAAACATCTTCGTCTCGAGATGGACTCGCCCGCTCACGTGAGTACTGTTGTCCTCGTAGACTCGCCTCCGAAGGAGCCGACATCGGGCCCGACGCCGTCGGGGCCCGAGTCGGGGGCTGCTGGGTCTCCTGAGCTCAGACTCAGTTTGACGGCCTTGGAGAGCAGTTTCGCTGCCTTTATGGACCAGCAGCGGGCATTGATCGCTGGCCTCGCCGGTGCTTCTGCCCTGACCACCGGGACGTCGACGTCCAAGTCGACCCCGGAGACCGAGCTGATCCTCGAGTCCATGAGGGCTCGAGTCGATCCTCGGTCGTGGTCTCCTTCGGCCTCCCGTTCGGGACCGAGGTCGTCGACGCCGACTCCCTCGGCGTCGGGGCGGACGGCATCGATGCCCGCCCGACCGGAGCCGCTCAATGACTCCTCCGAGGAGTCAGCCTGGGAAATCCGCCTTTTGAACCTATGACTACCTGTCATCTTCGTTTTCTTTCTTGGAAAACCTTATTCTTGGTAGCCCTCACTTCTGCTAGACACGTTAGTGAGCTACAGGCCCTAGTATCTGATCCTCCTTACACTAGGTTCTACAAGAATAGGGTAGTCCTACGGACTCACCCTAAGTTTCTTCCTAAAGTGGTTTCCCCTTTTCACATCAACCAGGAGGTGGTACTTCCGACCTTCTTTCCCAGGCCACACTCCAGCCGAGCTGAAATGGTCCTGCATACCCTGGACTGTAGGAGGGCGTTAACCTTCTACCTGGACCGTACGCGGGAGCACCGAAGGGCTGTTCAGCTCTTCGTGTCTTATGACCCCAATAAGTTGGGGCTCCCTGTCTCCAAGCGTACTCTGTCCATCTGGATTGCTGACTGTATCGCTTGGGCTTATGGGGCAGCCGGCCTCTCGTTTGAAAGTCGAGTCACGGCTCATCGTGTTAGGGCGAAGGCTGCGTCAGTGGCTTACCTCTGCTCTGTTCCATTGGCAGACATCTGCCGGGCCGTTACTTGGTCTTCAAGCCAGACTTTTGCAGCCCATTACTGCCTGGAGAGGGAGTCCCGCAGGGACAGTGCTTTCGGACAGGCAGTCCTCCGTAATCTCTTTGAGGTATAGGCAACTCCTGCCCTCCGTCCCGGATGTTGGGCTACCAGTTGGGGGTGTACTCAGAGAAGATTCCTTCCTTCTGTGCTACTGAGCTTGAGGGAGCTCCTTTTTTGTGCTTGGGGTCTCCGGTAGCCTTAAGCTTGGGAGTCCCATATGTGAGGACTGACTTCCTGCTTGGTCCTGGAGAGAGAGTAGTTACTCACCTGTAACAGGTGTTCTCCAGGAGCAGCAGGAATCAGTCCTCACAACCCTCCCTCCTCCCCTTGGAGTTGCAGTTCTATGCTTTCGTTTTTTGCTAATTTTTTGCTGTCTTTTAGCTATGTCATCAGACTGAGCAAGATGGCACCCTTGGGCAGGAAGAGGACCGCGCATGCGCGCTGCAATTCCCAAAGGCTTTCTTTGAAAGCTGGGAAAAATTGCCCCGCTTTTCCGTCGGCGCCGACGTCACCCATAAGTGAGGACTGATTCCTGCTGCTCCTGGAGAACACCTGTTACAGGTGAGTAACTACTCTCTCTCCCAATACCCGGCCAATTGTAGATTTTTCATCCCTCCCACACAAAATATTTTTCCCCTCTCCATTTTACTCTCCCAGCCCCATCCCATTCTAATCCTCCCCCAACATTAGCTCCCTTCTAGTTCCAGTCTCACCCAGCATCCATTCCCTTCTAGTCCCTGCATCAGCCCATTTCCAGTCCTAGCCCCCCATCAGCCCATTTCCAGTCCTAGCTCCCCCATCCATTTCCAGTCCGAGTCCCTTCATCAGCTCATTTCCAATCCTAGCCCCCATCAGCCCATTTCTAGTCATTTCCTAGCCCCACCATCAGCCCATGTCAAATCCTAGCTCCCCTCCACTCAGCCCAATTCCAGTCCAAGCCCCCCATGAGCCTATTTCCAGTTCTAGCCCCTCCATGAGTCCATTTCAATTTAAGCCCCCACCACAGCCCATTTCCAATCTTAGCTCCCCCCAACAGTCCATATCCAGTCCTATCCTAGCTGCTCCGTCAGCCCATTTTCAGTCCTAGCTCCCTTCCCTCACAGCCCATTTCCATTCCAAGCCCCCTCCCCATCAGCTATTTGCAGTTCAAGCCTCCCCTTCCACTCAGCCCATTTCCAGTCCTAGCAACCCCCCAACCCATTACCAGTCCTAGCCCCCCATCAACCCACTTCCAGTCCTAAACCCCCAACACCCCATTTTCAGTTTAAGCCCCCCTATAACCCATTACCAGTCCTAACCCCCCATCAGCCCACTTCCAGTCAGCCCCCCATAACCCATTGCCAGTCCTAACCCCCCCATCAGCCCACAGCCCATTACCAGTCCTAACCCCATCAGCCCACCTCGTCCTAACCCCTCCCCATCAGCCCATTTCCTGTCCTAGCCCCCATAGCCCATTATCAGTCCTAACCCCGCCATAGCCCATTACCAGTCCTAACCCCCCATCACCCCATTTCCAGACAGCCCCAATCAGCCCACAGCCCATTACCAGTCTTTCTCCAGGACCAAGCAGGAAGTCAGTCCTCACATATGGGTGACGTCGGCGCCGACGGAGCCCTCGCGGAGCAATTTTCCCCAGCTTTCAAAGAAAGCCTTTGGGAATTGCAGCGCGCATGCGCGGTCCCCTTCCCGCCCAAGGGTGCCATCTTAGCCAGTCTTCTTTTTTCCGTGGAGCCCTACAGACGTACCCGTCGTGTCCCCGCGAAAAAGTTGATATTTACTCATAATTTACTCTTTTTTCCTTCGGTTCGACGCCGGTCTTTTTCCCGCCCGGACTCGCGACGCCGGTCACGAGTCCTCTTCTGCGTGTTCGGTTTTTTCTGACTTAGTCAGTTTCGTTTTCGGTTTTTCCCTGGCAGCCCGGTCCTTTGACCTCGCCGGGGCCCTTTTTCCCCCGATGGCTGCCAGTGGTTTCAAGCGGTGTGGTCAGTGTGACCGAAATATGTCACTAACTGACACACACGACAATTGCCTCCGCTGCCTGGGCCCGGATCATGAAGAAATGATCTGTGGGCCCTGCGGCAAAATGTCTTCCAAAGCGTTGAGAAGTCGGCGGCATCAGCGGGATAGGATCTTCGCTGACCCCAGCCGTACCCGGACCTCGTCGGAGGCCTCCGCGTCCAGAGGTTCCAGCTCGGACCGTCGCCGGAGTTCCTCCGATAGGGGTTCTCCCTCCGGGGACCATCGTCGGAAGGTGAAAACCCGCGAGGGCGGCGTCGGTGGACGCTCCTGGCTCCGCGAGGGCCAGGTCGCATAGCCCCGATAGCCGTCCCGGGTCCTTGGAGAAGGAGCACCTCTCGAAGCGACCTCGCCTGGAGTCGGAGCTGCCTGCTCGGGTAAGTCCTGTGGTCCTCCTGGACTCGCCTCCGAGACCGCCGACGTCGGGCCCGATGCCGTCGGGGCCCGAGTCGGGGACTGCTGGGTCACCTGAGCTCGGACTCAGGTTGACGGCCTTGGAGAGCAGACTGTCTGCCTTCATGGACCAGCAGCGGGCACTGCTCGCCGGCCTCGCTGGCGCCGCTGCCCCGACCGCCGGGACGTCGACGTATAAGTCGACCCCGGAGACCGAGCCGATCCTCGAGTCCATGCGAACTCGAGTCGATCCTCGGTCGAGGTCACCCTCGGCCTCCCGTTCGGGACCGAGGTCGCCGACGCCGACTCCCTCGGCGTCGGGGCGGCAGGCGCCGCGCCCTGCCCGGGCCGACCCCACCGAGTCCTCGTCGGAGTCGGTCTGGGAGTCTGAAGAGGAAGAGTCGCCTGATTCTTTTCGGACTCGGTGTGTCCCCTCGGACTCCCCTGAGTCCGAACCTCGGAAGCAGTCCCCCCCCGGAGGATGCCCGGTTCTCGGACTTCGTCAGGGATATGGCCAAGGCTTTGGCCTTCCCTGCGGATCCCGAGGAGGAGCCTCGAGCCGAAGAGCTCGACGCCCTCCAGTATGACTCTCCCGCCAGGGAACACTTTACTGTACCGGTTCCTCCCATGCTGGAACGACTACTCTTCCGCATGTGGGAGAGTCCGGCCTCCTCGCCGGTCCTGAGCAAGCGGGTCGATTCTATCTATCGAGTCCGCAAGAGCCCTGGCTTCCAAAAAGCACAGCTACCACACCATTCCATGGTAGTGGAATCGGCCATGCATCGTCTTAAGAGCCAGAAGATGCACTCCTCGGTGCCTCCTGGCAGGGAGGCCCGTAACCTGGATGGCCTTGGTAAGAAGTTTTTTCTAGGGCTCTATGCTTGCGTGTCGTGTCCAGACCTACCAGCTATACATGGGCATGTATCTCCGAGACCTGGCTAAAGAGCTAGCCGGATTCTCCGCTGGTTTGTCCGAGGAACCCTTGCGGAGGTTCCTGGCCTTGTCCTCTGGCATTCGGGAATGCTCAAAATTCATATCCCGAGCAGCCTATGATGGCTTTGAAGCATCGGCTCGAGTGGCCGCAGCTGGCATCGGTGCCCGCCGACAGGCTTGGCTTCAGTCGTCTGACCTTGAGCCCTGGATGCAGGACAAGTTGGTCGATGTCCCCTGCCGAGGCGAGAACCTCTTTGGCAAGCCCATGGCTGAAAAGGCTGCACAGATCGAGACGGAGACTCTCACCAGGACTAGGCTTTCTAGGAAGACCTCCGCCCCTTCCCAGAAAAAGAAGGGCTCGGGAAAGAAGTCCTTTTACCCGAGAAAGGCGGCTGCCTACAAACAATACCCCCAATATCAGGCCCCTGCAGCTCCCCAACAGGGCCAGCAGGCCAAGGGACGGGGTAACGGGTCCCGTAGGCAGCAAGCCCCCAAGCCTGCACCACCAGCCCCTGCTCAGCAGGGTGGGGGTTTTGACTCCTTAAACATAGCCTCTCCCCCTCCGCTGGCTCCTCCCAGCACCGGAGGCCGGCTGGTTCACTTCGCCCACAGGTGGTCCAGCATCACCTCAGATGCCTGGGTGCTTCAAGTCGTGAGAGAAGGCTACCTTCTCCACTTCCAACAGGTCCCTCCCTCCTATTTTCCGGGAGAACCTCCACGACTCCCTCTGCACAGGGAATTACTCCTTCAGGAGTTAGCAGGTCTTCTACAGGAACAGGCGGTGGAACCGGTGCCCCACCACCTGTGAGGTCAAGGCTTTTATTCCAGGTATTTTCTAGTACCCAAAAAGGACAGGAGGCCTCAGACCCATCCTGGACCTGCGCAACCTCAACAGATTCCTCGTGCGGGAAAAGTTCAAGATGCTTACCCTTGGAATCCTTCTGCCCTACCTCCAGCAGGGAGATTGGCTATGCTCCTTGGATCTAAAGGATGCCTACACGCACATCCTCATCCACCCAAGCCACCGCCAATACCTAAGGTTTGTGGTGGCAGGAAATCATTATCGGTACCGAGTACTGCCCTTTGGCCTGTCCTCCGCACCGCGGGTCTTCACAAAATGCCTCGCGGTGGTGGTGGCCCATCTCCGGCTTCACGGCCTCTGTCTTTCCGTACCTCGACGACTGGCTCATCAGAGCAGCGTCCGCTCCGGAGGTCACCAACGCCACACGCCGCACGGTGACTCTTCTGCAGTACTTGGGCTTTGTTATAAACTTCGCAAAGTCCACTTTGCTCCCCTCACAAGATCTCGAGTTCATCGGCGCAAGGCTGCACACCCCTCAGGCACGAGCGTTCCTACCGCTCGACAGGGCTCAACGGCTCATGGACCTAGCCGACCGTTTTCGCAGCCAGCCCCTGGTCTCCGCCAGGCGCTTCCTGAGACTACTCGGCCATATGGCTTCCACCGTCCATGTGACCCCCAGTGCCCGCCTGAATATGCGGCCTGCTCAATGGTGTCTCCGCAAGCAGTGGCAACAAGCCACAGGCGGCCTAGCAGACCTAGTGCGCGTCTCCGAGCCGCTGATCTCGTCTCTCCGGTGGTGGCTTCATCGGCCGAACCTGGTACTCGGCATGCCTTTTCAGTCACCTCAGCCGGCCCAGGTGCTGACGACAGATGCATCCCTCCTGGGCTGGGGAGCACATTGCCAAGGGGCACGTACTCAGGGCCTCTGGACCACGTGGGAGTCTGCTCAGCAGATCAACTTCCTGGAGCTCAGAGCGATCCGCTTGGCTCTCAAGGCCTTCTCCCACCTGACCTCTCGCCAGTCCGTCCTTGTCCAGACGGACAATCAAGTTGCCATGTTCTACGTGAACAAGCAGGGGGGCACGGGCTCCTTCCTTCTCTGTCGGGAAGCACAGAAGCTCTGCTCTTGGGCCGTCAGTCACGGCGTTCATCTCAAGGCAGTTTATCTCCCAGGCCCAGAAAATTGCCTGGCGGACAAACTCAGCAGGATCCTCCAGCCGCACGAGTGGTGCCTGGATCCCTTGGTAGTTCAGAAGCTCTTTCTAAAGTGGGGCCTCCCCACGATGGATCTCTTTGCCAGCCCTCTCAACCGGCAACTTCCTCGCTTCTGCTCTCGTCAGCCACATCCCCTTCGAGTTGCGGCAGACGCTTTTCTACTCTCATGGTCGGAGAGCCTTCTGTACGCTTTCCCTCCCATCCCGCTAGTCTCTCGAACTCTTTTCAAGGTTCTCCGAGACAAAGCCTTCATGATCCTGGTGGCCCCTCGCTGGCCCCGACAGCCGTGGTTTCCACTCCTGCTGCAATTAGCGGTGGAGGATCCATTCCCTCTGGGGTTACAACCGGATCTCCTCACTCAGGATCAGGGGTCTCTGCTACACCCCAACCTCAGATCCATCAATCTAATGGCCTGGCTGCTGAGAGGGTAGTCCTTGCTCCCCTTCTTCTGCCGGCAGAGGTGGAAGAGGTCGTCCTAGCTTCTCGGCGACCTTCTACCCGCAAATGCTACGCCCTTAAATGGCGTCGCTTTTCCGTTTGGTGTACCCAACAGTCTCAGGATCCCTTCTCCTGCCCGGTGTCGGTGATTCTGCAGTACTTGCTATACCTCTCTAATCTGGGACTTAAGTCCAATTCCGTCAAAGTTCACCTCAGTGCTCTTTCAGCACATCATGTGCCGGTGGACGGCAGACCTCTTTCCAGCGACCCTCTCGTAGCGAGGTTTCTCTGAGGTCTCCTTCTACTTAAACCACCTCTGCGCCCGCCAGCACCTGACTGGGATCTGAATGTGGTGTTACAGCGGATCACCTGTCCGCCTTTTGAACCTATGGCTACCTGTTCTCTCCGTTTTCTTTCTTGGAAAACATTGTTCTTGATAGCCCTCACTTCCGCTAGACGCGTAAGTGAATTGCAGGCCCTCGTGTCTGATCCCCCTTACACTCGGTTCTACAAAAATAGGGTAGTCCTACGGACTCATTCCTCTCCACCTTGATCTGCTCTCAACCACTCAACAGAAGCAGGAGAACCATCAATACTAACACCCTGATAGTTCCATCAGATATTAGAGCTGTTAAAACTAGCACAAGTAACAGAGCTTTCTCATACTCTGCACCAACACTCTGGAACCATCTGCCGCCAGAGTTACGAGCCAGCAAAGACCTAACTGACTTTAGGAAAAACCTCAAGACCTATTTGTTTCAGAGTCATTTCAATTTGTTTTAAGCCCAAAGCTTAAGATTATTCAACCGCAATAATCCATTGCATACCTATGTACACCTGATAGTTTATGTAAGTTCATATTTGGTTTTTGTGTATACTGGTTTTGTGTATACTGGTTATTTGTATATATGTACATATCCCACATCAGTGTATTTATGTAACAGTGCCCCTTATACCCAAAGGTATGAGTATACATGTATCCAGATATACATGTATACGGATATACTTATACTTATACAGATACACTTATTTACACCACTAGTGTGATGTGCCTACCCTCCGAATCATCCTATGCGCGCCCCAAATTCTACTGTATTTATTACTCTTGAATTTGTTTTGTGTATACTGGTTATTTGTATATATGTACATATTGTGTGATGTGATGTGCCTACCCTCCGAATCAACCTATGCGCGCCCCAAATTCTACTGTACTGATTTGACAGTTCTCCTATTGTAATCGGACCGCTGCTGATCGCTGGAAGCAGCGGTAGATAAGTGTTTGCTAAATAAATAAATAAATAAAATTTCTTCCAAAAGTGGTCTCCCCTTTTCACATCAATCAGGAGGTGGTACTTCCGACCTTCTTTCCCAGACCACACTCCAGCCGAGCTGAAACGGTCCTCCATACCCTGGACTGTAGAAGGGCATTGAACTTCTACCTTGACCGTACGCGGGAGCACCGTAAAGCTGCTCAGCTTTTTGTGTCTTTTGACCCCAATAAATTGGGGCTCCCGGTCTCCAAGCGTACTCTGTCCATCTGGGTTGTGGACTGTATCACTTGGGCTTATGGGGCAGCCGGACTCTCCTTGGAAGGTCGAGTCACGGCTCAGTGCGTTCGGGCAAAGGCTACGTCAGTGGCTTACCTCCGCTCTGTTCCGCTGGCAGACATCTGCCGGGCCGCTACTTGGTCTTCGAGCCAGACTTTTGCGGTCCATTACTGTCTCGAGAGGGAGTCCCGCAGGGACAGTGCTTTCGGACAGGCAGTCCTCCGTAATCTCTTTGAGGTCTGAGCAACTCCTACCCTCCATCCCGGATGTGGGCTACCGGTGGGTAATAATTCAGCGAAGATTCCTTCCTTCTGTGCTGCTGAGCTAGAGGGAGCTCATTTTTGTGCTTAGGGTCTCCGGTAGCCTTAAGCTTGGGAGTCCCATATGTGAGGACTGACTTCCTGCTTGGTCCTGGAGAAAGCGTAGTTACTCACCTGTAACAGGTGTTCTCCAGGAGCAGCAGGAATCAGTCCTCACAACCCTCCCTCCTCCCCTTGGAGTTGCATCATCTGCTTTAGTTTTTTTGCAAATTTTTATGCTGTCTTTTTAGCTATGTCATCTGACTGGCTAAGATGGCACCCTTGGGCGGGAAGGGGACCGCGCATGCGCGCTGCAATTCCCAAAGGCTTTCTTTGAAAGCTGGGGAAAATTGCTCCGCGAGGGCTCCGTCGGCGCCGACGTCACCCATATGTGAGGACTGATTCCTGCTGCTCCTGGAGGAACGCCTGTTACAGGTGAGTAACTACGCTTAACCCCCCCCCCCATTGCCCATTACCAGTACTAACCCCCCCAACAGCCCACAGCCCATTACCAGTCCTAACCCCATCAACCCACCTCAAGTCCTAACCCCTCCCCATCAGCCCATTTCCTGTCCTAACCCCCATCACCCCATTTCCAGACAGCCCCCATCAGCCCACAGCCCATTACCAGTCTTAACCCCCCCCAACAGCCCACAACCCATTACCAGTCCTAACCCCATCAGCCCACCAAGTCCTAACCCCTCCCCATCAGCCCATTTCCTGTCCTAGCCCCCCATAGCCCATTATCAGTCCTATCCCCGCCATAGCCCATTACCAGTCCTAACCCCCCATCACCCAATTTCCACAGCCCCCATCAGCCCACAGCCCATTACCAGTCTTAACCCCCCCATAGCCCATTACCAGTCCTAACCCCCCCAACAGCCCACAGCCCATTACCAGTCCTCACCCCATCAGCCCACCAAGTCCTATCCCCTCTCCATCAGCCATTTCCTGTCCTAGCCCCCCGATAGCCCATTATCAGTCTTAACCCCCATTTACAGATAGCCCAAATCAGCCCATAGCCCATTACCAGTCCTAACCCCCCCAACAGCCCACAGCCCATTACCAGTCCTAACCCCATCAGCCCACCAAGTCCTAACCCCTCTCCATCAGCCCATTTCCTGTCCTAGCCCCCCGATAGCCCATTATCAGTCTTAACCCCCCATTTCCAGACAGCCCCCATCAGCCCACAGCCCATTACCAGTCTTATCCCCCCCATAGCCCATTACCAGTCCTAACCCCCCCCAACAGCCCACAGCCCACTTCAAGTCAAGTCCTAACCCCCCCATAGCCCGTTATCGGTCCTAACCCCCCCCCCCCCCACCACACACCAGCTCATGGAAAATTAAAAAAAAAAAAAAAGCTGGCTGCTGCCGCCGCCGCCGCAGCATCAGCAGCGGCAGAATGGAGTGTCCCGCGGGGCCCCCTTTGCCCGGCTGAGCTCTCCCAGCCCGGCTGAGCCCCTCTGCTCCGGCTTTCAGATATGCGAAGGGAGAGTGTCTCTCTCGCGTCTCTGTTAAGCCCGCAGGGGCAGATGGGAAATTTCCCATCAGCCCCTGCTTCCCATCTGCTCCTGCGGGCTTAACAGACGCGAGGGAGACACTCTCCCTTCGCGTATCTGAAAGCCGGCGCAGAGGGTCTCAGCCGGGCCGGGAGAGCTCAGCCGGTCAGAGGGGGCCCCGCGGGACACTCCATTCTGCTGCTGCTGCTGCGGCGGCAGTGGCAGCAGCCAGCTTTTTTTTTTTTTTTAAATTTAATTTTTAAAAAAACAGAATGTTCTTTGCGCGGGGCCCCCTGAAACGCGAGGCCCTGTGCAAAAAACATTCTTGCTCAATGGATGGGCCGGCCCTGACCACATTTAAGAGCCTCCATAACGCCTCTGCAAGCCTAATACAGAAGCAACTTGACAACAGAAACAGAAGGATAACTGCACAGGACCTCCTAGTAGTACTGCTCTTCCAAATCAAATGTAATCGATCAACATCAAAAAGGGCCTTCTCACTATTTGCACCCGCCGAGTGAAACTCGCTACCAGCCGATATACATTCATGCAATACCGTGGCAGATTTCCTATGTAGACTCCAAACTCTCCTATTTATGGAGCACGACAGACCCTCTATGTAAACCTTGCAAATGGCACTATCGCCATACCTCACAGCACCTGTAGCTTATATAATCACAGCCTATTTATTTTATTTATTTAATAGATTTTCTATACCGCCTTTATCCAAGGCAGTCTCCACGGCCTGCACCCCTCCGGCCCAGCCACTGCTCTCCCGATCGGGGAGGAGCACGCCGGAGCAACGCAGCTCCTCCAGCCTGCTGCTCTACCCAATCGGGGCAGAGCAGCCACCGTTTAAGGAAGCGCCGGCAGGCGCACAGGCCTCTCCACGGCCTGCACCCCTCCGGCCCAGCCACTGCTCTCCCGATCGGGGAGGAGCACGCCGGAGCAACGCAGCTCCTCCAGCCTGCTGCTCTACCCAATCGGGGCAGAGCAGCCACCGTTTAAGGAAGCGCCGGCAGGCGCACAGGCCTCTCCACGGCCTGCACCCCTCCGGCCCAGCCACTGCTCTCCCGATCGGGGAGGAGCACGCCGGAGCAACGCAGCTCCTCCAGCCTGCTGCTCTACCCAATCGGGGCAGAGCAGCCACCGTTTAAGGAAGCGCCGGCAGGCGCACAGGCCTCTCCACGGCCTGCACCCCTCCGGCCCAGCCACTGCTCTCCCGATCGGGGAGGAGCACGCCGGAGCAACGCAGCTCCTCCAGCCTGCTGCTCTACCCAATCGGGGCAGAGCAGCCACCATTTAAGAAGCGCCGGCAGGCGTGCCCGCGCCTGGCGGGCCCGCGCCTGAGGGCCTCGCCAGAGGGCCCTTTGGCGTGGCCCTTAGGCGTGGACCGAAGGAACAAGGCCATACGGCTGCGCCTTGGACCACATCAACCAACTCCAATCAATGCTGAAATCTAACCTGCAGTGCCACCTCAGTAATTACACCAGCGAAACCGGAACCCTCACCCGAAGAAAACGTCTCCCTCGTCAGGAAAGTACTAAACGGATAACCTGGGACTCTGACCCAACATCCAACTGCCAGACCGACATCCAAACAGCAGAGAAAAAGTCCAGAACATTAAACCGCGAAAACGCAAGTAAAATCTCTCTACCCTCAGCTTAGCACCTACCCTACACGGTAGCCATCATAGAATCAGATATACATGATAACCCAAGCAAAGTAGTTCATATGCGAACTTTACTATATACTCTAAGAAATATTGCTCATACATATATCCTTATAATACCAGATTAATGTATTATCCACACTTGTTCTATGATGTATGTAGCATAATTGTCTAACCTACTAGATCTAGATTGCTCAAACAAGTGATAATTGCGTAACCTGCTACTAGTGTTACTGTTGTATGATCAGATGTTATCAGCTTAACCTCCTATTTACAATTACCTCTGAGATATGTTGTATAATCTACGAACCAGCCAGTCCCAGTTAGCTTTGACTCAATATACCTGTGTAATCTGCAGTTAGCCAATATCAACAGTTATCTGTTAAGCTGCAGTCTCTACTACCCGTGTAATCTGCAACTGAAGCAAAACTATCATAACCAGGCAGCTTAGCTGACCCACCACCGCCAACCAACATCCCAGCCCAAATCCACACCTCAACATAGATCACAAAATGGCCCTATCCTGCACCATCTCAATTGCCCTCTACCTCCTTGCTACAGGACTAGGCAATGTCACTGGCCTATATACTAACAACAATCACATACCAACTATCCACAGTTATAGAAAGAGGTGGCCAGATGCCCCATTCTATGAATCACTAGAAACCACTCAAACACACCACCACCACCTCCTGCATGTATCAATACAGCATAGTAAAAAGAAAAAACAGCGACTCCCACGTCTCTTGAAATGTGCCCTTGTAAATGCCCGATCGGTACGTAAAAAATGGCCAATCATCTCAGATACGATAACACTACACAACCTTGACCTGCTACTGATCACCGAGACATGGCTTTCCTGCGATGACAACGTGATACTCAACCAGCTCCTGCCCGCTAACTTCTCTGTCCATACATGTCACAGATCAGGCAAAAGGGGTGGCGGTGTCCTCGCCATCACCAGATCTGACCTTCATTTCAACATAAAAGATGCAACCAGCTCGCCGCTCCTAGACTCAATCTCGATAGCGAATAAGTGTTCCTCCATCAATCTACTTTACAGAGCTCCATCATCCGATCCAGATGCACTAACAACGATAATCGACACGGCCGCAAACTCCCAGAGCCCACATACAACAAGCTGGGTACTAGGAGATTTCAACCTCCCCTCCCTGCAAGACACTCACTCAAAGGCGTTTCTCGAAGCCCTGAAGGATCTAGGATATAGCCAATTAATCAAGGATCCTACCCACACAAAAGGAGGCATGCTTGATCTAATATTCACCACAGACCCAACCAGCAGAGGAACAACCATCCCTGAACTATCTATTACCGCTGTCCCATGGTCTGATCACTCATTAATCCTATTCCAAATTCCTCAACCAAGCCAAGGCCAAAAGGTAGATAACTCAACAATTGGTCAATCCAACAATCCGCCAAGAAGATTCCAACCATTCAACAAAGAACTTATCCTGGAATCAACAATCCCACTAATAACCTCAACAGCACACAACCCAGACGAACTAGTCTCCAACTGGAATGAGATACTCAGCTCAATAGCTGTTCGCCCAGCAATAAACAGACCTCAAGGGAAACGACACACAGCAACATGGTACTCTACTGAGCTGAAAGCCTCACTCGCGACACTAAGAAAACTTGAGAGACGATGGCTCCGCTCACGCTCAGAAGTAGACCAAAGTGCATACAACCTACAGCTCACAGCGCACCGTACCGCAGTAACTGAAACCATGAAACGTTACCACGCTGACACCTTAAAGAGATCCCTCAACAAACCTCGCGACCTGTTTGCCCTTGTTAAGCGACTTACAACAGAACCTGCATCAGAACAAGCAAATGGAATCCATCCTCAAATATATGCAGACTATCTACAAACCAAACTATGTCAGATAAACAACAACTCTGCGTCCAATACTATCCTTCAGCCTTACAACCAAACATCACTCACTACCTTCATGACCCCATCCAAACAATGCATCGAAAACACCATAGCAGCTATCAACACGACTACAGCACAATCTGATCCATGCCCAGCATTCTGGATCAAAGAACTACGAACAGACCTCAGTCCCATCATAGCCAGACTCATGCAACAATAGTTCACAACAGGTGATTTCCCACGCACCCTCAAACACACATCAATAAGACCTCTACTAAAAAACAACAAACTCGACCAACAGAAACCGGAATCCTACAGACCTATAGCAAGCATACCGATGCTAGCAAAAATAATGGAAAAGGAAGTTCAGAGACAAATACAAGACCACATTGACTCCAATGCACCACTGGATCCATGCCAACACAGATTCAGAGAAGCACACGGGGTTGAGACCCTTCTTACCACACTCTTCAGCAGCATAATATCAGGCATCAACAATACCCGCCAAGGCTTTGTCCTTGTCTTCCTTGACATCGCGGCGGCGTTTGATTCCGTGAACCATGAACGCCTCTTAGAACGCCTCAAAGAAAAAGGAATCTCCGGTAAAGCGCTCGAGTGGTGCAGGTCCTACCTCTCTGACAGATGGCAGCAGGTTCGATCCAAAGACACATCTTCAGAACCATTCCACCAAAGCCAAGGTGTCCCACAAGGATCCTCCCTCTCTGCCTTGCTGTTCAATATATACATGCAACCTCTCTGCAACCTTATCCGGTCCTTCAACGTGAACTGCATGATATACGCAGATGACGTGCTATTATACATGCCTTTTGCAACAGAAAACCCAGACCTCTCACCAATAACATGCTGCATAAATGAAATATCCAACTGGCTACAATCCCAAAACCTCCGGATTCAACACAAAAAGACGGAGGTCATGTTCATTACAAGAAATCGTAACTTCACTGCGCCTACAGTACTAAAGGTGAAGGAAGCTGACCTCCAGATCAAATCCGCGATCAGATACCTTGGCGTCACACTAGACCAGAACCTAAATATGCAGGCGCATATAAGTAACACTGTAAGGGCAGTATACCATAAAATCAGATCCCTCAGATACCTACGATCGCTGCTGCAGCCTGACGATTTCAGGACCATCTTTCAAGCACTAATAATTCCGCATTTCGATTATGCGAATGCAATACTGCAAGGACTCCCCAAAACCACTCTGAACCCACTGCAAATGGCAATGAACACCGCAGCAAGAGTACTACACGGAGCATCCAGGAAAGACCATGTCACACCCATTATGAAACAGCTCCACTGGCTCCCGATTCAAGGTAGGATTACATTCAAGACCTTGCTACTCACCTTCAAAGCCACCAACGGTCTCTCGTCAACATCACTATCAGAGATAGTCCAGAAGACACCCCACAATAGGGACAGAAGGTTAGTAGCACAAAACACCTTGATAGTCCCAAGATCAATGACTCAATGCACCAAGTCAACATCCAGCAGGGCATTCAAACTTTATGCACCAATGATCTGGAACAGCCTCCCTCACAACATCCGAACAATCCCAGACATATTCCAATTCAGGAAGGCTGTGAAACACTACCTCTTCCTCCTACATTACCCAGAAACCAATGAAAGCTCAGCACCAATTACCGAGACCTCACAAATCTCCTCTGTCTGAAACCATAAGAATACATGACCAGCCTGTAAATTGTATATATTGATATTGTATATAGTTACCCTGTTAGCCAAGTTGATTCTCCTGTTCATATGTAAACACAAAGTACTATTGGAAATGTGTATGTTCGTTGTTTATTGTAAACCGCACTGATGCTGAATAGCGCGGTATAAAAGAGACTTTAAATAAATAAATAAATAAATAAAGTTTACATCAAACATAACAATTAGAGAGGAATTGTTTTACATTAAAAAGGGATTGTAACTTGGAGATAAATACAAGATACATTATGCGAGGGGAGCGAACTATTTACATGTAGAGATGGTCTATGTTTTATGGGGAGGGATGGTTGGTTCAGCTTAGCTGTCCTTCTATGTGGTATTTTAGCTCCTATATTGTTTTGTCAGCAGGTCTGTAGTATTCTCTGAATAGGTGGGGTTTTAGTTGTTTGTTTAGTTTGGTGAAGGATTTTGCTGATCTTATGTTATCTGGTAGTGAGTTCCATATTGATGGGGCATATAAGGAGAATGCTCTTGCTGGTTTGCTGTGTGGTTTTGTTCATGAGCGGATGGATGTTTAAAAGGTTCTGATTGGAGGTTCTTCTTGGTCTTGTTGAGTAGATTGTTGTGATCAGTTCTGAGAGGCAGGGAGCTGAGAGGTTATGCATTATCTTGAAGGTGGTAGTGATGGTTTTGTATTTTGCTTGTTGTGATATTGGTAGCCAGTGTAGGTTTTTTAGGATTGGTGTTATGATTCATGGGCGAGCTGGCAGTGAGGATTCTGGCGGCAGTATTTTTGACTAGCTGGATTGGGTATAGAGCGTTTTTTGGGAGGCCCTGGTAAATGATGTTGTCATAGTCAAGGTGTGGTGTGACTGTGGCTTGAGGTACTGATCTTAAGTCTGTCTCTTGCAGAAGATGTTGAAGGGGTTAACCCCTTACTTATGCTAATCTACCCCCTTTTATTGTTCTCCAGTCCTATGTAAACCGTTTTGCAGTTGAATTAATTGTAAACCGCTATGACTCATAGATATAGCAGTATAAAAAGTTGCTAAATAAATAAATCTGCTAGAGGAGCAGAGTTCCCGAGGAGGGATGTAGGGAGAGATAAGAGAGAAAAGGTAGTGAGGAGCAGTCACATGAAGGCCCTTATAGGTCAGTAGTATAAGTTTGAACAGGATGTGAAAACAGGGAGCCAATGAAGTGATTTGAGAGGACAGGTGACATGAGCATAGCAACACTGGTGGAAGATTAGCTGTGCAGCTGAATTTTGAACAGATTTGAAGCTGGGAGAGATGATTCAAAGGAAGACCAGTGGAGAGGAGGTTGCAATAGTCTAAACAGGAGGTGAAAAGAGAATGGCTAAGAGACTTAATAGGGTGTTCAGAAAGAAAGGGATGAATTTTGCCAATGTTAGAGAGAGAGAAGCGACAGGTTTTAGCTATCTGTTGGATGTGTGTGAAGGAGAGGAAGGAGTCAGATGACCCCAAGGTTGCAAGCTGAGGAAACGGGGAGGAATAGAGTGTTATCCACAAACAGAGAAAAGGGGGGAGGTGGGCTTAGGGGAAAAGATGATGAGCTCAGTTTTGGCCACGGTCAATTTCAGATGGTGGTGAGACATCCAGGCACTAATGTCTGGTAAGCAGGCATAGATGTGGGCTTGGATTCCTGAAGAAATTTCGGGTGTCAGTGCTCCAGCCATGGGTCCTGCTCTTTTTCATGATCGAGCAGTTTGATTTCGCTGTGGCTGTTTTTCTGGCTGATATGTTCCAAAAACTGGCCAGTGGTTTTAAGGTGTTCCCGGTGCTCAAGGACTATATCCACCACGGGTACTCACAATTGGTGTCTTGAGTGCCTGGGACCTGATCATCAGCTCTCTTCTTGTACTTTGTGTTTACAGATGACAAAACAAGGACTCGGGGGGGGGGGGGGGCTGTCTAGAGGAATGATGCAAATCACTTTTTGGCACTCTCAAGTCTGATCCATTGACAATGGCATCTGCGGCGCTGGTCTCAATGGTTTTGAAGACTGCATCAGATGCTGGCAGTGCAACAACATTAAGGAGTTCTTGAAAACACTGAGCCGAGCACCCTTGTTGTAGCGAAGTGTCCGCAATAAATAAAACCAGGAGTCTATTTACTAAGATTCAAGCTAATTTATTTGTGCACAGTCTCAGGCACTGTCACATTCAAAATGTTCTGAGCAATGGAGTTCAACAAAACATCTTTTATACCTTTCTTCATCAGTTCTATACAGACAAACTCCTCATTGGTCCCGGTGCCCCCTCCACCCCCATCCAATGGGGATCTCTGACCGGGCTTAACACCTGTTCCCCCTGATCCGCACCTGTAGTAATTATTTCTGTTAATTACATCACAAGCATCAAAATACAGGTACGCAGGTTGGGTGGGATCAGAGAGTTGACTTGTAGCGTTGACGAGGGCTCCATCTTCATCATTCCATCTCAGTTCCAGGACATAGTAAGATGGATTCTGTCGGGGTCTGAAACAAGTACGAGTCTTTCCCTTTGTACAGACGTTCAGTTCTGTACCATTATAGATACACTGGCTGACTATGCCAGTACAAGTATAGTAAGAGTGATAAAGTAGAGTCTGAGTGACTTGCATTCCAGTCCGGGTGGTGGTTATACAGGCTGCGCAAGGGGGCAAAGCAAGAGTGGTTCTCAAGAGTCCCAGGGCTACCGCAAGAATGAAACAGTTAGTAATCATCATGATCATAGTCTTTGGTGATTGATAAAGTCTGAAAGGTAGGTAAGACAAAACTGGAGGACGTCTTTTCCTTTGACGTCCAGGAGCAGGTTGGCAAAGTTTTTACGGTGATGGATCTTTTCTTCGCAGCGTGAATTGCAACGGTGATGCAGGATTAGCGATCGAGGTCCAGGGGCGACTCTCAGGAACTGCTGCTGGCTTCAGTTGACTCTGGTGGATCCAGGAGTCGATTTCTGCTACTTTAACTGCTGTTGGGGTGGATAGCAAAATGACATATGGCCCTTTCCAATGAAGCGCTAACGGTGTCTTCTTCCACTCTTTTACCCACACCGAGGCTCCAGGCTTGAAAGGATGCGATGGCTCTGTTAGAGTGATAGGCAACCGGTCCTGCACCCAGGTATGAAGGCCCTGCAAAACAGAACTTAGAGCCAACAATTCTTGCCTAGTGATTGCTGATCCAATCTGATTCATATCCCCTTAATTATGGGCGGGGGCCTCCCATACAAAATCTCAAACGGGGATACTCCTAATGGCATGGTGGTAGCTGACCGTATTCGGAGAAGGGCTATGGGAAGAACTTGGGGCCACTTTAAGTGGACTTCCTGACAAAGCTTGGATAACTGAGACTTCAAGGTCTGGTTCATTCTCTCCACTTTCCCTGAACTCTGGGGTCTGTAAGCTGTGTGTAGCTTCCATCGTATTTGCAGAGCATGGGCTAGTTGCTGGGTTACTTGTGACACAAAAGAGGGCCCATTGTCTGACCCCATGGTCAAAGGTATTCCAAACCGAGGGATGATCTCATGGAGCAATGCTTTAGTGATTTCTCTGGCCTTCTCAGTTCTGGTGGGAAAAGCTTCTACCCATCCGGAAAAGGTACAGATGAGGACTAACAAGTAGTGATATCCATTTGCTCGTGGCATCTCTGCAAAGTCTATTTGAATATTTCCCATGGGGGTAACTCCTACTGACTGAACTCTTGGGGGTGGGACAGGACCTTGTCGGGCGTTGTTCTTGGCACAAGTCACACATCTTCGGGCTACTGAGGTGGTCAAAGGTCCCAGCAATGATATATAGAAGTATGGTCTCAGAGCATTTTCCATTTTCGTTTTTCCATAGTGTGTGGCTTGATGAAAGGCTTGGACAAAAGCAGGGCCTAGTGCCTCAGGAATCACAGTCATACCAGGGGTTGAGCCCCCTTCGGGCGGTGGCAGCACTATCCATCCAGTCTCTGATAGTTGCCCCCCCTCATGTCGACAGTAATAGTCCATCTCATTCTGGGTGTATCGGGGCGTCCATGCACTAAGAGGCACTGGGAATATGGCTGCTTGAATTATTACACTAGGGGTAGTAATTTGTCCAGCAATGGCCGCTTCTCGGGCTGAGGCATCGGCAAATCTGTTTCCTCGGGACACTTCTCCATCTCCAGTCCGATGGCCTCGACAATGCATTACAGCAACGTGTTTGGGGGCCCATACTGCTTCCAATAGAGTCAATATTTCTGGGCCATACTTGACAGACTTGCCTCCCGAGGTGATCAATCCACGCGCCTTGTACAGGGCTCCATGTGCATGTAGTGTTGTGAAAGCATATTTGGAGTCTGTATATACGTTCAAGCTGATTCCTGTTTCAATTTTGAGTGCGCGTGTGAGGGCTATCAATTCAGCCTTCTGTGCTGAGGTTCCTGGGGCCAGGGCTGACGATTCTACTACCATGTCCAGGGTCACCACTGCATAACCAGCACATCGCTGTCCGTCAATTATGAGGCTACTTCCATCCACGAAGAAAGTTTTGTCTGGGTGGCTCAAGGGGACATCAGTTAAATCTGGGCGGCTTGAGTATACGGTGTCCATTACTTCCAAGCAATCATGGTCAGGAGGGCCTGGACCGGCTGGCAATAGGGTAGCTGGGTTCAGAGTTTGGCTGACACTCAATTTCAGTCGAGAATTTTCACATAGCATAACTTTGATACTTCAACATTCGAGCATTAGTGAGCCAATGATTTCCTTTGTGTTCCATCAGGGTTAAAACAGAATGTGGTACAGTGACGTGAAGATTTTGTCCTAAGGTGAGTTTGTCAGCTTCACTTACTAAGAGGGCTGTAGCTGCTACAGCTCTCAAGCAAGGTGGCCATCCTTTGGCAACAGGATCCAATTGTTTTGACAGGTAGGCTACAGGTCGCTGCCAAGACCCAAGGGGCTGGGTCAAGACTCCCAATGCGTTTCCACCTGACTCATGGACATATAGACAAAATGATTTTTGCACATCTGGTAGTCCCAAGGCTGGGGACGACATCAACGCTGTTTTCAGGGATTTAAACCCTTTTTCTTGTTCTGGGCCCCATTCCAGGGGAGATCGTTCCACTCCCTTCGTGACTTGGTACAAGGGTTTTGCCATGAGCGCAAAATTTGGTATCCATATGCGGCAATAGCCTGCAGCTCCCAGGAAAGCCCGCACCTGTTTTCTGGTGGTGGGGGTTGGGATGCGGCATACTGCTTCCTTTCGCTCCAGTCCTAATTTCCGGGTTCCTTTGGACAGATGGAACCCTAGGTATTTCACTTCTGTCTGACACAATTGCGTCTTGGCTCTGGAGACCTTGTATCCGGCTTCATTCAAGAGGTGCAAGAGATCACTGGTAGCTTGCACGCAATCAGTTTCATTGTTGGTGGCTATAAGCAAATCATCTACATATTGGAGTAAGATTCTTTTTCCCGGAGTCACAGGGTAACTTGACAAATCTTGGTTGAGGGCTGCACTGAAGATAGTGGGTGAATTCTTGAAGCCTTGTGGTAATCGAGTCCAAGTGAGTTGTCCTCGTCTTCCTGTGGTAGGGTTTTCCCATTCAAAGGCAAACAAAAGCTGACTAGCAGATGCCAGGCGTATACAGAAAAAGGCATCTTTTAAGTCCAAAACAGTAAAATGAGTGGCTTCTGCTGGAATCAGTCCCAGGAGGGTGAAAGGATTTGGTACTACTGGATGTATGGTTTCAACTGCACTGTTTACTCGATGTAGGTCTTGCACTGGGCGGTAGTCACCCGTCCCAGGCTTCTTGACTGGGAGAAGGGGGGTGTTCTAGGGCGATTGGCATTCTCTGAGGAGTCCATACTGCAGTAATTTCTTCAAGTGGCGATGAATACCTTCAATTGCTGGTCGTGGGAGGGGATACTGACGCACATGCACGGGTTCTGCTCCTGGTTTAAGGGTGACAAGCACAGGAGCTATATTCTTCGCTAGGCCAGGTGGATTATTCTCCGCCCATACTCCAGGCGGGGCTGCAATGCTGGTAGGTATACAGGAGCTTGCTGCTTTGGATGCAGGTAAATAGAACCGCCATTCTTCTTCTTGGGGGATAGTTAACACCATCAGGCCAGCGGATTTCGAGTTTATAGTCCTTTCCATTTTTCCCCCTTCAACAAAAGGATATCTGTGCTTGGAGTTTTGCGAGCATGTCTCGGCCCAACAGGGGAACAGGGCATTCAGGCATATGCAGGAACTGGTGTGTTATCTTCTGTCCCCCTAGTTCACAGGCGCGGTTCTGCAGAAAAGGTCTTGTGGTTCTAGTTCCAGTAGCTCCCACGATTGTGACAGATCGAGAGGACACGGGCCACTGTGTCTACCATGAAGTCCATATGCTGGTCCCCAATCTTTAAATTGACCATAGGCTCCTGGGGACCCAGGAAGAACTTGGAGCCCAGTCTGGCCTAGTCTTCATCCATAAAATTGTCTTTGGTGGTTGCCACTCCCTCTATGGCAGCCTCTTCTTGCTGAAACTGTGTGCGCTGCATCCCCCCTCGTTGCTGGAATCGCCCCCCCCCCCCCGCTCTCCTAGCGCTCCCGCCTCCCCTCCAGGGGGTGGAGCCAATGTTCGGGCACTCGTTCTTCCAATGTCCTTCCTCTTTACAATAAGCGCACTGATTTGCACCTAAGGGGGGCCGAGCACTCCCTCGGCCCCTTCCCCATCCTCTGGCTCTTCTGTTAGGATATCCTCCTCCTCGTCCCTCAACTAGTCCTGCAGCAAGCAGATCCGTCGCCGCCTTCATCTTTCTTTCACTTTCTCTTTTGCACTCTTGATCACGATTCACAAATACCTTTTGTTCGACTTCCATCAACTGTGCTGAGTTCATGCCCGCAAATCCTTCTAATTTCTGCAGTTTTCGTTTTATGTCTCCCTGGGACTGACTCACAAAAGCGGCATTCACCATACGTAAATTCTCCTGGGCTGCTGGGTGATATGGGTTGTAAAGTCTATAGGCTTCAGTTAATCGTTCATAGAAAGCAGCTGGACTTTCATCTGGGCGCTGAAGAACGTCTGCTACTTTCCCAACATTCATAGCTCTCTGGCCTCCCTTCTTCAGGCCCTGCAGTAAGGCCTGGCGGAACTGGGCGAGGGCCTTCTCTCCATCTGCACTATTTGGGTCCCACTTTGGATCTTCATTTGGAAAATCTACAGCTGCTGCCTGCTGGGGGTTTAGGTCTCTCCCATCTTCAGGGTTCTCTTCCAACCATCGAGTGGTTGCTCGCACTATCCGTGCCCGCTCTTCAGTAGTAAAAAGGGTAGCCAAGAGCTGGCGGCATTCGGACCAGGTAGGCTGGTGGGTCTGCATAATACTAGACATCAATTCTGTCAACTCTTGGGGTTTCTCAGTATAGGACGCATAATGTGTTTTCCAGTTTAATAAATCTGTTGTAGAGAAGGGCACATAAACTAGACTGGTCGGTCCGACCACAACCTGACCCTCTTCATTTACAATAGGTAATCCTGTGACCTGCTGCAGTGGCATTTGGCGAACTTCTCTCGGGCCCGCTGCCCTGCTTCTAAGGGCGTAACGCAGATTTGCGGACCCGGTGGTAATTCTGCTGCTGGTGCTTGGACTAGTGGACGACCCTGGACTGGCATCTGACCCTCCGCTGGCAGATCCTTCAGGGGATGATGGTTCTGTTGCAGAGCTCTGCTCAGGACTAGGGCTCCGACTTCTCCTTGGGGGAGGGATCTGGTCCTCAGGTGTTGGAAGTGGTGGTGGAGGTGGGTGATCGGGTGGGGGTACCTCAGCTGGAGGTAGTCTTTCCACTTCTGGCTCTACTCAGGGTACTAATGGAGCTGACGGGACTGGAGTATACAGAAATGTGGGTGGATAACCCAGGACCTCTGGAGGCTCTAGGGCTGCATAAATAGGGGGTTTTTCTTTCTTAGCAGGGACTCCCGTTGCAGTTGCTAACATAATTCTACACTGCCCCTCACGGCAACGCTTCATCCAAGGGGGTTGTTTCTCACAGATATCTAGCCAGGAGTCTATATAGGAAAACTGTTCGGGACCATATCTGCGCACCACCTTGTGCACTCGGGACACAATTTTAACATCAAAAGTACCTTCTGGTGGCCACACGGCGTCCAGCACCGGCCACACCCTACTACACAATATTTCTAAGCGGGTCTGTGTCATTTTTTCCCCATAATCACCACTAAATCCCTTCTTAAAATTTGTGATTACAGTTCAGCGGAGTTTGTACGGACTCCGCTCCTCCCATTATGACGTACAAGACAGCAAACAGAAAGGGTGGGTAGGATGGCTGTGGGTAAGGGGTCCACACAGCCCACAGAACAATAAGGGGGACAAACACCGAACGCTTCCTCCTTTTCGTGACCTGGGCACAGTCACCTGGCCAGGAACTGCGCTACTTAGGAGTCCGCTCTCGCTTGGTCTGTATTGCAAGACCTCTCAAGCACACGTCACACAACCAAACATGCTAGCATTTCCCAAATTCCAAATTCCCGGGCTAACTGACTAAACCAAAATTACCAAACCAAAAGGGTCAGTGGCTTCGCCCCGCGCATACTCATGCAGGGTTACTAGGACCGCCCTGGGAGTTGATCAGACTCCCTTTACCTGTTACCATACCATATTAGTCTCGAGACATTCCCAGAGCTAACTGACTAAAAACCAGAAAAATCATTACTCACCGGATCCGGTAGCTAATGCGCTGCACAACCAAACCCTCCTAGGTTTGAATCCTGGACTCCCCTCAGGGTTCGAGGTGTTGGCCGGCCGGACCCAGCAAGCCGCTGAGGCAGGGCGGAACTCTCCGATGCAAGGGGACCGGCGGCGCCTGGGATCCTCTACGCCAGCGATGGCGAACCTATGGCACGCGTAGGCCTTGCAGCTGGCACGCGGCTAGGTCCGCAAAAAAGAAAAAGCTGGCTCTGGCTGCTGCCGCGGCAGCGGCAGAGTGCAGTGTCCCGCGGGGCCCCTCCGCCCGCTAAGCCCCTCTGCAAGGGCTTTCAGATTCGCGAGGGAGAGCGTCTCCCTCGCGTCTCTGTTAAGCCCGCAGGGGCTAATGGGAAATTTCCCATCAGCCCCTTTAGATGCGAGGGACTGATGGGAAATTTCCCATTAGCCCCTGCGGGCTTAACAGAGACGCGAGGGAGAAGCTCTCCCTCGCGAATCTGAAAGCCCTTGCAGAGGGGCTTAGCGGGCGGAGGGGCCCCCGCGGGACATTGCATTCTGCCGCGGCAGCGGCAGCAGCCAAAGCCAGGTTTTTTTTTTTTTTTTAATATGCCATGGGGGGGGGTTAGGACTGCTAAGGGGCTAGGGGGGGGGGGGTTAGGACTGCTAATGGGGTAGGGGGGGGGTAGGACTGCTAATGGGCTAAGGGGGGTAGGACTGCTAATGGGCTAGGGGGGGGTAGGACTGCTAATGGGCTGTGGGCTGATGGGGGCTGTCTGGAAATGGGGTGATGGGTTAGGACTGATAATGGGCTATGGGGGGGGGGCTGGGACAGGAAATGGGCTGATGGGGAGGGGTTAGGACTTGATGTGCTGTGGGCTGTTTGGGGGGTTAGGACTAGAAATGGGCTATGGGGGGGTTAAGACTGGTAATGGGAGGTGGGCTGATGGGGGCTGTCTGGAAATGAGGTGATGGGGGGGTTAGAACTGCTAATGGGCTATGGGGGGGGGCTAGGACAGGAAATGGACTGATGGGGAGGGGTTAGGACTTGAGGTGGGCTGATGTGGTTAGGACTGGTAATGGGCTGTGGGCTGATGGGGGGGGGTTAGGACTGGCAATGGGCTGTGGGGGGCTGACTGGAAATGGGCTGATGGGGGTTAGGACTGGTAATGGGCTATGGGGGGGTTAGGACTGATAATGGGCTATGGGGGGGTTAAGACTGGTAATGGGCTTTGGGCTGATGGGGGATGTCTGGAAATGGGGTGATGGGGGGTTAGGACTGGTAATGGGTTATAGGGGGGGCTTAAACTGAAAATGGGGTGATGGGGGTTTAGGACTGGAAGTGGGTTGATGGGGGGCTAGGACTGGTAATGGGTTGGGGGGTTGCTATGACTGGAAATGGGCTGAGTGGAAGGGGAGGCTTAAACTGCAAATAGCTGATGGGGAGGGAGCTTGGAATGGAAATGGGCTGTGAGGGAAGGGAGCTAGGACTGAAAATGGGCTGATGGAGCAGCTAGGATAGGACTGGAAATGGGCTGTTGGGGGGAGCTAAGATTGGAAATGGGCTGTGGTGGGGGCTTGAATTGAAATGGACTCATGGAGGGGCTAGAACTGGAAGTAGGGTCATGGGGGGGGGGCTTGGACTGGAATTGGACTGAGTGGAGGGGAGCTATGATTTGACATGGGCTGATGATGGGGCTAGGAAATGACTAGAAATGGGCTGATGGGGGGCTAGGATTGGAAATGAGCTGATGAAGGGACTCAGACTGAAAATGGATGGGGGAGCTAGGACTGGAAATGGGTTGATGGGGGGCTAGGACTGGAAATGGGCTGATGCAGGGACTAGAAAGGAATGGATGCTGGGTGAGACTGGAACTAGAAGGGAGCTGATGTTGGGGGAGGATTAGAATGGGATGGGGCTGGGAGAGTAAAATGGAGAGGGGAAAAATATTTTGTGTGGGAGGAATGAAAAATCTACAATTGGCCGGGTATTGGGAGAGTAAGTGGGGATTGAGGATGGAGCGGTAAAATTTGTGTGGATGAAATAGGAATGAGGAAAGAGCAAAAGGAGAAAGATTAGTATGTTAAAGCAGATGTAGAGAGAGAGAATGGAAAAAAAGACTAGAAGAGAGAAGAAAGAACAAATGGACAGCAGACGATGGAGAGTTAGCAGAAAACATGAAGAAACCAGAAGAAAGTGGCTGGAGCAATTGCAACTGAAAAAAAATGCACAAAAGGTAGAAAGATATCTCTTTATTTTGAATTTATTAACTGGAATATGAAACCTCTGGGAAATGTGCATCATTAACGTCTGTGCTTTGTTTGGTACAAGAGGAAATTAATTTATAGTTTTATTTCTACAGTGTTGTACATTCCAAGTTTGGCTTTTGGGGTTCCCAGTTTAATTATTGCCTTCCTGTTTCTAAATTGTGATTCCTTGTTTGGTGATGGTCTATGTTCTGCATGTGTAACTGAGCTGAGGTTTAATTGACGTGCTGGCACTTTGAGGAAATTCTTTGGTTTTGTGCGGCAGTTTGGGCACTCGGGCTCAAAAAGGTTAGCCATCACTGCTCTACGCAGTCGGTCGGCCGCGGTTCCAGCCGGACCAAACCTGGAGGCGGTAATACGTGGTAGTATTCACTTGCGCACCATTCACGTACTCCACCTTCCCGGCCAATGCACCAGGAATATGTTGTAGCGAAGTGCCCGCAATAAATAAAACCAGGAGTCTATTTACTAAGATTCAAGCCAATTTATTTGTGCACAGTCTCAGGCACTGTCACATTCAAAATGGTCTGAGCAATGGAGTTCAACAAAACAACATCTTTTATACCTTTCTTCATCAGTTTTATACAGACAAACTCCTCATTGGTCCCGGTGCCCCCTCCACCCCCATCCAATGGGGATCTCTGACCGGGCTTAACACCTGTTCCCCCTGCTCAGGCCTCTCTAGCCATGGCTCAGTTTCTAGACATAACACATTCTGCTACAAGGTCCCTCCTCGGCTTAGAGAATGTGTGAAAGCAAGATACTGGAACACATCTGTTATCAACATAAAGGAGCTAAATAGAAGATTCTTGCATTCTTATCAAAGCAGTTTAAAGCAGTTTTCTAACTTCTACTGGCTTTCGGCTCTACTCAGCTGTAATATTCTCAAGTGGGGGTTGGGACTCAGGCCTAACTTACAAGCTTTTCTTACTCCTGCAGGCTATGCAGGCTATTCCAGGCCATAGCCTATCACACCCTTAGTGCCCCAAAGCATCAGCCATCAATCGATTGATATCCACCTGAGGATGAGGAAAGATTTGACTTTGTCTTCATCGGTGAAACAGGGTGATCGTGCCGAGCACTGAGTGAAGGCTGCAGTGCACTGGTGTCAAAGCCCCTCGAGGCATGGCATTGAGAGCGATGAGGGCCCATGGAGTGCCCCTCTAAGCTGCCTTGAAGGGAGGAGAGCTTATCTTCCAGGACATCAGAGGGGCAGCGACAGCCTATTAATAGCCAAGACCACCAACGTCTTACAGATTCCGGGTACATCAGTTAAGTTGCTGAAACCCCGTAGCCTTCAGAGTCAGCAGCCCTGGAATGGATCATGGTGCTCTTGGCCATGCAGCAGGCTGGTGCCTCGATGTCGGCTACATCAACATTGGCAACCATCCAACCAGTCCTCAAGATACATGGCTTGCCTGCGGGAGAAGCACTGTCCTTGAGGCATTGAAGGGCCCTGACACCACTGCCTGCCTTGCCGATATAACTCTCTAGTGTTTCAGGGTCCGAGGCACCCTCGAAGTCTAGATGAGCATTGGTGCATGATCGCTCCCGAAGGAGCTCCCAGTCCCTGAGGGTCAGGAGAGAGATCCAGGCAGAGACTGGGAAGTACTTCGACTTCCTCTCTGAGTTTGACTCAGAACGCTGGGTCATCAATGTTGAGTCTGAGGACTTCCATCAGACCCTTCTTCTCCTCATGAGTGACACAAGTCTCCTCTTGACGATATGACCTTCCAAGATTTTGTCAGAGATATGGCCTAGGACATACCATTTTCTTTAGAGACTAGAGATGAGCCCAGGGCAGAAGAATCTTTCAGTACTCTTCGGCCCCTAAGGAAGCCATGGCAGTGCCTGTGCACCACATCCTTCAGAGACTGCAAATAAGAATGTGGGAGAACCCTCTCACTGTGCCTCTGGTCAGTAGAAGGCTTGATTCAATATTTAGAGTTCAGAAGGCTACTGGGTTTAAGAAGCCCCCACTTACTCACCATTTCATGGTGGTTGAATCTGCACTTAAGAAATCCAAAATAATTCCAAGACTTATTCCTTGGCGCCCCCACGGAGGGAAGCTCAGACATTGGACTCTTCTGAAAAAAGATTTTTTCAAAGTTCCATGCTCATGGCCCACATGGCCTCTTACCAGCTCTACAGGGGCATGTTTTTGAAGAACATCATGTGTGATATTGCTGATCTGTTCCTTGTCCGAAAAAAATGCTTAGTAGTAGTAGTAGAAAATGAAGCAGTATCATTCCCTAGTAGCTCACAGCAAGGACTGCTTGAAGTTCATGGTCCGGGTGACCTATGATATCTTTGAGATGGCATCGAGAGCATCTGCCATAGGTATTGGTACCCGGAGACTCGCCTGGTCCTGGTCTTCAGACCTGGAACATTCAGTAAAGGACAAGCTTGCTGACATGCCGTGTCATGTAGAGAATCTCTTTTGAGAACAAATTGAGGAGAAAGCTGGCTTCATTGAAAAGCATCATGTCACCCTTCAGAATCTCTTAAGTTGCATGTCTGAGCCAGCCTCCTACCTCAGGAAGTACCAAGGGGGAGCCCAGAAAAAGACCTATTACTCTCATATGTGTAGGTACTTTCCTGGGTCCCAAACCTCCCAATCAAAGCAGGCTTCTCGACCACAACCATGGTGTAAGAAGCCCCAGTCTGCTCCTCAGCCAGAGCCTGGGGTGGGAGTTTGACTAGTTTTTTCAGAGCATAGCCACTCTATCGGTAACCATAATGGAAAACTCTCCTGTTGGGGGAAGGCTCACTCTTTTTGCCCAAAGATGGCATCACATCGACCCCCTGCATCAGGAAGTGCTTCCGAGAGAAATCACAGCCCTCTTGGGGGATCTTGCGATCAAGCTTGTGCTACTGGAGCAAAGAGGATGAGGATTTTATTCCAGGTATTTCCTGATTCCGAAGAAAACAGGATGATTCTGTCCCATCCTAGACCTCAGAGATTTGAACATGTATATTGTCAAGGAAAAGTTCAGAATGATTTCTTTGGGCACCCTACTTCCTTATCTGCAAAAAAGGAGATTGGCCATGCTCTCTGGAGCTAAAGGAGGTGTATATCCACATGCAGATACATCCTTCTCACAGAAAGTTATTTCTAATTCATTCTGGAGGGGGCGGGGGGCGGCAACACTTCCAGTACCGGGTGTTGCCCTTTGGCTTAGCCTCAGCACCACAAGTCTTCACAACATACCTGGCAATAGTAGCAACTTGCCTCTGGATGCTGGGAGTGTTTGTCTTCTCCTGTTTGGATGATTGGCTGATCAAGAGTACCACTATAGAAGGCATTCAAGAATCAACTCAGTTGACAATTCAGGTGCTGGAACTACTAGGATTCATCATAAAATACCTGAAATCCCATCTATAGCCTATCCAACAATTGGAATTCATTGGAGCCCTGTTCATCATGACTCAGTAGAGAGACTGCCTCCTGTATGACAGACTCCACAGATTGATAAGTGCTAGTGCGGGAGACTCAAGTGAGTCAGCAGGTCACAGCTCTCAGAATGTTAACTGTACTAGGTCATATGGCCTCTATGGTACATGTAACGGCCTTGGAATGTCTCCATTTGAGATAGGCTCAGTGGACTCACTCCATAGGTCGACTCCAGAATCATCTGAATGTTACCGATCCTCTTTCTATCATTATGATGGTGGACAGTCCACCACAAACTGAGTTGTGGAGCTCATCTCGATGGGTTTCACACTCAGAGCAATTGATCCTTCCAGGAAAGTCTCCACCAGATCAACCTCTTGGAGTTGAGAGCTGTAGCAAACGCTCTAAAAGCTTTCGGAGATCAATTAGCCAATCAAATTGTTCTGGTTCAAACTGACAATCAAGTGACAATGTTCTGTATCAACAAGTAGGGAGGAATGGACTCGTACTTCCTGTGTTGGGAAACAGGTTGTGGACGTTTACCATTGCCCATGGGATGGTCTTGAGAGCCACATACCTTCCAGGCGAACAAAACACTGGCAGACAGACTGAGTTGAGTCCTACAACCGCATGAATGGACACTGGATAGGGAGGTTGCAGTTTGCATCTTTCGAGAGTGGGGCACCCCCTTGATCTATTCATGATTCCTCAGAATGCCCAAATGGATCAGTTATGTTCCAGAATAACATAGTAACATAGTAAATGACGGCAGATAAAGATCAGTATGGTCCATCTAGTCTGCCCAGTAAGATGGCAAGAGTAGGTGCACCTGCCGCTCTGTGCAGGCCACCCCTCCCCCATGTCTTTGTTTAGGGGTGAACCCACCGCTCCGTGTAGGACACCCCTATTTGTTGAAAAATTAGATAATTAAGTTTATTTTGATTTTATCCTGTTGCTGTAAAGGGATCTACTGTGTCTGTCCCATGCCATTTTGAATTCTGTCACTGTATTTGCCCTCACTACTTCCATCGGGAGGGCATTCCAAGCATCCACCACCCTTTCAGTGAAAAAGTATTTCCTGACATTGCCTTTCAATTTACCCCCTTGCAGCTTCATGTTATGCCCTCTAGTTTTACAGTTTCCCTGTCTTTGGAAGAGGTTTGTTTGTTTATTATTTCTCTTTAAGTATTTAAAGATCTGAATCATATCTCCCTATCCCTCCTCTCCTCCAGAGAGTAAGATCACACAGCAGACCAGCCTCGAATGCTTTCCTCCTACATTTGAGGAAAGGTCTTCTGTATTCTCCAATACCTCTCATTGAAAAGACCCTCCTGAAGTTCAAAACAGAGGCACGATGATTCTCATCACTCCCTACTGGCCCTGAAAACCTTAGTTTCCTCTACTGCTGCAGCTCTCCAGTCAGGAACCACTTTGACTGGGCCACACACCACACTTGATTTCGCAGGAGAACGTATTGATGTTGCTCCCCACATCTAGTCCTTGGTCCTCACAGCGTGGATGTTGAAAGGCTAATGTTATCCGAACTCAACCTGCTGATTGGCGTGACATTTTGGCCTCCAGGAGGGCCTCAACGCAAAAATCGTATTCATGCAAGTGGAAGTTTGCTGTATGGTGTGAGGACCATTCCCTAGATCCCTTCACCTCTCCCACACAAAAACTGCTTGAGTATCTTCTAAATCTCTCCGTCTGGACTCCAGTCCAAGTTCGTCAGGGTTATCAAGGTGTAGAGGGGAGTCCATCTTTGCACAGCCTTTAGTTGTTTGCTTTAGACGGAGGATGCTTCTCTTAAAGCCTTCCTACAAATCTCCCGCAGTGTCTTGGGACCTCAATGTGGTCCTTGCATAACTGATGAAAGCTCCTTTTGAGCCACTCAACTCCTGCCATCTGAAGTTTTTGACCTGGAAGGTTTTGTTTTTGGTGTTGGTCACTTCAGCATGCAGAGTGAGCAAGTTTCAGGCTCTCGCAGTTCATCCATGTTAAATCAAATTCTACCATAATAGAGTGGTCCTTCATAAATTCCTTCCAAAGGTGGGTGTCTGATTAATTAGTCAATTGTGTCCTATAAACATTTTTCCCAAAACCTCATGCCCGCAAAGGAGAAACTGCATTAAACATGTTGGACTGCAAGCGAGCCTTGGTCTTCTACTTGGAGGGGACAAAAGCCAATAGAATGGCTATTCAGCTTTTTGTTTGTTTTGACCCCCAATAAGCTAGGTGCTGCCATCTCCAAATGCTCTCATTCAATTTGGCTAGCAGACTGCATCTCTTTGGCTTATGCCCAGGCAGGCTTGAGTCTTGATGGTTATGTCACAGCTCACAATGTCATAGCCATGGCTGCCTCAGTGGCCAACTTGTGCTTGGTCTCCATGGAAGAGATTTGGAAAATTGCAACGTGTTCCTCAGTCCACTCATTTGCATCTTGTTACAGTCTTCAAAGGGATTCCCGATGCAACAGCAGCTTCAGCCAGTCAGTACTACAGAATCTGTTTGGGAATTAGAATCTAACTCCATCCCCCTAGGCCCATTCTTTCTCTACAGGCTACCTTAAAATAAAAAAAAAATAAAAAAGTACTTTTATTGTATATATTAATATATCTGAGCATGCAAAAGGTCTGTTGCCAGAAAGCAGACAATCTTGGTTGCCCCTGTTGGGCTTGTTTGCACTCACATGTGCTTACGGTAGCCTGTAGCTAGGGAGTCCCATATGTGAGGACTTCATTAGTGCTTGTTCACGGAGTTACTCACCTGTAGCAGATGTTCTCTGTGGACATCAGAAATAAGTTCTCACAACCCTCCCACCTCCCTTGGTAGTTGTATTCTACTAAAGCTATAGTATCAGATTAATCTAAGACGGCGCCACGGCAGCATGCGGTAAGATTTATTTATTTAACAACTTCTTTTTAGACCGCTAAATCTACAAGTCAAAGCAGTGCATAATCAACTTAAAGAATTAGTTTTACATAGAACTAAAAGTACATTCAACGTGAGTAAAGGAGTTTTACATAGATGGCATGCATGTGCAGAGGAAGCTCCCAAAATCTTCAACTAGTAGTTGGGAAGTGTTCCTGTGTGGGCTTTGTCGGATGTCACCCATACGTGAGGACTTATTCTTGCTGTCCACAGAGAACACCTGCTACAGGTGGTATCTACCCTTCCATGGCTCATTATCTTCAAAGCGGGCGGATTCAAAACAGCCTGCCAAGGTCCAGAGTCCACCCAGGTGCAATATTTAAAAATGCAATATATATGCAGTATTTTCTAATCTTGTCCAAAACTACCCAGAAAATACGCCCCCCCCCCCCCCTTAGCTCACATATACTGTGGAACCCTGTATATGCTTTTAGTGGGATTAATACTGGACAATTTTTAAAGCCCTTTTACCTGGATAAATGACTTTTCAAAATTTTGTCACCATAGTAAAACCCCTTTAGTACACCAGGTCCTAAAAAAAGTAGATTGAATAAAAGCATATGAATAGGAGCATAGAAAGCAAAAAGATCTGCAACTGAGGGAAACTGCAATGAAGAGGAGGTTTATAGAATTATTTTGAACAAAAATACTTAGGGCCCTATTACTGAGCATTTTTCCCCATAGACACAAAATGGAAGAAAACCTTTTAGTAAACGGGACCCTTAATGAACAAAATGAACGAGTCGCACCGCTCCTGAAATATTTCCATATTGAACTGTACATTTTTATTAAGAAATTTTTGATATGGAGATTATATAGCATAATAAGAGATAAAGGTATAATACGAATAAAAATACTTTTTTTTTATACAGAATTGCCACCAAAATGCTTGCAATTGCCTTGGGAATCATCTAAGCAATTTTCAGTATTATTTAAAGATGTACTGCAGTAGCACCTCCAGTATAGTCTTTTGTAGCTCATTAGCAATTTCTTTAATGAGTTTTTTTTTAGTGATAGATAGTTAAAGTATAGACAAGTGACAGATTGTTTGTCTTTAATGATTTTCCCTGTTTCAGGCCCATTACAAAGCAATTAGAAATCTGACAGCATTTTCACTCTGCATTACTGATCAACTAAAGTGATGAGAAATGAGAGGTGATGAATATTAATTGTATATTTTCATATGATTATCATAAATTATTACCTTGTCTAATGTGCTGCAGGTGAAGTAGGAGCAAAGAAGGAAAATGCAGTCATATCTGATAATTTGAAACGCTGCATGACTTGGGGATTGATTCACCCCTTTTACAGCCTAAGAGAAGGCTGAGGTGAACAGCTATTTATGCAGGCTGATGAATAAAAATATTTGCTATTAAAATCTGAAGCAAAGGCTGTGTGGGAGACCAAATAGAGTGAAAAGGGTGCTTAATGAGGCATTTTGTGCTTGCCCTGCTCTGAGTCATGGAAATGCATTTGCTGCCTCATTTTCCTATAGATGAACCGCTTCCTTCCTTTTCAGGAATGCCGATTCACTCAAAAGATGTCTGGATTGTGATGTCACCATGCTATAAGGGTGTGAAGCCAAAAATGATTGCCAACATTTTTTGTCTTCACATCAATTCATTTGCATATCCCAGTAGTATTCACTTTAGTCTTCAAGGGCTGCAGACGGTTCATTTTTCAGGATAACCCTAATGAATATGAATGAGATAAAAATATAAGAACTGCCATACTGGGTTGGACCAAAATGTCCATAAAGCCTAGTATCCTCCTTCCAGTAGTGGACAATCAAGATCACAAGTTCCTAGCAGTATTCCAAAGAGTAAGTAGATTCTTTGCTCTTATGCCCTGGGATAAATAGTGGCTTTCCCCAAGTCTGTTTGGTTTATAACAGTTTATGGACTTTTCAACACAGACACGCAGATGTACCCATATACACAATATAGACAGATACACACACAGGCAGGGATTTGAAATAATTTCATGAGGCATGCTTCCAATGTTTTTCCTACCACACACTTCCCCAGTGCGGCTACACCCCTATCCCTGATGGGCTGCTGCTTAGTGATTCAAATGTGTATTTCATTTTCTTTTATGAAAATTCTATTGTGAAACTTATTGACTGAACTGTATAGCTTTCTTAATGTTTGTTATGTGTATTGCAACTAATACTTGTTGCCTAAGGACAGTGGCATCACTTCTGGCAGATAGAAGCAATATGTGTCCTTCTTTTTCTACTGCTAACTCCAGACTTTAATCCTCCCACCTTGCTGTTCCTCATGCCTGAAACACACTACCTGAGTCTGTATGTCAGGCTTCATCTCTGGCCCTTTTCAAATCCAGGCTGAAAACTCACCTCTTCGAGACTGCTTGTGGATCTTGATCCACCTAATCTCCTATGTGTTTCCTTACAATTTCTCTAGTCTAGATGTATCCTTGTCCTCAGCTGTTGTTTTCTGTCTTGACTAGATTGCAAGCTCTGATGAGCAGAGACCATCTTTTACATGTCTGTACAGTGCTGCATATGCCTTGTAGCGCTATATAAATGATTAGTAGCAGTAGTAGTATCTGTGGTTAAACTGTAAAATCTATCCTTGGAGATCTGTTGACTTTGACATCTCATGGTTAGATATTGTGGCATGACAAAGAGGATATTCCTTGTCGTCTCTCTAGTCCAGTCCCGGAACCATTGAGTTGAGAATCTCCTCCAGCAGCTTTGGAGACTGAAACACGTCATCACTTTGACACCTGCATAAATAGGCAAGGACTGCTCCTCTCCTCCAGTAGTTTGTCTCCAAGCAGCTGGAGAATGTTCTGAGCCTGAGACTGGGCTCACTCAGCACAAATAAGCAGAGCTTGAGATTTAACTTTTGCATTTAGTGTTCAGAGTTATTATTTTGAAGGGGATCAGATCTTAATTAAGGGGTGTTTTTTTTACAGGAGGAGTGCTGCTGCTGGAGGTGTTCCCTTTTGCTGGCTGACAAGGGCTCCCTTCCATTTTTTGTTTCTCCCCCCCCCCCCCTCTTGTTCGGTCAGTCCCCGGCACGCTAACGAGCATCACAGGGCTGTCAGTGTTTCTTTGCCTCCCTGCTCCCGAACCCGCGTTAATGGGTGAGGAGCAGGTAGTAGGCTGGGGCCGTAGAGTGGAGCATCAGAGAAGGCAGGCACTGTCGGGTGCTGTTGGCGTGTCGGAGCTGAAGCCGCGGTCCGGCTGTGCTCCGACGTGGCTTGGAGCCCTTTTTCTATCCTCTTCTGTGAAAGTGGTAAGTTGCAGCTGGCCGCACAATAGGATTTTGTGCAGGGGGGTTAGATAGCGAGAGCCCCCGAATGAGCGTGCTATCCATTGTCAGGCTGTTAAGCACGGCTGCATGGATTAGCGCGGGAAGCGAGGCGGTGGCCATTTTGAAATTGGCAAAGGCTTCAGGCTCTTGATTTTGGGCTCTAGGGGCTCCTAAGGGCTCGGTTTTGAGCGTGGTTAGGGGGCCAGGCCTTAGGTGTTTTGGGGGGAGCCGTTGGTTTAAAAAAAAAAAAATAGTGAAGTAGCGTGTGTGTTTGCCGGGGGCTGCTGGGGGGTGCATATTCTCCTTTCGAGCAGAGTATGCCAGCTAAACCTTGCTGTTTGGTCTGTGGCACGAGGCATGGCGCAGTTTTAGAGGAAGGAGTGTGTCGGGCCTGCACGCTAGAGCCGTCCGTAATGGAAAAGGCGTTGGATGAGCGGTCCGGGGATCAGGGGGCCGGCTCTCAGCAGGAAGGGGAGCCTCTGCCACCGGCTAAGGGCCCCGCAGATCCGGTAGCGGGGCCGTCCTCGGAAGGTGCATCTTCTCCGGCGCTGGGATTGCAGCCAGGGAGCTCTGCGGTAATTCCGCCGGACTTCTTCTCCCTCATGCAGCAGGCGTTTGCCTTGCTACAGCCTGGGATAGTGTCCCCTCCTCCGGTCTCGCGTGCGGAGAAGCGGCGCGGATCCTCGTGCTGTTCGGAGGAGGAGGCTGTCCCTGCCAAAAAGGCTAAGGGAGCAAGTAGCAAGAGTCCGCCGTCTCCACTCTGGGAAAATCTAGGGGCAGGAGACGGGGATGTAGAAGAGGTCTCGGAGGAGGAGTTAGAGGAGGGAGAGTTGCCTGACTCCGACCAACAGAATAGGGTAGTCAGGGTGTTTAGGCAAGAGGAGCTACCAGCGCTGATTGCCGAGACTCTCAAGACGCTGCACATGCCCGCAGTGGGTCCATCATCAGAGGAAGCGTTGGAGGACCCGCTGTTGCAGGCGGTGCGAACGACAGAGTGTTTCCGGTGCATAGGGTGTTTAGGAATATGATTCAGGAGGAGTGGGATTTGCCGGAATCTGCCTTGAGAGGTTCTAGGGCTATAGCTTGGCTGTACCCGCTCTCTGACCAAGATAGGGAGCTTTTTCATTCTCCTAAGGTAGATGCGGCTGTATCGGCAGATACTAAGAAGACCACCATTCCGGTAGAGGGTGCCGCGGCGTTGAAGGATGTACAGGACAGGAAATTGGATACCTTGTTGAAGCAGGTGTTTGATATTTCCGCTCTCTCTATGCAAGCTTCGATTGCAGGGGCGTGGGTGGCAAGAGGCTGCCTGAGGTGGTCCCAACGTTTGCAGGGGGAGCAGTTGGAGGACCAGATAGAGGAGGCAGCATGGCTAGAGTCTGGGACAGCCTATTTAGCGGATATTCATTATGACCTTATCCAAGGGCTGGCAAAGAGTATGGTGTCCGTAGTGGTGGCGCGGTGGTATCTCTGGTTAAGGAGCTGGTCGGTGGGCGGTTCTTCTAAGGCTCTTCTCAGCAAGCTTCCGTTTAGGGGGAAGCTATTGTTTGGCGAAGATTTGGAGAAGTTGGTTAAGGATCTCGGGGAGTCCAAGGGAGGTCAAGTAGTTTCAAGTGGTGAATAACAGAACATAGCATTCATTATTTTTCTAGTAATAGAGTCTGCTCTGTGAGTGGACCTATTGTTTTTTGTTTTGCATACACTGATGGAGGATAAGCCTAAGCAGGGCCGAAGTTCAGCTGGGACCAGAGGGGTTCACAGAGAGTTTCGTCGGTTTCGGTCCTCTCGCTTTGGCCAGGCACAGCGCGGAAGATTCCCGGGACGCGGCCAGGGCTTTCGAGGATTTCGGGGGGTGGGCAGAGGTTTTACGCCCTTTCAGTCCTCAGGCGTTAAAAAGGCGCAATGAGATAAGGCGGACCCAGGCGGGGATTGTGCCCGTGGGAGGAAGGTTGTGGGATTTTTATCCTGCCTGGGTCCACATTACCTCAGACAAGTGGGTGTTGGAGGTCCTTCGAGAGGGCTGTGCTCTAGAGCTCCATCGGCCCGTGTTAGACTCGTTTGTCCGGTTCCCTTGCAGAGCACTGCACAAGGTCAAGGTGGTTCAGCAGACGCTGCAGCGACTACTGCAGCTCAGGGCAGTGGTGCCCGTCCCTTTGGACCAGTGCGGCTGCGGTCGGTACTCCATATAATTTCGTGGTGCCAAAGAAGGAAGGCACGTTTCGGCCAATCCTGGATCTAAAGCGAAGTTTGGAGTGGAGTGGAGGAGTGGCCTAGTGGTTGGGGCAAGGTACTTCAGGCCGGAAGGTCGAGGGTTCAAATCCCACTAGAGGACAGCAACCTTGGGCCGGAAGGACTGAGGTTTCTAGTCCCAAAGGTGCTCCTTGTGGTCTTGGGCAAGCCACTTAACCCTCCATAGCCCATGTTCCCTGTAAAATAGTTATCTCCAAGTTATAATGCCCTGTTCAATGTAATTTCAGTTTGTTCAATGTAAAACGCACTGATGCAGAATAGCGAGGTATATAAGAGAATGTAAATAAATTAAATAAAGCGGGTGAATCAGTGTCTGCGGGTAACGCATTTCTGGATGGAGACCTTACGCTCCGTGATTGCGGCGGTCAGGGAGGGGGAGTTTCTGACATCGCTGGACCTCACGGAGGCGTATCTGCATATCCCCGTTTGGCAAGAGCACCAAAGGGTTTTGCATTTTGCGGTTCCCATGGGGCATTTTCAGTTTCAGGCGATGCCCTTCGGGCTGGCGACGGAGCCTCGAACCTTCACCAAAATTATGGTGGTGGTGGTGGCGGCAGCGCTCCGCAGGGAAGGGAGTGCTGGTGCATCTCTATTTGGACGATTGGTTGATTCAAGCAAAGTCAAGAGAAGAAAGCGTCAGCCACCGCCAGGGTTGTGCAGTTGCTGGAAAGCCTGGGCTGGGTGGTCAGCTTTGCGAAGAGCAGGCTAATCCCCTCGCAGTCCCTAGAATATTTGGGGGCGCGTTTCGAGACGAAGCAGGGAGCGGTTTTTCTCCCAGTTCAGCGGGCGCTCGGCTTGCGGGAGCTTGTGAAGAAGTTCTTGTCCCGACAGGCGCTGACGGCATGGCAGTATCTACAGTTGCTCGGGACTATGGCGGCCACGATCGAGGTGGTGCCATGGGCCAAGGCGCACATGCGGCTGTTGCAGAGAGCGTTGCTCCAGCGATGGTCGCATCAAACGGATGCGTTATCTTAGCGGTTACCCTGTCCTCTGGAGGTCAGGCAGGAACTTCTCTGGTGGCTATGAACGGAGAGTTTGGAGGCGGGAGTGCCTCTGGAGCCTCCATCCTGGAGACTATTGACGACGGATGTGAGTCTACTGGGATGGGGGGCTCATTGCGAGGGGAGGTTAGCCCAAGGACAGTGGTCGTTGGTGGAGAAGGAGTGGTCAATCAACAGGTTGGAGATGAGGGCAGTGTACTTGGCCCTTCTGGAGTTTCAGTCGTGGTTAAGCTAGACGGTAGTAAGGGTGTTGTCCGACAATGCAATTACAGTGGCCTACATCAATCGCCAGGGCGGCACAGGAAGTGCAGCATTGGAGGCGGAAGCGAGTCAGCTGTTGAGTTGGGCCGAGCAAAATCTGAAGGGTCTCTCGGCACAACACGTGGCTGGAGTAGACAATGTCGAGGCGGATTTTCTAAGTCGCCGCAGAGTGGACCCAGGAGAGTGGGTCCTTCATCCGGATGTGTTTGCTCTACTCGTAAAGTGCTGGGGACCTCCGCTCATTGATCTAATGGCAACCTTCCAGTCGGCGAAGGCAGTAAGGTTTTACAGCAGAAGGCGAGTGAGGATGTCGGAGGGGGCTAGATGCCTTGTCCCAGCGTTGGCCGGTGGACGGTCTTCTCTGTGTTTCCTCCGTGGGCTCTCATAGGCCGAGTAGTTCAGCGCATAGAGAGGCACTAGGGCCTAGTGGGGCTGGTGGCACCCGACTGGCCCAGGAGACCGTGGTATGAGGATTTGATGAGGCTGTTAATGGACAAGCCATGGAGGCTACCTCAGCGGGCGGATCTGTTGCTTCAGGGACTGTTGCATATGCCCCAGGTGAATCAATTCTTGCTTACGGCATGGCTCTTGAAAGGGCTAGGATGAAGGCCCAGGGTTATTCCGCTGCAGTCATTTCTATATTGTTGAAGGCATGGAGGCAATCCACCTCATTAGCTTATATTCGGGTCTGGTGCATCTTTGAGGCCTGGTGTGCGGAGCAGAAGCTGCGGCCCCTAGGGGCGTTGGTTCCTCAGATTCTTTCCTTTTTGCAAGATGGAGTAGAGAAGGGCCTCACGGCTAGTTCCTTGTGAGTCCAGTTGGTGGCTTTGTCCTGTTACCGAGGAAAGGTGCAGGGTCAGTTTGCTAGGGGCACATGGTGACGCTCGGAGATTTTTACAGGCAGTTCTGCTCATGCGGCCTCCGCGAAGATGTTCGGTTCCGACGTGGGATCTGAACATGGTGTTGGAGGCTTTGGTCAGGAAACCATTTGAGCCGTTAGGGGAGGCCTCTCTGAAGGACCTGACCTTGAAGACAGTTTTTCTGGTGGCAATTTGTTCCACTCGCAGAATTTTGGAGTTGCAGGCCTTGTCCTGTAAGGAACCGTATCTTTCCTTCTTTGACCACAAAGTGGTGTTGCGTACGGTGCTAGCGTTCTTACCTAAAGTGGTTTCAGTGTTTCACATGAACCAGGTAGTGTCTTTGCCGGTGTTTGTGGAGGAACAGAAGGGAAAGTCGGGAGGTAGGTTGCATCTCCTGGATGTTCGACGCGAGCTCGAACGATACCTCCGCAGGATGGCGGCCTTTCGTAGGTCGGACAGGTTGTTTTGTGTCATTTGGAGGTCCGTGGAAGGGAGAGGCGGCAGCTAAGTCCTCTATTTCTAGGTGGCTGAAGGAGACGATTGTGTTGGCGTATATTTTGAAAGGTAAGGTGGTACCGGAGGGCCTCCGGGCTCATTCGACTAGGGCACAGGTGGTGTCTTGAGCGGAGTTCAGTTTGGTGCCGGCTGTAGACATTTGTAGGGCGGCGACTTGGTCTTCGCTACATTCCTTTGCTAAGCATTATAGGCTAGATGTACAAGCGGCTGCTGATGTGAGTTTTGGATCAGCGGTGCTTCAGGCTGGTCTTGCAGGGCCCTCCCGTTGATATTCACTGCTCTGTTACATCCCCAATGGTTCCGGGACTGGACTAGAGAGACGACAAGGAAGATGAAATTAGATTTACCTGCTAATTTTTGTTCCTTAAGGAACTCTAGTCCAGTCCCGGATCCCACCCGGTATATGGTAGGGGAGTTTCAGCCTGAAGTTCGTGATGTGTAGTGTGTTTTGGGAGGGGTTCCTCATAATGCCCAGAAAGAAGTGCGTGGGGACTCCTTTCGCAGCAGTGTCGTGTTAGTTCTGGGGGTAATTTAGCTCTCCAGAGGGGTGGACGATGCTGTTTTGGTACGAAGGTTTAAAAAAAACAAAAAGAGCGGAGTTGCTCTCCTTATAGGACTTAATAGTTTGTTAGGTGGTTACTTGTTAGTTTATAGATCATTATTCGTTTAACTACTTATTTGTTGCTCTGCTGAGTCTGCTTTGTCAATAGGTACTGGAGGAGAGGGGCAGTCCTTGCCTATTTATGCAGGTGTCATCAAAGCGATGACATGTTTCAGTCTCCAAAGCTGCTGGAGGAGATTCTCAACTCAATGGTTCCAGGACTGGACTAGAGTTCCTTAAGGAACAACAATTAGCAGGTAAGTCTAATTTCATCTTACTCTTTATACTGCAGTCTAGCACTAGGGGGAGTGGTAAAAAACAAGAGAACTCTGAAAGGCAGCAAGCCCACAGGCATGCTGGGAATTGAAGTCCTTGGGTGTCATGGACTGAAAAGAAGTGAGCTCACCGAGCCAAGTAGACAGGGAAAGCTAGAGTATCAATACAGCATGAACTCAGGACCCAGGTGTAGAGAATGAAACACTTGGAGCCAATTAGTCAGACCCTAGGTGAATAAAAACAAAACAAAACAGGTTCCTTGCAAGCAGAGTCCAGGCGGGACAAAGCTTCAACTCACAAAGACCATCAAACAGGTTTGGCAGACAGGAATATTGAGATAGAAAGTGGGCATACCCTGAAATAAGGTAGGAGCTGAGACTGTGCGATAGACTGTGAAGGAATTAAGGAACTACCATGTTATGGGACAGGGCCAGAAGAACAAATGGGCAGATGTAGAAAGTCTAGCATGCCCTTTTTGCGCAGATAATGCAACATATACACACAAGTACCGGTACGCCAAATGCAGAAAAGAGCAATGCCAAGAATATTTAAATACACAAATGAGCTGTGTGTATTGAAATGGAATGCTAATAAGGTCTACACCCAATGCAGAGAAATCTGCCCCGGTCAGAGGTGACTTAAAAATCTTGCGTGTGTACGGAAAGACTGTTTCAGGGTATGTATCTGTGAACAGTTACCTTCGATGTGGAAATTTTCAGCATATGAGCAAAAGTTCAGCATTCAAGAAGAAATGTATTTTGCTTCTTATCCTTGTGTGTTCCTTGGACTCACTTAAATCATTCTCCAATTATTGTTACGTCTCTGTTCTGATTTCATAAAAAATGTTTTTGGGTGAAATAGTGTTTATTATGGGGTGAGTGCCAAAAGAACCTGCATGTCCTGTTCACATAACATGAGTGTTTTGATATTTACATTCATGCACACACGACCACTTGTAGCGTGTCTATTGTTTGCACATGCGTTGGCTCCCCTCCTTTCAACTTTGGAAAGGATTGGCAAGATAAGGCCTCTCAGAGTCTGAGAATACTACTCTCAATAGGCTTTCCAAAGCTACTGCCAACCCTGCCAAGATGAAAGCAGCTGCAAAGAAGCCTCTCTATGGTAAGAAGAAAATATTTTACCCTTCTTAACCCCCAGCTTCTCAATACCAACCTCAGGGTACCCAGAGGAAGCAACAGCTTCCTAAGCAACAGAAGTCGTCACAGGCTCCTAAACACCAACCAGCTGCACAAACCCAATCTGCACCTGATTTTTATCTTCTTCCTAGAGAACATAGCCACCCTGCCTCTGGAGAATCCCCACCCCATCCACATAGCAGGCAGACTTTGCCGTTATGCCCACAGGTGGCTTCTTATCACCTCAGAGCAGTGGACACTAACCATAGTGTGAGAAGGGTACAGGCTTCATCTACAAAGCAACCCCCCTCCTCCACTCTAGTACGGGAATATCATTCTCAACCCCCACTCACTGCTTTCCTGCAGCAAGGGATCAACTCTCTTCTGTCAGTGTGTGTCATAGAAGAGGTTCCAACATCCTAACGGGATGGGATTCTATTCTCCTTACTTTCTCATACCAAAGAAAAATGGAGGGTACAGACCCATCTTAGACCTCAGGAATCTAAACAAGTTTCAAGTCCGAGAGAAATTCATAATGGTCTCACTAGGAACCCTTCTATCTTATCTCCAGAGTCAGGACTGGCCCTGTTCTCTAGGTCTAAAGGAAGTGTATACTCATTTATTTATTTATTTATTTAACGGTCTTTTCTATACCGCCCCTTCCAGAGATCAGGGGCGGTTTACATTGAACTTTAAACAGAACAATTGTATACTTCTGTATACATTTACAAGGAACATTATGCTTTAACTATATACAGGTGTGCTTACAGGGAACATATTTTGAACATATTTTGAACAACATTTTGAACATATTTTGAACATTAACTATAACAGAGCTTTTCAAACTATTTACAAGTTATATACATGGAGCGCATCTTAGTTAGTTACAGTGGTGAAATAGTCAACTGTTTGAGTGGTTCATTAGCGTGTTGTGAGGGGTTAGAGAAATTTTCTGTGTTAGTCATTTGTTCTGTCTTGGGTACAGTGTATGTGTTTCTGTGATTGTATTGGTGAGGTTCTTTGTTGGTAGGGGATTTCAAAGTGTTTTGTAAAGAGGTAGGTTTTTAATTCTTTTTTGAATTGGTGAAGGTCTTTTATCATGCGTAGTGTTAATGGTATTTCATTCCAGAGGGTGGGGGCAGCGAAGGAGAAAGCCCTGTCACTTGTTGTCGCTTTAGTTTTTCTAAAATTTGTTTTTATGTTGAGGGAGTGGGTTGCGTTCTGTCTGCGTGATCTAGTATCTGATGGGGGGTGTATTAGGGTGGATAGTTGTGATGGGGAGATGTTGTTGACGATTTTGAATGTAGTTAGGAGGATTTTGTATTTTATTCGGCTGTTTATAGGGAGCCAGTGTAAGTCTAGGAGAATTGGGGTGACATGGTCTGTTAGATTAGCTTTAGTGACCATCTTGGCGCATATGTTTTGGGCTCTTTGGAGATGGTATATGCTTTTTACTGGAAGTCCATTTAGGAGACTATTACAATAGTCGAAGTGGGGGGTTATGAGTGTATTGACTACAGATCTAAAGTCATCGGTGTTGAGTAGGGGTCTCAGATGTTGTATTGTCTTGAGTTTATAAAATATGGTTTTTACTGTGTGTTTTATGTGTGGAATCATGGAGAGTGAGTGGTCTAAGATTATTCCAAGGTATTTTACCTCCTTTTTAACAGGTATAGGTGTATTATTTATTGTGATTGTATTGGGGTATATGTAGTCAGTGTCTGATTTCCTCGTTATGAACATTGCCTCTGTTTTTTGAGGTTAATGCTTAGGTGGTTGTCTTCAAGCCATTTAGTAGTCTCGTTCATACATTGGAGTAGGCTATCATATTTGGGATTGTTAGGGTTTATGGGGGTGGCAAGCATGATATCATCTGCGTATATGAAATGGTTAATTTTGTGCTTCTTAAATATGTTTGTAATGGGCTGGAGGTATAAATTGAAGAGGAGAACACAGGAGGTATCTATGCTTCATCTTCCAAGGAAGTCGCTATCAATACAGAGTTCTTCCCTTTGGACTCGCCTCTGTCCCAAGAGTCTTCAGAAAGGGTATGGCAGTTGTAGCCGCATATCTAAGGAATCTTGGAATATTTGTCTTCCCTTACTTAGATGACTGGCTAATAAGGGCAGCCACTTCACACAAGTTTCATTTATTCTCCAGGACCAAGCAGGAAGTCAGTCCTCACATATGGGTGATGTCGGCGCCGACGGAGCCCTAGAGCATTTCCCCAGCTTTCAAAGAAAGCATTTGGGAATTGCAGCGCGCATGCGCAGTCCCCTTCCTACCCAAGGGTGCCATCTTGCTCAGTCTTCTTTTTTCCCGCGGAGCCCGACGGACGTAGTTCGTTTTTCCCTGAGGAAAAAGTTGATTTCCCTGTTTTTTCTTTTTCTCCGGTTCGACTCCGGATCCTTTTCCCGCCTTTCCCCGATACGCCGGTATCGAGTCCACTCTCTCTTTTTCGGTTTTTGTCCTTTGTGACTAGCATTCGCGCCATTTTTCTTTTTTCACTGGCAGCCCGGTCTTTTGACCTCGCAGGGGCCCTTTTTCCCCCGATGGCTACCAGCGGGTTTAAAAAGTGTGATCGGTGTAAGAAACTTATGTCTCTTACCGACACACATGACTGCTGCCTCTGCTGCCTCGGACCCGATCATGACCCGATCTGTGGTCCGTGTGGCAGAAGGTCCTCGAAGGCGTTGAAGAGTCGGCAGCACCAAAAGAATAGGATCTTCTCTGACTCCGCGTCCGGACAGGCCTGGACCTCGTCAGAGGGCTCGACATCTCGGGACTCCGGCCCCGAGCAGTGTCGGGGTTCCTCTGAGCGGGGGTCTCCTTCGCGGGAACATCGCAGGAAGAAGAAACCCGTGAGGGCGTCGTCGGTGGATGCTCCTGGTTCCTCGAGGGCCAGGTCGCATAGCCCCGATAGCCGTCCTGGGTCTTCAGAGTCGGAGAGGCCTGCCAAGCATCCTCATATCTCCTGGACACGTGAGTGCTGTAGTCCTCGTGGACTCTCCTCCAGGGGAGCCGACGTTGGGCCCGACGCCGTCGGGGCCCGAGTCGGGGGCTGCTGGGTCTCCTGAGCTCGGACTCAGGTTGACGGCCTTGGAGAGCAGCCTCGCTGCCTTCATGGAACAGCAGCGGGCATTGATCGCCGGTCTCACCGGTGCATCTGCCCCGACCACCGGGACCTCGACATCCAAGTCGACCCCGGAGGCCGAGCCGATCCTCGGCCACGGTCTCCCTCGGCCTCCCGTTCAGGACCGAGGTCATCGACGCCGGTACCCTCGGCGTCGGGGCAGATGGCATCGGTGCCCGCCCGACTGGAGCCGCTCAATTCCTCCTCCGAGGAGTCGGGCTGGGAGACGGAGGACGAAGAGTCACCCGACACTTATCGGACTCAGTGTGTCCCATCGGACTCGCCGGAGTCCAAACCTCAGAGACGATCCCCATCGGAGGATACCCGGTTCTCGGACTTCGTGCGGGATGTGACCAAGGCCTTGGCCTTCCCTGTGGATCCCGAGGAGGAGCCTCGAGCTGAGGAGCTAGAGGCCCTCCAGTATGACTCTCCCCCAAAGGAGGCCTTTACTGTACCGGTTCCTCCGATGCTGGAGCGGCTGCTCTTCCGCATGTGGGAGACCCCGGCCTCAACGCCGGTGTTAAGCAAGCGGGTCGATTCCATCTATCGAGTCCGCAAGAGCCCCGGGTTCCAAAAGGCACAATTACCGCACCACTCCATGGTTGTGGAATCGGCCATGCATCGACTGAAAAGTCAGAAGATGCACTCCTCGGTGCCTCCCGGCCGGGAGGCCCGGAACCTGGATGTCCTCGGTAAGAAGTGCTTCCAGGGCTCTATGCTTGCTTACCGTGTCCAGACTTACCAGCTCTACATGGGCATGTATCTCCGAGACCTGGCAAAGGAGATTGCCGGGTTCTCTGCTGGTCTCTCCGAGGAACCTTTACAGCGGTTCCAAGCCTTGTCCACTGGTATTCGAGAGTGCTCGAAGTTTATCTCTCGAGCAGCCTACGATGGCTTCGAGGCTTCGGCCCGAGTAGCCAGGGCCGGCATCGGTGCCCGCCGACAGGCTTGGCTACAGTCATCCGACCTCGAGCCATGGGTGCAGGACAAGTTGGTCGATGTCCCCTGCCGAGGTGAAAACCTCTTTGGCAAGCCCATGGCTGAAAAGGCTGCAGAACTCGAGACCGAAACTCTGACCAGGACTAGGCTGTCCAGAAAAACCTCTGCCCCTTCTCAGAAGAAGCGCTCAGGGAAAAAAGACCTTTTACCCGAGGAAGTCATCTGCCTATAAACAATACCCTCATTATCAGGCCTCTGCAGCTCCCCAACAGGGTCAGCAGGCCAAGGGGCAGGGTCATGGGCCCCGTAGGCAGAAGGCCCCCAAGCCACCAACACCGGCCCCTGCTCAGCAGGGTGAGGGTTTTTGACTCAGCAAGCATAGCCTCTTCTCCTCAGCTGGCTCACATCAGCACAGGAGGCCGGCTGGCCCACTTTGCCCACAGGTGGTCAGCCGTCACATCCGATACCTGGGTGCTCCATATAGTCCAGAAGGGCTATCTTCTCCATTTTCACCAGGTATCTCCCTCCTATTTTCCAGGGGAGCCTCCAAGACTCCCTCTGCACAGGGACCTACTTCTTCAGGAGTTAGCAAGTCTGCTAAAGGAGCAGGCTGTGGAACCGGTGCCCCACCACTTGAGAGGTCACGGATTTTATTCCAGGTACTTTCTGGTACCTAAAAGAACAGGAGGCCTCAGACCCATCCTAGACTTGCGCAACCTCAACAAGTTCCTGGAGAGGGAAAAGTTCAAGATGCTTACCCTTGGAATCCTGCTGCCTTACCTCCAGCAGGGAGACTGGCTATGCTCCTTAGATCTAAAGGATGCTTATACTCACATCCTTATTCATCCAGACCACGACAATATCTCAGATTTGTTGTGGGGGGAAACCACTACCAGTACAGAGTACTTCCCTTTGGCCTAATCTCCGCTCCCAGGGTGTTCACCAAGTGCCTGGCGGTGGTGGCGGCGGCCTACCTGAGGCTTCAAGGTCTTTTTGTGTTTCCATACCTGGACGACTGGCTCATAAGGGGCCAGTCTTCCCAGGAGGCCAGTCAAGCCACCCTTTGCACTGTGGCTCTGCTTCAGCACTTGGGGTTTGTCATAAACTTCGCAAAGTCCACTTTGCTCCCGTCCCAGAACTTGGAATTCATAGGAGCAAGGCTGAACACTCTTCAGGCGAGGGCTTTTCTGCCAGTGGACAGGGCCCTCCAGTTGATGGATGTAGCCAGGCAGTTTCATAGCAATTCCTTGGTCTCTGCCAGGCAATTCCTGAGACTTCTCGGCCATATGGCTTCCACGGTTCATGTAACCCCCAATGCCCGCCTGCACTTGCGGCCTGCTCAGTGGAGCCTTCGAACTCAGTGGCATCAGGCCACAGGGAGCCTTGCAGACTCGGTGAGAATATCCACCCTGCTCATCTCCTCTCTACAATGGTGGCTTCATCTTCCGATTCTGATACTCGGAGTGGATTTTCAATCCCCTCTGCATTCTCGAGTGCTGACGACAGATGCTTCTCTTCTAGGTTGGGGAGCACATTGCCAAGGGGCATGTACTCAGGGTCTCTGGACTCCTTGGGAGGCTGCTCAGCAGATAAACTTCCTGGTGCTACGGGCAATACGCCTAGCTCTGAGAGCCTTCTCCCACCTCACATCTCGCCAGTCTGTACTGGTCCAGACGGACAATCAAGTTGGCATGTTCTACGTGAACAAACAAGGAGGCACAGGCTCCTTCCTTCTCTGTCAGGAGGCACAACGGCTGTGCTCTTGGGCCGTCAATCACAGAATCCTCCTCAAGACTGTCTACCTCCCCGGTCAAGAAAATTACCTGGCGGACAGACTGAGCAGGATCCTGCAACCTGTGATGTAGCAGGCTCTTATGAAGCAATAGAAACTGATAGTGATCCGGTGGAGAGAGCCGGTACTGCAGGGGAATGCAGGATTTTCTCTGTTGAGAGGGAAAAAGAATGCAGAGCTAATCAGGAACCACTCCTCACTTCAAGGCAGGTGAGAAGCCAAGTCCCTGATTGGGCACGCCCAAGCAGGAGGCGGGCAGTGCAGTACTCAGCTAGCTTGTTAAAAACCCAGAAACAGTTAGACAAGGGAGAGGACCACCAGGAGAGGAAAGGAGACAAGCACCTGGACGAGGACAGGTCAGATGACCAGGAACAGGAGCCGAGAGAGAGAGAACCACTAAGCAGCTGTGATCCCAGAAGGAGCAGACAGGAGCTGGGAGACTCAGGGGCAGAGAGAGATTTCTGGAAGCAGAAGAATTCTAAGGCACTGAGAGACCCAAGGCTGCAGCTCAGGAGTTTAAAGGACACAGAAGAACCTTGGAGTAGGAGGCAAAGGGATAAGGATTTACCCTGGAAAAAGCCCAAGCACAAGGTATCTGGTGGGTGTGGCACAGCTACAAACTTAACAGTGGAAAGCCAGAAAGAGTGAATTTTAATTGTGAAAGACAGGATTAAGGCAGAAAGTTTGATACTAACTGGTTAAGTCAAGAAAAGCATGACTGTTTTCCTTTTAACACTCTGAGAGACTCTCTAGACCCAGCTGGAGCGTTTTACACTGCACTGCCATGTGGAGATAGGTGGGGTAAGGGAAATGCTTGCACGCTGAAATGTCCAAGTAAAAGCACTGATAATTGCTTAGAGATAAGAAATATAAACAAGCATTTACCTGAAGGAGGATTTGCTCAGCCTAGCTCAGAAAATACACAGGCTGAATTACTTCTCAGTGAATTCAGAGAGTTCCTTAAGAGCAGAGCAATTTCTACTCAGAACGTAGCAAAGCCATTGATCAGCTGGCAAGAAGAAATGCCTTTAATTTCTTTGCCATCTACTGAACAGGAACTCCCGATGGATTGCTCTACGTGTATGATTTCAAAGGACATTTAAGTGATTTGCTTGCCAGTGTTGTATGTAAGAAAATAGCAAAGTTACCTCACTGTTTGCTGAGATAAAAGAGCTTATCTGAAGGGAATAAGTGGAAGCATATTCTGTGCAATTCAGGAGCAGTGCTGGTATAAGGGTTTTCTGTTACCTTAATGAAAAGGAGATCACATGACAGGTGAATGTGATCAGTAATGGACACTCAGTTAAGCAGTGAAAAAAGCCTTGTTTAAGTTCAGTTTCTCAGCCTTGTTTTTTACCAAATTATTTCATTTACGTCTGCTGCATTTGAACTGCGAAAGCGGGAAATAAACCTCAGAAAAAGAAATATTCTTTGCCTTGCCTTATCACTTGAGCACCAACACAACTACAACATTAACCCTCAAGGGCATTCAAGGCCAGCCCCTCCCTTAACCCTCAAGGTCCAGGGAGTGGGTGGGTGGCAAACCACGCGAATGGAGATTGAATCCATTGGTGGTTCAGCAGATCTTTCTCAGGTGGGGTCTCCCCACCATGGATCTCTTTGCCAGCCCTCTGAACCGGCAACTCCCGAGATTCTGTTCCAGACAACCGCATCCTCTCAGAGTAGCAGCGGATGCCTTTCTGATCCCGTGGTACCAAGGCCTACTATATGCATTTCCTCCCACGCCACTAGTGTCTCGAACACTGTTCAAGGTCCTCAAGGACAGGGCCTCAATGATTCTGATAGCCCCCAGGTGGCCGAGGCAGCTGTGGTTCCCACTCCTGCTGCAACTGGCGGTGGACACTCCCCTGCCTCTGGGAATTCAACACGATCTCCTGTCTCAGGACCAGGGGTCTCTCTTGCACCCCAACCTCCAGTCCCTTCATCTGATGGCCTGGCTGCTGAAAGGGTAGTCCTGGCTCCCCTACTCCTGCCTAGAGAGGTGGAAGACGTAGTCTTAGCCTCTAGGCGGCAATCCACCAGGAAATCCTACGCTCTTAAGTGGCGTAGATTCTCCACATGGTGTGCTCAGCACAGCGAGAATCCCTTTTCGTGCTTGGTAGCAGTAGTATTGCAATATTTGCTTTACCTCTCCAATCTAGGCCTTAAGTCCAACTCTGTCAGGGTTCACCTCAGTGCTCTCTCAGCGCACCACTCGCCGGTGGACGGGAGGCCTCTTTCCAACCACCCTTTGGTGGCTCGTTTTCTCAGAGGCCGCCTCCTGCTTAAGCCTCCTTTGCGTCCACCAGCCCCTGAGTGGGATCTGAATGTGGTCTTACAGCGGCTTACTTGTCTGCCATTTGAACCTATGGCTACCTGCCCTCTCCATTTTCTCTCCTGGAAAACCTTGTTTTTGGTAGCTCTTACCTCTGCTAGGCGAGTGAGTGAACTTCAGGCAATAGTGTCTGATCCCCCTTACACTAGGTTCTACAGGAATAGGGTAGTCTTACGGTCTCACCCGAAGTTTCTTCCTAAGGTTGTCTCCCCTTTTCACCTCAATCAGGAGGTGGTTCTTCCAACCTTCTTTCCCAGGCCGCATGCCAACCTCCCAAGCAGTGTATCTTCCAGGACAGTAAAATGTATTATCAGATTGAGTTGGATCCTCCTCCTGCACGAAAGGTCCCTCCATCAGGAAACAATCTCCTACATCGTTCAGACCTGGGGAACTCCGGTGATAGACCTTTTTGCCACTCCGCAAAATGCCAAGCTACCTCGTTTTTGCACCAGAACCCCGATATCCCAGCCTCAAACAGGTGGATGCTTTCCACCTCCACTGGGGTCAGGAGGATTTCCTGTTTTGCTTACCTCCCATACTCCTGATTCTCAAAATGCTTTTTAAGCTTCAAGCAGAAAGGGTCCACATGATCCTCATAATCCCACGCTGGCCACATCATCCATGGTTTCCTCTCCTACTATATCTGTCCCAGACTCTCCCCCTGAGTCTCGGGTCAGCTCCCGATCTCCTCTCACAGGAGGAAGGGACACAACTCCATCCCAATGTGCAGTCTCTCCATCTCATGGCTTGGCTGCTGAGAGCGTAGTGTTGCAAGATCTTAATCTTCTTCAAGAAGTAAAGCAGATCTTTCTAGCCTCATGAAAACTGTCCACCAGATGTTTCTATGACTTCAAGTGGTGTAGATTCTCCACTTGGTGTTCCCAGAAGGATCTTAATCCTTTCTTAGTTCCTGTGGAAGCTCTCCTTCAGTATCCCCTTCATCTTTCATCCTCTGGTCTCAAGACAAACTTGGTGAAGGTTCACCTCAATGAACTGCTGCTTCTCCAGGACCAAGCAGGAAGTCAGTCCTCACTTATGGGTGACGTCGGCGCCGACGGAGCCCTCGCGGAGCAATTTTCCCCAGCTTTCAAAGAAAGCCTTTGGGAATTGCAGCGCGCATGCGCGGTCGTCTTCCCGCCCGAAGGTGCCATCTTAGCCAGTCTTCTTTTTTCCGCGGAGCCCTACAGACGTCCCCGTCTTGTCCCCGCGAAAAAGTTGATTTTCTTCTTTATTTTATCCTTTTTTCCTTCGGTTCGACGCCGATCTGTTTCCCGCCCGGACTCGCGACGCCGGTCACGAGTCCTCTTACTTTTTTCGGTTTTTCTGACTTAGTCAGCTTTCGTTTTCGGTTTTTCCCTGGCAGCCCGGTCCTTTGACCTCGCAGGGGCCCTTTTTCCCCCGATGGCTGCCAGTGGGTTTAAGCGGTGTGGTCGGTGTGACCGAAATATGTCACTAACCGACACACACGACTTTTGCCTCCGCTGCCTGGGCCTGGATCATGAGGAACTGATCTGTGGGCCCTGCAGCAAAATGTCCTCAAAGGCGTTGAGAAGTCGGCGGCATCAGCGTGAGAGAATCTTCGCTGACCCCAGCCGTACCCGGACCTCGTCGGAGGCCTCCGCGTCGAAGGGCTCCAGCTCGGACCGTCGCCGGAGTTCCTCCGACCGGGGTTCTCCCTCCGGGGACCATCGTCGGAAGGTGAAACCCGCGAGGGCGGCGTCGGTGGACGCTCCTGGTTCCGCGAGGGCCAGGTCGCATAGCCCCGACAGCCGCCCCGGGTCCTTGGAGAAGGAACACATCCCGAAGCGACCTCGCCTGGAGTCGGAGATGCCTGCCCGGGTAAGTCCTGTGGTCCTTCTGGACTCGCCTCCGCGACAGCTGACGTCGGGCCCGACGCCGTCGGGGCCCGAGTCGGGGGCTGCTGGGTCACCTGAGCTCGGACTCAGGTTGACGGCCTTGGAGAGCAGACTGTCTGCCTTCATGGACCAGCAGAGGGCACTGCTCGCTGGCTTCGCTGGCGCCGCTGCCCCGACCGCCGGGACGTCGACGTCCAAGTCGACCCCGGAGACCGAGCCGATCCTCGAGTCGATGAGAACTCGAGTCGATCCTCGGTCGAGGTCACCCTCGGCCTCCCGTTCGGGACCGAGGTCGCCGACGCCGACTCCCTCGGCGTCGGGGCGGCTGGCGCCGCACCCTGCCCGGGCCGACCCCACCGAGTCCTCGTCGGAGTCGGTCTGGGAGTCTGAGGAGGAAGAGTCACCTGATTCTTTCCGGACTCGGTGTGTCCCATCGGACTCACCGGAGTCCGAGCCTCGGAAGCAGTCCCCCCCGGAGGATGCCCGGTTCTCGGACTTCGTTAGGGATATGGCCAAGGCTTTGGCCTTCCCTGCGGATCCCGAGGAGGAGCCTCGAGCCGAAGAGCTCGACGCCCTCCAGTATGACTCTCCCGCGAGGGAACACTTTACTGTACCGGTTCCTCCTATGCTGGAACGACTACTCTTCCGCATGTGGGAGAGTCCGGCCTCCTCGCCGGTCCTGAGCAAGCGGGTCGATTCTATCTATCGAGTCCACAAGAGCCCTGGCTTTCAAAAGGCACAGCTGCCACACCATTCCATGGTAGTGGAATCGGCCATGCATCGTCTTAAGAGCCAGAAGATGCACTCCTCGGTGCCTCCTGGAAGGGAGGCCCGTAACCTGGATGGCCTTGGCAAGAAGTGCTTCCAGGGCTCTATGCTCGCATGTCGTGTCCAGACTTACCAGCTATACATGGGCATGTATCTCCGGGATCTGGCTAAAGAGCTAGCCGGATTCTCCGCTGGTCTGTCTGAGGAACCCTTGCGGAGGTTCCTAGCCTTGTCCACTGGCATTCGGGAATGCTCAAAGTTCATGTCCCGAGCAGCCTATGATGGCTTTGAAGCATCGGCTCGAGTGGCCGCAGCCGGCATCGGTGCCCGCCGACAGGCTTGGCTTCAGTCGTCAGACCTTGAGCCCTGGGTGCAGGACAAGTTGGTCGATGTCCCCTGCCGAGGCGAAAACCTCTTTGGCAAGCCCATGGCGGAAAAGGCTGCGCAAATTGAGACTGAGACTCTCACCAGGACCAGGCTTTCTAGGAAGACCTCCGCCCCTTCCCAGAAAAAGAAGGGCTCGGGGAAAAAGTCCTTTTACCCGAGGAAGGCGGCTGCCTACAAACAATACCCCCATTATCAGGCCCCTGCAGCTCCCCAACAGGGCCAGCAGGCCAAGGGACGGGGTAACGGGTCCCGTAGGCAGCAAGCCCCCAAGCCTGCACCACCAGCCCCTGCTCAGCAGGGTGGGGGTTTTGACTCACTAAGCATAGCCTTTCCCCACCCGCTGGTTCCTCCCAGCACCGGAGGCCGGCTGGTTCACTTCGCCCACAGGTGGTCCAGCATCACCGCAGATGCCTGGGTGCTTCAAGTCGTGCGAGAAGGCTATCTTCTCCACTTCCATCAGGTCCCTCCCTCCTATTTTCCGGGAGAACCTCCGCGCCCCCCTCTGCACAGGGAGTTGCTCCTTCAGGAGTTAGCAGGTCTTCTGCAGGAACAGGCGGTGGAACCGGTGCCACACCACCTGAGAGGTCAAGGCTTTTATTCCAGGTATTTTCTGATACCAAAGAGAACAGGGGGCCTCAGACCCATCCTGGACTTGCGCAACCTCAACAAGTTCCTTGTGCGGGAGAAGTTCAAAATGCTTACCCTTGGAATCCTTCTGCCCTACCTCCAGCAGGGAGATTGGCTATGCTCCTTGGATCTAAAGGATGCCTACACGCACATCCTCATCCACCCAAGCCACCGCCAATACCTAAGGTTTGTGGTGGCAGGGAATCATTACCAGTACAGGGTACTGCCCTTTGGCCTGTCCTCCGCACCGCGAGTCTTCACAAAATGTCTCGCGGTCGTGGCGGCCCATCTTCGGCTTCACGGCCTCTATGTCTTTCCGTACCTCGACGACTGGCTCATCAGAGCAGCGTCCGCTCGGGAGGTCACCAACGCCACGCGCCGCACGGTGACTCTTCTGCAGCACTTGGGCTTTGTTATAAACTTCGCAAAGTCCACTTTGCTCCCCTCACAGGATCTCGAGTTCATCGGCGCAAGGCTGCACACTCCTCAGGCACGAGCGTACCTACCGCTCGACAGGGCTCAACGGCTCATGGACCTAGCCGACCGTTTTCGCAGCCAGCCCCTGGTCTCTGCCAGGCGCTTCCTGAGACTGCTAGGCCATATGGCTTCCACCGTCCATGTGACCCCCAATGCCCGCCTGAATATGCGGTCTGCTCAATGGTGTCTCCGCCAGCAGTGGCGTCAAGCCACAGGCGGCCTAGCAGACCTAGTGCGCGTCTCCGAGCCGCTGATCTCGTCTCTCCGGTGGTGACTCCGGCAGCCGAACCTCGTGTTCGGAATGCCTTTCCAGTCACCTCAGCCGACCCGGGTGCTGACCACCGATGCATCCCTCCTGGGCTGGGGAGCACATTGCCAAGAGGCACGTACTCAGGGCCTCTGGACCACGTGGGAGTCTGCTCAGCAGATCAACTTCCTGGAGCTCAGGGCGATCCGCCTAGCTCTCAAGGCCTTCTCCCACCTGACTTCCCACCAGTCCGTCCTTGTCCAGACGGACAATCAAGTTGCCATGTTCTACGTGAACAAGCAGGGGGGCACGGGCTTCTTCCTCCTCTGCCGGGAGGCGCAGAAGCTCTGCTCTTGGGCCGTCAGTCACGGCATTCTCCTCAAGACAGTTTATCTCCCGGGCCAAGAAAATTGCCTGGCGGACAAACTCAGCAGGGTCCTCCAGCCGCACGAGTGGCGTCTGGATCCCTTGGTAGTTCAGAAGCTCTTCCTCAAGTGGGGCCTCCCCACGGTGGATCTCTTTGCCAGTCCTCACAACCGGCAGCTTCCTCGCTTCTGCTCTCGTCAGCCACACCCCCTTCAGGTGGCGGCGGACGCTTTTCTGATCTCATGGTCGGGAAGCCTTCTGTACGCTTTCCCTCCCATCCCGCTAGTCTCTCGGACTCTTTTCAAGGTTCTCCGAGACAAAGCCTTCATGATCCTGGTGGCCCCTCGCTGGCCCAGGCAACCGTGGTTTCCGCTCCTACTGCAATTAGCGGTGGAGGATCCAATCCCTCTGGGGGTACAACCGGATCTCCTCACTCAGGATCAGGGGTCCCTACTGCACCCCAACCTCAGGTCTCTCAACCTCATGGCCTGGCTGCTGAGAGGGTAGTCCTTGCTCCCCTTCTCCTGCCGGCGGAGGTGGAGGAGGTCGTCTTGGCTTCGCGACGGCCTTCTACCCGCAAATGCTACGCCCTTAAATGGCGTCGCTTTGCAGTCTGGTGTACCCAACAGTCTCAGGATCCCTTCTCCTGCCCGGTGTCGGTGATCTTGCAGTACTTGCTACACCTCTCTAATCTGGGACTTAAGTCCAACTCCGTCAAAGTTCACCTCAGTGCTCTTTCAGCACATCATGTGCCGGTGGACGGCAGACCTCTTTCCAGCGACCCTCTTGTAGCGAGGTTTCTCCGAGGTCTTCTTCTACTTAAACCACCTCTGCGCCCCCCAGCGCCTGACTGGGACCTGAATGTGGTTTTGCAGCGGATCACCTGTCCGCCTTTTGAACCTATGGCTACCTGTTCTCTCCGTTTTCTGTCTTGGAAAACACTGTTCTTGATAGCCCTCACTTCCGCTAGACGCGTAAGTGAATTGCAGGCCCTCGTGTCTGATCCCCCTTACACTAGGTTCTACAAGAATAGGGTAGTCCTACGGACTCACCCGAAATTTCTGCCTAAAGTGGTCTCCCCTTTTCACATCATTCAGGAGGTGGTACTTCCAACTTTCTTTCCCAGACCACACTCCAGCCGAGCTGAAACGGTCCTCCATACCCTGGACTGTAGAAGGGCTTTGAACTTCTACCTTGACCGTACGCGGGAGCACCGTAAAGCTGCTCAGCTTTTTGTGTCTTTTGACCCCAATAAATTGGGGCTCCCGGTCTCCAAGCGTACTCTGTCCATCTGGGTTGCGGACTGTATCTCTTGGGCTTATGGGGCAGCCGGACTCTCCTTAGAAAGTCGAGTCACGGCTCATTGCGTTCGGGCAAAGGCCACGTCAGTGGCTTACCTCCGCTCTGTTCCGCTGGCAGACATCTGCCGGGCCGCTACTTGGTCTTCGAGCCAGACTTTTGCGGTCCATTACTGTCTCGAGAGGGAGTCCCGTAGGGACAGTGCTTTCGGACAGGCAGTCCTCCGTAATCTCTTTGAGGTCTGAGCAACTCCTACCCTCCATCCCGGATGTGGGCTACCGGTGGGTGATAATTCAGCGAAGATTCTATCCTTCTGTGCTGCTGAGCTAGAGGGAGCTCATTTTTGTGCTTAGGGTCTCCGGTAGCCTTGAGCTTGGGAGTCCCATAAGTGAGGACTGACTTCCTGCTTGGTCCTGGAGAAAGCGTAGTTACTCACCTGTAACAGGTGTTCTCCAGGAGCAGCAGGAATCAGTCCTCACTACCCTCCCTCCTCCCCTTGGAGTTGCAATCGTCTGCTTATGTTCTTTTTGCAAATTTTTATGCTGTCTTTTTTAGCTATGTCATCTGACTGGCTAAGATGGCACCTTCGGGCGGGAAGACGACCGACCGCGCATGCGCGCTGCAATTCCCAAAGGCTTTCTTTGAAAGCTGGGGAAAATTGCTCCGCGAGGGCTCCGTCGGCGCCGACGTCACCCATAAGTGAGGACTGATTCCTGCTGCTCCTGGAGAACACCTGTTACAGGTGAGTAACTACGCTTTCTCACCATTCCTTGGATGGGCAGCCTATCTCCTCACAACCACATGTATCATGTTTCATGAGAGGGCTCTTATTGACCAAGCCTTCCATCAGGCCACCACCGGTGGCATGGGATCTTAATGTTGTCTTAGGACAGCTCCTTAAGTCACCTTTTGAACATTTAGCCACAACCTCACTAAAGTTTCTGTCTTGGAAGGTCATCTTCCTTGTTGCACTCACTTCAGCTAGACGCATCAGTGAACTTCAGGCATTGGTGGCAGACCTGCCTTAAACCCAGTTCCACTATGATAAGGTGGTCCTTAGAACTCACCATGATAAGGTTGTGTCTCCTTTCCATCTCAATCAATCTGTTTACCTTCCTGTCTTTTTTTCCCTAGACCACATTCCTCTAGAGCAGAGGCAACCCTCCATACCCTTGACTGTAAACGGGCCTTAGCATTTTATTTTCAAAGGATAGCTGAGCACCATAGAGGCTCTGTTATTCATCTCCTTTGATCCCAGTCACTTGGGGTTGCCAGTATCCAAACGTACCCTTTCTAAATGAATAGCAGATTGCTTATGATAAGGCAGGACTATCTCCTGAAGGTCATGTCGCTGCCCATAACGTTCGTGCAATGGCTACATCCACTGCAAACCTACGTTCTGTTGCCATTGATGAAATTTGCAAAGCAGCCACATGGTCTTCGGTACATACCATTGCGGCTCATTACTGTCTTGAGAAGGACTCCCGCTGGGATGCCATGTTTGGTCAGGCTGTCCTCCAGCACCTCTTTCAGACTTAAGGCAACTCCTTCCTGGAATTTTTCAATGCAGACATTCATGAAGGATCCATGCCCTCGAGCCTGCTCTGAGGCAAATCTACCGATTCTAGGGGCATTTCTCTGGCTAGAGAGTCCCATATATGAAGACTACATTCCTGCTTGTTCCTGGAGATAGCATAGTTACTCACCTGTAACAGGTGATCTTCAGGAACAGCAGGAATTTAGTTTTCACAACCCTCCTTCCTCCCCTAGGAGTTGTAGGGTTTCTATCTCTCTCTATTCTTTCCTTTTATCTCAGCTACAAACTCAGCTGAGGAGGGAGAATCACAAAGGCGGGAAGGCAATAGTGCAGGCCACCAGCAATTTCCTTTCCTCCCACATAGTCTAAATATTCAGTCTTGGAAACTGAATCATGCAGGAAGGAGGCAAAGGCTTAAGCTCTGCTCTTCCAATATTGGTGGGGCCCTAGGAGTAAGGAAGAGTAGCAACACTAGTGACATTAAGGAGAGGTACTACGATTTCAGAAGGGGCTAGGAAACATGGATTCCATGTTGCCCTGCTGACCAGTCCAGACAAGTGGGTTGTGTTCCCCTACCAGCAGGTCGGGGGAGACAAAGAACCAGTGAAAAGCCCAGGTTTCAAGGACATCACTTCCAAGCCTCTATTCTCCTCAGCCACCGAAGGTCTCTTCGGTATTTCTTTGTCTCCAGCAGATGGTGGATGGTTTTTCTCCTCTATAAAAGATTGAGAGGAAAAGATTGATTAAATGCTCACCTTGAGGGTGACTCACTTCAGTGCAACATAGGAGACTCCACTAGACTGCCATCTTTTCAGTGGCCATAGGAGGAGGGAAAATTTGGTTCAGCTCCACGTGCTTATCATAAACGCCTGTTCAGCAGCCAGAAATTGGAAGAATCTGGAAGAGCGCAGCAGCCCCACACAACCTCAGCGCCCCTCCTTCCTGCTTTGTCTCCCCTGTTCTCTCCCGAAGATTGCAGATGTCTCTCAGAGGGATCTGTTTGCTAACCACTTTAAATGCAGTGCTGCAAAACCAGTACAAAAAAACAGTTGCAGGGGAGTAGAGCTGAGCCTGGCATGGATTCTCTGCATGGGGCTCTCAGGGAGTGAGTACCAAGGCTTGACCTTGTCATTGTCCTTGTTGGGGGCTCCTGATTCTGTCTTCCTGGGATGCAATTTGGGGAGGATCGCTGATAACCATTGGCATGGTGTGAGGTTTCCTGCCATTTTCTGCATGTGTTATTAGCATATTTTCCTGTTGTACGCCTGGTGGTTGCATAGTCCTAGAGCACGCTGTGCCCAAGCAGCTCCAACAAGTGTTCCTACCCTAGCGCCTGTAAGCACGCTGCAGTAAAAGCATAGTTAATGCGTCACTTCAGGCTACTGTGGCCTTAGCATGCACTGTTGTGATACTTGACTAAACTCTGTCTTCTTCCAGAAAATGCTGTAGAAAAGCAATGGGCAAAACTGAAAGGGGATATTTTAAGGACAACAAACCTTTTTGTTAGAAAAGTAAATAAAAGGAAAAGGAGGACACTATGGTTTTCAAAAGAAGTAGCTGAAAAGGTGAAGAAAAGTTGGCCTTCATAAAATACAACAGATCACAGAAAGAGGGATGGAGAAGGAGGTGATGGTGCCTTTGTTTGGATCTTTGGTGAGACCTAATTTGGACTGTTGTGTGCAGTTCTGGATATTGCACCTTAAGGAGCTATATGAGCAGGATGGGGCCGGTATGGAGGATGGCTACCGGGGTGGTCACTGGACTTCATCATGGCGCATTTGGGGACAGATTTAAAGGTTTCAGTGTGTGTACTTTGGAGGGGAGATATGATAGAGACATTCAAATGAGAGAAGGCTCTGCAACAATGGGGTGTGTGATGGAGGTGGGAGGGATAGACTCATGAGTGATATGGGGCTATTTTTTCCTCACTGAGGGAGTGGTGGATGCGTGGAGTAGTCTTCCAGTGGAGGTGGTTGAGACAGGGGTCTGTGTCTTGATTCGGGAAGATGGGGGACAAGCACAGAGGATCTCTAGGGGACAAAAAAGGGACTGTAGAGCTTAGCAGCTGCTATGGAAGGACAGACTGGATAGGCCATATGGTCTTTATTTGTCATCATGTTTCTATGTTACACAGGTCTTCTGGTTAATGTGGGGCACTAAAAGAAAGGTAGCCCCTTTTTCATAGAGTTGAGAATCTAGTCCAAGCATATAATAAAGCTAGGGAAGGGTATTTATTTGTTTACAACATTTATAAGCTGCTAAATCACATAGTTCATAGAGGCACAAAAAACATACACAATGTATATATAAAACAAATTATACAATAAGAACAAAAAATTCAAGCCCCAAATGCCTGACCAAACAAATGGCACTTCAGTAGCTTACAGAAAGATAACAAATCACAAGAACCCCTCAAAGAATTGGGCAAACAATTCCACAAATAAGGCACAGCAAGTGCAAAAGCACTCGACCAGGTAACGTGTAGACTAGTCGGGAAAGAAGGCAGCAAAGTAAGGGTATTGCAAATACCCCATCAAACCGGACAAACAGAAGTGTACCACATCTCCTCTTCCAATCGGAGCTTCAGCACTACACATAAAACCTTAAAATCAATCCTCTGTTGCATGGGTAACCAGTGTAAAGAGCATAAGCAAAGGGTAATATGATCAAACTGTGACTTACCTAAAACTACCCTTGCTGCCACATTCTGCGCCACCTGTACAGCTGACAAAGAAGAAGCTGGCAGTTCTAATAGCACCACATTGGCATAATCAAAGGCTGGATACAGCACTGCCTGGAACACCGAATGAAAGTCTGAAGGGCAAGCAGCAGCCGAAACTACTACAAAAGCCGAATTTGAAAGAATGAACGATGAACAAACTTAGCAACATGAGCGTGCATACTCAAACATGAATCCAAAGTTATGCCCAAGTAAACCACTTCACTATGAACGGTAACCAAATGCCCATTCAGCATCACTGCGGTAGGAGGCCAGGAGCAGGTCCTCAGAAAGCACACACAATAGGAACAGAGACAAAATCACGAGACAGAAACAGTACATCCATCTTTCTGTAGTTAATACACAAACCATCACTGGTTCTGCTCCTTCCTCTCCACACATACCTTCACCATCCAGGTCGTCTCCTCAGCCTCCCCAGTTACCTTCACTCCCTGTGGTGTCCCCAGGGCTCGGTATTGGCTCTTCTCTTTAATATATTTCTTGCCCAGCTTGCACTTATCATTCAACAATCTGGGGTCTCAGGATACTATTATGCTGACAACATAATTCTCCTATTTCGCACAAATTCTCTCACACCTGATTTAACCATATTGGACTCCTGCCTCTCCTGCATATCTTCCTGGTTAAATAGTAATATGCACCTTAACCCTTCAAAATCTGATGCTATTTGGTTTATTTTTGGTGCCTCCTGCCTCTCACTTGCTCCCATCTTATCTGGCACCCATATACCCCTCGTTTCATCACTCCGATACCTTGGAGTCACCTTCAACTCCTCCTTTCCTTTCATCAACATATCTCCTCACTTATTCGCCACTCTTTTGCTACCTTGTGCCAAATCCGCATCGTCCGTTCTTTCCTCTCCCTCTCATCACTAACCATACTTGTGCTGTCACCATCTCTAGGCTTGACTATTGTAATGTTGTTTTAGCAGGCCTGCCCCAATATCAACTCCACTGGTTGCAGCTCCTTCCAAATACTGCAACTCTCCTTTTCACTTACTCCTGTTCCGATCACATCACTCCCTTACTTATGTGTCTACACTGGCTCCTTCTCAAATTCAGGTTCATATGCAAGATACTCACTATTTGTCCACAAAATTGTTCATATTGGTACTCCCCAATACCTCGCCAATCTTATCCAATCTCACACTCCCCCCCCCCCCCACCTGCTCTGGACCGTCCATATAGGTTGCCTTTTCCTTCCCTCTCTTGTACGTGTACGCCTCAAACTCGCCCGTCATTCCACATTTTTCTTCTTGGCACCCATGCTTCGGAACTCATTGCCAATCACACTCTGCATCGAACAGTCCTTCCAAAAATTCAAAGCCATGTTCAAAACCCAACTATTCTACCTTGCCTTTGACCTCCCCTCCCCACCTCCTTGACTGCTCATCCCCCCCTCGCCTGGATAGCCTCTTCAATGAGCTTTCTTACACCTAAATCTTCCTTTTTTTCTCTCTGCCACTAGTTGTTCTCCTCGCTCTCTCTGTCCTATATATTAATGGTGTTCCTTTCTATTTCCTGCTGCAGCCCAATTTTGATTTGATCTGTAAACTGCTCTGAAGCTGATACCTTGGGCGGTCCATCAAGTGATGCAAACATAAATATTTGGAAGAACTTAGAGAAGTTAGGAAAGTGATCAGGAAAGCAAAGTTAAAAAATAAAAAGAAATAGCCAAAGCAATAAAATGGGAGGACAATACATTTTTAAGCGAGAGGAGGAAGTGCAAAAGTGGTATTGTCAGACTCTAGAGTGAAGGGGAGGAATATGTAGAAGCTGATGAGGATAAAGTAGGCTTGCTTAACAAATATTTTTGTTCTATGTTGACAGATGAAGGGCCAGGAGCAGCTCCTCAAAAAATACCCACAAATAGGAACAGGAGATCTTGAATGATTTTCAGGAGACTGTTCATGAGAAACTAGCTAAACTAAAATTGGAGACAGTGATGGGGCTGGATGGGATACATCCTAGAGTATTGAAGTAACTTGGGGGAGTTCTAGTGGCTACACTGTCTGACCTTTTTCAATGCTTTAGCATCTGGAGTGGTCCCAGAGGACTGGAGAAAGGCACATGTGGTCCCTTTACACAAAAGTGGAATTAAGGATGAGGTTGAGAACTACAGGCTGGTTAGTCTGACCTCTGTGGTGAATAAATTAATAGAAACTCTGCCAAAACAGAGGATAGTGAGGTTTCTGGAGTCCAAAGGCTTGCAGGATCCAAGGCAGCATGGGTTTATTAGAGGCAGCTCTGGTCAGACAAATCTGATTGATTTTCTTTGACTTGGTGACCAGAGAGTGAGTTCATTTATTTATTTAACTTATTTTGTTTACCGCTGTATTTTGCAGTCAGAGCAGTTTACATAGAATATTTAACAATAAGAATGTTACATAGAACAGGAATTGACAACTTTGTAACATTTGGTTTTCGCTGCTGTTATCCATCATTCTGTATAGGGAGAAACAAAAAAAGAGGGATCCAAATGGATTGGTTCTAGAACAGTTCAATCGTGTTAGGTTCTCTTTATGGGATTTCGTCATAATATTGATGGAATAAGTATGTCTTTAGGGACCTACAAAAGCTTAAGAGATCTGAATTGGATTGGAGTGCCTCAGGGAGTGTGTTCCAAGGGTTGGTGCATATAATGAGAATGCTCTAACGCAGGTTGTCTGGTTGCTCTTGACACTTGATGCAGGGGTTAAGAGAGTATTCCACATTCTGCATTCCACTTAGCCTTAATCTATTATCAGGTGTCCAATTGATAATGATTGTAAGCGAATATGCAGACAGCTTATGCAAGGTTTTGAAGGTCATGAGCAAGACCTTGTATTTTATTCGTTCAGCTATTATTAGCCAACATAGGTGTTTCAGTTTTGGCGTAATATGGTCTTATTTATGAGCCCCATGAAGGGTTCTTGCCATAGTATTTAGGGCCATTTGAAGTGGATGTAGGGTGCATTTCGGTAGGCCATGATTTATTTATTTATCGAGTTTTATATTCCACTTTTCCTTCAGTCAAAGTGGTTACAAAAAAGGGTGGGTAGAGGAGGCATTTAAGGGGGAGGGGAGAGGAAAACAATACAGAACAATAAACAATGCTGTAAGGTAATAGAGTGTGGGGATTATTGGTTGATGGAGTTATAGTGTACACCAAAGAGTAGTGTCTTGAGCATCTTCCTAAAATCCTTAAGGTCCTTTGTCGAGCGCATTGGTTTGGGGAGGGAATTCCAAAGTGTAGGTGAAGCGAGAGAAGGGGCTCTTTTGGTGGTGGATTGGTTGGCACGTTGGAAGCCGGGTGGAGTGATGATTTTGTTTGTCATGTTGCTTCGTCTGGGTCTTGAGCTGGAGTCCTTGGTTATAATGTGCTGTAGTGCAGAGGCTGAGAGGTTATGAAAGATTTTAAAGATATATTTAAGGTTGCTTTATATCTTATCCATGAGTGGATGGGTAGCCAATGCAGCTGCTGAAGTATTGGTGTGATGTGCTCGCTTCTTGCAGTGTTTGTAATGATCCGGGTCGCCATGTTTTGTACCAGCTGTAGGGGGTGGAGATATTGCTTGGGCAATCTTTGATAGAGTGAGTTGGCATAGTCCAGTATAGGTGTGATGTGATATATTGAAAAAAGTCCAAAATGTGGAAAGATGAGGGCTTGAAGGACTGTTCGATAATTGCTTGATTAGAGTAGGGGACATAATGACGGCGGGCTTGTATCTTATGGTAAATGGATTTGGTGGTGATGTTAATGTGAGAATGCATAGTAAGTTATTGATCAATGGTGATGCCGAGGTAACGAACCTCTTGTTTTACCTGTAGCTCTGAGTGCTTTACTTTCACAGTTGGTGAAGGGATAAATGATTGGTCTCTGGTTATAAATTATACCTCAGTCTTTTTGCAGTTGACCAAAAGGTTGTGCTTGGTGAGCCACTGAGAGACTGTATTGAAGCAATTTAATAGTTTGGTGTAGTTGGACTTTTCCATGGAGAATAGTGCATATATCAGAATGTCTGCATACATATATGTAAAGAATGCCAAAGGACTGGATGAGGGAGCGTACTGGTTGAATATATAGATTGAATAGCAAGGAGGAGCATGCCGACCCTTGTGGGACTCCTGGTGCTTGAATGTATATGTTTGAATCTGAAGAGTGGGCCCCTGTTTTCACTTGTTGGCAGCCACTCAGGTAGGACTGGAACCAGTCTAGCACAGTATGTGTTAACTCCACTTTGTGTAGGCAGCCTATCATGGTTTCATGGCTAATGGAATCAAAAGCTGAGGCGATATCCATAAATATTAGTATGAATCCTTGTTTCTGCTTGTCAATGCCCCTGAGTCTATCCCAGAGGGAGGTTAGTAGAGTTTCCATGCCATGGTCTTTAAAACCATGTTGGTGTGGGTCCAATATTACATGAGAATCTACATGATCCTGAAGTTGCTGTTAAACCACCATCTCAATGACTTTTGCCAAGAATAGTAAACTGAAGATGGGTCGATAGGGAGGTTATGTTGCTAGGATCGAATTTCTTGTTGTTGAGGCTGGCAATGAAGGGACTCAGTTCAGAGCATGCATGTTTAACCCCACTAGTCAGACATGGGTTAGTTGCTGAGGTAGTAGTGTTGAGGTCATGGATTATGTTTTCCAGGTGTTCCTGCATGACCAGATTGAAATGTGAAAGTTTGGGAGTAGAGGTGGGACCAAAAAGGATGCTTACTGAGGTGGGGGATGTCCAGGTTATTTGTTCTGGAGATAGGACACAAAGGCTTGGGGGTATGGTTTATTGGAGTCGGGGTGTTCAGTGGGGTCTTTTAGCATGGATTTTACAATGTCAAACAGTTTTCTAGGGTGATTTAATATGGAGATGAAGAGCTTTTTGTGATGTTCCTTCTGTTTCTGATTAATGAGATTGTGGTGTTCTGCAGGCTAGTCATGTAGGCATCACGATAGAATGAGTTTGATGTGTTGCCATTTGCATTCTAGTTTCCGGAGTTCTAACTTTGATTTTTGTAGCTCTGATGTGTACCAAATGGCTGCATGGGTCCTTTTGGGACATTTTAAGGATTGGGGAATGCTGAATCATTGCTTAAGGTGGTGTTCCATGTATCGATGAGTGTCTGTCATGTCAGGTTTGAGTTTGGGAAGAATATCCTCTAGGAGGGCTATCAAAACAATGGAAACAACGAGTGAAAGTATGGTTTTGAGTGTTGTCAGGTTGCATTGTAATGTGAGGTATGCAGAAGAGAATTAGAAGAAGAGAGTTGGACCCAGGGAAAGCCCTAGATGTGGTGTACTTAGTTTTTAGTAAGCCGTTGGGAGATTGAAACTAAGATAAGCACAGTTTCTTATGCATATGTTGAAATATAAGTCTGATAAGCAACATAAATGGTCGTTGATGCAAGAAGGAGCGCTAGTATGTTTAAAAAGTGAAACCGAAATTGCAGCTCCAGGGAGATCTGAGACCAGTTGCTTAAAGATTTATATCAGTAATGGTTGAAATGTATCTGGTAGAAGAAGTTATGGGAACAAGAATATAATTGAATTTCCACAGTTGTAGATTGAGCAACACACAGTTTAGTCTCAACAGTAGATTTGCTCTAAGAAGAGACCATTCAATTTATTGTTGAGAACAATCATGGAAGGTCATACAATTTGGAAGGAAACGTTTAGTTTTACGGAGGATCACATATCTGACCTATGTAAAGAAAACACTCCCTTTTCGTTAGAAGAAACTGATTCACTTCAAACAGACATAGCCACTTGGGATGAGCTATTGAAAACTGAAAAGAAAATAGTTAGATCGGAGCTTCATAGACTTTCTTTAATTGAGTACATCAGAAGACGTCACATCCCGAGGGGATTACGCATGTATAAAGAACCAAAAATGTTCACGGCAGACACCGCTTTCATAGAACAATGGAACCAGATTTTAAACAAATGCTCCCTGGACCTAATGGTTCTAATTGTAGACACCACAAGAAGACGTTTAGAGGCATTGCAGAAATAAGTAGAATCTTTACTGACAAAACTGAAAGATTCCAGATCTAGTGACAATTATTTCAAGAATTTAACAGAATCCAAGCAAACATTGGATACATTAAGGAAAGAGGTGAAAAAGATCAAAATGAAAAAAACTGCAAAGGGATTACGAGGATTACACCACCGGTTAGGTCTATCCTTGGATGAATCTGAAGAAAAAAGAGAAGAAATCGCGACAGCGAGTGGGGTTCATTGACAGCTCAGAAGACAATTATTCATCGGCCTCCAGCAGACCCTCAAAAGAGGATTTTTCCGAAGACGGGGATCGTCGAAAGAAAAAGAAAGAAGAAAAAAGTTTAACAAAGAACCGAGGGAGAGGGAAGCGTCAAAATTAAACCAAAATAATGAGAACGAGCTTGGCCCAGAATCCATAGTGATTAATGCATATGGGTACACTTTGCCTTTAACACAAATACAACTTTTAGAAAAAGGTTTATCCTTTGTACCCAAAGCGGGTTTTGATATGTTTAGTTTTCGGATAGATTTTGAACAACTTATAAGGAAATTAAATTTGAAGATATTTTTTGCTAGATCAGGTGAAAGGGAAGAGAACTCTTTAACAAATGAGCCTAAACGGATAAGCTTGCCGATCAAATCGACCTGGTCCCCTCCGGGACCGCTACACACAGCATTGGCTCTATTTAGGACACTGGTTCTGCAGGATGTAGCTTCATCTGGGCAGACTAGATGGACCATACTGGTCTTTATCTGCCGTCATTTACTATGTTATATTTGTAGAGGACACCAGACCAAAGACGTTGAATGCCCTCACGACAATAGAAAATACCACTCTAACTGAGCTGCGATCCCGCTCTGACCTGGTAATAAGGAGAGCTGACAAGGGAGGAGGGATAGTGATCTTGAACTGAGATCAATATTTGCAGGAGGCGTATAGACAGCTGCTACAAGCAGAGATGTACACAATATTGGAGCAGGATCCAACGACTAACTTAAAGGAATTGATTAAAACGATTACATCCAAAGCGCTGGAGGATAAACTCATTACTAAAAAAGAATGGACTTTTTTGAATGTAAGAGACCCCACGATGGCGAAATTCTATCTCGTACCCAAAATACATAAGAGCATATCCAATCCCCTGGGGAGACCCATAGTGTCCACACGAGGGTCAATATTAGAACCACTGTCGATTATATGTTGATTCTTATTTGCGCCCTTTAGTTTCTACTATACCCTCATATGTCCGCGACACTACTCATTTCTTACAAATATTGGGACAACACTCCCATTGGGCATCGATGGATAGTATCTGGATGGCCACTTTAGACATTGTGTCATTATATACTAATATCCCCCAAGATCGGGCATATGCGGTAATGTTATCAGCCCTAAAGAGTAGGGGAGACCTTTCAGATCGACAGTTAACATTTCTAGCTGATCTAGTTCAACTGGTCCTATTCCAAAATCATTTTGTATTTGAAAACAAAGTTTATCATCAGAATACAGGAGTAGCAATGGGAGCGACCTGTGCCCCATCAGTGGCTAACCTATTCATGGGCTCCTTTGAAGAGAAATGGTTGGGGGCGTCGATGTATCATCAACATATTAAACTGTGGTGCTGGTACATTGACGACATTTTCATGCTATGGGATGGGCAACAACAACAGCTGGAGGAGTTTACAAAGTGGTTGAACGGAAGAGAAAAGACAATCCAGTTCACCTGCAGCAGCAATAGTCAAACAATCACATTTTTGGATGTTGAGGTGGCGAAAGGTACACACCCTATTGGATCACCACTGTCCATAGTAAATCTACAGATAAAAATGCGCTCTTGCATTATCGTAATATACACCCTCAACGTCTAAAGACGGCCTCCCTTTTTCACAGTTTCTCCGTTACAGACGGAACTGTTCGGATATTACAGAGTTTAAAGTCCAGTGTAAGAAATTGAAAGATAGATTTAGAACCAGGGGCTACCCCAAACATATTATAGAACGAGCCTATAAACGAGCTCTCTTTAATAATCTTGAATTATTATTAACCCCAAATACCAAAAGTCATGTAGACGAGAATAACATCAACTTGGTAACAAAATATTCGGCGTATAGTAATCAGATACAACGGATACTAAAAAAAACATATGAATGTTATACATAGCATCCCGGAGTTGAAAGGAAAACACATATGTTGTGTTTGGCAATGACAAAGAAACCTTAAAGAATTATTAAGTCCTGCAGTATTGAAGCCTTTGATATTGGAGAGAGCAATAGAAACTCCTGGTCACTATAAATGCAGAGAGTGTAAGATCTCTGAAGTTACTGTGGAAATTTCAAGTTTTGAATACCATGGGAAATGATATGATTTAAAACACAGAACTTCCTGTAATACAAGATACGTAGTCTACTGTATACAATGTCCGTGCCAATTGATGTACATAGGAAAAACAATTCGCCCATTTAAACTTCAAATGTCAGAACATCGTAGCAAATTAAAATGTAGAATTATCACAGCTCCCATTGTTGAACATTGCCTTGAAAAAGGACATAAATTCGAGGATTTACAATGCTTTTGCATCAATCAAACACTGGGAGGATACGATGGGAAATCTAAAGACCAGACATTGGTGATTAATGAACAACGCTGGATTTATAAGCTGCAATCAGTTATCCCAGGGGGCTTAAATGCACAGATCGATTGGAACATGTGCATTTAGCCCTAATAGTGAAAACGAGCCTAGATGAGCAGAATGAATTAATGGGAAACATGTTGATCCTATAAGCATTAATTGATGGAAAGTCTGACATAAAAAGCCCGCAGAGACGGATAGTCCGCATGCGCGGTGTTTTTGAACTAATTGACTGAAGAGGAAGGAACATATCCAGCATGTAAAGTCCGCTAATAGAATTGTGTAAGAAACTGCGGATGGGCCAGGTATGGGTAAAGTTCTTTATGATGGAAAGATATTAACATTTGATTCCACTTTGTAATAGAATCGTGCGTTTGAAGATAACAGGCTGTGCGAGAAACCCCTAAAGAAACGTATGATAGTGAAACGCGATAGCGCTGAAGATGGCATTGGGAGATTGAAACTAAGATAAGCACAGTTTCTTATGCATATATTGAAATATAAGTCTGATAAGCAACATAAATGGTCGTTGATGCAAGAAGGAGCGCTAGTATGGTTAAAAAGTGAAACCAAAATTGCAGCTCCAGGGAGATCTGAGACCAGTTGCTTAAAGATTATATCAGTAATGGTTGAAATGTATCTGGTAGAAGAAGTTATGGGAACAAGAATATAATTGAATTTCCACAGTTGTAGACTGAGCAATACACAGTTTAGTTTCTTTAGTAACCCTTTGACACTGTTCCACACAGGGAACTTATAAATAAATTAAGCACCCTAAGGATGGACCCTAAAGAGAGTCACTGGGTTAGAAATTGGTTGAATGGGAGGCAACAAAGGGCACAGATAAATGGCACTTACTCTGTGGAGAATATTACCAGTGGTGTGCTGCAGGATCTGTCTTTGTTCCGATTCTTAACATTTTTGTGAATAATAATGCAAAAGGGCTATCTGGTAAGGTTTGCCTCTTTTCAGATGATACTAAAATCTGCAATAGAGTAGACACCCAGGAAGGAGTAGATAACATGAGGAGGACTCTAGCTAAGCTTGAAGAAGGATCGAGAATTTGGCAGCTGGGATTTAATTAAAAAAAAAAAATACAGGGTCATGCATTTGGCCTGCAAAAATCCAAAGAAGTGGTACAGTGTAAGGGCTGAGGTACTAATGTCCATGAAAGAAGAGCAGGACCTTGGCGCGATTGTTTCTTTCTGATGATCTTAAAGTGACTAAACAGAAAAGGCAACAGCAAAAAGCCAAAAGGATGCTTGGGTGCACAGGAAGAGGAATAGCCAGCAGAAAAAAGGAGGTGATAGTGCTTCTGTATAAGTCTTTTGTGAGATCACATTTGGAATATTGTGTGCAATTCTGGAGACCACACCTTCAAAAGGATGTAAAGAAAATGAAGTTGGTGCAGAGGGTGGCTACCAGAATGGTCAGTGGTCTTCGTTATTTATTTATTTTATTTATTTATTTAGACAGTTTTGTATACCACCTTATCCTTCAATCAAAGTGGTCACAACACAATTGGAGGATACATTTAACACGAGGGGATATGAGACACACACACTAATACTTACAGGGAACATGGGCAATGGAGGGTTAAGTGGCTTGCCAAGACCACAAGGAGCACCTGTGGGACTAGAAACCCCAGTCCTTCCAGCCCAAGGTTGCTGTCCTCTAGTGGGATTTGAATCCCCAGCCTTCCGGCCTGAAATACCTTGCCCCAACCACTAGCCCACTCCTCCACTCATAAATGTGCAGTTATAAACAATGTGGGGACAGACATGGAGATCTCAATATGTATACTGTAGAGGACATATGATAGAGATGTTTAAATAACTCCATGGCATAAATGCACAGGGGGAAAGCCTCTTTCAATTGAAAGAAAGCTCTGCAATGAGGGGGAATCGGATGAAGGTGAAAGGGGATAGACTCAGGAGTAATATAGAAACATAGAAATATGATGACAGAAGAAGACCACATGGTCTATCTAGTCTGTCCTTCCATATCAACAACTACAGTCTCCTTTTTTCCTTTGAGATCCTCTGTATTTGTCCCATGCTTTTTTGAATTCAGTTACTGTCCTCATCTCTACCACCTCCACTGGGAGACTATTCCATGGATCCACCACTCTTTCGGTAAAGAAATATTTCCGCATATCACTCCTGAATCTATCCCTCTTCACCCTCATCCCATGTCCCCTCGTAGCAGAATTTGCTTTCAATCGAAAGAGGCTATCCCCCTGCACATTTATGCCACGGAGGTATTTAAACATCTCAATCATATCACCTCTATCCCGCCTTTCCTCTAAGGTGTACATATTAAGATCCTTAAGTCTGTCCTCATATGCTTTACAGTATAATGAAGACCACTAACCATTTTAGTAGCCACCCTCTGTACTGACTCCATCCTGTTTATATCCTTTTGAAGGTGCGGTCCTTAGCTTGCTGATCCACATTGTGTTATCACTGAGGAAGATTATTATAAAGGGGAGTTTCTGCACAAACTCTCAAAGATTAGCAAATCGGAAAACCAGAAACTATATTTGACTGGCTTCTGGCTTTTGTGAAATATATATTAATTTATAATAAATGTGGCAGAGTACATTAGTGGATCTTTGAGCATGGTGCTTCCTGTGCTATGTTGCATCTTCAGATATGGCTTATTTTTAGATTTCAGTTTATACCACAGAGTACTGTGATACTTTATGCATGTCGGTGCAGCGTCTTTGTGCATCAGTACACTTTCCTGTACCCAGATGCTGTAATCTCATTTCAGTACTGTGGATGTGTAATTATATACAGTAGGCATAAAGTACTTATTAGCTATAATTAAAATGAACATAAAATGGAAAGTAAAAAGGTGTTAGAAGCCTAACACATGAAAATAGGCAAATAATAATAATGTCGAAAAAGGCTATATTTAAATTACTATAGTCTTAAAGCAGCAGAGTTGTGGATTTCATGGGGAAAAACTATAGACTGACAGAAAATAATAAAAATAAGCTGTTTGGGCTTTTATTTTTTTATAAGTACTCCAACATGACCATAACTGGGATAGCATTATATTGGGCTATAATCTATTCAGGAAGGACAGGGAAGGCAAAAAGGGATGAGTGGCGGTGTATTTAAAAACAAAAAATCGAAAGCAGTAAAATTGGAGGACTTACAAGGTGAGGACGTTCAGGAGCATTTATTTACATTGGTGTGATATACAGGAAAAGATAGATTTAATTATAGTTTGAAGAAGTTCTCAATATTGCTGTGAATGGGGAAGCGCTATTGATAGGTGATTACAATTTGCTGTATGTTGACTGGAACATCCTGACCATAGTACCATCCAGAGGTAGGGAAATCTTGGCTTCTCTGTAGTCTGAAATGTTCAGTATCTGCAAATAGAACTCATTGCAAGAGCCGATACTGAACCTAGAGCTTAAGAACGGGAAAAGCTTTTCTGATGACATCCGATGATTATTAGATGGTATGGTTCAGCATTGAGACACACATATCTCAAGAACATAAGAACATAAGATATGCCATACTGGGTCAAACCAAGGTCCATCAAGCCCAGTATTCTGTTTCCAACAGTGGCCAAACTAGGTCATATGTACCTAGCAGTTTCCCCAAGAGACACAAGTTCCACAATGCTTGTACTGGGTCAAGCATTGATATCTTCGGTCACTTCTTAATAATGGTTTATGGACCTTTCCTCCAGGAACTTGTCCAAACCTTTTTTAAACCCAGCTACACTAACAGCCTTTACTACATCCTCTGGTAACAAATTCCAGAGTTTGATTACACGTTGAGTGAAAAAATATTTTCTTTTGTTGGTCTTAAATAGTTTACCCTGTAGCTTCATTGCATGTCCCCTAGTCTTTCTATATTCTGATAACGTAAACAATCGATCTATGTTTACCCGTTCCATTCCGTTCATTAATTTATAGACTTCTATCATATCTCCCCTCAGCCGTCTCTTTTCCAGTTTAAAGAGCCCTAACCTTTTTAGCCTTTCTTCATAGGAGTATCCTTCCATCCCCTTTACCATTTTGGTGGCTCTTCTCTGAACCTTTTCTAAAATCGCTATATCCTTTTTAAGATACGGCGACCAGAATTGCACACAATATTCAAGGTGCGGTCTCACCATGGAACGATATAGAGGCATTATAATATCTTTTGTGTTATTTTCCATTCCTTTCCTTATCATACCTAGCATTCTATTTGCTCTCTTGGCCGCCGCTGCACACTGGGTCGAGGGTTTTTACATGGTATCCACAATGACGCCTAAATCTTTTTCCTGGGTGGTGGTTCCTAATGTGGAACCTTGCATCGTGTAACCATAGTTTGGGTTGTTCTTCCCTAGGTGCATAACCTTGCACTTGTCCACATTAAATTTCATCTGCCATTTTGATGCCCAGTCTTCCAATTTATCAAGATCCTCTTGCAATTTTTCACAATCCTCTTCGGTTTTAACAACTTTAAATAGTTTTGTGTCATCTGCAAATTTGATAACCTCACTCGTTATTCCACTTTCCAGGTCATTTATGAATATGTCAAAAAGCAGCGGACCCAGCACAGATCCCTGGGGTACACCACTATTCACCTTTCTCCATTGGGAAAATTGGCCATTTAGCCCTACCCTCTGCTTTCTATCTTTTAACCAGTTCCTGATCCACAATAGAACACTGCCTCCTATCCCATGACTCTTTAGTTTTGCCAAAAGTCTCTGATGAGGAACCTTGTCAAAGGCTTTCTGAAAGTCCAGATACACAATATCAACCGACTCACCTTTGTCCACCTGTTTATTCACTCCTTCAAAAAAACATAACAGATTAGTAAGACAAGATCTTCCTTGTCTAAAGCCATGTTGGCTGTCTCCCATTAGGTTGTGACTATCTACATGCTGAGTAATTTTATTCTTTATGATGGTTTCTACCATTTTTTCCCGGTTCTGACGTCAGGCTCACTGGTCTGTAGTTTCCCGGATCACCCCTGGAACCCTTTTTAAAAATTGGTGTTACATTGGCGATCCTCCAATCTTCAGGTATTAGAGATGATTTTAATGATAGTTCACAGATTACTGATAGCAGGTCTGCAATCTCATATTTCAGTTCTTTCAACACCCTTGGATGTATACCATCCGGCCCAGGTGATTTGCTACTCTTCAGTTTATCTAATAGTTGTAAGACATCTTCCCGATGTATCGATATTTCCTTCAATTCTTCCACACCTTTAAATACCACTTCCGTCATGGGTAACATCCCTACATCTTCCTCAGTAAAGACCGAAGCAAAGAATTCATTCAGTCTCTTCGCTATCGCCTTATCGCCTCTTAGTGCTCCTTTAACCCCTTTATCATCTAATGGACCAACTGACTCTCTCACAGGTTTTTTGCTACAAATGTACTTGAAAAGGTCTTTATTTCGCGTTTTTGCTTCCGCAGCAAGCTTCTTCTCAAATTCTCTCTTTGCCTGCTTTATCAATGCCTTGCATTTGACTTGACAAATAGGGTGACCTACATGGAGCAGTGGGTACACACCTAAACAAAGACATGGAGAGGGATGACCTGCACGGAGCGGCAGATGCAACTACTCTTACCGACTTGCTGGGCAGACTAGATGGACCATACTGGTCTTTATCTGCCATCATTTACAATGTTACATGGACATAATTCATTCAAAAGTGAAGGTTCTAGACTTAGAAAATATAACTTTGTCAAGATGGGAGCATACCTCAAAAAGTCATTAGATGGATGGGACCATCTAGTGGAAACAGAAAAGCAGAGGGCAAAACCAAAAGGAGATATATTAAGAGCAATCACTAGGAAGCAAAGGTTAGTGGTAGTTTATGACTCCCTTCTGAGGGGCACAGAGGCATCTATCTGTCATTCAAATATGATGTCTCAGGAGCTGTGCTGTCTACTTGGTACCAAGATTTGAGATGTTAGAGTTTCTAAGTCTCCTCAAGACTGCTATTATCCAATGTTGCTCATCCATATTGGCACAAATGATGCTGCTAGGTTCCCACCCGAGCATCAAAAGTGACTTTGTGCCTCTGAGAAAAAAGGTGAAGCAGATATGTAGTTAGTATACTCTTCAGTCCTTCCTCTCAAGGCTGGTTGAATGACTCGCATCCTGGAGATGTTGAACATTTAGTCTTTCTGGACCATGGCATGATTTTCCTAGGACTGTTGAGTAGAGATGGCATCCACCTATTGAAGGAAGAGGTAAAGTGTCTTCAGCAACAGACTGGCTAATCTACTGAGGAGTGCTATAAACCATGATTATTGGGGATGGCTGAATAAAGCCCCCAGGTAAGAAAAAAATAGATTAGTATAGAAAAGAAGAAAAAAAGGGCAACATCTGGAGAGCTGCATATGCAAATTCCCATAGTATGATAAATAAAGTCCTAGATTAAAAACCTGTAAAGGAAGAGGTTGATTTGGATATAGTGGAAATCATGAAGACATGGTAAACAATGACGGATGTAGTTATACCAGACTAATCTATTCAGCAGAAGAAAAAGAGAAGCAGTGGCACTACATGTAAAAAGATAGCATTGAAGCTACAGAACTGCGGGGCTTACAAGGGAAGGAGAAGGCATTATAGGTTTGTCTGGAAAGAGGGAAGGGAAAATCTATTTACATTGGTATGATATACAGACCACCTTCGCAGGCCAAAGAAATAGAGATTTAATTGAAAAAAAAATTAAATATTGCTATGAAAGGGGAAGAAAATTTTGATTTGCCAGATGTTCATTGGGACATCCCTGCTGTGCTGTCATCCAGAAGTAGGGAGATCTTGGATTTTCCACAGGGAGAACTGTTCCAGCACCTAGTAACGAAGCCCACGCAGGAGGGGAGAATACTAGATTTAGTGCTTACAAATGGCAAGAGTGTTTCTGTTGTTGTGGGTGATCACTGAATGGTCTATTTCAGTAAGAGGATGTGGATAGAGATGGTTCATTCAAAAGTGAGGGTCCGGGAGGAAGTGATGTCGCTGGAAAAGATGGTGGTCTGAACCTATGGCTTCACAGAACCCGCTGCAAAGTAAGCAATTTATACTATTTATTTAGCAGAAATTCCAAAATGTAAGCAGAAATAGTGCTGGATACTAGTCCAATATTAGTAGCACAGTTAGGAATTGAGAAAGTGTGCTGTAGACCCTCAGGTTTTTTCATATGAGAGAATGGTCAAGCCAAGAAACAAGAGCAGCAAGATAACCCCTGGGAAGGTGATATTGTAGTGGAGACTGGCAGGAAAGGGCCAGCGACTCAGTCTAAAGAAGATGAGTAGGTATCCCCGAGAGATTACGTCGGTGTTTCCAAGATCTAAAAGCAAAGCTGGCTACAATGTGCTCTGAAATCCCATCATTGAGGGGTAGCCTCAAGGGGAGCTGGAAGAGATCCAGTGGTGGGTAGAGGAGGAGGAAACTTGGCTTGATGACCATGGAGAGTTTACAGCTGAACTGGACAAACAAATTAACTGCTTGGAACAAGTTAATAAGAATTTGGCGGATAAACTGGAAGATGTTGAAAACCGCACATGGAGAAACGAACTGCACTTTCATGGAGTACTAGAAGGTCTGGAGTAAATGAACTACTCTGAGGTAATCATGAAAATAGTTAAGTGCCTGCTAGCTCAGGATAATGAGGCTGGGAAAGAAATTTTCATGAAACTGGAGAGGGAGTATTGGGTATTGGGGCCAACAAAGAGAATTTATCCAGAGACATTAAGAACATAAGAACATAAAATATGCCATACTGGGTCAGACCAAGGTCCATCAAGCCCAGTATCCTGTTTCCAACAGTGGCAAATCTAGGTCACAAGTACCTAGCAGTTCCCTAAAAGACACAGGTTCCACAGTGCATGTACTGGGACAAGCAGTGGATATCCCAAGTCCACTTTTAATAATGGTTTATAGAACTTTCCTCCAGGAACTTATCTAAACCTTTTTTTAAACCCAGCTACACTAACAACCTTTACTACATCCTCCGGAATGAATTCCAGAGTTTGATTACACGTTGAGTGAAAAAATATTTTGTCTTATTAGTCTTAAATAGTTTGCCCTGTAGCTTCATTGCATGTCCCCTAATCTTTCTATATTTTGATAGCATAAACAATCGATCTATGTTTACCCGTTCCACTCATTCATTGATTTATAGACCTCTATTATATCTTCTCTAAGCCGCCTCTTTTCCATGTTGAAGAGCCCTAATCTTTTTAGCTTCTCTTCATAGGAGTGTCCTTCCATCCTCTTTACCATTTTGGTGGCTCTTCTCTGTACCTTTTCTAATACTGCTATATCCTTTTTAAGATACAGCAACCAGAATTGCACACAATATCCAAGGTGCGGTCGCAGCATAGAATGATACAGAGGCATTATAATAGCCTTTGATTTATTCTCCATTCCTTTCCTTATGATACCTAGCATTCTATTTGCTCTCTTGGCTGCCACTGCACACTGAGCGGAGGATTTCAACATGTTATCCACAATGACGTTTAAAGCTTTTTCCTGGGTGGTGGTTCCTAATGTGGAACCTTGCATTGTGTAGCCATAGTTTGGGTTGTTCTTTCATAGGTGCGTAACTTTGCACTTGTCCACATCAAATTTCATCTGCCATTTGGATGGCCAGTCTTCCAATTTATCAAGGTCCTCTTGCAATTTTTCACAATCCTCATGGGTTTTAACAACATTGAATAATTTTGTGTCATCTACAAATTTTGATTACCTTGCTGCTTATTCCCATTTCCAAGTCATTTATGAATATGTCAAAAAGCAGCGGACCCAACACCAGATCCCTGGGGTACTCCACTATTCACCTTTCTCCATTGGGAAAATTGGCCATTTAGTCTTATCCCTCTGCTTTCTATCTTTTAGTCAGTTCCTTATCCACAATAGTACTCTTCCTCCTATCCCATGACTTTAATTTCGCCAAAAGTCTCTCATGAGGGATCTTGTCAAAGACTTTCTGAAAATCCAGATACACTAGATCAGGCATTTCTCCAGGACCAAACAGGAAGTCAGTCCTCACATATGGGTGTCATCGGCGCCGATGAAGCCCCAGCGGAGCATTTCCCCAGCTTTCTATGAAAGCCTTTGGGAATGCAGGCACGCAAGCGCGGTTCCCTTCCCGCCTAAAGGTGCCATCTTACCTCAGTCTCTTTTTTTCCGTGAAGCCCGTTGGACGTATGTCCCGTTTTCCCGGTTAAAATCAGATTTTTAGCAATTTTTTACTCTTTTTTTTTTTTTCTACCAGTTCGACGCCGGTTCCTCTCCCGCCGGGTTCGGTACACCGGTATCGAGCCCGATTCTTCTTTTTTGGTTTTTGCCCTTCGTGGCTGGTGTTCGCACCCTTTTTTCTCTTTTTCCCTGGAAGGCCGGTCCTTTGACCTCGCGGGGACTCTTTTTTTTTCCCCGATGGCTTCCAGTGGCTTTAAGAAGTGTGATCGGTGTAAGAAACTAATGTCTCTCACTGAGACACACGACTGCTGCCTTCGGTGCCTCGGCCCTGACCACGATCCTAAGTCGTGCGGGGCCTGTGGAAAAATGTCTTCCAAGGCACTACGGAGTCGACAGCAGCAAAAGGAAAGGCTTTTCTCGGACTCAGCCTCCGGCCGGACCCGGACCTCGTCTGAGACCTCGACATCTCGGGATTCTGATCCCGAGCGCTGTCGAAGCTCCTCGGACAGGGGGTCCCCCGACCGGGAACGCAAGAGGAAGAAGTGGCTTGCGAGGGCATCGTCGGAAGAGGTCCCTGGCTTCTCGAGGGCCGGGTCTAAGACCCCCGACCGTCGCCCCGGGCCTGTGGAACCGGAGAAGCCTGCCAAAGTTCCTCATGTGGAGCCGTAGTCCTCGTGGACTTTCCTCCCAGGGAGCCGACGTCGGGCCTGGCACCGCCGGGGCCCGAGTCGGTGGCTGCTGCGTCTCCCGAGCTGAGTCTCAGGATGACAGCCTTGGAGAGCAGAATGTCTGCCTTCATGGAGCAGCAGCGGGCACTGATGGCCAGCCTTCGGACTCACCGCAGTCTGAACCCCGGAGTAGGTCCCCTCCGGAGGACACCCGGTTCTTGGAGTTTGTCTGGGATATGGCCACTGCCTTGGCTATTCCGGCGGATCCCGAGGAAGAGCCTCGAGCTGAAGAGCTCGAGGCCCTACAGTATGACTCTCCTCCGAAGGAGGCCTTTACTGTCCCGGTTCCTCTGATGCTGGAACGGCTCCTCTTCCGTATGTGGGAGGCACCGGCCTCGGCACCGGTTCTTAGCAAGCAGGTCGATTCCATCTATTGACTCCGGAAGAGCCCTGGGTTTCAAAAGACACAGCTACCACACCATTCCATGGTTGTGGAATCGGCCATGCATCGTCTGAAGAGTCAGAAGATGCACTCCGCAGTGCCTCCTGGCAGGGAGGCCCGAAACCTAGATGGCGTTGGTAGAAAGTGTTTTCAGGGCTCGATGCTTGCTTGCTGTGTCCAGTCTTACCAGCTGTACATGGGCATGTACTTGCGGGATCTGGCCAAGAAGTTGGCCGGATTCTCTGCTGGTCTCTCCGGGGAACCCTTGCAGAGATTTAAGTCCTTGTCCTCGGGGATTCGGGACCGCTCGAAGTTCATGTCCCGTGCTGCCTACGATGGCTTCGAGGCTTCGGCCCGAGTTGTGGCAGCCGGCATCGCGGCTCGAAGCCAGGCATGGCTGCAGTCATCGGACCTCAAGCCATGGGTTCAGGACAAGTTGGTTGATGTCCCTTGCCGAGGTAAAAACCTTTTTGGCAAGCCCATGACCGAGAAGGCCGCACAGCTCGAGTCCGAGCACCTCACCCGGACAAGGCTGTTGAGGAAGACCTCTGCCCCTTCTCATAAAAAGAAGGGCTCGGGTAAAAAGCCCTTTTACCCGAGGAAGGGCACTGCCTACAAACAGTACCCACATTATCAGGCTGCCCAAGCTGCCCCCCAGGGTCAGCAAGCCAAGGGCCAGGGTAATGGGCCCTATAGGCAGAGGACCCCCAAGCCTCCGGCCCCTGCTACCACTCATCAGAGTGGGGGTTTTTGACTCCTTGAGCATAGCCTCTCCTCCACTGCTCTCCCAACCCTGCACAGGAGTTCGTCTTGCCCTCTTTGCCCACCAATGGCCCCTTATCACCGGAGATAGTTGGGTGCTGGAGATAATCCACCAGGGATATGCCCTCCATTTCCACCAACTGCCACCCCCATATTTTCCAGGGGAGCCTCCAAGGCCTCCTCTGCACACAGACCTTCTCTGTCAGGAGCTTCAGGGTCTGTTGGTGGACAGGGCAGTGGAGCCTGTGCTTCCCCACTTGCAAGGTCACGGATTCTACTCCAGGTATTTCCTGGTGCCCAAAAGGACCGGTGGCCTTCGTCCCATTCTGTACCTCAGGAACCTCAACAAGTTCCTAGTGAAAGCAAAGTTCAAGATGCTTACTCTTGGAACCCTTCTGCCCTACCTCCAGCAGGGAGATTGGCTATGCTCCTTAGATCTAAAGGATGCGTACACTCACATCCTTATTCATCCAGACCACAGAAAGTACCTAAGGTTCATCGTGGGAGGAAACCATTATCAGTACAGAGTGCTGCCTTTCGGCCTCACCTCCGCCCCCAGAGTGTTTACAAAGTGCTTAGCAGTGGTGGCGGCCTACCTGAGAAATCAGGGCATCTTTGTCTTCCCCTATCTGGACGACTGGCTCATCAGGGGTCAGACAGGTCAAGAGGCCAATCAAGTCACCCTCAGGACCATTGCTCTTCTACAACGCCTGGGGTTTGTCATAAACTTCGCAAAGTCCACTTTGCTCCCTTCCCAGAACTTAGAGTTCATAGGGGCAAGGTTGGACTCTCTCCTGGCAAAGGCATTCTTGCCAGAAAACAGAGCCCGAAGGTTAATGGCCTTGGCAAGTAAGTTTCTCAGCAGGTCCCTGGTCTCCGCCAGACTCTGCTTGCGGCTTCTAGGCCACATGGCTTCGACAGTACATGTGACCCCCAATGCCAGGCTCCATATGAGGCCTGCACAGTGGTGCCTTCAGTCTCAGTGGTCACAGGCCACAGGCAGCCTCAGAGACAGGATAAGGGTGTCCAGACCATTTCTGCACTCCCTCAACTGGTGGCTACACCCACCCAATCTGCTGAAAGGGGTGACCTTTCAGATTCCAGATTACACAGTGATGCTAACAACAGATGCCTCCCTGCTAGGCTGGGGAGTGCATTGTCTGGGCAAGTGCACCCAGGGCCTCTGGTCTCCCTGGGAAGCTGCACAGCAGATCAATCTCCTCGAACTCCAAGCTATTTGATTAGCACTCAAAGCTTTCACTCCTACCCTGGCTCAACAGTCTGTCCTGATTCAGACAGACAACCAAGTTGCCATGTTTTATGTGAACAAACAGGGCGGAACTGGGTCCAGGATCCTTTGTCGGGAAGCTCTGGACCTTTGTTGTTTTGCCCTCCAGCACAACATGCTCCTCAGGGCTGTGTACCTTCCTGGCCAGGACAACTACCTGGCAGACAGATTGAGCAGGATACTGCAGCCCCACGAGTGGCAGCTACATCCTTCAGTAGTTCAGAAGATCTTCCTGAGATGGGGTCTCCCTTTGATGGATCTCTTTGCCAGCCCCATCAACAAGCAACTGCCACAGTTCTGCTCCAGGCAACCACATCCTCTGCGGACAGCAGCGGATGCTTTTCTGATATCTTGGTCTCAGGGCCTCCTCTATGCATTTCCTCCCACGCCCTTGGTGGCCCGAACCCTATTCAAGATTCTCCAGGACAAGGCCTCGGTCCTGCTGGTAGCTCCCAGGTGGCCGAGACAGCCTTGGTTTCCTCTTCTGCTTCAACTGGCGGTAGATCCTCCACTGCCTCTGGGGTTGCAACCCAACCTTCTCACACAGGACCAGGGTTCTCTTCTGCACCCCAATCTCAAGTCTCTCAATTTGATGGCCTGTAGGCTGCAAGGGTAGTTTTGGCTCCCTGGGGCCTACCTCTGGAAGTTGAAGAGGTTGTCCTAGCCTCCAGGAAACTATCCACTAGGAAAACCTATGCTCTCAAGTGGAAAAGGTTTTCTGTGTGGTGTCACCTACGTACAGAGGATCCTTTCTCCTGTACTGTGCCAGTAGTTCTTCAGTACTTACTGCACTTATCCAATCAGGGACTTAAGTCCAATTCTGTTCGGGTCCACCTCTCAGCTCTAGCAGCTCACCACTCATTGGTAGAGGGACAGTCTCTATCTGGTCACCCCTTGGTGTCCCGCTTTCTCAGGGGCTTGCTGTTGCTCAAGCCTCCCATCCATCCTCCTGCCCCTGAGTGGAAGCTGAATGTGGTCTTGCAGCAACTGACTCTCTCACCTTTTGAGCCGATGGCTACTTGTCCACTACGCTTCCTCTCCTGGAAGACGCTCTTCCTGATAGCCCTTACCTCGGCTAGGCGAGTAAGTGAGCTTCAGGCCCTGGTCTGTGACAGGCCTTACACCATGATTTACAGGAACAGGGTAGTCCTCAGGACTCATCCAAAGTTCCTCCCTAAGGCTGTCTCCTCTTTCCACCTCAATCAGGAGGTGGTTCTTCCAACATTCTTCCCTAGGCCTCATGCTAGCCAGGCTGAAGCAGTCCTGAATACCCTGGACTGTTGGAGGGCCTTATCCTTCTACCTTGACCGTACGCAGGGGCATAGAAGGGCTATTCAGCTCTTCGTATCTTTTGACCCCAATAAGTTGGGGTTGGTTGTGTCCAAGCGTATCTTCTCCATCTGGGTAGCTGACTGTATCACCTGGGCTTATAAGGCGGCTGACCTTCCTTTGCAGGGTAGGGTCACGGCCCATCGTGTCAGGGCAATGGCTGCCTCAGTGGCTCATCTCCGCTCTGTGCCCTTGGTAGACATCTGCAAGGCTGCAACTTGGTCTTCAAGCCAGACTTTTGCAGCCCATTACTGCCTGGAGAGGGAGTCCCATAGGGACAGTGCTTTTGGCCAGGCAGTACTCCGGAATCTCTTTGAGGTATAGGCAACTCTCCTGCCCTCCTGCCCTCTGTTGGGCTACCGGTGGAGGTTGTGTCCTTGAAAAGCCTTTCTTTGCTGCTGAGACTAGAGGGAGTTCTCTTGTTCAGCCTGGGTTCCTCGGTAGCCCAGAGCTGGGGAGTCACCCATATGTGAGGACAGACGTCCTTCTTGGTCCTGGAGAAAGAGTAATTACTCACCTGTAACAGGTGTTCTCCAGGAACAGCAGGAATCAGTCCTCACAACCCTCCCTCCTCCCCTTGGAGTTGCAGTTGTACATAGTTTATTTTTCATTTTTGTGTGCTGTTCTTAGCTATGTCATTTGACTGAGGTAAGATGGCACCTTTAGGCGGGAAGGGAACCGGGCATGCGTGCCTGCATTCCCAAAGGCTTTCATAGAAAGCTGGGGAAATGCTCCGCTGGGGCTTCATCGGCGCCGATGACACCCATATGTGAGAACTGATTCCTGCTGTTCCTGGAGAACACCTGTTACAGGTGAGTAACTACTCTGTCCAACTTCGAACAGGTCGTGATCTACTTTTTCCAGCCAAAAGTGCTGGTGATTTACCACTATGAAAATTAAGTTTCAAATTAGTTTCAAATTAAATTTTAACCCAATAAAGTTGGAGGATTCCCCCCCCCCCCCATTTTTAATGAACCTTCTGTCATTTACTTGGATGTGATCAACTGTTAAGCAAATTAAGCAAAAACAAAACAGAGAGACGAAGATCCAGTAAGAACTGCGAGGGGAAATGGAAAGTACATTTTTCTTAAAGTTTTATTGAGTAATAACTTTCTTTAACTTTTATTGAGTAATTTGTGTTAAATTTAGGTGGATTATTGATCCAGGCTGATCTTGCACAATCTTTAATATTTCGCTCTTGCTCATTAGTGAGACGTCTGAGCCTGCATTTCATCCGCCAGCTTTTTGAAGTTGGGTGAATATTTTGTGAGGGCCAGTCTCAGGGAATCCTGGAGATGTTCATCTGTCATGTTGGAACGTTGTGTACTCTTTGTCATTTTTAGATGGGAAAACGCAGTATCACACAATTGAACCGAAACAGGAGTGTACACTGCATCTCCTCAAGTTGGGAAATTTGTCTCTAGGCACTAGCTTCCAAGACGATTCTTGCTCAGCACGGATCTTGAGAAAAATGTCATTTTTAAGGGTTAATATTTTGTTTTCAAGAGATGGCTTGTTCAATGAGTAATTTTTACTGATAGCAGCTGCAGTTTCTTTTTTTTTTTTAAATTTTTTATTTACAGATTTTAATAATTACATCAAGCAATATATTACATACTTGAAAGAAAACGGAAAGATGTACTTAGCAAAACAAATTCCAAGTATAGGGTAACACCCTTTATACAATAAAGGATAAAGTAAAAATATGTAAGTACATCTATTTCAGACTCATTACAACCTAACCTAGTCAATGTAATCCTTTCGAACAACATAGCTACTAAAAATCATATTCAACAAGAAATGCATCCTGTAATTATGTAATTTATGTATGTATGTAAAGCCTCCTCTCAAGAAATCAAATGTAAATCTGTAACCGTTTGCTGTGACTTTCACCCTCCCCGCAATCCTACTGTATGCTTAAATTCTGGTCTGTACAACCGCACTCTTTTCGCTGGAAGTGGCGGGATACAAGTGTACACTAAATAAAAATAAATAAATAACACTATAGCCCACAAAAAGACGGGGGGAGAAATAATAACAAAAGGCAATGATGATATATCTAATAATACAGGAAACATTTCCCTAAGAAAATCCACCGAGAGACGCTAAACATTTCAGCATTCCTAATGAGTCGATCTAATCAGGTTCCACTGGAATTGCGACCGGTTCCGGAACAGCCCTAGCATCCAAAAATGCACGTAACTTGTTCGGCTCATAGAAAATAAATCTAGACGAAGCAGATTTAATCAAACATTTACATGGAAACCTTAACAAAAAGGAATATCCCAACGAAATTACCTCAGGACGCATGGACATAAACAATTTCCGTTTTCCCTGAGTCACATAAGAAACATCAGGAAAAACCCAAACTTTTTGGCCAAAAAAAAGCTTATCAGAATTTCTGAAAAAAAACTTTAAAGTCCACTTTTTATCAGGTTCCAATAAGAACCCCACCATAAGAGTTGCCCTCCTCATCACCTCCTCATCAGAGGATTCCAGCACTTGGGAGAGATTCAGAACGTCCAAACTTTCCCTCTGAACACCCTCCTCAGTATCAACAACACTAGACGAAGAA